>OX392463.1:48721146-49921146 GCA_947623515.1 Neoascia interrupta
TCTTCGTCCTTGCTCATAAAAAACACCGTACGTACTTGCAGCATTATGCCCACTCAACGTTATTCCCCCGGAGATGAGTTAACTTTTTTATAACCCACGGATTACAGTTTTGCACCCCTCACAAAGTAGCACTTAATTAAATACCTGCCGTTCATTTTCTCACCGCGAGTATACCACATGTAGCTACCGCTTACCCACAATACATGCGCTGCAGCATAGAAAACATCCTTCAAGTCGCATTTAATGACCGGAATAAATAATCTCGCGAAAATGTATCTTCGTTCATCTTGATGAACACCGCATCTTCTCTAGAAGGACTCTTATTTTATAAGCCATTCACTTTGTGTGTGTGTGTGTGTGTGTGTTCGATTCACTGCGGTTTATGTGTGGAACTTCCGGTATAAGAGGAGTTTGCAGATAGATGAATCTTCCTTATTTAGGCGGCTTAAATATTTCACCTTTATACACTTTGTAAGATCCTCGAAAGACATAAATTTCAGCCAGAGCCAGCCGTTCTGGCTGGTTTGATTAAGCACACATGCACACAGAAATTACGCTCCCTGTAGCCAGCCAGATTTATACACACAGTCATTTCATAATGACTTAACATCCTCCCAAGGGTGGTTATAAGAAACAGCAGCTGTCACACGTGTTTAGATAATCCAAGGCAGCGGAAGCCGAACATCATCTAAGCACCAGTTAGCAGCAGGATATACGTTTGGGATAGGACAAACTGGCAGTCAAGAGTGTATTTGCTTATTCCAAACAAACACACCCCTTAGTGTTGTACTTAAGGATGACAACGCAATCAGTGGTGAGCCTTAATCTTCTATTTAAATAAGTCTTGCGTCTTGGCAGCGTGCGTAGGCACTTGTGGGCTGAAGGAATGATGAGCTTTTAAATGAACTGCATAATTTCCATGGTGGGAAAAGATTTTATATAGCCAAGCAGGAAAACAATTACTTAAAGTCTCCGGCTTATTTTGGAAACCTACGCCGGAAATGAAAAATGCTTTATGATCTCATTAGTGGGTGTTCAGGGGCACTTGCTGTTTAATAAATGGATCTTTCGCATCTTGGGTATGCGGGCACTGGCACTGTTTTAATTATAAATATTTTAAGTCGTTTGAGGCTCGAGGGTGGCTTTGTAACTAGCATAGATTTTTCGAAACATGCTTGGACCTCCTTTCGTAGTTGAAATTAAGAAAAATATAGTTGAGGCTCTCATGGGTCATTGTGTACTGAAGAGCATGGCAGAAGATTTGGTGCCCCCTTCAGAAGTTGCAGTGACAAGGAGAAGTAAGAAACTTAGGTTCATCTTCCGTGTAACTATATACTTCTTCGAATACCTTAACGATCAAGCTAGACTTGACTTAAAGAAAACCATGAATTTTTTTTTTCGGAGTCAAATTGGTTAACTGCCTAATTGTAAAGCCACATAACCACTTAGCATAGGTTTAGCCCAAGGATGGCGACCCTTTAAGAGCCCGGTGTCATTTTCAAAAATTAAATAGTTTGTGTTGCCTCTGGTATGCCAACATGCAGTCTTGATATTTTTTAATAGGGTGATTCCATGACACATAAAACAGAGATTAACGTACGAAGATTAAAAGTTTATCTCCAAGTGTTTCCACCGGAAATAGGAGATTAACTTTAATTAAGGGGAGACATCCTGTGGTATAAAATGGCAATTTCTAGTCGTCACAACCTCTGCATAGCTCCTTGTTAAATTGACTTTTATTGGCTCCCGGGCAACTCAGAAATAAAAATTATAATAAAACTCATATGAATCTCACTAAGAAATGAAATAGCCCAAAAAATAGAAAAACAAAACGTAAAATATTTTGAAGGGATTTGGGCTCAGAAAGTCGAAGTCGTGGGTAGACCTATTTGATAAACATCAACCAGCAGTATCAACTTTAACATCCATCAACTTAAAAATCCAGTTGATAAAGCAGTATCAACTTAAACATCCAGCGAGGTGCATTTAACTTTTTTGACAGGTCCAACCACATCATCCGCTCATCCCTTTACACAGCACAACAAACACAGCTGAGTTGATGATACCGAGCTGTCAAAAATAAGTTTGTTACATTTGTTTCATCCATATAACGAAGAGAACGAGAAAGAGAATTCTGTACGGTTTGATCAGGGCTGCGTGTCGCAAGGCTGCATTTCCCTCCCGTTACGTGGCCTTTGTTTTACAACGTCGTTGAAAATATACCATTCGAAAAAAAGATTAAAAACCTTAGAAAATGCCAAAAATTCAACAAAAAAACAAACCATTGCAAAAATCAACAGTTCCAGCTTCACAGAAACGTCAAAACGCACGCAGAAATTCATCGTGTTGAATTTTTTTTGCTTTCTCAAAACCTTAGCTAAAAAAAAGTAACGACGGATGACAAAAGCAACGTTGTGTTAGCTCCCATTGAATTTAATGTGTTTATATTTAAGTTGTCAAAACAAAGTTGACGCAACGCAGCTTTGGGACACAGCCTTTAAGGCAGAAAAGGTTAAAAAGCTGCGTTTTCGTTCAATTTGTCACGGTCCCTTTGCTTTAAAACGGCGTGGGTTGAAAGATTACCATTTGAAAAGAAGATTAAAAACCATAAAAAATGCCGATAATTCAGGAAAAACATAAACCACCTCAAAAGTCAACTATTCCAACTTAACAGAAACTTCAAAACGCACGCAAAAATTCATCGTTTCTTTTTTTTTGCTTTCTCAAAAATTTCTTACGTAAAAAAAACGAAGCGACGGATGATAGAAGCAACGTTGTGGTAAGCTCCCATTAAATTTAATGTGTTTGAATTTAAGTTGTCAAAACGCAACGCAGCTTTGTGGCACACAGCCTTCAAGATTAACTTTTAAATTCTTCGTGAAGAGACTCAATTTCGTATGGTTAAGCTCTTGAATAAGAGGGAATTCAGCCAAGATTGTCTTAATTGCGGATAAGTGGCCAGTGGAAACACTTAATAATCTCGATGAAAGCAGCTTATGCTGCCACTCAAAGGTACAATTGGGTTTCTCAGTTGATGACGATTTCGTCGCATGCAACGGGACGTCTGCCAAGGGTTCGCCATCGCAGCCATAGCCCCTTCTGTTGAATTTCTCAAACTCAATGATTACTTAAGGTGGCGCTACAGTCCGGGGTGGACCTGGGCTTCAGCCAACAAGCTTCGCCATCCAGCTCCGTCTCTAGCTAGCCGTCTCCAGTTTCGCACGCGAAGTTGGCTGAGGTCCCCTTCCACTTGCGTGCGCCACCTGAGTCTCGGTGCTCCTTTACTGCCCCTGCGGGGTGGATTCGACGATTTTCCGGGCCGGGGCGTTGGTGTCCATCCGCTCTAGATGACCCAGCCATCGTAGACGTTGTGTTTTGACTCTTCTGGCTAGGTCGGTGCCGCTGTACAGCCCGTACAGTAAGATGTTATATCTCCTCCTCCGCTCTCCGTGTATGCAGACGGGACCGTAAATCGTCCGAAGAATTTTCCTCTCGAAGCAGGCTAAAGTATTTTCATCCGCCTTTGACAGGGTCCATGCTTCTGCACCGTAAAGCAGGACTGAGATGATGAGGGTCTTATGCATGGACACTTTACTTGCTCGAGAGAGGGCTTTGCTACTCAATTGCCTTCTTAGCCGATTGGCAAGAGTTATCCTTCGTTTGATTTCAGCGCTGGTGTCATTGTCTGAATTGATAGCGGAACCCAGGTAGACAAAGTCCCTAACTACCTCAAAGTTATAGCTGTCGATGGTAATGTTTTGTCCAAGACGTCGGTGTTGGGTGTCTTTTCTTTATGACAGCATATACTTGGTTTTGCCTACGTTAACTGCTTAACCCATATTCACCGCTTCCGTCCCAATACTCACGAAGGCTTCACTGACATCACGCTTTGTTCTACCAATTATGTCAATGTCGTCTGCGTATGCGAGTAGTTGAACGGACTTTTGAAAGATTGTACCTCTGGTGTTGGCGCGAGAGTTCTGCACAATTCTCTCAAGTATGATTTTATACTCAATGATTGTAAATAACTTAAAGGGCCTGGCAAGTTTCTTGTTACCAGTCTTCAACCCCAGGGTTTCCCTTATAGGACAGATTTGATATGCGCCCATACCAGACCTTGTTGCTCCTACCTCTCCAGCTTGTACGATTGCCTCGGCAATCAGTATACCTCTTTGGCACGGGTTCACTCCGCAATTGTAACCCTTGAAAAATGAGGTATAACAATAGACCCAAACAAAGGGACACACTACCTTCTTTGGTCTAGGTATGTCCCTCTTGGAAATGAGGTTCACTACATGTATTGCAAAGACTGAGGTTTATACAGTATATGAAAGTAACCACTCGTCTTTATCGAAAAGTCAGACCTATTCCGCAATGTGAGATATAAGTACTTGCATTGCATTGAGCCAAGATATGCGTGGATCATCTTATTCCATGGCACTTTCAAGAGAATTCCGTGGAAGATTTACCATGGATTGTGAGCAAGATAAGCCTAAGCTTACAAGAACTTGCCTGCCTCTAAGCGGCCCCCAGATTCGCTGCGATGTTATTTCGGACGCTGAGTTCAGGAAGTCAAAATACATGAAGACTTATTTTGACAAGAATACAAGATCTACGTTTACTTTCAACCTCGTCGTCGAAAGACCATGGCTCTTGGATCAAAACAGGTTCTCCCCTATGAGAAAGATAAATAAGAAAACAGGTCGAGGCCTATTAGGGTTTAGGGATGATGAGGTTAATCGGAACTAGCTGCAGCATTACTTACTATATTTCGGAAACGAATTAAATAGTTCGTGTTTGCTCTAAAGGACATAGGCATTCTATAAGTGGAAGACGGGCTCGGAGCGAATAAATCCCTGATACAATATGAAAAGTGAAAAGGTTACTGTTGTACCAGGGTTCAGATCCACGTTGTATCACAATGAACCTACATAGGGTTAGATGTGTTTGTTTCTTCGGAACCAAAAGCCACTTCAACCTAACCTAAGCTAACCTAATGGTTCAGAACTTTGGGATTAGAGTCTAATGCAGGTGAAGATGCAAGTTGATTCTTCAACTTGTTTAGAGATTTGTGGAGGGATATGATCCCAAGTCGCAGATCTAAAGGAACCTCTTTCTTTTTTCAGCTTGGCGAACTTTCAGTCGTATATGATAAGGGAGGGATTCCAAACCCTTATGGCCTTATATGAATTTCCGGCGCGACTGCTAAGGATATCCTCCATGGCGTCGATGTTTGCACCAGACCCACCTCCCCCCCAAACTGCCTATCATAATATAGGCCTGCAATAGAAAGTCTTAAACAAGAAACAATTTCAGTTAAGCCTAACAGAAAACTTTATACAAGCCTTTAAGAAAACTCTTAGGAAGTAACAGTCTCGGTAAAGCTTGCAACAGAAAACCTAAATGCAAGTTACAGCCTCGATAAGGCCTAACAGGAACTTCATACAAACAACGGTTTCGGTAAAGCCTAACAGTAAACTTTATGCAAGTCTGTTAGGCTTTAACAGTTTCGGTAAGTGCGCCGCATTATGGCTTCTGTAAGGCCTTAAACCAACTATTTTGCTGGAGGGAAAATAGCTTGTATAGAACCTTACCGCAACAGAAATGTTACTTGGGTTCTAACTAGTAGAGAACGCAAGATCTCATATCCTCACAAACGATAAGCCATACGTGAACCCAATGCACTTCACAATCGAAAGTCAGCGAGTTGGTCCAAAGTGATCGCGCATAAAATTTAGGAAGCTGCCGAAGAGCTTAAACTTGAACAGTTTCCAATTTTGGAAGAGATCGTGCAGCCAATGCCACTGCGACCATTCGCAGCGACTACAATACGATCTTTGAGGGCATCACTAAAAGTTCATAGAGTTGTAACAGAGGTGGAGTTAAGAGGGGTTCTGTGGTGTTCTGCATGTTGAGGCTTAAGGAAAAAGAAACAGTTTTTTCCTCAGACCTCTGTAGTTTTGACAATAAGTCCTGGCTGTCTCTTAGCATATATTTTCCCACCCATTTCAGCTTGGCGAATTGATACGGCCCCCTGTTTGTATTGGTACACAGATACGATTCCAAGACTTCCAAAATCCAGGTAGTTTCACGCCGTAGTTTGCAATACAACAACGGGAGTGTAGTCGTAAACTTCCAACGAGTGTGAGAAGTATCTGAGACGAAGGTCTTACCCGTTTTAATTGCAGCCATTTGAGGGAGGATGAAGTGCCTCAACCTTAGCATCTGCTAAGACCTAAAATAACTTTTTTAAACTCTGAGCTTTGGCTGAACAGTAACAGTGAGCTTTAGCAAGAACAGTTTATGAACCACGAGTAACCCAGTACAGGCAAAGCAGGAGCGGTGCCTCTATAGAGAGTTTGGTAACACTTCCGCTGGCCTTAAGAAGCCACAAGGCTTCATCGCACAAAAGTTCAAAGCATATGAATGTATCTTCTTAATTACATTTTAAGAGCCCCACAGTGCCAGGTGCAAAGCACACTTGCTTTTTCAAAAATCAGTTGTTCTTCTAGAGCGTTGAACGCTTTGGTCTTATCATGATCTGTCCAGAACTGCTTTCAATGCTGTTATAGCAGTTTCTAAATTGGTCTATACAATGGATCCTTGCATACTTGAGCTTAAATGATGTCGGTTTTGAAGTTGTGTCGATTTGCATCGCACTTATAAAAATTCAGTCTGCAGTGTCTTGAAAGCAACTTGAAGCAAAGTTTAAGGGACTAAAAAAAACTTGTTTGTTGTTAGATTATACCAACAACTTGTTTTGTGGACCTTAGTCACCTTTTATACATATAGACCTAGCCGTATTCTACAACCCCTTCCAGAATTGTAGGTCAAACTTCAGACAGTCTCTACATTGATGCCTTTTAAGGGCTATCATAATTTTATGAAAAACTCTGAACATTAACATTTTTTGGAAATATTTGGCCTTTAGTTGTCTGTTGACCAGCCTCTCCGGTCGTCTGTTAATTCCTTTAAGAACTATAAGAACTAATTAGCAAAACAATTTATGATCATCATTAACACCATCATGAACATTAAGGGCCGCACATCGGTGGCCTTAAAAAGAGGAACTCTTATAGCTCCACAAGTCCACCACAACGCCAAATAAGCAACAATTATGTTAAAATCCGGAATTCAACTGTTACAGGGTAATAACACCGCCTACTCTCCCTTAAGACCCATACCACGCCACGCAGCACACAAACAAGTGTACGTTTTAATTGAGTTGTTAATGCCGTACCGCATCCTAGACAAAATGGGTGGTACATGGGGCTGTTCCTCATGTTAAAAGGATGAGTGTGAAACGTCTGGAAGCCATAAACTAATTTATTAGACGCTAAAGCTGCGAACGAATTGCTGGTCGTGTATCAACACAACAGCACCAATGCATTTGTGTAAGTATGTCCTTTCGAGGTAATTTATACTTCTGCATGAGTTCAGCTGTAGAGTGCGTGTTTGTGTCCGTGACGTGGTTGTGCAGTTGTTTGGTCCGCAGTACCTATACATTTGTGGAATGCATGTAACTATACCGGATGGAAAAGTGGAACTGCAGTTGTTATTAAGTTTCGTCCTTAAGATGAGGTTATACACTGCTGAGAAGTGTACAAGATTCCTACACTCACTACGTGGAGTTATTATCCAAAGTGGAATGTTTCTCCATACAAAACAATACATATGGAGGCCTCAAAGGAAGTAATTGAAGCAATGGGCTTTGCAGTAGAGTTGCTGAGGAATGATTTTTAACCTTCTTTTCTCAAAAACGGAAAAGTTCGGTTACCCTTTACAACAAAAGAGGACTCATTTTATAGAGCTCTGGGGTGCAATTGTGACTCCGGCGTGAGATGCATTTATACAAAGCTCTTAGTGCAGCCGACTCTGCGGCTTCCAAGGGTATAACATGTAATAAAGATTGAGGTTAGTTATAAGTGAGAGCTGTGCTAATTAAAACCATTTCTTGAAACTTAATTTAATGCGTTAGCACTGGTACCTTATGGAAAACTTACATAGAAATTCTGAAAATAACAAAATAAAAAACGCAAGATTAACACTTGGAAGTATGCTCATAATGGGTGAGTGTGAGAATCCTTTGGACTTCATTGAAATACATAATTCAACGTTAATACAGTCAGAAAGATTTAGATTAAGCGATAGAATTTTTGATTAAAATCCAAAAAACTTGCACTGTAAAATGTTTAGATATGTGCGTAAGCTATAAACTCAAGTGTACAAATTTCCGCCACGTCCGCATTTTAATGCATAGTTTGTAACACAGTGAAATAATCACCGTAGACCCCTAAGACCTTTTAGAGATATGATCGGGACCGACAGATGAGTCGATTAAGCCATGTCCGTCTGTCCGTATGTATGCAGTTTTGAGGTCTTTAAAATTGAGCTAGGAAGCTGAAACATTTTGTTCAGACCAAGTATGAAAATTGAGAAGATCCGCCCACAGCCACGCCCAATTGGTGTAAATGTCAGACAACCTCAAATTTACATTTTATTTCAAAAATCCTTTTGGTCAAGATAGACAAAACATATGAACTCAGATTTTGGTGGAGAGCAATATCAACCAGAAGCCTTTAATAAGGCAAAAATTGGACCGCCCACTCTTTGAAAACCTGATTTCTCAGGGAATTCATTCTAAATTGAAAAAAATTATATGACAAATATTAAAGATATTACCATTTGCTAAGCTTGTTGCATACAAAGCATTGAGCTCCGCCCACTTTTTGGGGGCGTTTTTGGGAAAAAACTGCTTTTTAAGCATAAATATTAGCTTTTAACGCATTTTCTTGTGATTAGATCGCTAGTTTCTGTAGATCGCTATTTCTTATGTACCATGGAGCATTAACGATTGCTCTGAGTGTATTATTTTGAAAAGTTTCTAAAATAGATATATTGCTTGGTTTAGTACAACCCCATAGTTGAATACCGTACGTCCAAGATGGTTTTAGCAATTGCTTATACAAAAGCAGTTTGTTATATATGCTCATCATCATCATCATCTTCATTTTCGAAATGCCGCTTATCCTTTTAAAGGGTCGCGGAGCGAGGGTGGCTAAATGGTCCTTCCATCTTTCTCGATCCTCCGCCACCTCAAGAGACTCCGGCGCAATCCCCAGGCGGGACTCAGAGAGGTTCTTTACCCCAATTGATCCCAACTGTTTCTTGGCATACCAGGAGGGCGACGCGCTCGCATCTCGGCTAGCATGACCTGTCTAGGAAGTCTGTCAGGGGGTATGCGAACATCGCAGAATCGATTGCTCCACTCGGGGAAGTAGATGCTCAACATTAAGATTCCCACGAATACTGACGTTTCTCACTCTGTCCCTTAGAGTAACACCAGCAACGCACGTCAGGAATCTCATTTCGGCAGCTTGTACCCGCGATCTAATTCTTTCGGTCATTACGCAAATTTCATGACCATAGATGAGGGTCGGAACGAACACTGAATTAAAAACTGAGATCTTTGCTTTCACTCCAAGCTCAGCTTTCCTGCCGGCGCAGTTCCTTTACTATTGCTCCAGCTTGGCTTATTCTACAGGACAACTTGGTATCACTCCTCCCATCTTTCGTGAAAAAGACCCCGAGATACTTAAACTTCTGCACCTGTTTTAATGGAACTCCATTTATGTGCTGGGTATACTGTACAGGAGTTCGGGAAATAACCATCACTTCCGATTTGTTCACGTTTACTTTCATCAGCATCACCACAGACGGCTGCAAACCTATCCAGTGCTTATTGAAGTTCCTCTTTGGATGATGCAAAGATGACCAAATCATCAAGCAGATGGCTCATCCTGATGCCAGCCAATTCGAAACATTGCTCGCCAAGACTGCGCTTCACCATCCAGTCCATATATGCGTTGAAAAGGAGCGCCAACAGAACACAGCCCTGGCGAAGTCCAACGCGCACATCAAAAGGACGGGACATGACGCCATTTATCCGTACACAGCTTCTGCAGTTTCCATACAAAGAGCGGATGGCTCTCAGAAGAGGCCCACTCAGCGCATAGTCCTGCAAAACTCTCCACAGTGTATCCCGAGGGACTCGGTCATACGCCTTTTCGAGATCTACAAAACACGCATAGACCGGTTTGGCATATTCCCAGACCTTCAGAGTAAAAAGCTGGTCGGTTGTGCCTCTGACAGACCGAAAGCCACACTGTTCTTCCCGTAACAAAGGCTCGATTACAGCTCTGGATCGCGTTTCCACCACCTTCGCGAATACTTTTCCCGGAAGACTCAAGAGAGATATGCCCTATAGTTGGCGCAATCTCTCCTGTTCCCTTTTTTGAAAATGGGCACTATAACTCCCGTTTGCCAATCGCTAGGTGCCTTCCCGCTATCCCAGGCCACCTTAATGACACGTGTTAGCCATTTAGCACCCTCTTTACCCATTGCCTTGAGCATTTCTGGCCGGATTTCATCAACTCCAGCAGACTTGCCAACTTTTAGCGAATTATCGCTTTAGTGACTTCGTCTACTGTGGGACTATTCTCCGCCCTTATCTCGTCAGGACTGGGAATGCCATCTTCAGTGCCCTGTTGGGGGTTGAGCAACTCCGAAAAGTGCTCTCTCCATCTGCGCAAGACATCGCTCTCATTTGAAAGTGTACAGAGGAAGATCCGGCGAATAGTCTGTCAAAACATCTTGCTTATCTGCTATCGTGCTCCAACTTCTCGCCGAACTTTTTCCATGACTGTTCCTTGGCTGTTCTGACTGCCAGATTGGAAGTCTTTCGCGCCTCATTGTACTAGGCTCGAGAAGTTGAGTTTCTACATTGGATCACGCAATGTAGGCTCTCTTCTTCTCTCTGATGACTTCTTGAACTCCAGGGGTTTTAAAACAAGCTGTTCCTTTCTCAACACCAGCCGCTACCCCAAGCCGCTTCACTCCACAAACCTTTCCTGCAGAGGCAATGAGGCAATAAAAATAGCTGCCATTCCTCCCCCACATTCAAAAGGTTAGTTGGACTTTGTTTTGTTCAAACTTCACCGAAACATGCTGTGCAAAGCGCTCTCTGAAATCAAAATTAGCATCCTGGAACCTTTCCCACCGTATGCGGGTCACCATTCTTGGTTTTCGCCTGGGAATACTGTCACTGGAAAACAATTTACACAGCACTAAGTTGTGATCAGTTGACAACTCAGCTCCCCTGAAAACTCGAACATCACAATTCATTCTTTGAACACACGATGGTACAACAAAGAAATCAATCAGTGACTTCTGATTTAAACTGTGCTTGTACCATGTGTATTTGTGCATGTCTCTGTGTGGGAAAAAGGTGTTCATGATGGACAAACCATAGAGACAAACATAGAGAGACAAACCAGAAGAGCTTCCACCTATCATCGAAGTCTTTGGTTCCAGAACCCTTCCACTTAGTTGAGGAGATGCCAGTTGCATCGAGCTGATACTTTTTGGCCTCCTCAACCAGTTCAAGTTCCTTTCTCGTTAGCGACGAGACATTCCACGTGCCAATTTTAGGTAGATGCCGTTGTGGATTTGTAGAGTTTTCACCTAAGCCCTCATTTTGACTTGGTGCTGTCCCCCTCCGCCCCCCGTAATCTTCGGGTTAATCCCGGTCGGATGCCGAGCGGGACCTTCCGACCACCAAGCGCTCACATGCTGACTCCCCTCACGCCTAGCTCCAAAGGGTGCCCGGGATTACCAGGATCAGCAAATATCCGAGGCTGTTTTCGTTTTCTTTTCATGGTTGGGGGGGGGGGTGCATTTTATACCTAGCTGTCAGGTTTAAATTCGGCCGATCCTAATCCGGACAACAGACGCCGACCAGGAAGCCGCTCGTTCCGAAACAGACGCTCTTCGATTTCTGTTATTTGAAGTTCAGCCGTCCCTCTGGGATCAGACGCTGACCAACGAGCCGCACAATATGTAACAGACGCTGCTGGATTTTATTTAAACCTTCGGGTTCATCTTTTTCAGTTATAACTTTACTGCCAAGGGTGGCCCAACAAGGAGTTTCTACTCCTGGACAGCATCACTTATGCCTGAAGATTACTTCCTCCAGTGGATTTCAGTCGGCTCTTACGACAGGCATACCTTACCTCAAGGCTATTCTTAAACCCGACCTTGCAGGGTGCTGTTATATATGCTTAGTTTCGAAAATCTTCCGATAATCCAATTAATTTCTCTTAACCTGATTTCGAGCTCGTCGCGTTTCTTTTTAACGTGCGGTTTCCGTTTAAGTTTTGCGTCTAGAGTCATGCCTAGATATTTCGCTTCATTTGAGTATGGGATTTGTATGGAGTTAATGAATAAAGGTTTGTTGTTTATCTTTTCATATGTAAAGTTAACATGCGTTGACTTAGTCTCGTTAACGACGACTCGCCAGCTTTTCGTCCAGTCGCATATTTTGTCTAAAAAGCGCTGGAGTTTCCCTGTTGATAATTCAACTGTCGTATCAATAGCGAGAATACCAGTGTCGTCAGCGAACGTAGCTTTAATGTTCCCTCATCGTGGGGTGTGTCTCTTGTATAAAGAAAAAAAATATTGGGCCGAGAACGCTTCCTTGCGGGACACCGGCATTCATCTCTTTGAATTCCGAGTACTTATTTTCGTACCTTACGCGAAAGATTCTGTCTTCAAGGTAAGACTCTAAGATTCTATAGAGTTTTTCCTGGTAAGCTAAGCCTTAACTTGTACTTCAGGCCTTCGTGCCACACCTTGTCGAAGGCTTGCGATACGTCGAGAAAAGTGCTAGTACATATCTTTTTCGGTTCCAGAGCTTTTTCAATTTCGTTTGTTATTCGATATCCGAATTGGTGGTCCGGAATCAATCGTCTTTCTTCAATGATTGGTTGCAACCTTTTAAGCAACAGTTTCTCGAATAGATTAGATATTATCGGCAGTAGCGAAAGGTCTGTATGACTTTTTGTCGTTCGGACATTTTCCTGGTTTCGGAACCATTATGACCTCGGCCACTTTCCGTTTCCTTGGAACGTATAAAATTCTCATGGAGGCGTTAATGATATAGAGTAGCTTGACCAAAGCTTTTTTCGGTTGCTCCTTTAGAATTTCGCTAGTAATTAAGTCGTAGCCAGGGGCTTTGTTGGTTTTCAGATTATTTATCGTTGGACGAAGATCAGCCAATGACACGGTTTTTATTCTACAATTATCTTGTACCGCATAAGGATTGAGCTCTTCGACCAACGGTTCCCCGTCAAACGGTTTGAATGTTTCTTCTAGGTAATCTGCAAATAAATCCGCTTTTTGTCTTCTCTTGCTCATAAATCAATCACTTAAATAAATCAGAAAAAAAATATTGTTTGAAAGATCTACTTTCAAGATGCAATGTCACGGTGAAAAGGCACAAATACTGAACGCATTTTATGCAACTGATCTCCATTGGAGCATGATAAAAGATCAGATTCTCATCATGATAGTCTGAAGTTTAATTTGGTATAAATATTAAGAGAAAGAGTTGGTGAAATATCAGTCACTAGAAAGCGATTGTACAGTTCACAGCTTATAACCAAATAAAAATCATCATGTTCAAATATGTAACTAAACTAGGCTCATAAGGGTTTAACAGCAATTAATCAATTTATCCTTTTCAGTTGGTCCTTGTCATCGCTATGATTCTTTTCGTTGCAACCGCAATGGCTAAGCCTGATCCTGAACCCCTTCTTGGGATCTCTACTCTGGGCATCCCAGCTGTTGGATCCATTGGCGTAGGATACCCAATCCTTGGAAAGTGAGTCTGAGTCATTAGATTTTAATGCTTCAAATGTAATTTCACAAAGTGCAATATAGTAGCATAATGCAAAATTGAAAACGACACGAGTCGAGAAGTCTTTTTCCTAGAAAAGGTTTTAAGAGGGACGACGTTACACTTAAGATCAACCATGTAATGCCAATACCAATTTTCTAGAACTTTAAGGATAGTATAAGGGGCAAAAAAGGAGCTGTAGACAAATCTCAGTCACAGTAGCATTGGTACCAAAGGTCAAACAAGTTGTGCCTTAGCTTTTGGTGAGCACTTTCATTTGTAAGATTTTACAGGAACTAAAATAATTAACTCAACTCAATATGAGATCTCTTAAGGTTGAGTTCTGCTTTCGTATTCCCCTGTGGTTTGCTATTTTTCGAATGTGGTGATCATTCAGAAATTCACGGCTCCTCTGGCTTAGACCAAAGGCGTGATGCGAATTTGCTGTGATCATTATCAGCTTCCTTTTTTTCTTTTTCTTTTTATTGTCGGAGGTTGCTACTATCCGATGGAGCACTCAGACACTACTGGTCCATTGTACTACCACGCGGACACCTTACTTTAATGTATTTAGTTTACCCGTCTTTCGAAGAAAAACGAGAAGGAGCTTCAGTGATGAAGAGCTAAGGTGTTCGGCACTCACCGCGTCAGCCCCAAAGATCCGCCACCTGATGCGAGCAAAGGCAGGACAACTACAGAGAAAGTGTTCCGCTGTATCGTCGTCCTCTCCACAGGCAAGACAGGTGGTGGTTTCGCTTAAGCCTAGCTTGGCGAAAGCTTGGTGGCCTGTAAGAACGCCTACAAGAAGTCTGCAATCGATTCTCCTGAGAGATAGAAGAAAAGACCCTGACCCCCCGCAGATTTCCGGGCATATAGTCGTTTAGTCTGTCTGCACCCATCACAGTCACGCCAACGAGCCTTATGCTCACGAGAAACCCAAGTATCAATTGCAGACGTGACAACAGATACAGGCAGACCTAAAGCAGGTTCGGGTCCTGAGAAAACCTCTTTGAGCCTAGTCTGGCAAGCTCATCAGAAATCTCATTTCCCTGGATACCAGTGTGACCTGGAACCCAAACAAGATTCACTGCATTTAGCCTTCCGACTAAGTTCAACCAATACTTGAGTTCGAGCACTATCTTGGACGAGATAAGAGGGTTGAGCAATGCATTAAGAGCGGCTTGGCTGTCAATGCAAACGCATCTGCTTCTCGCCCTCCACCTGTTAGTCTCCTCACAAAAGGCGATTTCCTCACAAAATTTTTTATAAGAGTCATTTTTCGACTTGCGAATAAGTCTCTTAAAATCCTTTATACCTATCGAATAGATATAGATTCCAGTCTTCTACTTAATTGGTTCTTAATGACCGATTCAGGAGCTTCCTGGTCTCTTTACGAATGTGCTGCAGTTCGGCATTCCACGAACGCACCGGTTTTCTGCTAGGGTTTTCCCTAACCGGGCACGCTATTTCAAAGCAACGGGTAAGGACGCTATTCAGATGTTGAGCAGCAGTTCTACCCCTTGTGTTGATCTAAGTTTGAGTGGAACTTGAGCAGAGTTGCCAGCCTTCTCCCTAAACTGTGCTCAAATATTTTTTTCGGATTTCTCCTCTCTTGCAAAGGTAAAACTTCACAGCGGATTTGAAATTCGATGTATCTGTGATCTGACAAGGTGCTATCTGGCGATACCCTCCAATTGGTGATAGTCTTGGAAAATTTTTTCGACAGGGTAAGATCAATTACCTGCTGTCTCCTGGTAGTAACAAATGTAGGTAGACGACCCACATCGTTGATGGTGCGATGTCAGACGATAGGATGAATCCCAAAAGACGGTCTCCTCTTGCGTTACATTTGCTGCTGCCCCAAACAGTATTCTGAGCATAAGCATCGCAACACAAGATGAAGCCCAACCCTTTCGAATTACAGTACTCTACAAGTTCATCAACTGCCTTTGAGTTATAGGGGAAGTAAGCCGATGCAACAACAAAGGTTTCCCATTCGCCGTTTGCATGGCAAGGAATAGAAGTAGCAACCAGATCATGGGTGCAAAACCATTCGATCTTAACTGCCTCGAAGCATTTCGGCACAATAAGACAAGTCCGAGGTCTATCGGACTGCTTGTCGTAAAGAAAGCCGTAAGAAGCCTTTAATCCACCAAGACCACAGATGTCACCTTTCGACACCCATGGTTCTTGAATGGAAGCTCTACCCCTGGAAGGCAAAAGCCTTATGCTTAGAGCAGTTGGAGCTTCACAGTGTTGTAGATTGACTTCTGTAAACGAAATAGAAGCACCCCTACCACCAGAGCCAACCACAGCAACCAGGTTCTGTCCGCTGATATTGCTCCCTATATTGGTCACAGCTCCAGTATCCATCACCAGTGTGGTCAGCTCCACGAATTGGCGCACTTCGTGGACTCATGTCCATGGGAGAGCCCACGACGCACGTCCAGTTCCCATCTGTCAGTACAACTCTTGATAGGAGTAGAACTGACTTCACTTGAAAGCCGTGCGCGGGCAGACTCATTGGCTTGAGGGAAAGTTAATCTCATAACGAGCTTGGGTTGATTCTTCTAGCTTTTTGGTTCAGCAGAACAGGAAGCGATCACGGGAACCGCCGAAGAGCCAGCCAGAGAGCCTTCGCCTTCAGCCCGTGAAGCTTCTATGCGCGCCTCTTCCTAGAGGCTGCTTTCCTTTCCCCTTCTGAGGCTCCTTAGTCAGGCGTCAGGACCCCGTTTCTTCCGGAGCCCGTTCAACCACAGGGATATCCCGAGTTGTCACGTCAGCAGCATTACAGTGGGTGGCAGCCTCACTCATGTTCCGATTACCGAGCGAACCGGATACAGGTTCTTGGTTGTTCAAAAATGAATGTTGGGGCCTCCAGAATCCATGCTCCGGCCGTCTGGTGTAGAAGCACCCATTCGGTTCTCCATCCATTAATGATTTTTTGAGTTTTTACTACTGCTCCTGTAGGTTAGAGTACTCTAACAGTTGGTTTGGTGGGGCAGGAGTAAATGAATAAGAGGGATGGGTGGAAGGGACTGATTTCGATGCTTGGAGTTGCACTCCAAAAAACAGACTAGGGTTCGCGGGAACGTCACACCCGTAACCTCACATAAGTGAAGTGCACTTGCAGGCATTATCAACTGTCAGAGAACACAAATTTAATAAGTTAAAGACTGACAAGTTTTCTCCTCTAGAAAAAAAAAGACTAGTTCTTTTTCACGGTCCCCACCTCCGCGAGGGTCTGACAAGCCCTCCGAGAGTATCATTTGTCTTGAAAAACTTCTCAAATTGCCGTTCGGATTCGGCAAAAAATTGTAGGTCCCCTTGTATATGAAAAAATTAACACACACAGCATACATTGTTGAGAAGTTGACCCTGGTTCACCTCGAGCTGTTGCGCCACTCTATTTATTTTTTATTCCAATTCTGGAAGGCAATGCTACCTAAAATTTATTCGCTCAAATCCCGTCTCCTGTCTCTGTTTCTGAAACTATCGCGGATATGGAGACTTTTGAAATGAAGATTTTGTAATTAAAGATAGATGCGTTCATTTCAGTTTATAAGTGCATCTCCTCGCCAATCACTCTCACTTTATGCTAACAAAGCATCACTTAAATCCTACTTAAAAACGGTAGATCAAGCGTGTATCTTGGCGACTCTACTGTAGCAAAATAGGGAAGTCCTCCGAAGTCTCTAAACTAAGAAATATCCTCTCTACCAAACCAAAGACGCTCGCAACAGAGCTGCATTAAAAACGCAGGTGACATAGCCTGTGAACAAGATCTTTTTTTTTTTTTTTTTTCGTGGGTAAAGAAAGATTCTGTCTTTAAGGTAAGACTCTAAGGTTCTATAGAGTTTTTCTGAACAAGATCTGATAACGACGCATAAATTGCTTTAGGTGCAAAACAGTATAAGCCAAACCGTCTTAATCTTAATAGGCCGGACCAGGCGGCAGCTGGACTATTCAAAAGATATAATTGTTGCACCACCTTTCAGTACGGAGTTAGTTCTGAGAATCGTTGTGTAGAATTAGCCCACATTCCGCTGTCATGGAGAGCAGTGACAGTAGTGTTCAATTCCCGGAGCTGGTAAAAACACTTCCACACTACTCAGAGATTCAGTACAAAAGATTCCGGACCCATTAATCATCCCTTCTAAAAACTTTGAGCTTTTCAGCAGACAAATAGCTGCAGATACAGACACTGGCCTCAAGGCATCCTTAATAGGCATCCGGTAGCGATATCGTTACACCTTATCCAGAATACATCCAGGATCAGTGTTGACAAATACTTCGAGACCGCCATCCCCTCTTGATCATCTTAGGCTGATATCGCCTTTCTCACAAAGGAATTGATCCACTTCTATAACGATGGATCAAACACCAGGGATGGGGCAAGTAGGGCGTTCTCCCAAATCGACTTAATCAACTCTATGATATTGTCTCCCTTTTCGCCTTTCTAATAGCATTGTAGTATTTTATGAGCGAAAATTATGGCGATAAAGGAATCCTTGTCCTAGCTTAAGAAACCGCTGATTTCCTCTTAGGATATACAAGTCTTTGCGGACAGGCAAGCGGCTATCAAGTGCCTGGTATCAGTCTGTAAGCTCTAAAGTAGCACTGGGCTGCCGGACTGTCAGAGCAGTTCAACATTTACTTGTACTGGGTGCCTGGCGGCAAAGCGATCTTCCTCTTCTTCTTCTTTTTCATTTAGGTGCGAGGTTATGATTTGAAGTGATGAATTATAACCCTCCCACTCTACTTCATTCCTAGTGGTCAGCTTGTGGGGGATACCGATTTGACCTTAGAATATACCGGCGAGTCACCCAGTTTTAGATCTCTTCGTCACTGAGGCCAAATAAATGCTGTTGTCGTTGCATTTGTGTTATCCAGGAATGTTTAGACCTTCCTTTCTTTCGCTATTGTGCTGGAAAGTTGACTGACATTGCGTTTTTGACAGGATTTGTAGGACCTCTCTTTCGAACATAACAATACCAACTGAGCCGGTCAAGCTCCATTTTGCGGGAGATAGGTTTTTGGAGGCTGGGCAAAGCGGTATTCCAGAAAACTACAAGGCTCACGAATTCACCAAACTTGGTACTATTCCCCCAATGTTGCCTGAAACGGTTATGTGGGATGGATTGCGTATGCCAATTTCCAAACTGAGGACCAAACTCATGCATAACCTAGATGCAATAATAGATTAGGTTTGGTTAGGTGGCTGACCCCGCTCGGCTGGGACACACTAAGACCAAAGGAGGTCCATTTTGATACCACTCTGTAAAACCGGAGTTACCAGTCCGAGGATCTAAATGATAACTACCTGTTTTGGGTGAGAAAGGTCGAGGCCACCAGTAAAGGTGTAAGTCTGTGCCGAAGGTCACCATTCCATGGTTGATTGGTTAGGGATTTAGCCAACAAAAAAGAATAAAGGCTGGGGGAAACCGATTCGGTTTAAATCACTGTCAGCAAGTTTGAGGGGCCAGTAAGAGACTTCCTTCAGTGGAACGGTGGCCACTGCAGAACCAGCGAACACAACGCGGCTTAACTGGTGCATTGCACCTAGAGTGGTGACTGATGACGCTATCAAATATGCTATTGCACCTTTTGAGAGCCTTAAGTCACCTGGTCTAGATGGAATCCACCCGGTTATGCTGAAGCAAGGTTTAGGTCAGCTGTTGCCCACGTTGAAAAGAATTTTCACTGCGAGCCTTGCCTTGGCTTACATACCCACCCTTTGGCGTATGGTTAAAGTTGTTTTCATACCAAAACCTGGTAAGTCAGACTATAGCCTAGCCAAAAGCTTCAGACCCATAAGTCTGTCTTCCTTTCTGCTGAAAAGCTTAGAGAGACTGGTTGAGCTGCGCGTGTGAAAAGTTGCTCTTCGATTGCACCCTCTTTCTGAGATGCAACACGCTTATCAACGCGGAAAATCCTGCGAAACTGCGCTTCAAAACCTTGTTGGTAGGATTGAATGTACTCTTGACCAGAAGAAGAACGTGCTGGGCGTTTTCGTCGATATTGAGGGTGCTTTTGATAGCGCGACGTTTGATAGCATGTGCAACTCAGCCAGACAACATGGTGTAGATGAAACATTAGTTCAATGGATTAGGGCAATGCTAATGAACAGGACGCTGATAACCGAAGCAGATTGTGGCAAGTGCGTCATAACTGGGGTAAACAGGGGCTGCCCGCAAGGTGGTGTTCTGTCTCCCCTTTTATGGTGCATGGTTGTAGACTCTCTACTATCGGCTCTCAATCTTCCTGGAGCCCACACACAAGCCTACGCGGATGATGTCGCCGTTCTTTCTATCGGCTCAAACCTAGGGACTGTGTGCTCTCAGGCGCAGAGATCCCTGGACTTGATCGATGATTGGTGCACTAGGAATGGGCTTTCAGTGAATCCTCTTAAAACTACGGTTGTTCTCTTAACGAGAAGGAGGAAGGTCACTGATCTGACTCAACTAGTGCTTAAAGGTGTCACTATCCCGATATCCGATGAAGTCAAATATCTGGGAGTAATCCTTGATAGAAAACTTCTATGGTCCAAGCATGTTGAATCCAAAACCAAAAAAGCATTGTCCACCTTCTGGCAGTGCAGAGGCGCTTTTGGCAAGACATGGGGCTTATCTCCGAAAAGGGTCCTCTGGATCTATACTGCCATGGTTAGACCACTCCTCTCATACGCATCGGTTGTTTGGTGGAACAGGCTTTCGCGGAAACGTGTTACTGCCTCTTTTGCCAAACTCCAAAGAACGGCTTGTCTTGGCTGCACAGGGGCCTTCCCTAGCACGCCGGGCTCTGCTCTAGATGCTTTGATGAACCTCCCCCCCCCCCCCCCTTGATATATTTATCATGGGGTGTACGCTGAAAACCATCTTTCGCTTAAAGAGAGGTGGTTTTTGGTACCACACGCATTGGAATTTTGAAGAACTTGTTCGAGAATTGTCCTTTGACCCCTGTCTTATGGACATGCCCTCTGACGCAATGACCCCAGAAATCCTTTTGCGACAAAATTACCAAGTAAACTTTCCTCAGGTAATGGAATAGCTTCGGCCAGACTCTGAGCCAGGGAAAGAATGCCATCGTATTTTCGCGGATGGCTCCAAAACCGGACAGGGGTCTGGTGCTGTAGTCTTTGTGGAAAGCGAGAACATTAGACTCCACTACCCCTTAGGTAAATATGCGTCTGTCTTCCAAGTGGAGATTTTCGCTATCCTAATGGCTATGCGCTATATTGTGACTAACAGGTGGAGGGCAAGAAGCATATGCGTTTGCAGTGACAGCCAAGCCGCTCTAAATGCGTTGCTCAACCCTCTTACCTCGTCCAAGATATTGCTCGAACTCAAGAATTCGTTGAACTTAGTCGGAAGGCTAAATGCAGTGAATCTTGTTTGGGTTCCAGGTCACACTGGTATCCAGGGAAATGAGATCTCTGATGAGCTTGCCAGACTTGGCTCAAAAGAGGTTTTCTCAGGACCCGAACCTGCTTTAGGCCTGCCTGTATCTGTTGTCACGTCTGCCATTGATACTTGGGTTTCTCGTGAGCACAGGGCTCGCTGAGGAGAATCGATTGCAGAATTCTTGTAGGCGTCCTTACCGGCCACCAAGCTTTTGCTAGACACTTGAATGTGTTAGGCTTAAGCGAAACCACCACCTGTCTTGCCTGTGGAGAGGACGACGATACAGCGGAACACTTTCTCTGTAGTTGTCCTGCCTTTGCTCGCATCAGGTGGCGGATCTTTGGGGCTGACGTGGTGAGTGCCGAACACCTATGCTCTTCATCACTGAAGCTCCTTCTCATCCGTGCTCCATCGGATAGTAGCAACCTCCAACAAAAACGTAAACGTAAACGTAAAACGAGAGACTTCCTGAAGAAACGGGAGCTGTTGGACTCCAGATGGGAAATTGCCTTGAGGATGGGAGGAGTGGGGTTGTTACGAACTGTGAGAAAGTAACTTGAGGTCGAGGATAGCCGTTTTCGGTATGAGCCCGCATCCACAAAGCGGTGCGAGGTCAGTGTAAAGTGGAGTAGTTCTTATATGAGAAGACACGGCAAGGGCACCCGATTTTTGTATAAGTCCGTGCCTATTGCTCCTCTAGTAACAATTATCCGCAACGATGGGCAAGTGCAAGGGCAACCAAATTCGGTATGAACATTTCAGGACACTGTCTGCGGCCAGCATGCAACAAAACGACGTCTCACCTAACCTACTACCAATGCCCTTGTGACGTCGATTTGTCTGCATCCTTATTTGACCCTAGGGACAAAGATGATAAGAACTGACTCGTTTTTAAGGTAAAGAGTTCGCGTGCCGCGTTCAAAAATAATTACAAATCAATTTTGCGCTATGGTACTTTATTGCACTTTGTGAAATCACACTTTGAGCATTAAAATCGAATGACTCAGAGTTATTTTCCAAGGATTGGGTATCCAACTCCAACAGTTCTAACAGCTGGGATGCCCAGAGTAGAGATACCAAGTAGAGGCTCAGGATCGGGATTAGCCATTGCGGTAGCAACGAAAAGAATCATAGCGATGACAAGGATCAACTGAAATAGAGAAATTGATTAGTTCTAGGCAAGCGGTTGTAAGCTGCAGCAATGTTTTTAGCTTACGTATTTGAACATGATGATTTTTATTTAGTTATTAGTTGTTAAACGTACAATCGCTTTTAACTGACTGATATTTTATTCAAATCTCTGTTCGTATTTATATCGAATGGATCATAATTTCACCATAACATTACGTTGATAACTTCAGGTTGATCACAACGATAATCTTATATATCGTTGTGCTTCACTGAGCTCTTTAACCATGACAAAATACACATAGATCCAGTGTGGTATTTTCATTCCTAGAATGCTACATAATGCTACAATGTAACTGCTCCAAACTATAAGATAATAATTCTCTTACACTATCTGGTTTTGACCGGACGGCAGGAAACCGAACGGCGAAAAACCGAATTAGCAAACCTTTTGCACTATACGGTATATGTACGGTTTTTTTTTTGACACAGTCCCAGTTTTTATTTGAATATTGTATACATACGCAGATAATAAAGAGTGGTTAAATTTTAAGGGCCGATGTTGATTTTGAATAAAACTCAAATTATTTAGGAAATTATTGTCATTTATTTTTTTTATGATAATATTGGTATGGTTCAATCATGTATGGAACAAAATATTGGGCAAATGGCCGCCGCGACCTCGGCGGCACACCTCCATCCGATGGTCCGAATTTTCAATGACGCTAAAGCATCATTGAGGTTCTACGCCGTTAATGTGCCGAATTATCTCATCCCTTAGCTCTTGAATTGTTGCTGGCTTATCGACGTTAACGCGTTGCTCGATTGTGTGTCTTTCCATGGTTCAAATTGAGATAGTCTGAAATTGAGAAATGTCAAATGAAATGCAGAAAGAAACTTGACGTTTAGGCGTGGCTCACATTCAACATCGGCCCTAAAATTTAACCACCCTTTACTATTGAAGAACGGAAAAGAAAAAGCGGACGGTTTAAAACCGTGAAAAGTTAAAGCATTCATTTGAAAACATGTATCACTGAGCTTTTGATCACCGTCCGTTCGCCGTAATTTTAATCGCAGTAAACGGCAAATAAACGGCAGCCGAATGGCGAAAAGTCGCCACCGTGTAGTGTGAAAGGAGCAATACATTTTCTTACGCCTCTAAAAAAAATTTCTCCGTCCGGATTTTTTCGGTGCGGTCCAATTCGGATAGAGTGAAAGGAGCGTTGCTCGGAAGTTCCTTTTAAAAAATACGTCATTATTCCAGAATTATACACTAATCATCGAAGATGAATTCACTTCAGATTGAAAATAAGGAACACTGCATTTTGATCCGTCTGTCCGTATGTGTGAAGTTTTTAGGTATTTAGAATTGAGCTAGGACTCTTAAACTTGAAGTATATCTTGGCTCTTATTTTGTACAGACAAAGTGTGAAAATTAGTAAAATCCGCCGACGGCCACGCCCACTACTGGCTTCAATGTAAAGCCGCGTTGTCACAAGGAACAGGAACAGAAACAGAAATAGAATTTCATTCATTAACAACGCGAAAAGCATTCAGCGAATTTAGGTTTCAGTTGCTAGTGTATGGAATTCTGTTTCTGTTCCTGATTAACGTTGCTTGTGACAACGCGGCTTAAGACAACCTCTATTTCAATTTTTCTTTCAAAATGCCTTTTGGTCAAGTTAGACAAGGCGTAGGAACTCCAATTTTGGTATAGAGCAATAATGGCCCAAAAACTTTTAAGAGGGTAAAAATTTGAGCGCACACAATATCGACCCTGCCCACTTTTACCATGTTAGATCTTTAAAAACCCGGTTTCTCGGAAAGTTTACTACAAACTAAAAAAAAATATATCAAGATAATACAAATATTCAAGATATTACTACTTGCTAGGTTTGCTCCATACAAAGTTTTGTGCTCCGCCCACTTTTAAGAGCGTGTTTAGGAAAAAAACTGGTTTTTCTGTAATAATTTTCGGTTTCAACGCATTTTGTCATTATACTAACGAAATTACAATTAATTGATTTTTTATATTTTTAGCCCAGATCCACTTTTGGGGGCGTTGCCTATATATGAATATATATGAATTTGGTACAAAAAAATTTAAGATTTGGTGTTATATGGTATAAAGTGTCGGGTACATAGAAGTTTGTCACAGACGAACTCTTGCACTGACTCACTTGTTTTTTATAACATCGCGAGCGGAAGGTATTTGACGATAGAAAAGATAGAAAAGCAAAGTAATTCTCGGTTCAAAAAACAAACGCCGGTGAGCCAGTACGGAACATGAAAATTCTGCACAGAAACACCAAAACTTACACCCGCAAGTGTTATGCCTTCACGGAGAAAAGCAATAATATAACTAGCAGAGTATTTCATAAAAACATCTGGCATGCATCTAATTGTTGTCCGTTCTATTTGCATATTGGATGAGAAAAAGAACATAGTCGGCCGACCCTAATCTGGATAATAGACGCCGACCAGGAAACCGCTCATTTTGAGACAGACGCTCCTGGATATTGTTGCTAGTTTTGGTTCACCCCGGATATTATCCACACCGGTACCCACCATATCTGTCGAGCACTCCCCTATCCGCCACCTGGGGAGGCGCCCAATTGAGGAAAAGTAACCCCAGAAGGAAAATATGCATTATGCATATGCAGATATGCATTGCAATCAAGACAATGCGGATTATTATGAGTCTAGTGTTTCGCTCTGGATAAAAAAAAGTATCATTATTTAGTTAACACACATAGTTTTTGCTAGAATATAGAATTTGACATCGCTTGAAATAGACCTTTTCAATGATATGAAACTTATAAACCAACCCGTAAATCTGCTGTAGGCTATTTGTCTATTTGTATGTATTTAGCTTTAATTTTAAAGAGTTATACTGCTTTCACACCGAAGCCAGAATCTAGATTCTGAGCAATTCAATTTCAAAATCGAATAGACCCTTTCACACTGCGAAAATAATCTAGATTTTGTTGACTTTTCGATCAGTTGCACACCAACTGTCCAATTTTTCACTGTTGTCACAAGTAGGATGCGAAGTAGCCATAGAGCTGCAAAAGGGACGAAAACCTATTAAGGAAAATACTAGAGGTCAGAATCAAAGCCTAGGACGCCCAAAACCTGCTGAAACTCCTAAGCCAAAGACTCCAAAGACGCCAAAGGCGTAAAAGCTCCACAAAAGAGCGGCGCCAGTTCAAGTGCAGCGGAGAAACCACCACTGGTCGGACCGAAATCATACGCACAGGTTGCGGCAAACGAAAACAAGGCAAGATCGCCCACAACAGATGCAGTGTCTCAGATCCTCGCTGTAATCTTGGAGAAACTTGAGGATCAGACTAAAATCAACAAAGTTATATTTGACAAACTGAGCAAGCTCGAGTTTAAGCCTCGAAAAAATTACAAGAGAACATGAATATGAAACAGTTATTTAAAATACTAACATGGAATGCAAACGGCCTTCTGAATAAAACAGACGAACTAGAAGTATTTCTACGGAAAAATAATATTGATATTTGCATGATTACGGAGACTCACCTTAAAAACGGGTCTACACCCAAACTTGAAGGTATTGTAAGACTATCATGTTAAAGTGGCAACCCTTACTTAGCTCCTCATCTCTACACCAACGATGTTCACATGACAGACCACTGTCACTTTGACAATTCATATTTTTCTCACATGTATAAAAGGTAACCTTTCATGAATTTTCTTCCTTTTTGTACTCAGACAATTATATTGTAAGGAACAATAAAATTTATCTGAAACATATTCTGCGCATCTCATTTATTTAACAGGTTATGGGCCCAGACATCCCCAAAGCGCAATAATTCAATACACTCATACATCGAATCGTTTATGGTTGATTGGGAACAAAAATTTTCTCGCGACAAAAAGTCTTGGTTTGAGATGGCTTCCAGTTCATCAAGTTCCAGTTCATTGCGCATGGAGTTGCTGTCTAAGGAGAACTACGACACATGGAGCATGCAAGCTGAGGCGCTCCTTACCAAAAACGACTTATGGGACTACGTCAATGGGTCGTGTTTAATGCCTGCGACAGACGACGCGTTGAGGGCTGCATGGGCAAAACAAGACAGAAAGGCGAAGGCAGATTTGGTATTGGCGATTCATCCATCCGAGCTGAAGCAGATTCGTGGATGTGATACATCACGAGAGATGTGGCTTAAGCTGGAGTCGATTTATGCTTCGAAGGGTCCGGCCAGGAAGGCAACATTGTTAAAGCAACTCATGCTCCAAAAGCTAGAAGATGGCGGTGATGTAAAAGACCATACAGCAAGGTTCTTCGATGCCGTTGATAAACTTGAGAGCATGGATGTGCAAATAAATGGTGATTTGCTCGCTATCATGTTGCTGTATCGTCTGCCCTCATCTTATGAAAATTTTCGATGTGCGATTGAGTCCAGAGATGATCTTCCCACTGCAGAGGTGCTCAAAATAAAAATTATTGAGGAAAGCGAAGCACGACTGCAAGCAACTGGAAGTGCAGTCATAGCCATGGCTGCTGGGTGCAGTATGTATACCCGGACAAGGAGAGACAAGGCGAAAATCCCACCAAGAACAAATGAAATCACGTGCTTCAAGTGTGGTAATTTGGGTCATAAGGCGAACGCGTGTACAAACAGGAGGCCCGCTTCCGATGATACTAACAGAAGTGCAAGGCATTCGGCAAACAGCGTGGACGAATCATATTTTGCAGTTTCTCATCTGGCTAATGCAGGAGCTAATGACACATTTTATGCACAGAAGCTTTCGACCAACAGGGCGTGGATTATCGACAGTGGATGTACATCACATCTATGTGGCGACAAATCTCTTTTTCAATCGTTTACGGGTTCTCCAGAGACGAAACTGAATTTGGCAAGTGAAGCGTCAGCTGAAGTCAAGGGGAAAGGTGTTGTGTGCATTTCAGTTGCGAGCGACCGTGGTGATCGAAAAATTGAGTTCAGGGATACGTTGTTTGTTCCTGATTTGCGTACAAACTTAATTTCTGTCGCAAAAATCACAAATAAGGGCCATGAAGTGACGTTTCGGAGAGACGACGCTTACATTCGTGATGAGTGCGGAAATGTCTCGGTGGTAGCAGATCGTAGAGGAGAGCTATATTTTGTTCGAGAGAATACTGAGTGTGCAAGGGCGGTTATCCAATCTGAGTGCTCCGAACTGTTAAAGTGGCACGAAAGATTGGGTCATTTGAACAGCAAGGATTTATTAAAGCTGGTTCAAATCGGTGCTATACCCGCGGTTAGTGTGAGCTTGAATTCAGATGAAGTGCAGCGTTGCGAGATTTGCCTCAAAGGAAAAATGACATCTTTGCCCTTCTCCAAGTGCCGAGTGCCATGCAAAGAAACATTAAAAATTGTGCACTCTGACGTCGTGGGTCCCTTTAAGAAGGCATCGCATGGAGGTGCAAGGTACTTCGTGACCTTTATAGATGACAGTTCCAGATGGGCTGAGGTGTATTTCTTGAAGCAGAAAAGTGGTGTATTTGAAGCCTTCAAACTCTATCAAAGCCTTGTAGAGAGGCAGACCGGATTAAGAATAAAATGTTTGCAGTCTGACAACGGCGGGGAATACTGCAGTTTGGAGTTCGACAAATATTTGGCCGACTTGGGTATAGAAAGAAGATTGACAGTTCCTCGCACTCCACAACAAAACGGAGTAGCGGAGCGGAGGAATCGAACTCATTTGGACATGGCTAGGTGTCTGTTGCTGCAGTCTGGCCTCAGTGCGTCGTTTTGGTCCGAAGCTATTGCTACCGCTTGCCATATCCGCAATCGATGCCCAACAAGTAGTTTGGGCGGTGGAATCCCTTTTGAGAAGTGGACTAAAAAGCAATTAGATGTGGGTTATATTAAAAAACATTTGGTTCGAGAGTATTTGTTTTGAACAAAGATCCTAACAAAGATAAGCTGGCTCAAAGATCATTTGAAGGTGTGTTCGTGGGATACCCTCGAGATAGAAGGGGATATAGAATATGGCTGCCGAACAAACATCAAGTCATCTATGCACGTGACGTGAGGTTCATTGAGGAAACACCGAGGTTTGCTGACAATTTGCAGATGTTGGATGACTTACTACAAGAAAAAGAGGGCGAGGAAATCCAACTTAGGACAGTTGAACTTTCACCTTGTCCACCGATTGATAATGCTGTTCCCGAAAAACCCTCAGAGACGCAGTCGATGAAGCGGAAAGCTGAAGAAGAACTTATACGGACTCCTGGAAGACCAAGGCTATTGCGGACGGGGAGCAGAGGGCGACCGAGAAAGCTTTTTCGCCATACACGAAGCTGTTCGAATGCAACGCAATCAAAAGATCATGAACTCCCATCTGCAGTCGATGAATGTGGCTCTGAGCTTGAGGATAAAGTTTTCGCTGGTATAGCAGAGATCAGTTCGAAGGAAGCTTTTTCGAGTGATGCCTGTGAGGAATGGAAGAACGCAATGGAGGCAGAGGTTGAAAGCTTGATTAAAAACGAAACCTGGCATATCGTCAAGAAGGACTGTTGTACCAACGTTGTTGGATGTCGTTGGGTACTTACGAACAAGCATAGTTGCGACGGAAAAGTTGAAAGACGCAAAGCAAGGCTAGTGGCCAAAGGTTACAATCAAAAATTTGGTATCAACTATCACCAGACTTTTGCACCGGTAGCGAGGTTGGAAACTTTACGACTACTTTTGGCTCTTGCGGCCCAGTTTGATCTAATGGTTTGGCAATTTGACGTGGTAACGGCGTATTTAAATGGAACTTTGGATGAAGAAGTTTTCATGAGAGTTCCTGAGATGTTAAATGAGATGCTCGAGAGGATCATTTCTAAGCAAGGTGAGGATTCAAATGTTGGACAACAAGCTAAAGGTATGCTGAAGGATATACGCGACGGAGGAAACACATGCAGGTTGCAGAAGGCCCTTTATGGACTACGTCAGTCTGGACGTCAGTGGTACGTGAAACTCAGCGGAAAACTTATAAATTGTGGCTTAAGGCCGACGACAAATGAGCCATGCCTATTTTACAAAAGAAGTGGAGATGATTTGGTATTCGTCCTAGTTTACGTCGACGATTTATTGGTTGCATCAGCTTATGAAAGCCACATTAAAAATGTACGTGACGCCCTGTTGGAGGAGTTTGAGATAAAGGATCTCGGCCTTGCTAAGTATTGCCTTGGACTACAAATCAAACAAAACGGGAGTAAAATCGAGCTTTCACAGACTGGGTATGTACTGGGACTACTCAAACGCTATGGGATGGAAAAGTGTAATCCAGTGTCTACACCTGCGGAAGTCAATTTGCGTTTCGAGGATGATGGCATTTTGGGAGCGCAGGAAAACTATCCTTTTCGTGAGTTAATTGGTGCTCTCATGTATTTATCAGTTGCATCGCGTCCAGACATTGCGAACATTGTTTCAAGATTGGCACAATTTGCTGGTAAATATAATAACTCACACTGGAATGCTGCAAAACGGGTCTTGAGGTATCTCGCTGGAAGTTCACACATCAGGCTGCTGTACGAGAAAACCGATGTGCCATTTGTCGGATACACGGATGCTGATTGGGGTGGCTGTGCCGTTGATCGACGTTCTTATACAGGATATGTATTCATATTATCTGGAGGAGCTGTAACGTGGAAGTCGCAGAAGCAACGAACTGTTGCACTTTCGTCAACTGAGGCGGAATACGTGAGTTTAGCGGAGGCAGCGAAGGAGGCTATTTACTTGCGAAGTCTGCTTGGTGAGATCGACTTAGGTGAGTTCGCTCCTATTGTCATTTATACAAATAACAGAGGTGCACAATGCATGGCAAATGACCCAGTTTTTCATGCTCGCACGAAACACATCGACATAAAGCATCATTTTGTTCGTGAATCAGTCACATCAAATATGTTTGCGCTGGAACATGTACCGACGGAACAAATGATTGCTGATATGCTGACGAAATCTCTACCTCGGCTGTTACATGAAAGATGCTTAAAAGGTATGGGTTTCAGAAAGGGTGAAGATCCTACAAGCGAAGGAGCGACGTGGGCTTGAGAAGGCGTGTTAAAGTGGCAACCCTTACTTAGCTCCTCATCTCTACACCAACGATGTTCACATGACAGACCACTGTCACTTTGACAATTCATATTTTTCTCACATGTATAAAAGGTAACCTTTCATGAATTTTCTTCCTTTTTGTACTCAGACAATTATATTGTAAGGAACAATAAAATTTATCTGAAACATATTCTGCGCATCTCATTTATTTAACATATCACGCACATCACCCTTCGCAAAATTCGAGAGGAGGATCCTCCCTCTACATTAAAAACTGCATAAAGCACTTCAAGAACACAGAAGTTGAGCTAGACTCTATGCAGATCAGTTCAGTTTCTGTAAAAATTGACTGCTTAGATTATAACATTGCATCTTGTTATTTCCCGCCAGGATATAGACTGGTGGAAGACGATCTTGATCGTATGTATGACTTCATTGGGTCCAATTTTATCATTGGGGGTGACTTTAACGCGAAGCATACTTTTTGGGGTTCACGATGCAATTCAACAAGAGGCAGATTACTGTACAAAAATAGTATGAAGCGTGGGGTGGACTTTTTCTCCACGGGTAAGCCAACATATTGGCCAACCGATAGGATTAAAAAGCCTGACCTTGTCGATTTTTTCATCGCTTAAGGGTACCCCAAATACCTTACGCGAATTGAAGAGTGTTATGATCTTTGCTCAGACCACTCAGGAGTAATCTTGAAGATGGGTGGAAGACTGGCGAAAATAGAAAGAGCTCCTAGATTAGCTAACAAAAACATGAACTGGGACGCCTTCAGAGAGGACTGTAAGGAGGGTGTTGGCTTGAATGTGCCATTGTAAACTCCTTTCGAGTTAGAAACCGCAGTTGACAATTTCATTGAAGCAATTCAGAGCGCTGCTTGGAACAACAATTCGTCCCAAAAGAACGCAGTTAGCACCGACGGGCATGTACGTAAAACATATCCGCTCCAAATCGAAGAATTGATTCGTGAAAAGAGAAGAGCGCGTAGGAGATGGCAAGGCACGAGGGCTCCCCCAGACAAAACCCTCTTGAACCACCTCTCTAACAAACTGAAAGGAATGTTGCAAGATCTTAAAAATCGTGAGACCACTGAATACCTTGAAGGCTTGTCGGCGGATAGGAGCTCAAACTACTCGCTGTGGAAAGCAGTTAAGTCTATCAAGAAGCCTATAAGCCACTCGGCACCAATAAAAAAGCTAACAGCGAATGGGCAAGAGAAGACAAAGAGAAAGCGAATTTGTTTGCTGAACATTTAGAAGAAACATTCAAGCCTTTCGACGGTCCGCCGTTGGCTGACGTTCTAAACAACAACGCGGAACCTGATAGTTTTAGAATGAAAAAAGTTTCGTTAGTTGAACTCCGGCAGACAATTAGCAAACTTAAAAATAATAAGGCCCCGGGTTACGACCTGATCACTGGCGAAATATTGAAAGAACTACCAAAAAAGGCACTAGTCAAGCTACTTTATATGATAAACGCTTCTCTTAGACTTCTATACGTTCCAAGACAATGGAAAGTTGCTGAAGTCATTATGGTTCCAAAACCGGGGAAATGCGCAAATGATAAAAAATCTTAGAGGCCCATATCGCTTCTGCCGATAATATCGAAAGTATTCGAGAAACTTCTGCTGAAGCGATTACAACCAAGCTTGATCCCGGATCATCAATTCGGTTTCAGACCTAACCATTCCACAAAAGATCAAGTCTACAGAATAACGCATGAAATTGAAAAAGCCTTAGAAGGGAAAAAAATATGTTCAAGTGCTTTCCTCGACGTATCGCAAGCCTTCGACAAGGTATGGCACGAAGACTTGAAATATAAGCTACGGACATGTTTTAAATATTGAAAAACTATCTTGAAGGAAGACTCTTTCGTGTTAGGTGTAGTAGTGAATACCCGAGTTTCAAGCAAATTCGGGCTGGCGTACCCCAGGGAAGCGTCCTCGGTCCGACCCTGTTCCTGCTCTACACAAGAGACATACCTCTAGATGATGAGACAGTCGTGGCCACGTTTGCGGACGATACGGCCATCCTGGCAACAGGTGAATCAGTCGAATCATCAACGAGAAACCTCTTCTTTCAACGAGCATTGGACAGAATTTGTGTCTGGACGAAGACTTGGCGAATCGCTCTTAACGAGAACAAGTCTACGCATGTGAATTTCACTTACAGAAGGGTTAACAATTTACCTCTGTTCTTAAATTCTGCACAAATACCTTATGCAAATGAAGCGAAGTATCTAGGGATGACACTGGACGCTAAACTAAGGTGGAAACCACACGCAAAGAAGAAGCGTGACGAGCTCGAGACTAGGCTCAGGGAAATGTATTGGCTTATCGGAAGATTTTCGAAATTAAGCACATATAACAAACTGCTCTTGTACAGGCAGGTGTTAAAGCCGTCCTGGACAAACGGTATACAACTTTGGGGTTGTACCAAGCCGAGCAACATGTCCATGTTGCAGACTTTCCAAAACAAGACACTAAGAGCGTGAGTGAATTGTGAATGCTCCATGGCATATTAGGAAAATATTGATATTCACAGAGATTTAGGAATAGCTACCGTGAGAGAAGAAGTAACAAACTTTGCTCGAAAGCTAAATGCTCGCCTTTATGTTCATTGCAACAACGCGATGATCCGTACTCTTAACGAGACTCTTAACGATGTAAGAGCGACGACTACAAAGACAACCAAGACTTTTCGATCTAGCGACGTAGGGTGAAGCCGCACGAATGAACGGCTTCAGTAGGTGCATTCACTGGATAGCAACCTACCCAATGCGATAAACACTACGGAAGCGTAAACTACTTGTTAAGTTAACTTAGTTATAGTCAAGAAGTATTCTGAAGTGCGTTCTAGCAGTTTCATAGTGTCTCTGATAAATGGGTGGTTTTTTTAGCACGTGGAAATCGGGCATAACCAATATCAGCCACTTCGGTATTATATACCTGCTATAGTGGGCGTATTGGTATCTTTAAAAGATTTTAGAGTTTTAGCCTCCGTCCATCCTAGTATTCAAAAAAAAAAAAAAAAAACTGTTGTCACAAGTTAAACAGCTTCAAATAAGTAAAAAACAATTGTGTATAACTAAATAAGCACTGGAGAATACATGAAAATAACCGCACAATTAAATAGTATCAAAAAAAAAACGAAAATATTCCTCCTTTTTATTTTATAAACAAACTTCATCGGCTGTCATGTCTTCTTTTGATTGAATTAAAAAAGTGTTTGCTTTTATTTTCCTATGATAACCACAAAATCGAATACAATCTATTACATTTGTACTCGATTTTGTGGGAATCTAGATTTTGATCTAGATTCTGAATTCTACAACTGTATGGGAAATCTAATAGATTTTAATTAGATTTGGGACTTTTTTTACTCTGAATCTAGATTCTGGCTCGGTGTGAAAACCGTATTAGTCTAAAACAAAATCGAATGATTAATTTAGCGGCACCTTGTAAAAAGTATTCTCTGTCAACAGCTTTCAACCTGGAGCTTTCACACAAACCACTATTCCGATATTCTATTCCATTGATATCCCACTATTCGATTCAGTCAAATATCTGGGCGAAATCCTTGATAAAAACCGTAAGTAAACACTGCAATATGTAGGCAAAAGTAACAGTCCATAAAATGGACCGTTGAATACCCCATACCACATTGTAAATTGCTGTTATAATTCTTGTTTTTCTACGCTTTGGGGTTGATAAAGCATTTAGAATTTTTACAAAAGTAGCCTCTCATAAGTTTTTTTAGTTGTTTTTTAAGAGGGGCGTGGTCTCATCACCTTTTATTACAAGCTATCAACATTAGCATTTATATTTCCGCGTTACTGTGGAACCTGGACCTGCACACGAATAATTTTTGGTCAAACTTAAATATTTTTATACAGTCGCCGCCTAAAAGTGGGTGTGGCAAAAAACTTTGCATAAACGAAAAGTAAAATAGAGTCTGGTTTAACCCATGTGCTAATTTTCAATTTTTATTCTTTCCTAAATTAGGCTTATGGTCGAAATCGTTTTTTTTTTTTGGAAAATTTAAGCCTATTCTTTAATTCCGCCTTCAACATGGGCGTGGTCGAAAATCTTGTACAAGCAAAACGTAGAACTAATTGTCTTCTACATGATATAATTTACAATGCTTTTTCGATTTGAATAAAATTGAAAAATTATTAAAAAATTGGCATTCAAATTGAGGCCACGCCCACTAGAGGACGTTTAGCGATCTAATATTTCTATTTTATACCTAACAATCGGCAAGAGCTTCAAATTGTCAGCCCCTTGCTACACATCTGACTGCTTTCAAATCCCTTTATGAAGAAACCAAGGGTACCTCGATCACCACCACCTAGATCGATCATCTCCGGGAAAGGAAGTTCGCCGTTTAATCGGGACTCAGCGAAAACTAAATGCTTTGAAGCGGAAAACAACGAACTCCGCGCAAAGCTTAAAGATATGGAACGTCTCTACCATGAGCTCAAAAATGAAGTAGATTCGTTACGAAAAGAAAACGAGGCTCTTAGGAATCCCCGTGATACTACAAAACCTGAGGACACGCCGAAGCGTCAAAGCGAATATGTGACAGACGAAGAAGAGCTTGCACGTGAAACTAATCCGGCTCTTAAGAAAAGATCTACCAAAAAACGAAAAATTGGGTCTTCGCCAGTAGTTGAGGCCGTATATAAACACGATGAAACACCAACCGTGTCAAAAAAAGCGACAGCGAAAATTGAAGAAAAAATTCGCCGACCGCCTGCAATAAATGTTGTTGGGGTCGCAGACTACGGAAAGCTGCGAAATATCTTAAAAAATACTCTGGGGGCGAAGTATAATTTAATTTCTCTTCGAAATAATGTATGGAAAGTCAATGTCGATGACTCTGATGTCTATCGCGCACTTTCGCAAAAATTAAATACCGAGAATGTACAATGGTACACTTACGAAAACAAATTCGAGAAGCCGCTTCGGGTTTTCGCTAGGGGACTTCACCCAACCTGCACGAAGGAAGAAATTGTTGAAGATGTTCAAGCCCAAGGCTTTAAAATTCTTGATGCCGTGAACATACTTAAGAAAGAAAAACAACGTACGGAAGGAGAAAAAGACACCGTGGTCAAGCGCGGTCTTCCTATTTTCATGCTGACGTTTGATAGGATTGAAAACATAAACGAAATATATAAAATAAAAACAATCCTAAATATCAGGGTAAAAATTGAGCCCAAGCGAAAGGGCAATAGACTAGTACCTCAATGTAAGCGATGCCAAGGCTTCCGACATACTCAAGCGTATTGCCAAAAAGAACCGCGATGTGTCAAATGCGCCGGTGGACATCTTTCAAAAGATTGCAACGTAAGCAGTCAGGCCCCAGCGACTTGCTCCAATTGAAATGGAAGTCACCCGGCGAGCTACCGAGGTTGCGAAATCGCAATAGAGCTACAAAAACGTCACGAAACTGTGAAGCAACATATTGTAGATAGGGCCACAACCCCAAAACGTTTTAGAGCTGACAAGCCGAAAACTCCAAAATCGGTCAGAAATACGAGATTGACAAGGAAAAAATTACAAACTCCGCAAGAAAACGTCGCCGTTCCAAGTACAAGTACAAAGGGAAAATCATCACTCATCGGCCCAAGATCGTACACTGAAGTCGCGTCACACAAAAGTAAACCTCCAGAACCTACCACAACAGATTCGGTATCTCAAATATTATTTATGATATTGAAAAAGCTTGAGCAACAAACTAAAGTTAATCAAGTAATATTTGACAAACTGAGCGAGCTAGAGTTTAAACCTCACAAAACGAATAACAAATCATGAATATGAAGCTCATTAACATACTTACATGGAATGCAAATGGTCTTTTTAAGAAAATCGACGAACTAGAAGTATTTCTACGGAAAAAAATATTGACCTATGCCTGATTTCGGAAACACACTTTAAGAAGGGATCCGGACCCAAAATTAGAGGTTACATCGACTACCACGCGCATCATCCATCAGAAAATTCGAGAGGCGGATCCTCTCTCTACATCAAAGACTGCATTAAGCATTACAAAAACGAAGGAATTGAGCTTGACTCTATGCAAATAACTTCAGTATCGGTAAAAATAGGTCACCTAGATTATAATATTGCCTCGAGTTATTTTCCTCCACAGTATAGGCTAGCGGACGACAATCTTACTCCCCTCTTTGACTTACTTGGGTCGAATTTTATCATCGGCGGGGACTTTAATGCGAAAAACACCTTTTGGGGATCACGGTGCAATTCAACAAGAGGTAGAGTACTCTTCAAAGCTAGCATGAAACGTGACGTGGTTTTCCTTTCGACGGGAAAGCCAACGTATTGGCCAACCGACATAAACAAAGTACCTGACCTTGTCGACTTCTTTATCGCAAAAGCGGTTCCTCGCCACCTCACAAATGTAGAAGAAGGCTATGATCTCTGTTCGGATCACTCGGCAGTCGTTTTGAAAATCGGCGGAAGTCTTGCAAAAAATGAGAGAGCGCCTAGGCTAACGAATAACAACACCGACTGGGATGGCTTTAGGAAATACTGCAAAGAAAATGTATCTCTACATGTACCACTTACAACCCCTTTTGAAATAGAAGACGAAGTCGATAAACTCGTTAGAACTATTCAAGACGCGCGCTGCTTGGAACAATACTTCTTTCCGGAAGACTGGAGTAAGGAAAAGCGGATCAATTTACCCGCGCGAAATTGAAGAGCTCATACGCGAAAAGAGAAAGGCTCGAAAGAGGTGGCATTTGTCTCGAGCTCCTCCTGATAAAACCATTCTGAATGGGCTATCTAACAAATTAAAGCACTTACTTCAAGATTTTAAAAGTCGCGAGACTACCAACTACCTCGAAAACTTGACTGCCGATAGAGGGTCAAACTATTCACTTTGGAAAGCCGTGAAGTCCATTAAAAAGCCCATAGTACACTCGGCGCCAATAAGAAAAGATAACGGTGAAAAGGCAACAAAGAGAAAGCAGATATATTTGCAGAACATCTAGAAGAAACATTCAAACCGTTTGACGGGGAGCCGTTGGTTGACGATCTGTATCGCAATGCGGAACTAGACAATTATCGAATTAAAACCGTTACACTGTCTGAACTTCGTCAAACAATCCGAAATTTGAAGAATGCTACGACCTAATTACGGGGGAAATTTTGAAGGAGCTACCGAAAAGAGCGTTAGTCAAGCTTCTCTACATCATAAACGCATCAATGAAAATTTCATACGTTCCACGGCAATGAAAAGTCGCAGAGGTAATAATGGTTCCGAAACCAGGCAAATGCCCGAACGACAAAAATCATATAGACCGATTTCGCTTCTGCCGATTATATCTAAAGTCTTCGAGAAACTTGTGCTCAAACGACTGCAACCAATAATTGAAGAAAGACGATAGATTCCGGATCACCAATTCGGCTTAAGGGTCAAACATTCAACAATTGACCAGGTCTATCGAATAACTAATGAAATTGAGAAAGCCTTAGAAGCGAAAATGATATGTTCTACCGCTTTTCTGGATGTATCCCAAGCCTTTGATAAAGTTTGGCACGAAGGCCTAAAATATAAACTACGGAAAGTTTTGCCGGAAAAAATGTATGAACTCTTAGAGTCTTATCTTGACAACAGACTATTTCGAGTGAGATACGGGAGCGAATACTCAGAATTCAAAGAAATACAAGCCGGCGTTCCACAAGGTAGCGTCCTCGGTCCAACACTGTTTTTACTTTTTACAAGAGATGTACCTCAAGAAGAGACAACGACTGTAGCCACGTTCGCTGACGACACGGCTATTTTCGCTACGGATAAGACAGTCGAACTATCAACGGGAAAACTCCAACGCGCTTTGAATAAAATATGCGAATGGACAAAGGCCTGGCGAATCCTCCTAAATGAGACAAAATCAACGCATGTAAATTTTACTTACAAGAGGGTAATCAACTTACCTCTATTTATAAACTCGGTACAAATTCCGTACGCAAACGAGGCGAAATATTTAGGCATGACCCTAGACGCAAAACTTAAGTGGAAGCCACACGTTAAAAAGAAACGCGATGAACTTGAAATCAAGCTACGAGAACTGAATTGGCTTATCGGACGTTATTCGAAACTAAACGTATATAACAAACTGCTATTGTATAAGCAAGTGCTAAAACCATCTTGGACGTACGGTATACAACTTTGGGGTTGCACCAAACCAAGCAACATATCTATTTTAGAAACTTTTCAGAATGAGACACTAAGAGCAATCGTAAATGCTCCATGGTATATAGGAAATAGCGATTTACATCGAGATCTAGGCATCGCAACCGTGACCGACGAAGTAAGAAACTTTGCTCGCAAACTTCACACTCGCCTTCACGGCCATTGCAACCACGAAATAATCCGAACTCTGGATCAGACAAATCTTGCACACCGACTACAACGAACAAGGCCGTTGGATCTAGCGTCGTAAGAGGAAACCGCACATAATGACGGTGTTGCAGGTGCTTTCGTTGGAAGGTAGCCTGCCAAACGCTTGAACTACTTGTTAAGGAAACTTAGTCGTAGTCTTACAAAGATTGGGAGGTTTTTTAGTGAGTAAGAATCTCACACTACTATGAGCACGCGCGTTCGAAGGTTTTTACCTACCCACGGAAAAAAAAAAAAAAAAAAAAAAAACATCTGACTGCTCCGAAAGCACTGAAGGTAGTTTTACATTCACACTGGTTGTGGGCGTGTCTGTAGGTGGATTTAACTTATTTTAACACTTCTACTGCTTGGCGAGCTAAGAAACTTACGTACAAAATTTCAATTTTTTATAGCTTAAAATTAAGCGCCAAAAATATAAGGGACGGACATCCCTTATATTCGACTTACAATTCGGTCTCGATCATAGGTTTTAAACGTCTTGGGGGTCTTTCATAATTATCTCACCGCGTAACAAACTATGTGACAAACTTAATATGTCTCCTTTATCTTATAGGATTGGGTATAAGAAATTCTTCTGAAATAATTACTTGTTTTTTGCATCAGCAGAAAGGACTTGAGTGAGTAAGGAAATATGATGAAGCAAAGCTATTAAATGAAGCATATGTATCCTGTTAAAACTAAAAATACCACTGGATCATAGTCATGGTGAAAGAGCACAATTATACTGAATGCATTAAATGCAACTAATGTTCACTGAAGCACGATTATATCATATCGGATTATCATCGTGATAACCTGAAGCCCTGAAGTGATCAAAGTGCCACTATTGGAAAATTATGCTCCATTTAGTATAAATACTTACAGAGATGTGGGTGAAGTATCAGTCAGTTAAAAGCGATTGTACATTCAACACCTTACAACCAAACAAAAATCATCATGTTCAAATACGTGAGTTGAAACTGAGCTGGGCTCATTACTTTTAACAACATGGTATCAATTCCTCCATTTTAGTTGGTCCTTGTTTTCGCTATGATTCTTTTTGTTGCAACCGCAATGGCCAATCCTGATCCTGAACCTCTACTTGGTATCTCTACTTTGGGCATCCCAGCTGTTAGAACTGTTGGAGTAGGATACCCAATCCTTGGAAAATGAGTCTGAGTCATAAGACTGTAATTCCAAAAAGTGCAATAAAGTACCATAACGCAAATCAAAATTTGTTATTATTTTTCGATACGATACTAGACGAGAACTGGTTTTCCTAAATAGTGTCTTAAAAGGAAGTTACACAGTATCTGAAAAAAACACCCTCGCAGTGATTGAAAAGTTATTAGAAAAACATCGATCCTTATTGAATGCTTGCCTCAGACAATTTCCTGCAATGATACCAATTGTAGCACTAACACGTTATCTAATGGCGGACAAGCTCTGAGAGCATTAAAGGCCCATATATGGCCAAATCTGTTCCGTGGTTAGACAAACATTCACCTTGATTATCAGACGAAATAAATCGCTTTGAATTGTATCCGTTTTGATTCACGTCGATTTTAATGTCATGTTTACGTGCAAAGTAATCAAGTGGTTAGAAATATGTATACCGGTTTGAAAATAAGTTTGATTTTTATGTCAAACTCGAAAAATTTGTACAAAAATTCAAAGGTCGTAACATTCAAGCCGACTCAACCGTTTATGCGTATTCTTGAGTCGGTTTGAGTTTTAAAAAACAGATTTGAAAACTGGTTTTGGGAACAGCGATTCGAACACTAAAAAGGGTTTGAATAATCGTAAATGCTATCGGTTTTCGTCAATTCGATATCATTCAAAGCGATTTAATGTGTCGGATAAACGGGGTAATTGCCACCAGTCTTTCTATTGCATCCCATTTTAGCATGAGTTTAGAGTCTTTTTCTGGCAAGATTGAGTAATAAGTGCTATATTTGTTTCTCTTAGGTCACTATGACCATTTCCCATGGCACCAAAGTACAGAAAGAATAATTAAAATGCTATAACCTGCCTCAATGGTTTTACCTTTGACAATTCCACGTAAAGATGGTAAAAATCATCTGAGGATCAATGGAATAATCCCAGGATCAATCTACGTGCTTTCCAGCTCAAGAAATCGCCCAGCGCAATATGAAGTAGTCACGTCAAGGCGTGAACTTCCTCCTTGCAAAGGCGAGACCTACCTAATACCTCTTCAGGTCTAGTGGCCCAGGAGCCCGTAGGTAGGACTTTGACCCGCGAATTTTCCCGCGGTTTTGAGTTACCACATGCCACCATAAAGCTCCCACTAGGGGCCAATCTTATTTGTTGTTGTAATTTTTGTAATTTTGTAAATTTGTAAATTGTTGTAATTTTTTCACTTCTCACTTATTAAATGTAATTGTGTATAGATTTTCCACCATTACGAGCAACGATACGTTCAGTTAGGTTAGGTTGATGGATGTCCTTTTGACAATAGTCACGGCCTCACTTAGACCAGCAGTTGGATCCATTGTGTCCATTGGGAACCTTCTTAATACCTGGAATGAAAACAGAAATAGACCGCTGTTAAAACCTCAGAGTTCCGCCCTCTTGGACCCATCCGGATTTGTATACAAATCTTAGGAGGTTAGCTTTAGCAAATCCATACATTCAGTTAGCTTTTGGATAAGTTGAACTTAAGTGGCCGCCAATCCCGAGGGAAAAATAAAAAAACAGTAAATCAGGAATTGAACTCAAAATATTTAACCAGCCACACTTACTATGAAAAGGCACAAGCCGTCAAAAAGCCTTTTCATAGTAAATGTGGCTGGTTAAATATTTTGAGTTCAATTCCTGATTTACTGCTTTTTTATTTTGATAAAGCCTCTCTTATGATGAACATAAGAGACTACCTTTATCAAAGAATTTGCTCTTCTAATTTGATAAGGGAAATTTTTATTTATCGAGAACCGAGCACCAAACACGTGAAAAATGCTTAAGAATCAGTTTACCATTAACCATTTACCAATTTACAGGAGAAGCAAGGCCCCAAAGATCCGCCACCTGATGCGAGCAAAGGCAGGACAACTACATAGGAAATGTTCCGCTGTATCGTCGTCCTCTCCACAGGTAGGACAGGTGGTGGTTTAGCTCAAGCCTAGCACATTCAAGTGCTTGGCGAAAGCTTGGTGGCCCGTAAGGAAGCCTACAAGAAGTCTGCAATCGATTCTCCTGAGAGATCGAAGAAAATCGAAGATCGAATCGCTGACCCCTCGCAGATGTCCGGGCGTAGTCGTTTAAGGAGTCGTTTTGCAGTCTGTCTGCACCCATTGCAGTCACGTCAACGAGCCCTGTGCTCACGAGATACCCAAGTATCAATGGCAGACGTGACAACAGATACAGGCAGACCTAAGGCTGGTTCGGGTCCTGAGAAAAGCTCTTCTGAGCCTAGTCTGGCAAGCTCATCAGAAATCTCATTTCCCTGGATACCAGTGTGATCTGGAACCCAAACAAGATTCACTGCATTTAGCCTTCCGACTAAGTTCAACCAATACTTTAGTTCGAGCACTATCTTGGACGAGGTAAGAGGTTTGAGCAACGCATTTAGAGCGGCTTGGCTGTCACTACAAACGCATATGCTTCTCGCCCTCCACCTGTTAGTCACAATATAGCACATAGCCATTAGGATAGCGAAAATCTCCTCTTGAAAGATAGACGCATATTTACCTAAGGGTTTACCTAAGGGGTGGAGTCTAATGTTCTCGCCTTAGACAAAGACTCCAGCACCAGACCCCTGTCCGGATTTGGAGCCATCCGTGAAAATACGATGGCATTATTCTTTCCCTGGCTTAGAGTCTGGCCGAAGCCATTCCATTACCTGAGGAAAGTCGACTTTGTAGTTTTGTCGCAAAAGGATTTTTGGGGTCATTGCGTCAGAGGACATGTCCATAAGACAGGGGTCGAAGGACAATTCTCGAACAAGTTCTTCAAAATTCCAATGCGTGTGGTACCAAACCCACCTCTCTTTAAGCGAAAGATGGTTTTCAGCGCACACCTCCCCCCTTGATAAATATATCAAGGGGGGGAGGTTCATAAGAGCATCTAGAGCAGAGCCCGGCGTACTAGGAAAGGCCCCTGAGCAGCTAAGCCAACCGTTCTTTGGAGTTTGGCAAAAGAGGCAGTAACACGTTTTCGCAATAGCCTGTTCCACCAAACAACCGATGCATTGCCAGAAGGTGGACAATGCTCTTTCGGTTTTGGATTCAACATGCTCGGACCAAGGCAGTTTTCTATCAAGGATTACTCCCAAATATTTGACTGCATCGGATATCGGGATAGTGACACTTTTAAGCATGAGTTGAGTCAGAACAGTGACAGTCCTCCTACGAGAAGGAACAACCGTAGTTTTAAGAGGATTCATTGAAAGCCCATTCCTAGTGCACCAATCATCGATCAAGTCTAGGGATCTCTGAGAGAGAGCACACTCTGAGAGAGAGCACACAGTCCCTAGATTTGAGCCAACAGAAAGAATGGCGAGATCATCCGCGTAGGTGCCCATAGGAAAGAGTCCCAATCTGCCTCGGTTATCAGCGTCCTGTGCATTAGCATAGACTTAAACTTTGTTTAAGCATAACTGGGTAGATTCCATCTGTACCAGGTGACTTGAAACTGTCAAAAGATGCAATTGCATATTTGATAGCGTCACCAGTCACCACTTTGAATGCAATAAACCAGTTTAGCCGCGTTGTGTTCGCTGGTTCTAGAGTAGGCACCGTTTCCGGTACCACTGAAGAGCACGTGGTGATCTGATTTCCCGGAAAGTGAGTCTCTAGGAGAAGACTGAAGGTATCCACCTTGGTCTCAGGGTACCATCAGGATTGAGAAGTGAAGCAAGTTTGCTTGGTCTACTCCTGTTAAGAACTTTCACAAGCCTACTAGTTTCACTTAGAGATTCGATCACCTCACAAAATTTTTTATAAGAGTCATTTTTCGACTTGCGAATAAGTCTCTTGAAATCCTTTTGCTTCGATCGGTATAGATTCCAGTCTTCTACTAAATTGGTTTTTATTGACCGATTCAGGAGCTTCCTGGTCTCTTTACGAATGTCCTGCAGTTCGGCATTCCACCAAGGCACCGGTTTTCTGCTAGGGTCTTCGTAACCGGGCACGCTATTTCAAAGTAACCGGTAAGGACGCTGTTCAGGTGTTGAGCAGCAGTCTCCACCCCTTGTGTTGATCTTAGTTTGAGTGGAACTTGAACAGAGTTGCCAGCCTTCTCTCTAAACTTTCTCCTCTCTGGGTTTCTCCTCTCTTGCAAAGGTAAAAGTTCACAGAGGATTTGAAATTCGATGTATCTGTGATCTGACAAGGTGCTATCTGGCGATACCCTCCAATTGGTGATAGTCTTGGAAAATTTGTTGGATAGGGTAAGGTCAATTACCTGCTGTCTCCTGGAAGTAACAAATGTAGGTCGACGACCCACATTATTGATGGTGATGTCAGACGATAGGATGAATTCCAAAAGACGGTCTCCTCTTGCGTTACATTTGCTGCTGCCCCAAACAGTATTCTGAGCATTAGCGAAGCAACACAAGATGAGGCCCAACCCTCTAGATTCACAGTACTCTACAAGCTCAACAACTGCCCTTGGTGGAGGAGGAGTTAGAGAGTTGTAGGGGAAGTAAGTCGATGCAACAACAAAGGTTTCCCATTTGCCGTTTGTATGGCAAGGAATGGCAAGAAATAGAAGCAGCAACCAGATCATGGGTGCAAAACCTTTCAATCTTAACTGCCTCGAAGGATTTCGACACAATAAGATAAGTCCGAGGTCGGACTGCTTATCGTAACGCACTTAAGGACTGGTAAGCCTTAATGTTCCACATGACCTTAAAAATCAGACTACTCTCATACGTCATGAAATCTAATTTTGAATTCACAGCACGAAATAATTTCCTGTCAAATTGTTCCCTGACGCTATCATCAAATGGGAACTAATTAATTCTCGTTTCCTTACACATGCCAAATAGCATTCCATCCGGGGAGGTTTGATTAAATCGACAGCAGCCATGGTCATGGCCATCCACAGTCCATTCAAGCTAACAGAAAAACCTACCGAAGTAAAAATGCCAACCGAAATAATTATCGAAGTGAAACTGATTTGTACTCGAGCGAGTCCCATCGAGACCCTTTTCGTTAGTCACAGAACGATTAATTTTCATGGGGTTAACTTTTAATGAAGACTTCAACAACAACAAAAAAAAGGTTCGTATACTTTTATTCTATTTGTGCTCAAATGTATCTACACCGTTTCCTTTTTTTTCGAATTTATTTGAACTTCTCTAATTATGTCACGGAAGGACGACAAAAAAGTCTTCAATCTCTAATTTTAATTATTTTTCCATCACAATTGGAGAATCTGTTTTCATTTCACCTTCTGCCTAAGTGGTTATTTTTTTAATTGTCAATGGTATACGATGAAGTCTTGATTGGTTGAAGTCTAATGGTTCAATTTTATTGTCTGCCATCACCATTAGGAGTCTAAATAATTAATCCTTGAATCTAAAATTTTAGAGGCAATACTCAGGTAGAATTTAATACAAATTACAGATTGATAGTTCGATAAATGAACCCTAAACCAAGTTAATTAATGCTTTGCTTAAATCAATTCCAATCAATCTGCCCAAAAGGCACTAAAATTATATTCTCTTACTAAGATGCCCCTACATCAGGTTTTCATGAAAAGCAGAATAGCATGTTTTCATGATCAACAAAATTTTTTTGATCTTGGAATTCTTGCTTAATTAAGCTGAACCTAAATTCCGAAAACTCCTCCATTGGGGAACGTAACGCTGATGGCAGCGACTACTGGTAACTCCAAAGTAGAATACCCTGTAATCAGGGTATCAGGCCTAGCAACGACCATTGAAACTGCTATGCAGAGCACCAATACGAGGAGGAACTTCAGAAAAATAAAATATTTAATTATTTTCCAGATTTAAGTCTTTTGCAAGTAATCTCACGTATCTAGGCATGATGACAACTGTTTGAATTATCTGCTTAATTGACAATTAGTGACTGATACCGGGTGTTAAAACTGCTTTGGTTTTTATGCATAACTAGTCTGTAAATCTTGGGTTGAGCTCTTGAGGAGTTTCGTATTTCACTTGCAACAGCAGCAGCAAATTGTGTTTTGACCTTAACCGTGACGATACAAAATCATTGTCACGGTTGCTGTTTGTCATATCTGTTGCATCATAGGTATACTTTACCCGCGTCTCGCATTGTGCGTTTCAAGCTCTGCCTGTAGGCTCATTCTGTATAAGTGATTAACAAATCTCGCGATAGTGTTGCCATTTGCCTCAGACTCGTAATTTACTAAGGGATTAAACTTTTGAGTAGAAAACGTTTAAAAAAGTTTCAGTTTTGCATTTTTCCAGAGGAATGCGCCTTCAATTTGGTTTGCCATCATGTTGAAGAACCTTGTGTGCTTACGTTCCTGTTTTACTTTATTGTGTATCGTGGGTTTTTAAAGCCCGAAACACATTCCTAATTGAGTTTTTCTATCATCACCATTTTCGAACGCCGCTTATCCTTTAAAAGGGTCGCGGAGCGAGGGTGATGCCGGAGTAAGAGCCGACTGAAATCCACTGGAGGAAGTAATCTTCAGGCATAAGTGATGCTGTCCAGGACTATAAACTCTTTATGAGGCCACCCTTGGCAGTAAAGTTATAACTGAAAAAGATGAACCCGAAGGTTTAAATAAAATCCAGCAGCGTCTGTTACATATTGTGCGGCTTGTTGGTCAGCGTCTGATCCCAGACGGACGGCTGAACTTCAAATAACAGAAATCCAGGAGCGTCTGTTTCGAGTTTTTCTATCTCCGTCATTATTGCGATCTTGCACACCTCTTTCAAAGAAACAGAAGTAGAAACCATGTCTGACGTTATGTTGATTAAACATAAAAAGACCATTAAGTATGAAGTCATACACGGAGCGGTCCGTTGACTTTTTATACCCCATCCCATAGGATAGTTATACACCATCCCATAGGATAGGAGGTATATTAAGTTTGTCACATATTAACAATGGTAGACCCCCAAGACCTTAAAGGAATATGATCGAGACCGAATTCTGAATCGAATGAGCCATGTCCGTCTGTCCGTCCGTCCGTCCGTCTGTATGTCACATGTTTTTAGGCCTTACGTCAGGCGAAGCGGAACAAGTGTAAAAATTTTTGAAATCCGCCCAAAGACACGCCCACAATCGGTCTAAATGTGGAACTACCTCCAGATTTTTCAAAACTGTAAGACGTTCTAAAAGGCTGAAATTTGACATTTAGCATCTCTTAGTGAATATAAGACACAAAAAAGACAAATTTAATTGGTAAGCCTCCTCTAGTGGGCGTGGCATCTATTTTAAGGGTAAATTTTCAAACGCAGTTTACTCAGTATTTTTGCTCAAAATTGAAAAAAATTTGCTTAATATTTTATGTAGAAAACGCTTTGTTCCACATTTTATTCATGCAAGACCTTGGGCCACGCCCACATTTGGAGGCAGAATTGAAGAAAAACCTAAAATTTTCAAGAAAAGCTTAATCTCGACTGCCCTTGAGCTTAAATTAGGAAACCATGAAACAAAAAAAGTAGCAGGTTAGGTAAACAATACTTCCGTCCATACTTCGTTCATATAAAGTTTTTAGCCACGCCCCCTTTTAGGGGTCGATTTTTCAAAAATATTGAATTTAAACCAAAAAATTGCATTTTTACGTACAATTAGGTATAACTTGGAAATATCTGTGGAAATATCTTATAATTAATAGTTTGTAATTAGGGGCGGTTGGACCACGCCCCTTTTCGAAGTTTTCATTACTTATAATATGTCAAAAAATAACTTTGGCATCAGCATTTTACAATGTGGGATAGGAGGGGTATTCAACGGTCCGTTTTACGGACTGTAACTTCTGCGTACACACTGTAGCTCTTACTCACTGGTTATTTTAATCGATGTGTGCTGCATTGTTCCTGTCGTACGACGTGTGTTTTATGAATAAAACACTTAGTTATACTTTTTGTTTATGCAAGACTTTCAGCCGCACCCACATTTGGAGGCAAAATTTAAGAAAAACCTAAAATTTTCTGAGAAACGTAATTTCCACTGGCATTACGTTAGCCAGATTTTGGTTATACAAAGTGTTTAACACTCTTCTGGGGGTCGATTTTTCAAACATTTTGAATTTGTACCAAAAAATTGCATTTTTACGTACATTTATGCGTAATATCTGTGTTATAATAAATAGTTTGTTATTAGCGACGGTTGGACCACGCCCCTTTTCGAAGTTTGTCATTACTTATTAAATGTCAAAAAAATGTCTAAAATAACATCAGCATTTTACAATGTGTGATAGGATGTGGTATTCACACTGTATAGCACTTACTCAGTGGTTAATTTTGATTTTCTGCGGAACTCCAAGGTCTAGTGAAGTTTAGGTAAGGGTGGGCCATCTAGTGGTTTCGTTTTAAATCGTAAGTCATCATAAGGTGGCATCACTGCACCATTTTTCTTTGAACGTGAAGTTGGGGACAACGTTTCGGTCAACGGTGAGCCCTACAAAACCATGAGAGCTGACTTTTGCTGAGTTGACTTTAGTTGACTTTTAGCAATTGACTTTTACTGAAATTGAAGACATGAATTTTGGCGGGCTCTGGTGCATACAGGTTGTGACCATGCCACAATCGATCCCAGATTATAACTATTATCAGACGCCTTGGCGATGTCAATTGCATTTCACCCTTTTGTACTGTTTTTTGTGCAGAACCGTGAAGAACCGATGCCAACAATCTGGAAACAATTCAAGCACGTTAAGCCAATATCATCCCAGCAATACTTGAACTACAGCCCGAAACCATCAACAAGTCTTGAAAAATTAGAGTCAGCTACTTAAACGACGTTATATTCCATATTTAATCGGAATGCTTGCTCTTTCTAAAGGAAAATTCCACAATGGTCGTAATTGAAAAAAAAAACTGCGCTAGTACAAGGGTACGTTTGAGACAAACTTCTATATACCCGACCCTATATACCGTGTAACACCAAACCTTAAAGTTTTTTTGCCTGAATTTATATATTATTTGTATAGGCTACGCCCACAAAAGTGGTCATGAGCTAAAAATTAAAATTAATCAATTGTTATTTCGTAGAATCATAAGAAAAAATGGTAAAAAGAAATTTATGTCAGAAATTAACCGTTTTTTTCCTAAAGAAAAAAACACCTCTTTAAAGCGGGCGGAGCTCACAACTTTGTATGTAGCAAACTTAGCAAAAATTAATATCTTAAGGTCATATATTTTTTTTCCATTTGTCGTGAACTTTTCCAGAAATCGGGTTTTTAAATAATTAACATGTTAAAAGTGGGCATGGTTGATATTTTGGGCGGTCCAATTATTGCCTTGTGTGCTTACTAAGCTGAAGGTCTGGGTTTGAATCCTACCACCGTCACCTGAAAAAAAACTCGTTCTTTTTTAAGGCCCACACCACCGTGAGGGTCTGACAAGCCTTTCGAGAGTATCATTTGTCTTGGAAAACTTCTCAAAGTGCCGTTCGGATTCGGCAAAAAACTGTTGGTCCACTTGTATCTGAAGGAATTAACACACACAGCATGCATTGCTGAAAAGTTGCCCCTGGTTCACCTCGAGCTGTTGCGCCACTCTATTTATTTTTTTCAGAATTATGTTAAAGGTCTTGGGCCAATATTACTCAGTACCAAAATTTTAGCTCCTACGCCATGTCTTACTTGACCAAAAGGCATTTTGAAAGAAAATGTGAAATAGAGATTATCTCATATTGAAGCCAGTAGTGGGCGTGGCCCTTAACGGATTGAGACAATTTTTACATTTTGTCTGTGCAGCAAAAGATCCAAGCTGCGTGACAAGTTTCAGCTCTCTAGCTTGATTTTGAAGACCTAAAACCTTCACACATACTGACAGACGGACATATCTCTTCATCTCGGTTCATATCTCTAAAACTTCTTATGCAATGTCTCCACCGGCACTAAAAAGAGGATTATAAAATAAGAAAATAGAGTGGCGCAACAGCTCGAGTTGAACCAGGCCCAACTTCTCAACAATGTATGCTGGTGTGTTAATTTCTTTTACATACAAAGGGACCTACAATTTTTCGCCGAATCCGAACGGCACTTTGAGAAGCTTTTCAAGACAAATGATACTCTCGGAGGGTTTGTCAGACCCTCGCGGAGGTGGGGACCGTGAAAAAGAACAAGTCTTTTTTTTTAGGTGACGATGGCAGGATTCGAACCCAGGCCTCCGGCGTAGTAAGCACACACACTAACCACTACGCCACGGCACCCCCAAAAAGAGGATTAGCGGGAGACAATTAAACATAAATCCCAGAGTGGTTCCACCGAACAAACATAGGATCTGGCTCTCAAAAGAGAGTCGCAATGCCATTTCCTTGTAGTGAAAAAAGATTTCCGTTGCAAAAAATCCCAAAAGAAAACCTATTTGTGCCAGATCTGTCGTACAGGGACAGTTTCAGTTTCCTTTTTTGATTCTCAAACTGTTACAAAGGTGGTTAAAATAGATTTGTGAATAGGGCGAATAAGATTTATGAGACGATTTATCTTAAATCGCTAGCCGAGATGATTTAAATTTGTATGGTAAATCGGGTGATTTGTAGAGGATTTAATGCGGATTTATATTAATCGCGGATAAGTGCCTGGCGGGTGGGGTTCCGTGGCGTAGTGGTTAGTGTGTGTGCTTACTACGCCAGAGGTCTGGGTTCGAATCCTGCCATCGTCACCTAAAAAAAAGACTTGTTCTTTTTCACGGTCCCCACCTCCGCGAGGGTTTGACAAGCCCTCCGAGAGTATCAATTGTCTTGAAAAACTTCTCAAAGTGCCGTTCCGATTCGGCAAAAAATTGTAGGTCCCCTTGTATGTGAAGAAATCAACACACACAGCATACATTGTTGAGAAGTTGGCCCTGGTTCACCTCGAGCTGTTTCGCCACTCTATTTATTTTTTTAAGTGCCTGGCGGAGACACCGTGTTAGGGTGATGATGAATTTTCAGAGAAATCAGGTTTATATAACACTGTAAAGGTAGGCGGTCGATGATGTGGGCAATATTTGTCGTGTTAAAGGTTTTAAGCCGAAATTTCTATGCACCTAAATTTTGGTCAGCAAATGTCTTTTGAAATAATATGCGTAAATAAGAGATCGTCTAACGTTGTAGCCAATAGTTGGCGTGTTTATCGGATAAATTTTAACACTCTGCCTGTGTGGTGCGGTGTCCCAATTTTTAGTCCTCTTGCTTGATTTCAAAAACCTAAAATCAGCATAATCGCTGAGTTTATTCTATGACTGAATCGGACCAGCAAAAAACCATTTCCTTAGAATGATGATAATTACCACATGTTATTGAAAGTTGTTATTTTTCACGTTTATTTGGGGAGACAACTTAAAGAGGTATATATCAGCAAGCTTGACAGGTGTAGCTCGAACAACACAATGGCCACAATCATCTGTCAAAGTTAGAAATCTCTATTGAAAGACTTTAGCCGAAATACAAGGAAGCTTTATTTACTCCGGTTCAAGGACTTGAGACTCTAGCTTCTATTTTTTATAGGTGATGCCAAAGCAAGGGAAAGAGAAAAAGAAAATTTAAAGTGAAACCCTGTCCCGTATTTGCAACGTTAGAAAAGTTTTTTTTTTCCAGTCGACGATCTTACGCCCAGTTTATTGACAGCACAATCAAAAGTTTATTTTAAATATATTTTCTTGTTGCTTTCAGTCCTTCAGAAAAGTGTTAAAATCTCTAAGCTGCCCAAAATTAAAAGCAAATAAGGCAAAAATAAATTTTTTATGTTTTTTGACTAGGCTCACTTGATTACAAGTGAGCTGAGATGGGTATTTTTATTATCCATTAGTTTTTGCCTTTTTACAAGCCTGAGCATATTCCCCCGTATGGACGCGAAATTCCAGCACGAGTACCAATAGGTGCATATCCTTTCGAAGCGTATCCTGAGGTGTGAAAATCAGGTCTTGCTAAAGATATTCCCGCCACAAGAACCAGCACAGGCAGCAACTAAAACGGGTAGTAAGAAACATTTTTAGTGAATAATTTTTTTTTTATACTTAATACAATATATGGGTACCAATAACAACATGACTTGACAACAACGTTAGGATATCACTGACAGTAATTGAATTGGCCAATGGACCTTTTATATAATTTTTAAATGAATACCCACTCGAATACAAGTGTGACTTACTGGTTAAATTCCGCTTTACGCCAGGTGATTTATCATCTCATACCCAACCTAGTGTGACATTCGTTGAATACTGCCCAATGAGCTGTGAACCCCCCAAGTTGAATGAGTTCCCGTTTCATATTTCAACAGAGCTATTTTTGTAGTCGTTTAATCCAACCTGCCGCACAGCATCATCCCCTGGAAGCTTCAACGTGTACAACCACGCAACTACCAGTCTGTATCGTCCGAAAATAGGTGAGCAACTGAATTTTTTAGCAGCAACCAGCCGTAGACTGACTTCTGGAGTTAAAATTAAACATCGACCTAGTTATACACTTTCGCCACAAAATAAGGAATAAAAAAAAAAACTCAGGAGGAATATCCTTGTTGTCTCTCTGAATCCTTGCCTCACATAAAGAGCGCATGCCTTGGAAGCAAAATGTGGGGCAAAATTCTGTCGGAGCTGATATGATATATCTGGAAGGTCGTACATTAGAAGAACATCCGAGGTGCATCATAAATTATTAAAAATGCCTCATAAAAAGGAGCGCACTACGACAACAAACAGGATACTTTGTGTCTTTTATGTTATGTACACTAACCTTAAAGTAGGGAACGTGTTTTGTTGCTTAAATTTAATGGCGCACACGATTTGGTCTTGGTTCCGTGACATGAATACCCACCAATACTGGCGTTGGTTGGTCTGGCGTTCTAAGACACATGTCAGAGCAACAGTTGAATGGTGTTTCCACACCAGTTGATGCAGGTATTGAATACTTGTTACTTCGGTTGCCAGGGGAAAATTATTGTAAGCCGAGTCATGCCATACTTATATGGCTTTATAGAGATTGTTGCGATTTATAAAGCAACAGCCAAGCCACTTCCGCAAAAAGGAGAGTAAGGTTAGGGTGTTGAAAACAGAATGTCAAGTTCGAAAATATGGCAACATTAAACGAGCAATGGTTTCTTGCGGCTGAAATAATTTTGTGACTAGAAAAATCACTGGAATTCTATATTGAACCAATATTCCCAATTAGGTTTCGTAATGGTAAAGTAATGTAAGTTTTCTGTTTTCGACAAAGTGAGGTTTTACAAAATATAAAACCAAATAACATTGTAGCCAGCCACTATGGCATATCTTCGCTTCCAGCTCATTGCTTTCCGCTGTTTGGAGAAACTACTTCAGTGATAACGTTGGAGTATAAGCCTCCGTACAATGTCTTCTTAAAACAAGAAATCTGTGCGTTCCGAAGTCCCTCACAATAATGGTGCCAACTGTGAAATTTTTTTGCCATCTTCAGACAGAGTTGTCATCCAGATAGAGTATAGTAGCGCGTAGCTGGTCTTGAGCATTATGTTCACGAAGGAATCTCCTGAGCATTTCCCCCCATTTAAATGTGAATCTTGAAGATTCTGACTTCTTTGTATTAACTTGACACTTAAAATGACAGAAGTAACGACGCCTAGTTCTACATTATGCAATTACACTAACTGGTTAATTTTTTTCTTACGAAAACAATGACAGTTAACAATGACAGCTGTTTATTCGACCTGTCAAAGCATTTGTAAAAGATTATGGTAGATTTTTCGACAGTTTTGTCAAATTTGTAATTAGTAAAAACAAGTGAGTAAGTGCAGGAGTTTATCTGTGACAAACTACTATAGACCCGACCCTATATACCATGTAACACCAAATTTTAAAGTTTCTTGGCCCGATTTCATATATTATTTGTATAGGCCACGCCCCCAAAAGTGGGCATTGGCTTAAAATTTAAATTAATTAATTGTAATTTCCTTATACTCATGAGAAAATACGGTAAAAGCGAACATTATATCAGAAAAAAACAGTTTTTTCCTAAAAAAAACGCCCCTTAAAAGTGGGCGGAGCTCAAAACTTTGTGTGAAGCAAACTTAGCAAATAGTGACATCTATAATAATTGTCACATAATTTTTCGGTCGGGTATAAAAATCTTGAAGGCAATTATATTAAATTTAAAACGGCTGTAAAAATATTTCTTTCGCGAACACTGTGGCGTATACGTAACATTTTGCGGTACATTTTTGCTGACTTTAAACAAGTAAATTTAGAGTGTTTCTTCTGTCATTTTTTAAAATAATGAAAAAACTATGATTTGAATCGAGCATATAGGCGCAAATTTTTCATTTAAAATGTTTGTCGGCCTAACACCTGACTGTTCGGAGTAGTAACTTGAGACGACTAGTTTTCACAGTCAAAGATTAAGCTAGAACAATCAGTCCCAACCTTTTAAGTCCTCATTTATGACAGATTTAGCTTTAGGTAGTCTACACTGAAAAAAGGTTCTTTACTAAATATTTGCTCTAAATAATAGCTTTTGCCTGCAATATAATTATTTGCATAACATAGAAATATCGTATTTTTCAATAAGAGCGCAACAAAAGTTTTTTTAAATAAAACAAAAACGGTTTTGGACATCAATGACATTTTTTATTCTTGTAAAAGTACGTTCGATGCCATTATGTATGGAACTCGATTTCTTTTGCATGGCCAGTACGGCGGGCACGCTTGCAGAAGTCCAGACGCTGAACTTAATTTTCGACGGTTTTCAAGCATAAATCGGCCGATACTGCTGCAATTTCACGTTCGATATTTGTACGAAGTTCATCAGTCGTCGCTGGCTTGATGGCATAGACCATAGACTTGACGAAGCCCCACAGGAAATAGTCTAACGGCGTCAAATCGCACGACCCAGGCGGCCAAGCGACTGAACCATTTCGTGAGATAACACGTTCTCCAAACTTGGTTTCCCACAAATTGATTGTGACATTCGCTGTGTGGCTTGTGGCGCCGTCCTGTTGGAACCACATGTCCTCCAAGTCCATTCGGTTATCATTGAATGGTAGCGATCTCCATTCACAGTAACGTAATGGTCTTGAGCATCACGGAAGAAGTACGGTCCAATAACGCCGCCGGCCCATAAACCACACAAAGCCGTAATTTTTTCGGGATGCAACAATGACTCATGGAGCATATGTTGATTGCTGCCTGACCAATACCGCATAGTTTGCTTATTAACGAAGCCATTTAGCCAGAAATGAGCCTCATCATAAATGGGACGTAGCGCTCTTAACGTTGATGCCACTGACTCCCAATTTCGGCAGTAAATTTTAATAATTTCGACTCGTTGTTGCCTCATATATCTTTCCATCATGAAATGGCAAACCTTACTGAAGAGAAATGTCAAATAACGACAAGAAAAATATGGCGTCGTTTGCTGTCCCTGTCGCTCTACTTTTGTAGCGTCCCTATTGAAAAACCCTTTACTTTCACTTTAAAAAAAATGTCCGGGCTACAATCCGCTTGGATGAATTGTTGGACACCCCATCTCAGTTGGTACTTGTCTAGCTCCGAATAGCGCTACAAATCTTATTATTAAATATTTATTTATATCAACTAAATTGCAATTATTATTTATCAGTTGAAAGTCTCATCTAATAAAAAAAGCTTCATGAAATCAACATTTTTTTGGTAAAATTGTATGTTTTACTCAAATATTTTATGAGATGTGGTCTTATTGTGGTCTAATTGGTTGTTAATTAAAAACGCGGTTAGGTAAGGTTGATGGCAGCAAACGCAACCAGTTCGAATAGGCCTACGAGGGCCTTTAGCGTCGCCCTTTGGACCCTGAGAGGACCCTGAACTATTTGTAGTGAACAAGCTGTCCAAAAGATGGTTCCCTGTTGGGCTCCGCTTCCAGCGCAGCGTCCATGATACGAAGCCTGTTGTTGATAAGTCTCTATTGCTCATCAATGAGTCGAAGCTCAGGGTTTGAGTTGTCAATAATTGCAACCCTTAGATTGTCGTTAGGGCTTAGATGATTCCCACATACCGCAGCTTTGAGCTTTTTTGCCTCCGGCTTTGGCAGAGGAGATGTATCATCTGGCCTAACTCGTTTCTGCCCGCCCGTAGTAGGAGTCAGTAAGGATTTTTGATCATTATTTATCCCACTGGTTTGCTGGATTCGCCTAGGGGCTTGGCCATTTCTTCCTTTGCGGCCGCAGGATGATATCCCGCAGACGCTTGGATTGAGGCAGGTGCACTTCCAGGCTTAGCTGGATTTTGGCAGTCAGAGGAGGGCAGAGTGCCCGCAATTAACTGCCTCGCGGCATGGATTGATGGCAACTTCAACCTGGCAGAGTAGAGGAGGGCGAGGTGCCCGCAATTACTTGCATTAAAGAGCGGTCTACTAGCGAGTCTTTTGGCAAGACAAGATAGGGCAAGGTGCCCGCAGTTGTTTGACTCAAGTTCGCTGGTGATTCCTTTGGCAAAGCAGAGGAGAGTGAGGTGCCCGCAATTGCCTGCCTCGGAATAACTTGTAGCTCCGCGCCTTTGTGATTATGCCTACCGCATTGATTGCTGAGAAGACGCTTTTCCCGATCAGTTCGTGATGTCGGGTCAATTTTTTTCAAGCGGCGTATCAGACGTCTGGCGTTACGTCTTAAGTTGCCGCTTGCATTTGTTGTAGGGGTTTTCAGTGATTCAACATCACTGTCGACCACCCCAACATCAGTTGTGTTCGCGAATATGCACTTTTCCGCGTTCGTGTTGAAAGAGGTGTCAAAGACGTCCCCTACGGGCTCAGATACCACATCCATCGTTTCCGTTGAGCGATGAGCAGTTTCCGCCCCGTAGGCCATGGGCCGTGGGTGGGGCAGCCCCCGCTCCCCAGCTCCAATGCATGGAATCGAATCCACCTGGTCAGTCGATATCGGAGAACTGCCTTATGTTGGCCCGCAATTCCCTCCATCTCTTGGCCCAGCAGTATCTGGCCACTGCTGGAGGACGCCTTCCCACCTCCCTTGACATGCAACGACGACTTCCCGGCACTGCTTCCGGACAGCGCACTCCCGAAGCAGGTTGAGGAGGAGTTGAGGATGATCGTCCTTGAGAAGTTCTTCCTCTCGAAGCACGGGCATTGTGTCTGCGCCAGATCTCTCCTTTCCACTCAGATCAAAGAGAAGTTTCCTTGGATGAGGGTTTCCAGTTCTTTAGCGTCCGTTTCAACACGAGTTGATTTTTTATTGGTTTAGACATAAGAATCCCACGAGTAACGCGGGAAAGAAGGTGTATCCGGAGGATGTCGGGTTTCCGGAGTGGGAGATAGAAAGTATAAGTTTCATAAAATATTTTTTCTAGTCATTATGCAGCTACGCATGTTGCTTGTTTTAGAGTTATAGAGAAGATCATTTCACGCAGATCTTTTTGAGCGTAGCCCCACCTTGATGTCAATTCCTTGAAGTTAATTTGACATTTGGTTCGCCATTCTCTGCAGGTCCTTATAACTCTCGAAACTGACATCGTCTCTTTCAGCATCTTCTGTCATACGTATTATTTCCATATGAAGAATTCCCCCTAATTGTTCGTTCCCTCAAGATCAAACAGGTGTCTTAAGGGCAAGGTCTGGCGAAGGGAGCAAATGTGTCATGGAAGTGCATTCCATATCTCTGGATAGCCACCAGCAAACCTTCAATGGTCTATTTATTCAAAAATACCAATTTTCATCCCACTGTCTTAGCATTCTTAATCTTATGCACAACGGTCCAGGTGGCATTATTTCAGAATTAGATGGCGACCTATCCCACCCAACAAACATACTCTCGAGAGATGTGCTCTACAAATCTAGAAAAACCTCTTATAAGGCTCTCGTAAAACTCTTGAGTACTCTCAGAACATAATTTTTTTTTTGATTAAATATAATTTTACTCTCATAGTACTCTCATTAGAAGGGTAAAAAGCTACGAGAGTGAAAAAAACGTAAACTTCCATTATGAGAGCATATTTGGTTCTTGTTATGTGAGTTCAACTCTCGTTTTACTCTCAAAGAGTAAAAGTATTATAAGGAGCATCCTTATGAGAGTCAAAGTATGGAAGTACTCATAAAAATACTCTTTTCAGCCTAACACTCTTGTTTTGAGACAGGATGGCTGATAAAAATATCTATTCATGTCAATTCAAAATAATGGCGTTCCACCATCCGCCAAAAGTAATTTTGCCAGTACGTAGTGTGCTTGCGGTGACAGTAGTTTTTTAATTATTGCATTTCTTTATGGAGAAAAAAGTGTAGGTCGTTTCAAATCGTTATCGAAAACATATTCATGGTCTGGTTAGCCAGCATGGATTGACTGACTTTTTCTACCTGCAAACAAACTCAAAGTCAACTCCAATGACGTCAGATTAACATTTACTTTAGCGAGCAAATATCATAACATGCGTATGCTGTAATCTTTATATTCCTTCATTCATGTGCATGCGGCAATGATGTTGAGCGATGAGCTATCATTTATAGTTTTTTTTTAAACTGATTGTTTTCGTGGCGCCTTGTTTTTATCGAAGTAAAATGTTAACTTTAGCAGATAAATTTTCAGTTGCACAAAGTTCTTGCATATATAGCCTCAGAAAAAATTATATTAAAGTCAATAATGTTGATGACAATGGTGTACCATCAAACAGTGCATTGAAAATAACACTTTCTTTTAGAAGTATATATTGTTCTCTTTTTTACTTTATATCCCTATGAAAAATTAAACATTTTTGGCACACAACATGATAAAGATGACACGAAGATTGTTTATTATATGTTTCTCTCTCTGTCAAACAAGACTAGGTCTTCACATCCCATAAGAAGAACTTATTGTCTTATTATGAGACCGGATAACTCTTGCAAGGAGAGTTTAAGACTTTTTATCAGATCAAATAACTCCCATAAGTGGGGCCATTTAACTCCCGTAAGACTCTCTTAAGCGCTCTCGTAGTACTCTATGAGAGGCAAATTCCAAGAGGCAAGCTCTTGGAGAATACTCTCATAAGACTCTCGTAGAGTGTTATGGGAGAAAAAATGTTAGTTGGGCAGTCTCATCTTTTATCTCCTGCAAATGTTGTTGTCAAGGGAATCCTAGAAGTATTATTGCCAAATTAGTATTGTTACTCTTCAATGATTTAGTTTTTTTTTTTAGTTCTCTTAACTTCCTGGCCTTCCAATTCTCTTATTTCTTATCTGTCCTAATACATACATGAACTTTGTGGAAATATATGAAGGTGCATCTTATTTAGGTGTCTCAATCGTTTCATTATTATCGTTTAGATCAGCCGCACTTACTCCATCAATACATTAATCTGCTTAAGGCAAGTCTACACTATTATCGAGTAATAGGTTTTTTTTGCCCATTCATAGTTTCCTCGTTTTTTGTGACTGTACTCAGACTCTTTGCCTTTTTGTGTATCTGGATATCTCACGATGAATCCTAGATAAGAAGATAATTAACGTTTTTCGACCAATCTTTTGATTGAACAAAGAGCAGAACCGTTTAGATAGCGTTTGTACCTGCTCTTTGTTCAATCAAAAGATTGGTCGAACAATCCATCGTTGACGGAAAGGTTTACGTGGTGCGTGGCGTTTTTTGCCGATCTTGATCCCTTTGCCTTGAAGCAACAAGCAGCCTGGCCTGATATCCCCTCTTGCAACAGAAATTATATTTGTACCTGTTTGAACGATTTGACTTTTGGCTTATTGGCTTATTGGCGTTGCTGTTGTAGCCAGAATTGTCAAATTCTACTTTGGGGCTTTCGTTTTGTAGCAGCATTATGTTTGGAGCGCAAAGCCCAGAGTCCATTAGATTTCCGAACTTTTGTTGTGAGAAGGTTGTCGCGAGACTCGATGGCACATCTGAAATTTTCAAACGAGTCATCCAACAAGTTGTCTACAATAACAGCATCTATATTCCTTAGCTTGTAAACTTTGTCGAGGAACGTGTCGTCGGCCATTTTGTATAATGTTACAGCGATGGCAAGTCAATCTAGTGTGAATAAGTGTGAAAGTAAGCATTTTGACGTCAGTTTAAATTTAATGCCATTAGGTACTCCTAAACCTACGAAAGTCATCCCTCTTCCAAGGGGCATTTCAAACAAAAACCTATGGGCTATAGTCTCTCTGTTTCCAACGTTCATCCTACGAAAGGCTTCTGCAAGGAGCTATGCCGGCTCTCTGCTTTCTTCTACCTCTCGAAAGGACAGCTCCTGTTGATCCTCTCTTGATATCACGGAAGCCTCTGTTGGTTTTGGGTCAAATATCTCAAAAAAGTTCATATTCTGATGGTGATGAAATAGTTTTCTCACCTATTGAAGGCATAATTGGACTGAGAAATATGGCAAAAGCAGGGATAATAATGATAACAAGTCCAGTTGACAAAACAATTCAAGCCATGAAGAGAACATTTACCCTTCCCAGTCACAGTTCCTCCCTTTAAAGTCGTAAGTATCCTCGCAAATGTCCGGCAAAAAGTTTTGTACATCACAATTTGCAACAATAAACATTTTGTAGAGCCATGCATGCTAAGCTGGCATAATGCCAACTCACAAATTTCTCAGTTAACCAAAATGCATCCTAAGTGATAAGTTGTGAAAAACATTAAATTTAATTAAAAACTACCAACTCTTAACAATGTCGCTACAAACATTAACCCCAAATAATGTGAACACTCTGTTTTTTAAGGGGAAAAAACAGCCAATATATTGTCCTCATTATGACACCGAAATTTGGTCCTTTAAATGCAAATTTAACCAACTCAGCCCCGCTACAAACTCGACACAGGACCATAATTTAATTTTCTCACACTCTCATAATGTTGAGTTCAAAAATATCATTAAAAATGTCATCTCGTTAAAGGTTATCCAAGCAAAAGGATATTTTTCCAACAAATTAATGCGGCCATAATGGGGATTGCCAACCCGCACATTACCACCCACAGGATCAGACAATGTTTGGAAAACAAGCAGACTACTCTGATGAGGGGCGGTGAATAATGGGTCGCAATCTGAGCCGAGGTGAAAAAATAGGCAAGTCCTTTAAAACTTAAACTAGGTATGCTCCAAAATGTGTTTTGATTTTCTTATTTTTCACCCGAGATAAGGTTTGCTAATGTCCTCAATTCCCTACGGCTTGCGAAGGCTTCTGATGCTCGTCTTCAATTGAATAATCTTCAGTACCCGAGTCACCTGCATACCTCTCTGCTTTGTAAAAATCAATAATAATCTTCCCAAGCGATGCCCCCCAGGGATACAATGATGGGGGAGGACGACTTGTTTTCCTCGCCTTAATTAAGTCGCATAAATCGAAGCATCACCCTACGGCCAGCAGCAGTAACCCGTGTTCGGACATTTCTAATCAATTGTCATCGAGTCGGGGGAATAGATACATTTAGGTCCTCGTTGTCGGTGGTAGCAGAGCTTCGCACTCCACTCTGCACACAGCTCTACGACGAACGACGCCGACGACGTCTATGGGGCAATGACAGTAGGTAGATATTTATATCGGCGGCGTTGAGATGAACTGTTGGCTGTGTGTATCCCTCCTATCTATGCGATTCGATATCCTATCGAGTCCTTTGTGGTGGATCCTCGATAACATCCTCCCGGGCGTTGTGCTTGCCTTACGCTGGCAATTAATTGCCAGTGATGCGAAAGAGAAGATACCGGCAAAGTAACTGTCTGCTGTCCGGCAAATGTTGTTTCTTTTGTTTTTGCCGACCGTTTTTGTCGGATTACGGACCGTATGTGTGACATCTGGGTTTGATTCGTTTTGCCCGTTGTTGCTTTGTTCGTCCCCATTTCCAGGATAATACTGATGTTTTTTCCAATTTTTTTCTTTTTTTTGTGTCCTCTCCTTTGCTAGAGCTTTTCTCCTTCGTTATCAAATTAATTTAGAGGATAACAGGTTATTTGCTGGCATCATTTGTTGTGAGGCTATATTGACTTTCTTATGCCATTCGGAACTGGATTTATGGAATAAAATTAAGGATGCGCGATAGCCGTTTGGAGGTGGCTGTGGGCGTTTATCCAGATTGCTGGCTATTTTGTATGATGGATTAGAGGATTTTTTCGATTAGTTTTTCAATTTCGGTGTTATATCCGGTAGAATGTTCTGCATTGATGGTGGAATTTTCAGAGTATGTAGGTTGTGATTTTTTATTGATCCTAATTTTGTTAGACTGTGACAGATGGAAATAGATTGAATGATGACCTGCCAAACTGACACAGATGGGTTTTTTCCATTCGAGCAATTAGTTTTACACGATAAATCTAAAATCTATTAACACGTCGGAATACAGGATGCGCCAGATTTTGGGATTGCAGGAAGACTAAAAATTTCGATCTCAATTAGTAGAAAACTAGTTTTTATGTACGTGTGATATTTTTTTTTAATTAAGTCCTTTCAAGTCAGGTTTTTAGAACGGGCTTTTGAAAGGTTACTGCGAGCATAGCGATGATTGCATTATGAATATTTAAGCTCGGCAATATAGTTAGAAGCTTGCTAGTATAAACCTGGTTCCTCAAACAGCCCCACCAAAAAAGAAGACCGAAGGAGAAAACCTAGAAATCTTTAACACATGTCGATGTCGTCATTTTTGAAGAGCATACTACCACCAACGGAATTCTTATTGTAGAAACTGCATTGGCATATCTGCACACGGTGTTGCGTCTTGTTTAAACCGTCCAGACCTTTTTCTAAAGAAAAATTTTCGAGTTTTGGCGCAAGCTTCGGCCTAAATGATCACAAATTGGTCCCGCATTTGTTTCTTGGATCTCGTGTTTATTTTTTCTGTGTAATTTCGTTGTTCCCGAATTGCGGAAATTTCGGTTGTTTTGGCAGCCAAAGTGTCCCTTCGTACTTCAGAATTTGGGTCCAAAAATCATGTTCAATGTCAACCATTCGAGCGAATGTTTGGCCGTAATCTTTCTTTGAGTCAATTTTACCCCTTATCGAAAAAAATACACTGTTAAAGTATAACACCTCTTGCCTCGTCTGACTATTGTATTGTATCGGCTTGTTTTTCGTGCGGTAACTAGTCAGTTAAAGCTCCAGCCATGAAAAGAATGGTCTGGCGGTGCGAGAAAGCCAACTGGGATGACCTCAACAACGCTTTCACGAACTTTATTCTCTATGTTGAAAACGGTCTACGTGTTTCTTTGATAATAACGCTGATGCCAACGCTGACTTTTTTTTCCAATAACTACTGACCCGTCTATTGCGAACTATGGCACCTCAACATGAAGAGATCTTCATGAGCTGAGCCGTCAGGGTAGTTAGGGTAGGTAGGTTATCCACTTTCTGTGCGCTTTAATAACGCTGCTAGAGTGCTAGCAGAAGAAATCACAATGTCGTCCATAGTTAATTATTCCATATGCTCTGTGGAATAAGTTGCGTCTAATATCGTTTAGGGCTGGACATTAACATAGGATATGTTCAGCCCAATCGTCTTCTTCAATACAAATTCGACATTCTGGAGAGTTAACTGTTTTGATTTTGAAAAGGTGTGACACCTTAATCGGTGGTGTCCTGTGAGTTATTCCACAAGGTTTTTAAAATCATGCCTGTTTAGATCTAGGCAACTTTTGGCATATTTAGTGAAGGTATTTATAGCCCGTTTAACCCAATATTCGATGCATTTAGCATGCTCCTAGCTTTTTAGAACTTCGTTTATCGCCGATTTGAGGGTGGGGCAGAAAGGTTTAGGTCCCAAGAAAATGGTTTCCGAGCTCGTTCTGGCTAGTTCGTCGACTTTCTTATTGTCGGCAATAATTATGTGACCAGAAACCCACCATAGTTTAGTTTTGTTCCTTAAGCTAAGCTTCTGTAGGGTATTGAAGCAGTGTATTACTGATTTGGAGTCAATGATGTACGAGCTAAGGGCTTTTATAACTGCTTAACTGTCCGTGTCCGTGTATGGGTGTTTGCACCCTTTACCAAAGACGTAGATTTGGTTGGCACATTCTCGAATGGCGTGGAGTCCTGCCTGAAAAGCACTGGGGCTTTTCCTTATTGCTATTGTGGTTTTCAGGTTCGGCCCCTATACGACTGACTCCCACTTCTGACCCCATTTCAAAACCATCCGTGTATCATGGTTCTAAGACGTAAGGCGGCATTGGCTGTTTGGTGAGTGGTGACCTAGTGCTAACCCATGATTCTCTAGTAGGAATCTCCGTTGAGATTCTTTTGTCGAAGCATAAAGTTTTTGAATGTGGTCTATGAACGTGCAGTACAAGTTCCAAAAGTTCAAAAAAAACTGAAAGCATGTCTGGGTGGTCACTAAGACTTAACTTTTTAACCTGTAGTTGACTTGGCATGCTATATATTGCCATTTTTTGTGTTGAAATGTGCAGGGGTGAGCCCTAATAAAGCTTCTACAGCAGCTGTGGGGCTCATCCGCATAGCACCCGATATACCCAGGCACGTCAGACGCTGAGTTGCCTGGGTATGTCTGCGAACCTTCTTGAGTTTTAGAATGGCAGCTTATTGGGTGGTCTTAGTCCACCATACTATAGAAGCATATGCTATGCAGGGCCTGACCATCATTGTATAAATCCAATGAGCAATCTTTGGGGAGATTCCCCATGTGGTGCCATGCATGCATTGGTCGGCAGGCCCATAAAGCATTGGATGCTTTGGTTTTTTTTTTTCGTGGGTAGGTAGAAACCTTCATAGGCACTAGGAGAATCGAACGCACGTGCTCATAGTAGTGTGAGATTCTTACTCACTAAAAAACCTCCCAATCTTTGTAAGACTACGACTAAGTTTCCTTAACAAGTAGTTCAAGCTTCTGTATAGTAATCGCGTTTGGCAGGCTACCTTCCAACGAAAGCACCTGCAATACCGTCATTATGTGCGGTTTCCTCTTACGACGCTAGATCCAACGGTCTTGTTCGTTGTAGTCGGCGTGCAAGATTTGTCTGATCCAGAGTTCGGATTATTTCGTGGTTGCAATGGCCGTGAAGGCGAGTGTGAAGTTTGCGAGCAAAGTTTCTTACTTCGGCGGTTACGGTTGCGATGCCTAGATCTCGATGTAAATCGCTATTTCTTATATACCATGGAGCATTTACGATTTCTCTTAGTGTCTTATTCTGAAAAGTTTCTAAAATAGATATGTTGCTTGGTTTGGTACAACCCCAAAGTTGTATACCGTACGTCCAAGATGGTTTTAGCACTTGCTTATACAATAGCAGTTTGTTATATACGCTTAGTTTCGAATAACGTCCGATAAGCCAATTCAGTTCTCGTAGCTTTATTTCAAGTTCATCGCGTTTCTTTTTAGCGGCTTGGGGTAGCGGCTGGTGGTGAGAAAGGAACAGCTTGTTTTAAAACGCCTGGAGTTCAAGAAGTCATCAGAGAGAAGAAGAGAGCCTACATTGCGTGGATCCAATGTAGAAACTCAACTTCTCGAGCCTGGTACAATGAGGCGCGAAAGACTTCCAATCTGGCAGTCAGAACAGCCAAGGAGAACACTCATGGAAAAAGTTCGGCGAGAAGTTGGAGCACGATAGCAGATCTGCAAGCAAGATGTTTTGGCAGACTATTCGCCGGCTCTTCCTCTGAGAAGTTGAATATCATTCAAGGGGTTAAATCCAAGGACGGTACACTTCTTTCAAATGAGAGCGATGTCTTGTGCAGATGGAGAGAGCTCTTTTCGTTGCTCAACCCCCAACAGGGCACTGAAAATGGCATTCCTACTGCTGACGAGATAAGGGCGGAGAATAGTCCCACAGTAGACGAAGTTACTGAAGCGATTAAATCGGTAAAAGTTGGCAAGTCTTCTGGACTTGATGAAATCCGGCCAGAACTGCTCAAGGCAATGGGTGAAGAGGGTGTTAAATGGATAACACGTGTCATTAAGGTGGCCTGGGATAGCGGGAAGGCACCTAGCGATTGGCAAACGGGAGTTATAGTGCCCATTTTCAAAAAAGGGAACAGGAGAGATTGCACCAACTATAGGGGCATATCTTTCTTGAGTCTTCCGGGAAAAGTATTCGCGAAGGTATAGGAAACGCGTTCCAGAGCTGTAATCGAGCCTTTGTTACGGGAAGAACAGTGCGGCTTTCGGCCTGGCAGAGGCACAACCGACCAGCTTTTTCCTCTGAAGGTTATTCTTGAGAAGGCCTGGGAATATGCCAAATCGGTCTATGCGTGTTTTGTAGATCTGGAAAAGGCGTATGACCGAGTCCCCCAGGATACACTGTGGAGAGTTTTGCAGGACTATGCACTGGGTGGGTTTCTTCTGAGAGCCATACAGTCTTTGTATAGAAACTGCAGAAGCTGTGTTCGGATAAATGGCGTCAAATTCCGCCCTTTTGATGTGCGCGTTGGACTTCGCCAGGACTGTGTTCTGTCGCCGCTCCTTTTCATAGCATATATGGACTGGATGGTGAAGCCATCAGTCTTGTGCAGGTTGCTGTTGCCTGATCGCTTTTGTTTTATCCAATATCTGCAGGACTTCAACGATCGTGCTTCCTTTATGTATAAAAACATATGCAACGGTTAGATTCACGTAGTTCAGTTTCCTGAGTTTTCAGTTTATCGGAGACAAGACATAAACTCAGCGACATTCTACTGCGCGTGTAAGTCAAGACTTAGATTTTTATACCCCAGCCCATAGGATAGGAGGTATATTAAGTTTGTCACATAGTTTGTAACACGGTGAGATAATAATGGTAGACCCCCAAGACCTTAAGGGCATATGATCGAGACCGAATTTGTCCGTCCGTCTGTATGTCACATGTTTTTAGGCCTAAAATTTTGAGTTAGGGTGCTGAAACTTCGTACGTAAGGTCCAAGTCATGCGAAACAGTACAAGTGTAAAAAATTTTAAAATCAAGGCAGAATTGAAGAAAAAACTAAAATTTTCCAGAAAAACTTAATTTCGACTGGCCTTGAGCCTAATTTAGGAAAGCATGAAACAAAAAAGTAGCAGGTTAGGTAAACGAGACTTTAGTCCAGATTTCGTTCATACAAAGTTTTTAGCCACGCCCATTTTTAGGGGTCGATTTTTCAAAAATATTGAATTTGAACAAAAAAATTGCGTTTTTAAGTACATTTAAGCGTAACTTGGAAATATCTGTGGAAATATTTTATAATTAATAGTTTGTAATTAGGGGCGGTTATACCACGCCTCTTTTTGAAGCTAGCATAACTTACAAAATGTCAAAAAATAACTGTGCCATCAGCATTTTACAATGTGGGATAGGATGGGGATTTGTTACGGACTGTAACTTCTGCGTGCATACTGTAGCACTTACTCACTGGTTTTTTGTTAATGAAAAGGGAAAAAACGACAGAAAAGGCAGTTCGGAAAAAATGCCAGAAATCATATATCTAGCGTTTTTTCCGTTTAAAAGTCTAGTTTTACGAGTTGTCGCAAATAAATAAAAACGGTTATTTAAGACATTGTTTTCCACGTTATGTATTCAGTTATAAATTTGTAAACTAATTTTTGTCGAGCCTAAAACTAAACAGTGCCTTTCTTTTTTTTTTAAATGTGAAAATGCATGATGATATTATGATTTAATAAATTTAATAAATGTGAAAATAGTTTCTGGAGGTTTTTCCACATGTCTGGCATAATTTCTAAATTTTCCATGTGTCATAATTTAAAGACACATTTTCCGAGTAGATTTTGCTAGTTTTTCAAAATTTGAAACAACTAAACTTTCCGGCACTTTTTCCAAAAAAAAAATTTCCGGCGTAGTCTCCGGGAGCCTCGTCCGACACAATATCGTAGATTTTGGTGACGATTTCTTAGTTCTCAAGTAACTTGGCGTCCTCAGTGTCTTTTGTGCTCATACGACAGCAATGATCCACTTGCGCCACTATTACATTAAATTTTTCTCTGATCCATATTATAATGGGTTTACAGTGCAAAAAGCAGAGATTTCTTCAAGTAGGAACTCATACAATAGGAATTTTTTCGGCATTTTTTATTAAACAGCCCCCTCGTTTATAAAACTAACATCGGCCGCCCTGGCCCGAGCCATCGTTTCGTCATCATTGGGCCAAAATATCTCGAAACGGGTTACTCGCACAAAAAAAGGAATTAAATAATTTTTGTGCGAAATTTGTAGGGCAATTTTTTTTTTCAAATTTACCGTTTAAGAAATTTAAGTAGAAATATTTCTCGTGACCTTCGGCCTCCTGTAAAATTTCAATTGGCACTCCGATTGATGGGGTTTTTTGACAGTGTATTGAGGATCGTAATATCAAGCTTTTCTTATATCAAACTGTCAAAAAGCACAAAATTCAGGTTTCCGGGATTTTTTCCTGGGCTATATAGCGGCGATTTTTGAAGGTTTGAAAACTTCTAAGGCTTAAACTTCGAGACTAAACTCGAAAAAATAGAAGAATTTCAAGTTTTCAAAACCAATTTTTTTTTTTAAATTTCTTAAGCGTAGGGTATGGTTTAAGTAAGGAACCTGGTTAGGTTTAGGTTCTTAGAGGTAATAGCGATGTTATTAAGATAAGATCTTTGTACAAAACTTACACATAATAATATAAAATTAATATGTATTATAAATAATATAAATAAGCTTTAGTTTCCTTAGGCTTTAGTAAGCTTTAGTTTACCTCAGTCAACTCCCAACTACATGTTGCTTCTAGAAACTGGGCTACCATCTATTTTCTTGTTTACGCTGAAAATGCATTTCGAATATGTTACAAGGATGCTATCATATGAAAAAAAAACGCCTTCCGAAACTACTTGCGAAGCTCAGCATAGAAAAAAATACCAGCTGGTTTAAAGGATGGGAGGAAATATTTTGTGAAATAAAATGGGAAAAAATTAATGGGAAATAAATGGCTTACCAAGGGAAAGTCTTATAACCGTTCTTATAACATTAGATGCAAGAATAAAGACAGATCTAATAGAGGAGGCTAAAGGTTCCTCTCGTAGATCAATGTATCTGAGCTACAGAAAAGATTTTACAGATTTCTGATAGTATTTAAAGATTTACCTTACATATTCACACTTACAACACATAAAGTTTTTAAAACTTTAAACTCCGTTTTTGTTGCAGCAATTTTTTTTTTTTTTTTTCCGTGGGTAGGTAAAAACCTTCATAGGCACTATGAGAATCGAACGCGCGTGCTCATAGTAGTGTGAGATTCTTACTCACTAAAAAACCTCCCAATCTTTGTAAGACTACGACTAAGTTTCCTTAACAAGTAGCTCATGCTTCTGTATAGTAATCGCGTTTGGCAGGCTACCTTCCAACGAAAGCACCTGCAATACCGTCATTATGTGCGGTTTCCTCTTACGACGCTAGATCCAACGGTCTTGTTCGTTGTAGTCGGCGTGCAAGATTTGTCTGATCCAGAGTTCGGATTATTTCGTGGTTGCAATGGCCGTGAAGGCGAGTGTGAAGTTTGCGAGCAAAGTTTCTTACCTCGTCAGACACGGTTGCGATTCCTAGATCTCGGTGTAGATCGCTATTTCTTATATACCATGGAGCATTTACGATTGCTCTTCGTGTCTTATTCTGAAAAGTTTCTAAAATAGATATGTTGCTTGGTTTGGTACAACCCCAAAGTTGTATACCGTACGTCCAAGATGGTTTTAGCACTTGCTTATACAATAGCAGTTTGTTATATACGCTTAGTTTCGAATAACGTCCGATGGCGCCGTGGATGCTTTGGTGATTATGCTGTTTAGGTATGAGTTCCAGGTGAGCCCTTTATCTAGAATAACTCCTCGCAACCAGGTTCCTTTCCTTGTCTCATCCTGCACGCCGAATATTCAATGGAAAAAACTCACTTTCGCACTCGTACAGTGGCAAAAGTCCTTTGAAATCTCAAATTACGGAAATCTGCTGGCAAAGGTGGCATATACTTCTCATAGTTTTGAAAATGTGTTCTGATGCGAGCTGGCCAAACCACTACGTAATTTTTTTTATTTATCCTACGCAATATGGCTTCGGTATCAAAAGGTCCACGGGAGATCTGATGAATTATCTCTTCGAAAAAATAAGTCGTTGCTTGGATCTTCTGGTTGAAAGCAAAGCGATTGCACTAGATATTTCTTAAGGATATGATAGAGTTTGGCATTAGGTAATAGACAACACAATTTTATTTATTTATTTTAGATGATTGGATGTTTTCTTATGGTGGTTTCAAATCCGATATCCACCATATAAATGCTAAGCGTGGTTCAGGGATCTGTACGGATTTGTACTGGAAGTCTTTGTTTAGCAGAACTTCAATGCGGAACAGGCGTCCATGTGTGCTTGTTTTTCGCAATTACAGTCCTCCCTCAGCGCATTTTGAATCCAAAGTGTACCAGTACCTCTTCTCTCTCTCCTCGGATCCTTTTCACTTGCGCTTTGTTGACTTTATATAAAGGCGCGTGTCCACTTAAAAATAAAACAACTGCTAGTAGCTCTCATGCCACTCTCGAGAGTCTCGAAAGTCGAAAGTGTACTTGCAGAGAGTCCAATTTTCTACTCTCCTCAACTTTCTGATCCCGAGTTTCGACTCCTTGAAATTCCCTCTCTGGGAGTTAGGCTTAGATTAGACTGCATTTTGTCATATTTGACGTACCTAAGAAGAAAAGTGGTGCAAACATTTCTTTCGTCAATTATGCCGAAATGCAGTCTAATCTAAGTTTTACTCTCGGCACTCGTGACTTCGAAATAGACTGAGAGCTGTTGCGAGTAAGGTTGGGCCTTGTGGCCGGCTTGGTGGCAAGGGCTGGCGAAGGGCTGCGGCACGTTCCGATGGGCTCGGCTAACTCATCGGCAGGAAAAGGGGGTTTTTCGCCCTTCAAAGTGCACCACCCACTCAACAAACAAAGATCGTGCCTTACTAACCTTACAGAGAGAAGAGAGAAAGGAAGCTAAACCCTAACCAGGACTTGAAAGTGAGGGGAGAAGAAAGAACAGAGATGTCCAGTCACTAAACTATAGTCACCCTGGAGGAAGGACGGAAACTAGGGCGCGTGAAACTAAAACTAACCACCCTAAACTAATTCTAAAGACCTCCCAACACTCGCTGCTCTAATCCTTATGCTAACTTAACCTTTAACCTACACTAAACTAACCTAAGGTTACACCCTGTTTCCACACGGTCCCCCCACGGTGATGGCTCCGGCTGGTAGCCAGACTCTGCCATTAACACCAGGCAGTCTTGGATACCAGCCGGAGCCATCACCGTTCTCATCAGATTCGTCTGAAGTACGGGCTTACACTGAAGACGGTTAACCTGCCGTAGCTTTTCGCCTAAGTATTCCCCTCACTGGTCACAAAATAATTTTTTTAAGGGGCTTCACACAAAGAACAATTGCACCCGCCCTCAAAATATTCGCTTTGGCACGGATTCACACCGCAACTAGTTAGCCCTGCATCTCACATCCTCGAAGTCAATTCTCACTTGAAGACCAGTGGTAAGAGCTTTCAACGAAACCGGTTGTCCTTTCCTTCCTTTACCTCTCATATAAGACTAATCCTCACTGGGCTCCTCCATTATCTTGTTGACGTGCAGTTATACCGAAAACGGCTACCCCGCCCTTAATTATTCCCTCTGATTCCCTCATATCAACCTCATCTCTGACACCATTAAGGAAAATTCTTATATTCTTTAAAAACTCATCTTGGATCTCTTTTTTTCCTTCACTGACTCACATTTTTCTGCTGTCAGTTGCTCACACCGAAAAGGTCATCCGCACTCTCAATATCCTTTTCGTGTAAGTCTCTAACTAACCCACCTTCGGCAGAGGTTTTTTATACCGAATATGTTTGCTTTGACCTTTTCGCCCAAACTGGGAAATCCTCTTACAGGATGCTGGGCTGTTATTCCGATCTCACTATAAAGTGATATCACAATGGGCTTCCTATGGTCTAAGTGTATCCCTGCTCAGCAGAGATAGCCACCTAACCTAACCATACCCTACCAGGTCATATAACATAACATTAAGGTCTTTTAAAGATGTAATCAGTACTGTTGATGGGGCGAGTTGTAAGAACAGTGTAGACACTGATCAGCGTCAACCTGGCAACTCCCAATGTTTTAACTGGGGCTACGCATATCAGTTCTAATTTTATCTCCACGCGGTCACGGTCACCGCGTGTGTCCGTGACCGCGTGGTGACTGTGACCGGTCTGATGGTCTGCTTGCAGGACTAGATTTGTTGAATTTATAAGCACGATTATTGAGCAAGAAGAAGAAGGCATAACATGAAAAGTCGGTCCTCCAATTTAACGGACTGTATTGTGCGTGCCGAAAACTCTATGACATATTTTATTCTACCTGGATACAGAAAGTTTTCTGGAATATGAAGACACTCCAGGATTCGGTAAAAAAAGGTTTTCATACCAAAGGAATTTTTAAAATATAAAATTGACATAATGGGACTTAGGGCATTAATTAGTGGTTAAATGCCAACATGTTACACTGTCCTGCTTTACTCTGGATGCGTTCTCACTTTCTCAGAATCGCAATATTTTCTTTTCGAAAAATAGAATTGCATTTGAATGGTAGAAATATGAGAGTTTGGCAAAAGGTGCTTTGATCAGGTAAATGCAAAAAACGTTCGAAAATGCTGCCGTTTTTGCACTTGGTTAACATTTTTCTACATCTAATTAAGTTTTGTCTTTGAACTGCATTTTTGAACTCTTCATTCCAGTTTCAGGATACGTCCTCTACTTCTGTTGAGTGATCAAGCAGTAATTTAGAGCTTCTTTTTAAACTTCCGGTAGCTTTGAAATCCTTTCAAATCAATTCTGTAAAATGAGCCATTTGTTGCTTTTTACGAAAAACAAAGGACTAAAGAAAAATTGTTTCTGATTTCCTCCTCTCAAGCTCCGAGGCAAAAGCATCAGTTCCTACCACTTATCACCTAATTTTCCTTATCCTGGGCAAGAAAAACAATACGTTTGTCTTCGACAACAAAAGCACAACGTGTGAGATAAAAAGTTACACTGTTCCGGCCAATTTACTCGGAATCCCGACGTGTCCCGACAATATTTGTCTTCCTGAGTGTGCCTGTTGGTCTAGCACGTAGCAGTAATTTGCTTGGAGGATTTCTCTTTCAGTATCTTTGTACTTTGTTCGTAAGGGATTTTTTTTTCATTCATCCTGTTGCTTCTTGTGAGTATCAACACGTCGGAACCTTAAGCTACATCATTGTGCATCTATTTCTATACATCTGTGTTCCGTGTATTTCCACCATATATGAGAGTCAGGTATAAATTGGACTCAAATCGAAGTGAGATATACCCAATTTGGGCAAAGGAAGTATCCCCATTAGGGGTGATAAATTGGAGTTGAACCAGCACCAGTAGCAGCCACCCATAACCACCCGTTCTACTGGGCCCCGAATTAGTTGGTCATCATTTATCTGAGGGATGTGTACGGGGCGTTACATACGTAGGTATGTATAGGTACACAGCAATTGCTTTTGCTGTTGACCCTCTTCAACCCAAGCGAGGATTTACTGAATGACCGAATGTTCGGTGTAGCACTTATCCTTAGATCAACTGATGGTAGGTCAACAAGGGCACCGGAAATTCATACACATCACCAGTTTCAATTTAGCCAAAAAAAAAAAACGTTTTCCATTTCCTGTATTCGTTGCACAGAAACGGCTCCAAAATGGCGACAAAGTTTCTAATCAATTTATAACAAGCTGAAATGGAATTCATTAAGTGACGACCTTGCGAGTCGAATCGAGAATTCAGGTCATACCTATACAGTGTGGATATTTATCGCTGAAAGTTAGACCAATTATTGCCAAAGTTAGGAATCTATAAAAAGTTAATTGCATGATTCCGGCGTGTCAATAGCTATAACGTCAAATAAGCCAAAAATTCAATGGTGTGTTAGAACTAGGAGAAAGTTCGACCTCTAGATTTACATAAGCAACTGAGAAATTGAGGCACCAAAAATTGGGGTCTATTTTTATTACTTCGGGAACTTACTTTATTTTTGTATAACCACATCTATAAAAATATTCTTCATTACACAGTTTAATATGAAAAACGGGCTGGCCGCCCCCTGCCTACGCGGATGATGTTCCCATCCTATCCCACATTGTAAAATATTGATTTTGTTGTTATTTTCTGAAATTTTATAAGTAGTGCAAACTTCGAAAAGAGGCGGTTGGACCGCCCCTAATTACAAACTTATTAACACATATATTTCCGAGTTACGCTTAAGTATTCGTATAAATGCAGTTTTTTGGTTGAAATTCAATATTTTTGAAAAATCGACCCCTAAAAGGGGGCGTGGCTAAGAACTTTGTATAAACAAAATCTATAATGAAGTCTCGTTTACCTTGCCTGCTGATTTATTTTTTTTATTCTTCCCTAAATTAGGCTGAAGGCCAGTTGAAACTACGTTTTTCTGAAATGTTCGTTACGAAAATTTTCGGTTTTTTTCAATTCTGCCTCTTAATGTGGGCGTGGCCCAAAGTCTTGTATAATCAAAATGTAGAACTAAACTAAACGCATATTAAGAAAAAAAAAATCGATTTAGAACAAAAATATTGAATTAAATGCATTTTAAAAATTATCCTTTAAATCGATGCCACGCCCACTAGGGGAGGTAAAGCGATTAAATTTTTATTTTGTGCATCTTACAATAAATAACAGATAATAAATACTAAATTTCAGGCTATTAAGATGTCTTACTTCTTTGAAAGCTCTGGTGACAGTTGGACAATTGCACCTATTGTGGGCGTGTCTGTGGGCGGATTTAAAAATATTTTACACCTTAATTTTACACTTGTACTGTTTCGGATAACAATGAACTTGTGCACCAAAATTCAGCCTTCTAGCTTAAAATTTAAGGCCTAAAATTAGACGGAAGGCCATAGAGACAGACGGAAGGATTGACGGATATGGTTTATTCGATTCAGAATTCGGTCTCGATCATATGCCCTTAAGGTCTTGGGGGTCTTCCATTATTATTTCACCGTGTTACAAACTATGTGACAAACTTAATACACCTCATGGGGTATAACGAGGAACTGTCTGTCCTCAGGAACAGAGAACCCTCTAGGATTTGACCGATGATTGGGTTACGCCAGATATGGGCTTTCAGTGAGCCTGGTTGAAGTTCTAAGAGTATTTCATATAGGTCTTGTGCTTGAAGGTGTCACTATCCTGATATCCGATGAAGTCAAATATTTGGGAGTAATCCTTGATTGAAAACTTCTTTGGTCCAAAAGCATGTTGTATACAAAACCGAGAAAGAAATGTCCACTTCTGGCAGTGTAGTGGCGCTTTTGGCAAGAGATATGGAACTTTATGTTCGAAAAGGGTCCTCTGGATATGGTATGATCCTCTGGTTATTGTTACATCACGCCTCTTATACGCATCAGTTGTTTGGTTGAGCAGGATTTCGCGAAAACGTATTACTGCATCTTTTGCCAAACTCCAAAGAACGGCTTGTCTTGGCGGAGGACGACCTTCCCTAGCACGCCGGGCTCTACTCTAGATTCTCTGATGAGTATCCTGTTTACATGTATTTCTGTGCTGCGCCGACATTTATTTTGGATATTCTTGTGAGCACAGGGGCTCGTTGACGTGACTGCGATGGGTGCATACAGACCAAACGACTACACCGGGTCTTTCGTGATTTCTCTCAGAAAAATCGACTGTAGACTGGTTACGGGCCGCACGCCTTGCTTTGCTACACACTTAAAATTGCTAGGCTTGAGCGAAATCGCTCCTGCCTATTTTTACAAATTTGACACATTTGGGACATTGGGACATTTTAAGTAGGTCGTACAACTTGGTATTCTCCTTCTTCTCATTGGTTGGAAAAATACTCCCTCTAAGGACGCTCGTTTGAGTGGGACCATATCAGAGGAAAACTTTTATTCTTGCGGTTGGGATTTCAACCTGGGACCTCGTGCATAAGTTCGACTATAATTTTCAATGTTTTCTTAGAATTTTATGTGCCTTTGCTTCAAAATAAGCGGCCCATTATTGAGAATCGTTATTCTGTAAGCTTTTAATTTACGCTAGTTTGGCTTAAAAAAAAAGCCTCCGAATTGCAAAACGTTAGACAACTCTAACAGGATCAAATAAAGAAGTTTTCTGCAACCGTTTAAGGTGATTTCGTCTATGTGTATATACAAGTGTTAAGCCGCGTTTTCACAAGGAACAGGAACAGAAACAGGAACAATATTTCATACATTAGCAACGCAAAAACATTCAGAGAATTTAGGTTTCAGTCGCTTATGTATGGGATTCTGTTTCTGTTCCTGTTTTACGTTGCTTGTAACAACGCGGCTTTACCGGGTTAATAGTATAGGGGGCGCACGAAAATTGCTACAAAAACAAAACGTTATAACCTTTTAGTCTGTGTAAGTAACCGGCTTTTTTTTAGCAGATTACTGTTAATGAATGCTTGGAATACAGGAAAGCCGTACCCTGCTTTAAAGTTCTTCATTTCCCTCAAAAGGGAATCTATGCGGGAGTATGGCAGCTCTTCGCCGAGTAGATGGACTATTCATTCAGAATTCAGAAGCATTACACAAAGACCGTGCCACCCAGGACCCTATGTTCGGCTTCAAGACACATTCGCAGCTATAGCATCGTCGATTCGTGCAAATCCAATCCAATCCAATTCAATCGACACGAAACATACCGGCGCAAATTGGAGATAGCAGACACACGGTCACTACAATGAATATGTTGACCTTCATGATGACTTAAACTTGACTTAAACTTCCATACAATGTGCAAATTTCAAGCAATTCAAACACTCTTTATGATGGAGCTGATCAAGGAAAATTCCTAAACAAATTAATATCCAGGAACGCCACTTTCCGGGGTCACCAGACCGGCCTTTATCAAACTCTTTATATACCCCGTCGGCGTCGCCCATAGGAAAGGAGGTAGATTAAGTTTGTAACACGGTAAAATTAATAATGATAGACCCCCAAGACCTTAGGGGCATATGGTCGAGAACAAATTCTGAATCGAATAAGCTACGTCCGATCGATTTCGAACTTCAACGGTTTGGACACGTTGTTCGCATGCCCCCTGACAAACTGCCTGGACAGGTAATGCTAGCAAAGATGCGAGCGCGTCGCCCCTCTGGTAGAAACAGGTGGTGGGATTAGGTAAAGCACCTTTTCGAGTCCCGCCTGGGGATTGCGCATGAGTCTCTTGAGTTAGTGGCGAAGGATCGAGAACGATGGAAAGACCATTCTTTCCGCGACTCTTGTTGAGGGATAAACGGCATATTAGAAAATATGTTGCATGTGTGGTGCAGTAGTGCAATATTTCCGCAACTTCGGCAGTGAGGGTTGTATGGGATACCCAGTTTGGCTGCATGGTCTCCAATTGGCCAATGCCAGGTTGTTAGCGCTGTAATTCTGGCGATGTCAGGGCGGGTTCTGTTGAGTAGGTCTTTTGTTCTATTTTTATTATATTGGGAGTTGGCCTTTTCCAGGAAATGTGACTGTATTTGCTCCTTAACTGTTCCCAGCGGAAAGTGGACCCTCGTCGCGAGTGAGGCGTGTAGAGCTGAGCCCTGTCTGGCCAGCTCATCTGCACGTTCGTTTCATTTTATGTCATTATGCCCTGGAACCCACAAGAGTGTGACCCTGAAACGTTCGCCCAGACGGGCAAGCTCGTGACGACACTCCTGTACCAGTTTAGAGGATATGATGGCTGAATCAATAGCCTTGATGGTAGCTTGACTGTCTATAAAGATGACAATGTTTTGTTTGTGCGTTAAGTCATGCTGAAGTTGCGTCCAGGCCTCTCGGATAGCCATAGTAATTCCGCCTGAAAGACGCTGGCAAAATCAAGCAAGCGATATGATATTTATATTTGCGGTGATTCCGAGTAGACACCGGCCCCCACACCACAGTTCATCTTAGATCCGTCGGTGTATATGGCCGTGTCGAAGTTCCTTGCTACTTCGTCCCTCTTCCATTCAGCCCTGGAAGGAAATTCTACGTGAAAACCGTTCTTGAAATTTAATTTGGGTGCGGTGTAGTCAGTTAGGGACGGAATCAAGCCATTTGGTAACGAGTCCAGGATGTTGCTGTGCCCGTACGGCCTTTCAGTCCAGCACCTAGATTCCCTGAGTCTAATCAGGAAATCTGGGCGTTGCACTGGTATCTTTTATGTGTAGATCGAGGGGCAAAAGATGCAGGAGTACGGTGAGGGCGTCCGTTGGGACAGACTTCAGTGCAGCCGTGGTGCCTATGCTATCTTTTGAGTTTCGTGATGTTATAACCGGTGACGTGAAATAACGCCGAACGAAATAAAGCCAAAAATGAAAAATTTGGCCTTAATTCGTTTTGAAAATGGAAATAACGCCAAATTTCCGATTTGGCTTTATTTCGCTTTAGAAAACGAAATAAGACCAATTTGGCTTTATTTCGTTTTCCACTTAAACAGTAAAATATGTATGTAACCCCCCTGCCTGTTTTTTTCTTTAACTGTCTTCACTTTTCGTTGTAAGGGCGTATATAAAAAATTTGGTCTTCTTTCTGTTTTTCTTTTGGCTTTATTTCGCTTTGGCTTACGAAATAAGACCAAATTTGAGATTTGGTGTTATTTCACGTCACCGTTATAACCTTTACTCAACGCAGGCCACCAAACAATTAATCCGTAGGTGAAAATTGGACGCACTACAGCTACGTACATCCATAAGGTCATCTTTGGTTGAAGCCTCCACTTCTTTCCGAAGGTTTTGCTACAGGCGTAGAAGGTGGCACATCACATGCCTTTTTAATTCTGTGTTCGATATTATGTTTCTAGTTAAGTTTAGGATCGAGCATGATACCCAGGTACTTAGCGCTGGAGGATAGCGTGAGAGGTTGGCCATTTAGACGAGGGAGGGTAAAATCGGGTACTTTGGTTTTAGCAGTGAACAAAATCAATTTTGCTCAGGTTAACTCCGAGACCGCATCCTGCAGCCCAGGTGCTTACTTTTTCTAGAGCAGCGTCCATAATCTCACTAATTATAGAAGGAAACTTCCCTGAGACTAGTCTCACCAGATCATCCGCACACGCGACAACCTTGACCCGTTCCCTGTCTAATTTTACGAGAATTTTTTTCATAACAATTGGCCACAGTAGGGGAGAGATGACACCACCCTGTGGCGTTCCTCTATGTGCAAGTTTGGTTGAGTGACTCTCACCTAGTGTTGTCTGGATAATTCTTGTTCCGAGCAAAGAGCTTATCCATTGCCTAATAGATTCCTCAATACCCAGCTCGATCATAGCCCAAGAATAGCATCAGTATGAACGTTGTTGAAAGCTCCCTCACAATGTCTAAGAAGGAGGCTAAGGTGTATTCTTTAAAGTGTATGGACCTGTCAATTGTCCGCACTACCTGCGTGGAGAGCCGTTTCCGTTGATCTGCCCTTAAGGTAGGCATGTTGTGATTCAGATAGCGATGATTCTTCTAGAAAGCTTCGCATATGGATATCTAGGACACGCTCTAAAGTTTTAAGAACAAAGGACCTTAGACTAATCGGTCTAAAGTCCTTCACGGATTCATGACCGCGTTCGCCTAACTTTGGTATAAACACCACTCTAGCATGTCTCCAAGAGTGGGGGATGTGGTTTAGTGTTACACAGCTTCGAAAGATTGACACCAACCAAGGTATTGTTACGTCTTGTGTCCTTGACGCCGAGCAAGGACGTCGGCCTGGAGACTTAAACGGTGAGAGGCTGTTAATAAAAATAAATAAATAGAGTGGCGCAACAGCTCGAGGTGAACCAGGGCCAACTTCTCAACAATGTATGCTGCGTGTGTTTAATTCCTTCACATACAAGGGGACCTACAACTTTTTGCCGAATCCGTACGGCACTTTGATAAGTTTTTCAAGACAATTGCTACTCTCGGAGGGCTTGTCAGACCCTCGCGGAGGTGGGGACCGTGAAAAAAAACAAGTCTTTTTTTTCAGGTGACGATGGCAGGATTCGAATTCGAGAGGCTGTTAATGCCCTAGGAAATTATAGAAAAAGTATTGTTGTGTTGTGCAAGTTGTATACCTGTCGAGACCTCGCAGACTTCATAATATTATCACTTCAACCGGGAAAGTGGATGTTTAATAGGAGGTCCAGGGTCTCCGCTGACGATTCTGTCCATCCTCCATCTGATCTTCTTTGAAAGGAGGAGTTGGAGTGTTCCTTGGACATAATCTTGCTAAGCCTAGCGAAGACCTACAGGGTTTCTATTGAACGTCAGTAATCAATCCAGGCCTCCTTCTTATATGCCTTTATTGGCTTTCTCATAAAGACCGAGACAGTTCCTATAAGTTTGCCAGAAGTTGTATTTGTGGCAGAAATTGAAAATCGCACCGAGACTCAGGTGGCGCACGCAAGTGGAAGGGGACCTCAGCCAACTTCGCGTGCGAAACTGGAGACGGCTAGCTGGAGACAGAGCTGGCTGGCGAAGCTTGTTGGCTGAGGCCCAGGTCCACCCCGGACTGTAGCGCCACCTTAAGTAAGTATAAGTACTAAAAATCGCTCTGGTCATCTTCCTGAGATTGGAGAGATCTTCGTTCCACCATGGGGGGAGTGTTTTTTTGCTGCGTTTAACGGGGCATGATACTTTGTATGCAACATCCATTGCCTTCTCGAAAGTCTTTACATTTGCCTCCAGTTCTTCTATTGCTTCTGTGTTTGTTTTGGGTTTGTTCTTGAGTTTTGTTCGAAGGACTTGACCAAATTTGGTCCAATTTACTCTCTTGGGGTCTCTAAATGGTTTATTGGTCTCGGCTTCGAGACTCAAGTCGTAGAGGATCCATCTGTGGTCTGAAAGTGACTCCAGACTGGAAACTCTCCAGTTTTTGACCCTAAAGCTTTCATTGTTTGTTATTTATGTAAGATCCAGGACTTCTTTCTACCCGATGATTGTTTCCGTGCTCGGAAAGACAAAGGTTGGGATCGTGCCCTACAGATGGATAGGTTGGTAGTTAGAAGGAAATCGAAAAGTGACTCACCTCTTTCATTGTCTTCTGAGCTCCCCCAGACCGTATGCCTCGCGTTGGCGTCACAGCCGATAACTAGGCTGTCCTTTCCCGGTTTCTGCGGCTGTAAGTCACTTTAAATCTAAAGCAGGGAATTTTCGATCTGCCCTAGACTCGCATTAGTTTTTGCCTTCATGATTCTCGTGTTTTGACAATATTAGGGATTTGTAAACAGTCTTGAACAGCCTTGAAGTCATATTTTAAGCTTTTTATAACTTCCAAGAAAACTTGAGTGTCGAAGAACAGTAATATTTACGTGGTTAAATTTTAGTTGATCGACTTCATAAGTCACAAAGATCTCGGCTTAAAAAATTGTGCTAACTTTGAATTGAAGTCGAAATGTGTCCCTGGCAATTCACTCTATGCAGTCGGTCCATTTGTATATGCTGGGCCGCATGCTTCACATATTATTTCTTCCCGAATTGTCTTTAAATCTCGGGTGTAATATACTTGAGTTTTGTGTTTTTGGTAAGACTTCACAGCGCCCAACTGACGATCAAACTGTCACGTCTGTTGTGAAACAGCCGACGGGATAAAGGCAACTCTTTCCGTTGATATGCCTCTCTATTCGGCAAAATTCGGCAAAAGGATCGTCCTAAATCTCTGCCCTAATTTCATTATCCCAAAAAGAAGCACAGATGGTAAGCTCGTTGGCATGTATGGCATTTCGGGTTAATTGAAACAACTCTTCTATGCATTTTGGTTCTGAGTGTTTGAACATGACATTTTGCTGCGTAGTCCAGACTCCAGACTAAATTAAGAAGACGGGGACCTAGTAAGTCCCGGTCTTTTGTTCAATACAAACAAAATAACCTTCAAAATATTTTATTGTTCATAAATAATGCAGTACAAAATAATACAGCTAATATAAACATTGAACAAAACTATAGTTTAGTTTCTATTTGTTATTCCTCCACTGTAAGTTCCTCTATCTTCGGAGACGCTTCTATTCGATCGACAGCATCAACCTCCTCCGCAACTTCATCACCTTCCTTAATTTCCGCAACATCCCCCTCAATTTTTTTGAACTTGTTCTTTTCTGTAATAAAATTTGGTTTTCACTACTGGGTACATCTACTAGCAACAAAAAATTTACCAAATTTAGACAGATCTGCTCCCAGCAACCTCAATATGTGAACTGTTTCATTAGCATCTACGTACGCCCGCAGGCTCGATGTACCACGCCAGCCAACAACGTGCAAGGTGAAGCGTTTGTCAACGTATTTCAAAATGCATGAGCCCACAACTGCAGGAGGTTTGAATTAAATATTGCCCTTCAAGTAGTCTCAAAAATCTTACCCAACTCCTTCGCTCTCGCCTGCGTCTCCTCGCACAATTCTGTAGTTGATGGTGGCTTCGTTGGATCGGTGCACTGTAACAGCAGTATGAGATCGTCTTTGCTCACTTCAATGCGACGACTGTCTCCAATAAAAGCATTCGATGTTTGCAGACCTTCTTGCGCTAGCCGATAAGCGTTACTCGAATGACGATTCTCACAACGGACAAAGGTCTTTACTCCTGTGTTGATTATCTTGACCGAGTCTTCGTTCAGAAGGACCAAATCCCGTATCGGTTCGGAGCAGTAGTAAATGTTTTTCTTTTTATCAGCATGACATCTAGTTAGGAGGCATCGCCTATCAAAGGAGTCGTCCAATTCGTAAAACTTTTTGATTTCATCCCAGACGTCTTCTTCGTCCTTAAAGAACACATAGGGATCTTCTTTATAGCCGTGTAAACGACGCCTTTTGCGCTGTGGTCCCCATGGTGCAGTTTTGGGTTCTTCTGTGGCGGCACCATCAACTGGATTGTCTGTCTTCTCTTTAGGTTTCACCTCCAGGGCGGCAGCGTCGTTCTTTTCGAACGGCAGTTTTTTCTTCTTCTCGATGACGGCGACGAAAAAGGCACCAGTCTCTTGCAGGTGAGGAAGGATTCGCATACTGGAAATTTAAAGTGTTAAATCAAGTATCTGAAACTTAAAATCAAGCTTTTTTGGGAAACCCAAGGTTTTATAGTCTAGAGTGGACTTAAAGTAGACCACTTCTGATTTTTAAACACAGACTGTGCTCAGACAAACGACTCTAGGTGAAGAGGTCATTCTAAAAACTGCTTCTTACCATTTCTCCAATCCAACTTTCTCGATCTCTCCAGCTGGCAGTGGGAACATATTCGGCCTTATTACTGTGTGGTATTTCTCGGGCACTTGGTCGAAGCTTGTAAAAATTTCCAAATCCTTCGAGGCGCACACCCAGTCTGTCATTCCAGGGTTATACTTCAAGCCCGGCACCAAATGTGACCCATCGACGATCTCCAAAGCGCCTTCAGAGTCGCTAATAATGCGCTGCAGGACGGCTTCATTCTCAATGGGATTCATTGAACACGTCGAATAGACCAATCGTCCGCCTACTTCAAGCATTTCAGCTCCTCGGCGGGTAATTCGATACTGAATTCTGAAATTCAAAAACTGTCTCAATAGATCCCGTGTGTGTCCGAAAGGACCTCCTAGCTCACCCGTGCAAATTGTTGGCCTGGCCCGTGTTCCATTTTGACCAGATATCTGGATTCTTTCGCATTGTGCCATCGCCTGAGCAAGGCACATCACAGAGAATTTTGTCGAACTTCAGCACCGACTTGCTGCCATCCGAGTTGGTTTGCTAAAGTGAATAAGAAACATCCAATGGTTAAGTGAACAAGAAGAGTCTTGCATTACTCACCACTAAGTTCGGGAAATGTGCGCTGTCATGATTGGTAACGACAAAGCAAGGAGAATTCAACCTCTTCGCTTGGTGGACCAACATGTAGCACCGATTGTTGTCCACATCGTTGGCCACGACGAATCCGGGCGGAATTTTATTCTCAGACTCTGCATGCAAGGCCTCAATAAGTTGCGCTGTCTTTGAGCCCGGTGCGGCACACATGTCTAAAACTTTGTCAGTCGGCTTGACGTTCAGCACCAAGGGCGGAATCATCGACACAGCCTCTTGTCGGCTGATACTTCCTGCACTGGTCTCCACAATTAGGAAGTTATGCAGCCGAAACAGAGGTTCCGAGCGGCGAATGTCCCTGCGCGTGAGATGCAATTGCCATGCTAGACCTTCCGGATACCATGGCAAGCAGAGCGGTCTTTCAACCTGCTCCTTTGGAATTTGATGAAGTTCTGCAACACCCTCCACGTATGACTCGAACAGTTGAGTTTTTATCAATTCCAGCAAAGCTTTGGCTTCGTCCTTAAACCCTGTTACTCGAAACGTAGTTGGCAGATTGTCTTTGATAGCGGCAAGGAATTTCTCCCACTCGGCCTCGTCCTTGCAGATTTTTTGTGTCTGAACGGAAAGGACACTGTGATGGAGAGATTAACGATGACGCAACTTTCTTACCTTGTAGTACTTGCAGAAGGCTTCACTTTCTCGGACAATCTCTTGATAGGGCTCCGATCGGCGGTCTGGTTTTTCACCCTACATGAAACAACACATTTTTGTTGGAACAGGCTTGACTTTTGGTTTACTTATTGAACTTACCCGCTGCTTTTTGTCACGTTTCTTAGCGGCAAATGGATTTTGTCTTTTACCACGATCACGACCCATTTTAATCAACTGGGAAAGTTTTAATTGCGGCAAAATTCGTGAAAAAGAATTATTTTAAAAGAACTTCTTGCCTCGTTGTAGTTTTGGTCTGTTTTGCCGAATTGTCAAAACGTTAAGCAACGCACGTGCTGGTTTGGTTGACGTGCGTAACGCATTGTTGTTCGATTACCGTAACAAAATGAATCTTTGTAGTGGAACAGATCCATCTAAGTGTGGGGAAATGAACTACAAGAAAATTGCAAATGTTATTGGACGATTGAATTTTATCAATTTTATAATTTTATTTTATATTTCTGGAATCGATTCACAAATCACAGAACATAAAGCTAGAAACAGATAACACCAGCAACATCGACATCAGCATCAACGTTGACAGCAAAATGTTTATGCTCAGTGTATATACTGGCATATAATAATATATAAGATAACCACAGCAACTTCGACGTCGACATCGACGTTATACCATGTCTCCACCGAGAACTAATCGTCGATTAATATAAATCTTTATTAAATCCTCTACAAATCACGCGATTTACAATACAAATTTAAATCCTCTCGGCAAGCGATTAAAAATAAGTCCTCTCATAAGTCCCATTCACCCTATTCACAAACCTATTTTCTGCACCTTTGCAACAGTTTGACAATCAAAAAAGGAAACTGAAAATCTGTCACAAGTACGTTTTATATTGTGACTTTTACCTAGGAAATCATTTTTCGCTCCTTGGAAATGACATCGCCACTCTCTTTTGAGAGCCAAAATGACAGAAACAGAGTTTTCGTGTCAAATTAATCCTATATTTGTCCGATGGAGCCACTTTGGGATTTATTTTAATCGGCTCCTGCTAATCTTCAATTTAATTAGCGGTGGAGACATAGTAAGACCTTATCCTAAATTTCGATGTTGCTGTGCAAGTGCTACCAAATTCACAATGCAACTCTTGTAAGAAATATACACGCAAAAAGTTAATGTCGATGTTCTCAATCTGTTTTACAAAACTTTCGGTGGTGATTGTCAATGTAGCTGTCGATGTCGAAGTGGTTAATCTGTTTCTCGCATTATGCTGTGAATTTGGTAGCGCTTGCACAGCAACACCGACATTTAGGATTAGGTCTAACGCCGATGTCGACGTCGAAGTTGCTGTGGTAATCTGTTCATACGACAGTATATTCACTGGGCTTAAAAATTTAGCTGTCAACGTTGATATTGATGTCGATGTTGCGTATGTTGTGATGTTGTGTAATCTGTTTCTAGCCTTAAGGCCCAAACATAATAGACTTGAGCGGGATTAATCTAATGTCGAAATACAACGAAAATCCCACTCAAGTTCTGTCGAAAGATTGTGGTGCCCATAATAGACTTATCATTGTCTCCACCGGCATTCAAAAGACGATTAGCGGGGGACGATCATCATCATCATCATTTTCGAATGCCGCCTATCCTTTAAAAGGGTCGCGGAGCGAGGGTGGCTAAATGGTCCTTCCATCTTTCTCGATCCTCCGCCACCAACTCAAGAGACTCCGGCGCAATCCCCAGGCGGGACTCAGAGAGGTTCTTTACCTGATCCCACCACCTGTTTCTTGGCCTACCAGGGGGGCGACGCGCTCGCATCTCGGCTAGCATGACCTGTCTAGGAAGTCTGTCAGGGGGAATGCGAACAACGTGTCCAAACCATCAAAGAATCGATCGCTCCACTCGGAGAAGTAGCTGCTCAACATTGAGATTCCTACGAATACTGACGTTTCTCACTCTGTCCCTTAGAGTAACACCAGCAACGCACCTCAGTAATCTCATTTCGGCAGCTTGTACCCGCGATCTAATTCTTTCGGTCATTACCCAAATTTCATGACCTTAGATGAGGGTCGGAACGAACACTGAATTAAGCGGGGGACGATTAAAAATAAATCCCAAATTGGCTCCACCGGATAAATAAATGATTAATTTGACACAAACACAATGTTGCTGTAATTTTGGATCTCAAAAGAGAATAGTGATGTCTTTTCCAAGGAGCCAAAAATTATTTCCGCTGCATAAATCACATTACAAAACGAACTTGTGACAGATCTGTCGTACAGGGATAGTTTCAGTTACCTGTTTTGATTCTCAAACTGTATTAAAGGTGCAGAAAATAGGTTTGTGACGATAGTTATGAGACGATTTATTGTTAATCGCTTGCCGAGAGGATTTAAATTTGTATGGTAAATCGCGTGATTTGTAGAGGATTTAGTAGATTTATATTAATCGCGGAGTAGTGCCCGATGGGAATATGGAATCAAGCAAACGATTTGAAAATCTTATGAGATTTCACTGTGAACGTCTCGAGTACCACATTGCCTTGAAAATTTAAGATTTAATTTGAAAATTATGTCACTTTTTCTTCAACTTTGGATGTTAATATCTCCGAAACCGATTGTCTGATCTAAAATGTATTTAAACTTTTGAGGTCAGCGTACAATTCTTGGTATATTCCCAACTTTCACGAAGTTTTTGAAGCACGTTTAAAAATAAATATGGGCTTAATGATGACAATGAGTGAACTAATGACAAGCAAAAACAAAACTTTTAGCCAACACAAGTTATCGAAAACATTACGAAACCCAGCATAAGGATATTATGGTCGTGGCATATGAATCACGTGTAATGGGACATTTCGGAAAGCCGACTTAAGCTCATCAAAGTCTATCATGGTTGGGCCATAAGATTACAAAAAATTTGGTTCGTTCCCAAAAATCAGTCTCGTCATTGGATTCGAAGCAAAACAGATTGCTGATCTATGATTGGCCAGTACAGATTGTTATGCAAACGAACGGACTTTTTTTCCACGCGTAAAAAATGACATTTCCATACCATGACGTTAGATTTACAGTGAGGTCTGTCAAATAAATTTCATAACAAACGATATGTATTTTATATTTTTTCATACATGGGTGGCATCGGTTATGGTGATCTGTGAATTTCACATTTTGTGACAGTCAATGTGGTCAAACAAAATAATCCGTCTGGATAAAATGATCACAAAAATATTGTTCCGAATCGTTGCTTTATTTAGGTTTGTGATGTTAGAACTCTGCTTTTTATTCGTACATGCAGAAGGTCAGCCTAAGAGTAGGCAAAAACACCAACTTACCAGAAAGTTTGAAAACTGGTGAGCATCTGATTTTGACGGTGATCGATCAAGAGCTTTGACAAGAAAATTGTGATGATTTAAGGCACCACTTTTCATAGATCACCTTAGCCGATTCCACCCCCAGGTTAACTTAGCTTTTTCGGTCGGCGATCCCGGATAAGGGCGTTCTTCTCCCGGATGGAGGCTGTATATCCGAATAGCCAAACACATTTTTCTTGATTTTGAAGTTTGTCCAACGTTGTTTTTGTAAAACAAAAGTTATTCTACAGGGGACAAATGACATTTATCCAGATTAACACATGCGTTTTATGATTTTATGCGTGCTTCTGGATTTGATTTGCGATTGAAGGCTTAACCCTGGCGGTGTATTTTGGAATATGTGACGACCTCATGTCAACGACTGGATGTTGTACAAAAAGAGTGCAAAAAATATTTGTTTAGAAATAAGCGGCTATTTGTTATGCGTCTGTTATCTAGGTTAGGGTCGGCCGAATATTGACCATCTTTCTCTCTTCCAGTAAGTAAATAGAACGAGCGAAAATTAGTGGCATGTCAGATGTTTTTACGTAATACTCTGCTGGTTATATTAGGTGTGTTTCCTTACTTTGTGTACCATTTTAGTCAGGTTTCCTTTTTCGAAGATGTGGGGGTAAAAATCTCTCACTGAGAGCAAAAAACTGACCAAAAGTTAGGGAACGCTTTGTGCACCAAAAACTGCCCACATTTTAAACGTCAAAGCCAATGTTAAGGAAAAGTTATAGCGATTGATAAAATATGCATTCATTAAGACGTGATTGAAATACTTGGACTATTGTCTGTAGCATAATATTCACTAACTTTAGGTTTTTTATGTTTAAAGTTGATAAGAAACTTCACATAAAAAGGATTCAAATTATAGAAACAGCAAAAGTTGTTCAAAAGCACGAATGCCACGAGTGGCTATAGCTAACACCTAATGCTAAGCTTCCACTTGTCGATTTCTAATTGACAAACGACGTATTTTTAGGTTATATTGAGAAATTGGCAAGTAGAAATAGAGTGTCTTTGAATTGACATATGAATTGGCTTACGCCTTGCCAATTGTGTCTTTGATTGACAAAGGGGAGAACTGTCAAAGTTTGTCAATAAATCGACAAGTGGAAACTTAGCATAAGTGTCCACGTAAATGTCATCTGCTGTTGTCCAACTCAATTGCAGCCGCTGACACTTTTCATAATTCTGCCCAAAGAAATTTCTTGGGCTAAATTTCGTAGGGTGGGGAAATTTCAAACTCTCATGTTTGCTCTCTCTTCTGTGCAAAGCTATACAAGAACCCTGTACGGGAACAGGATTTGGCTATTTTTCGTAGTTTTGGGTCGTTTCGTGTAGTTTAGGGCAGGTACGGGAACAAACTTATTATTAGTGTCTAAACTTTTGTGTCTCTGTATCGTCATTTATGTTTTATCGAGAATTACTTTTCCTCTACCGCTCACTATGAGCTACGCGTCTTCATAACCAATGAGTTAGTGCAACAGTGCGTATGTAATAGCTTCGTTCCATCTGTAAGAGAACGCGGTATACCCTATTACTATTCTTCTTTCCATTCCTATACTTTCATGTTTTCCATCCCCTTCCCGTTACCATTCGTTGATCATTAATTAACTTAAAAAAAAAAAAAGATTTTATGCCTTATAAGGTTTCTTGATTTAGTTTTTTAAAGGGGCGTGGCATGTCCAGCTCCTATAATTTAAGCAACATTAGCATCGAAATATCCCAGTTTGCGGTTAAGGCTTGGGTCACATGGCGACAGAAAATCGCGCGAGCGTGACGAATAGCAGCACGAATTTTCGCAGCAAGTTAAACAAATTAAGCGATTGCAGTTACGAAAAAAACCTGAAAATTTTTTCAGCGATTAGACCAGAAAAGCACGGGGACAGAAAAACGCGCGACTAATTGTAGCCCGACTATAAGCACAAGCATTTAAGACCAGAGACACACGGCGACATAAAAACGCGCGACAAAAAAAACGTGGTTTTTTGCAGCAAGAATAGTCAACACATAATTTTCCGTGCGGCTCCTGTCAGTTTTGGTAAAAATTTAAGAACTGATTTTTTTTATTTACCTATAAAAATGACGGTTTTCACCACAATTCACTGGAATCGCTCAGCAAACGAATGTTTGTGTGCTGAGTTCACCACAAAGACCTTACAAACTCTTTTTTACTCTGATGAAAATTGGTTTTTTGTCAAAACTGACAGGAACCGCACGGAAAATCATTGTTCGTGTGTTGAGTATGCTTGCTGCGGAAAATCGCACTGTTTTTTGCCGAGCATTTTTCTGTCGCCGTTTGTCCCAAGCCTAAAACTGCATATTCCAATCATTCAATTTTGAGGTCTCTACATGCTTTGTTTTATAGACCAGGTGATTTTTAGAAAATGGCCGGACCATTCTGACTTTTCCAATCGCCAAAGAGCGAAAATTATTGCACGACATTTTTGTAGATCAAAAATAGTTTCAGTTGGTCATTGTGAATAGTGTGTCGATAAAACAGCTTGAATCAAACACTCGTCAACACCCACCATTAGATGGCGCTTCATGCAGTCGAAAAAGCCATCTTAACTTTTGACAGTCATAAGACATTTGTCAGCTGACCTGCCTAAAAAATTTTCTTTTGCTGCAACGAAGTAGAATTTTTCCTTGTCCGTGAAAAGAGAATTTGTCCAAAAATCCAGCTCCAAAATGTCCGGAAAAGATAGGCTAGCCATATTCCCCTCCCGTGGGTAAGTTCACTTCGACGAATTCTCTGAAATTACCAGTTAAATCGGCAAGAAGCTGGAAATTTGATGTGCTTCGCAGCACCAGTAAATTTTCACATCACTCGACTATGTCTATGCTTTTTTCTCCCGTAATAGTGCTCAGATGTTGATGAAAGCCCGCTTGGCTGGTGCACAGAAAGGTCATGGACTACTCAAGAAGAAGGCTGATGCTCTGCAAATGCGTTTCCGTATGATTTTGGGAAAAATCATTGAGGTACGTTGAGGTTTGCTGCAGCAATTAGAACTCGTGACTGACAGACAAACGCTCGTTTCAGACCAAGACCCTTATGGGCGAGGTGATGAAGGAAGCCGCTTTCTCACTGGCCGAAGCCAAATTCACCACCGGTGACTTCAATCAGGTCGTCCTCCAGAATGTCACAAAGGCCCAAATCAAAATTCGCACAAAGAAGGACAACGTCGCTGGTGTGACATTGCCCGTGTTTGAATCCTATCAGGATGGTGTCGACACCTACGAGCTGGCTGGTTTGGCTCGTGGTGGTCAACAGTTGGCCAGACTAAAGAAGAACTACCAGAGTGCCGTGAAACTACTTGTCGAGTTGGCTTCGCTGCAGACCTCATTCGTCACCCTGGACGAGGTCATCAAAATCACCAATAGGAGAGTTAACGCTATTGAACACGGTAACTAGATCAACCATCCGCATGTTATGATTCTCATCAATCACGTTTCTAGTAATCATTCCTCGCATTGAGCGCACGTTGGCCTACATCATTTCCGAGCTCGACGAGCTGGAACGCGAAGAGTTCTACCGCTTGAAGAAGATCCAGGACAAGAAACGCATTTCTCGCCAGAAGGCCGACGCCAGAAAAGCGGAGCTCTTGCAGGCTGGCATCGATGTTCGCAACCAGCAGGGCGACATTTTCGATACAGGCGACGATGATGTTTTGTTCTAAGAGCTTCCCCGGTCAGTTACCAAGTTGTTCATCCTCTTCTTCTGGTGTGAAAAGACATTATAAACCTATACTAGCACTGTAAATACGATAAACAACAACTTAAGCAGTATTTTACGTTTAACTCTTGATTGTTGCAGGAACCCTAACAAAATTCTGTCTAAAACGAAGAAAGTTTCTTTAATTATTTCTTCTTTTCATGGTTTTCCATTCTATTTTGTCTTTTGTTAATACTTTTATGCGATCAATGCTGCAATTTGTCTTTTGTTGAATTGTATTATATCTTTGATTTTTAAAAATTCGAGATGAAAATAAACTTGTTTACGCATATTCCATAGTTGTTAGTTGCATGTTTATTCAAATATTAAATAAAACAATAATTAAGTGTTGTCCAACAAATTCGTTCGAAATAAACAATGAAAATATTACTCGAGGTTCTTTTAGTTTTTTTTAAGTCTGCCTCTGTATGTTGCCTGCTTTAACTTTCGAAAAATCGCGCATCTGTGCCAAATGTTATATATTTTCCAGTCAAATCAACGTCCATGTTGCTGGAACAAAAAAGAGAAGTTTTATTTTTCCTCATTCTACATTGTTTTCGAGGTGCTGAATCCGAATTTCAAATTTGCTACTTCTCACAGATACGACTTCACCCCGAAAATCGCCAATCTTAATAATGTCTATTCGTTTTTTAGTTTTTTTGGACAAAAAGTTTTCTGTTACTTTTTCGCTTGCAACTCAAAAACTATGAATGAAAAAAATCTTATACCTATTTCCCCAAGTGTTCGCTTATCATTTTTTGCTACTTTTTTGTCTTTGAAGCATTTGACACATTGCCTACGCTGCTTTCCTTCTATGGGCATATGATCGCCTAAGACTCCATAATGAATTGTGCTTCTTTTCTGGTACCGGCCACTTTTTTTCTTCTTTGGTGCTTTGGTTTTTTGCAGTCCATCAGCTACCATTTGTTCAGTGAGCGTAGAAACAAATTCAATGCTTCCATAGCTTAGGCAAATGCTGCGTTTCTTTGAAGATAATCCAAGCGTTGGCACACGTCGATTGGAAAAGTTTATAAAAAACTTTTTTCCACCACTTTCCAGACTTCCGATTTACGTGGTAAAGCTGCGCCATTTGTTCAGACAGATAAACCCCGCCCATATATTTATTATAAAATATTATTGATTCAGGGCAGCTCAAATCAATTTTTTCGCCGTTTTTTTGCTTGCGACGAATTGTTCCCGATTCTGCTCCGTGACAATTGCTCATTATGGTAACCAGTTTTGTGTCTTGCCAAAAAGCACATGGGGTTCCAAACTGGTTCTTGTAAATAAAACTTTCCCCTCTTTGCAGCTTAGATGGACAAGATGGGACCTGCTTCCTATTGGATATTATAGTACCAACAGCAGGGAATGGTAAAGTCTTAAAAAGATTCACTGAAGAAAAGAAGCGATCAAAGCAAAGACATACATTTGATCGTTTTATGGTTTTGGCCAAATTTAAAACGACACGTTCTCCCAATGTTCCATCAAGCACTTGTGATTCTCTCCCACAAAAATCATATATGTCCGATTTTTCCCATATCTTTATGCCTCTCTTTATGGGTTTCAGTGGAAGATATTGTTTTAGGCTGGATCTCCCCTTGAACTTTACCATGGACTCATCCAGGGCCTGGAAAGGACTATCTTCTCGGCTTTCATTGAATGTTTTTTTGAGGCAACTGACAATTTCTTCCATATAATAGGTCTTGGAGCATGTGGTTGGCTTACTTGGATCATTGAAGTATAGCTTGGAGTGTAAAAGAAGGAATCTATCACGGGATATACTATTTCTCACAAGGCTGTTTCCAACAGATTTCTTCTTGGACCAATACATCGACATTTTCGGCAGCCGATTATAAGACGTCAGAAGCATAATGCCCAATACGACGGGAATTTCGTGTAGGTCTCTTTCCGGGATACTTTTAACTTTTTTTTTTGAACTCACCCCCCTCAGAGCTTTTCAGGATGGCGATTCTCATATTTGTACATTGGCCGATCCATATGAGGAGACTGCGTGGAAATAATTTGAGAAATGTGTCCAATTCGGTGGATCCCCTATTTACATTGCAGAGCACCGACGGAACGAATTCTTGTGGAATTTCCATTCTTGGAAGAACTGTGCTGTCGACCGACCAAATGCTTTCTGTTGCTGCTTCTATTGCCGTTTGCATAACTGTATCTTCACTTATGGGTTCGTTGCTTGCAGGCTGTTCTGGTTCTTCATCTTGTTCTTCGTTGACATTCACTCCTTCTTCGTTATCAGTTTCGGAACTTCCAACATCCATCTCCTCTTCTGTTATGCTTGAATTTGACTCAGAATCGGACTCTTCTTCTTCGTATTCTGAGCCAGATTCTTCGAACGGCTCTGGTTCTGAGTCTTCTGAGGTTGCACATAGCTCTTTTTCAATTTGAGCCGGTTTCAAGCCACGCCTGGAGTTCATTTGCCTGCGTAAAAAAAACTCCTGTAAGCACACTTGGGTACTGATGGGACATATAAACCCAAGCTATAGCAAAAAGCAATAGCAAAAAGAGCAACAAATATAAGTTTTTTCTCACAGTTTACACTTTAGTTAAAACACTAATTACTATAAACTTTAAAAAATATGTAAATCAGAATCCTTACCCGTTATTTTTCACCAAAAACTGATTATTTCTACTCCGCTTACAAAGGCACGTGCACTTCACTTAGCTTTTGACGAAAATGGCGCGTTATGATGCAATACGTATGACGCAATTTCAGAGTTTAAACTGTAAAAAACGAAAAAGGTTCAACTGCACGCGATTTGCTTTGTAAATTATCCCAGTAGTATTTTTTAAACATTTTTGGGATGTATTGTCCCAATCGGGCCGAAAGGGTTAAACTAGTGACAATGTTAAGCAATATTTATAAGACTGATGCTAGTTTTGTGTAAATGTAAAATGTTTTCTTAATCATGCATAGTTTTTGCGTTGCAAGCGAAAAAGCAACAGAAAACGAGTTAGTAAGTGCAAGAGTTCGTCTGTAACGAACTTCTAAATACCCGATCTCTTTACCCGTCAAAACCAAATTTAAAAGTGTTGTGGCCTGATTCCATATACTCTATGTCAATTATTTGTGCCACCATTATTTGTGGCAAATCATCATCATTTTCGAATGCCGCTTATCCTTTAAAAGGGTCGCGGAGCGAGGGTGGCTAAATGGTCCTTCCATCTCTCTCGATCCTCCGCCACCAACTCAAGAGACTCCGGCACCATCCCCAGGCGGGACTCAGAGAGGTTCTTTACCTGATCCCACCGCCTGTTTCTTGGCCTACCAGGGGGGCGACGCGCTCGCATCTCGGCTAGCATGACCTGTCTAGGAAGTCTGTCAGGGGGCATGCGAACAACTTGTCCAAACCATCGAAGAATCGATCGCTCCACTCGGAGAAGTAGCTGCTCAACATTAAGATTCCCACGAAAACTGACGTTTCTCACTCTATCCCTTAAAGTATAACACCAGCTCAGGAATCTCATTTCGGCAGCTTGTACCCGCGATCTAATTCTTTCGGTCATTACCCAAATTTCATGACCATAGATGAGGGTCGGAACGAACACTGAATTAAAAACTGAGATCTTTGCTTTCACTCCAAGCTCAGCTTTCCTGATGACCGGCCGGCGCAGTTCCTTTACTATTGCTCCAGCTTGGCCAATTCTACAGGACAACTCAGTGTCACTCCTCCCATCTTTCGTAAAAAAGACCCCGAGATACTTAAACTTCTCCACCTGTTTTAATGGAACTCCAGTTATGTGCAGGGTACATTGCGCAGGAGTTCGGGAAACAGCCATCACTTCCGATTTGTTCACGTTTACTTTCATCGCAGCATCACCACAAACGGCTGCAAACCTATCCAGCGCTCGTTGAAGTTCCCCTTTGGATGATGCAAGGATGGCCAAATCATCTGCGAAAAGCAGATGGCTCATCCTGATGCCAGCCAATTCGAAACATTGCTCGCCAAGATTGCGCTTCACCATCCAGTCCATATATGCTATGAAAAGGAGCGGCGACAGAACACAGCCCTGGCGAAGTCCAACGCGCAAATTAAAAGGACGGGATTTGACGCCATTTATCCGTACACAGCTTCTGCAGTTTCCATACAAAGACTGTATGACTCTCAGAAGAGGCCCACTCAGCACATAGTCCTGCGAAACTCTACACAGTGTATTCCGAGGGACTCGGTCATACGCCTTTTCCAGATCTACAAAACACGCATAGACCGGTTTGGCATATTCCCAGGCCTTCTCAAGAATAATCTTCATGGTAAATAGCTGGTCGGTTGTGCCTCTGCCAGGAGGCCGAAAGCCGCACTGTTCTTCTCGTAACAAAGGCTCGATTACAGCTCTGGAACGCGTTTCCAACACATTTTCCCGGAAAACTTAAGAGAGATATGCCCCTATAGTTAGCGCAATCTCTTCTGTTCCCTTTTTTGTAAATAGGCACTATAACTCCTGTTTGCCAATCGCTAGGTGCCTTCCCGCGCCCGCACCTAAAATCAATTAATTCTTATTTCGTAGGAATCATGAGAAAATCCGTTAAAAGCTAGTATTAATACTTAAACAAAACAGTTTTTTCCTAAAAAGCCCCCTAAAAGTGGGCGGAGCCCACTTGAGGTTTTCTGACATTCAAGCCAATTGTGGGCGTGGCTGTGGGCAGATCTTCTCAATTTTTACACTTTGTCTGTACAAAATGAGAACCCAGCAACGCTGCAAGTTTCAGTTTCCTAGCTCAATTTTAAAGACCTCAAAACTGCATACATACGGATAGACGGACGGACGGATGGCTTAATCGACTTAAGCCGCGTTGTCACAAGCAACGTAAAACAGGAACAGAAACAGAATCCCATACATTAGCAACTGAAACCTAAATTCGTTGAATGCTTTTTGCGTTGCTAATGTATGAAATTCTGTTTCTGTTTCTGTTCCTGTTCCTTGTGACAACACGGCCTTACCTGTCGGTCTCGATCATTTCTCTAAAAGGTCTTAGGGGTCTACGGTGATTATTTCACTGTGTTACAAACTATGCATTAAAATTAGTATACCCTCGGTCGGGTATAAAAATGGATGCCGCTATTCACAGTTTGCTCAATGTGAACCAAGTGCTTTACTCATATTTTTCTGATAGAGTTCTAACACTGCTGTTTTTATTAAGTACAGTTTTTATCAGTTTTTATATAAGTTCAGAAGTTTTACCAAAGTTCAGTATAAAAGGACGAAATTTTTTCACAAGAATTCCTTAATTGATATATCTAAATTTCGGTTTTCTAGTTTTTGCCAACAAAACTTTTCTAAAAATTAATGCGTATGTAATAGTTTCGGTCCGTCTGTAACGGAATGCGGTTGGTATACTCTATTTATATTCTTCTTTCATATTATTATTTTTTTCTATCTCCTTCCATATCCCCTTCCGTTCCATTAACGAATCATTAATTAACTAAAAAAAAACATTTTAGTCCTTACCTATGTATAAAGTTTTTTAATTTAATTTTTAGAAGAGGCGTGGCAGGCGCGTCCAGCTCCTACAAGCAAAAATCAATACTGACATAAAAACATCCAAGTTTGCGTCCAAAATGTACGCAAAAATTAGATTTTTTGATTCAAATTCAGTAATTGTGTAAAATCGAACCCTAAAGATGGGCATGCCCAAAAATTTTGTAGGTACGAAATCTAGAATAGTGTCCACACCGAAAACCTTATGTGCTAAATTTTATTTCTTAAGACCCAAACATAATAGACTTGAGCGGGATTAATCCAATGTCGAAAATCAACGAAGTCGAAAACGAATGTCGAAAATCAAGATCTTCCAAAAGATTGTGGTGTCCATAAAAGACTCCGCTGGCATTCAAAAGACGATTAGCTTGGGACGATTAAAAATTAATCCCAAAGTGGCTCCATCGGATGAATAAAGGATTAATTTGACACAAACACGATGTTCCTGTCATTTTGGATCTCAAAAGAGAATAGTGATGTCATTTCAAAGGAGCGAAAATTGATTTCCGCTGTATAAATCACAATACAAAACGAGCTTGTGACAGATCTGTCGTGCAGGGATAGTTTCAGTTTCCTTGTTTGATTCTCAAACTGTAATAAAGGTGCAGAAAATAGGTTTGTGACGATAGTTATGAGACGATTTATTGTTAATCGCTTGCCGAGATAATTTAATACTATATCTCTACCGACAATTAAAAGAAGATTAGTGGAAAACGATTAAAAATAAATCCCGAAGTGGCTCCATCGGACAAATATAGGATTAATTTGACACGAAAACTCTGTTTCTATCATTTTGGCTCTCAAAAGAGAGTGGCGATGTCATTTCCCAGGAGCAAAAAACGATTTCCTCAGTAAAAGTCACAATAGAAATCGAACTTGTGACAGATCTGCATTGAATAAAAAGACAAGGAAGTGGTGTTTTTGGGAAAAAATGAAGCATCAGTTTTAGTTGTGTGAGTGCGGACTACTTATGTGTTGAACCAGTCATGTCATGAGAGACGGCTCGAGGTTCATACGTTTCTGGGAGCTGGCTCTACTTTTATTTAACATTCCTGAGTTAAGGTGACATTTGTACCCCGATTCGTGATACATTCGATACATTCACTTACAAGTCGATACCCGACATCGGGCGATTAATGTCAAAATAAATGCTTCACTCACACACGCTGTATATGTGAAAAAGAGCTATTCCTTGTCTCTTTATTCAATGCAGATCTGTCGCACAGGGACAGTTTCAGTATCCTTTTTTGAATCTCAAAATGTTACAAAGGTGCACAAAATAGGTTTTTGAATAGGGTGAATGGGATTTATGAGAGGATTTATTTTTAATCGCTTGCCGAGAGGATTCAAATCTGAATGGTAAATCGCGTGATTTGTCGAGGATTTAGTAAAGATTTATATTAATCGCGGAGTAGTGCCCGATGGAGACATGGAATCAAGCAAACGATTTGAAAATCTTACGAGACTTCACTTTCACAGTCTCGAGCATCACATTCCCTTGAAAATGTTAAGTCAAATTTTAAAATTATGTAACTTTTTCTTCAACTTTGGATGTTAATATCTCCGAAACCGATTGTCAGATCCAATATGTTGTTAAACATAAGGTCAGCGTATAATTCCTGGTATATTCCCTTCTTTCAAGGATTTTTTAAAAATAAATATGGGCTTAAATATGACAATGAGTAAACTAATGATAAGCAATAACAAAACTTAAAACCAACAGAAGCTCACGAAAACCTTACGGAACCCAGAATAAGGCTATTAAGGTCGTGACATACAAATCACCTGTAATGGGACATTTCGGAAAGCCGACTTAAGCTCATCAAAGTCTACTATGGTTGGGCCTTTATTCTTGCGGCTTAAACGCAGTCGAAATCCATTTTTTTTTTTTTTGGAAAATTAAAGGTTTTTCTTAAATTCCGCCTCTAAATGTGGGCGTAACCCAAAACTTTGCATGAACTAAATGTAAAACCAAGTATTTTCTACATGATATATTCAGTAAAAATCTTCCGATTTGGAACAAAAATATTGAATCATTTGAAGGTTTACCTACTTTTTTAATCGATGCCACACACAGAAGGGGCGGTCTGCCGACTTTATTTTTATTGCTTTTTTTTTGTCTTTAGTTATTGGATGCTAAATGTTAAATTTCAGTTTTTCACGACGTCTTACAGAGTTTTGAAAGCACTGGAGGAAGTTGCACATTTAGACCGATTGTGTGCGTGCTGTGGGTGCAATTTTAACACTAATGTATTGCTTCGGATGACAGAGAGCTGACGTAAAAAATTTCAGGCCTAAAAATTGGTGACATACAGACGGACGGACATCGCTCAATCAACTCAGAAATCGGTCTGGATCATATGTCCCAAAAGCCTGCAACCCAAGGAATCTGTTGCATCCGTCACGTTGAAATACACAACTGACAACTAAGCTCAATACACACGTTCTTATGGAAGCGGCCCATAGACGAACTTCGTAACGTACGTCGCTTCCCATAAGAACGTGTGTATTTCACTGAGTTGTCAGTTATGTACTTCGACGTGACGGACGCAACGGATTCATTGGGCTGAAGGCATAAGGTCTTAGGAGTCTGTCGCTATAACATATTTCTCTATGTTACATTTTCGCCTGTATCAAACTTAATATACTCCATTTCTGTGGAATTTTTTTTTTTTTTTTTTTCCGTGGGTAGGAAAAACCTTCATAGGCACTACGAGGACCGGCCGCGCGTGCTCATAGTAGTGTGAGATTCTTACTCACTAAAAAACGTCCCATTTTCCGTCAGACTACGACTAAGTTTCCTTAACAAGTAGTTCAAGCTTCTGTAGTAATCGCGTGTGGCAGGCTGCCTTCCAACGAAGGCACCTACAATACCGTCAATTTATGCGGTTTCATCTTATGCTGCTAGATCTAACGGTCTCATTCGTTGAAGTCGGCGCGTAAGATTTGTCTGATCCAAAGTTCGGATAATTTCATTGTTGCAGTGTCCGCGAAGACGAGTACTAAGTTTGCGAGCAAAGTTTGTTACCTCGTCAGACACGGTTGCGATTCCTAGATCTAGATGGAGCATTAACGATTGCTCTGAGTGTCTTATTTTGTAAAGTTTCTTAAATAGATATATTGCTTGGTTTAGAACAACCCCAGAGTTGTATACCGTACGTCCAAGATGGTCTTAGCACTTGCTTATACAAAAGCAGTTTGTTATATATACTTAGTTTCAAAAATCTTCCGATAAGCCAATTCATTTCTCTTAACTTGATTTCGAGCTCGTCGCGTTTCTTTTTAACGTGCGGCTTCCATTTAAGTTTTGCGTCTAGAGTCATTCCTAGATATTTCGCTTCATTTGAGTACGGGATTTGTACCGAGTTAATGAATAAAGGTTTGTTGTTTATCTTTTTATATGTAAAGTTAACATGCGTTGACTTAGTCTCGTTAAGGACAACTCGCCAGCTCTTCGTCCAGTCGCATATTTTGTCTAAAGCGCGCTGGAGTTTCCCTGTTGATAATTCAACTGTCGTATCAATAGCGAGAATAGCAGTGTTCCCTCATCGTGGGGAATGTCTCTTGTATAAAGCAAAAATAATATTGGGCCGAGAACGCTTCCTTGCGGGACACCGGCATTTATCTCTTTGAATTCCGAGTACTCATTTTCGTACCTTACGCGAAAGATTCTGTCTTTAAGGTAAGACTCTAAGATTCTATAGAGTTTTTCTGGTAAGCAAAGCCTTAATTTGTACTTCAGGCCTTCGTGCCACACCTTGTCGACAAAAGGTGTGGCGAAGCGCTTTTCTCGACGTCTTGCGATACGTCGAGAAAAGCGCTAGTACATATCTTTTTCGCTTCCAGAGCTTTTTCAATTTCGTGTGTTATACGATAGACCTGGTCGATTGTTGAATGTTTTTTTCTAAATCCGAATTGGTGATCCGGAATCAATCGTCTTTCTTCAATGATTGGTTGCAACCTTTTAAGCAACAGTTTCTCGAACACCTTAGCTATTATCGGCAGTAGCGAAATAGGTCTGTATGACTTTTTGTCGTTCGGACATTTTCCTGGTTTCGGAACCATTATGACCTCGGCCACTTTCCAATGCCTTGGAACGTATAAAACTCTCATGGAAGCGTTAATGATATAGAGTAGCTTGACCAAAGCTTTTTTCGGAAGCTCCTTTAGAATTTCGCTAATAATTAAGTCGTAGCCAGGGGCTTTCTTGTTTTCCAGATTATTTATTCAGCCAATGACACGGTTTTTATTCTATAATTATCTTGTACCGCATAAGGATTGAGCTCCTCGACCAACGGTTCCCCGTCAAACGGTTTGAATGTTTCTTCTAGGTAATCTGCAAATAAATCCGCTTTTTCTTTGTCTTCTCTTGCCCATTCGCCGTTGGCTTTTCTTAATGGCGCAGAGTGTGCTATAGGCTTCTTAACGGACTTGACTGCTTTCCAAAAAGAGTAGTTCGAACCTTTATCGGCAGTCAAACTTTCGAGGTAAGCAGTAGTCTCACGACTTTTAAAATCTTGAAGTTCGTGCTTCAGTTTGTTAGAAAGGTGGTTCAAGATTGTCTTATCCGGGGGTGCTCGCGAACGCTGCCATCTCTTGCGCGCTCTCCTCTTTTCGCATATTAGCTCTTCTATTTCTCGCGGATATATTGTTCCGCTGTTCGAAATTTCGGACCTCCGAGAAGAAGTGTTATTCCACGCAGTGCTCTGAATAACTCTCACGAGTTTATCTAATTCGTCTTCTATTTCAAGTGGCGTTTTGGGCGGTACATTTAAAGCTATGTTTCCTTTGCAGTATTTTCTAAAGCCGTCCCAGTCGGTGTTGTTGTTAGTTAATCTAGGCGCTCTATTCTTTTTTGCTAGGCTTCCGCCGATTTTCAAAAGAACTGCCGAGTGATCTGAACAGAGATCAAAGCGTTCTTCTACGTTCGTAAGGTAACGAGGTACCCCCTTGGCGATAAAGAAGTCGACGAGATCAGGTATTTTATTTCTGTCGGTTGGCCAATATGTTGGCTTTCCCGTCGATAAGAAGATTACGCCGCGTTTTGTACTTGCTTTAAAGAGGGCTCTGCCTCTTGTTGAACTGCACCGTGAGCCCCAAAAAGTATTTTTCGCGTTAAAGTCCCCGCCGATGATAAAGTTTGACCCAAGTGAATCAAAGAGCAGAGCAAGATCTTCATCTGCCAGCCGATACTGCGGAGAAAAATAGCTCGTCGCGATGTTGTAATTTATGTGACTTAATTTTACTGAGACTGAGGTTATTTGCATAGAGTCAAGTTCTATTTCTTCGTTTTTGGAGTGCTTTATGCAGTCTTTAATGTAGAGAGAGGATCCACCTCTCGAATTTTCTGAAGGATGATGCGCGTGATAGTCAATGTAACCTTTTATTTTGCGTGCTGAACCCTTTTTAAAGTGGGTTTCCGAAATCAGGCATATGTCTACATTATTCTTCCGTAGGAATACTTCTAGTTCGTCAATTTTTTGCAAAAGGCCGTTTGCATTCCATGTAATTATTTTGATTGACTTTCCCATATTCATGATTTTTTATTAAATGTTTTTCGAGGTTTAAACTCGAGCTCGCTCAATTTGTTGAATATTACTTGATTAAGTTTCGCCTGTTGCTCAAACTTTTCTAAAATCATGCCTAGAATTTGAGAGACCGAATCTGATGTGGCCGATTGAGGCTTACTTTCACGTGACGCGACTTGAGCGTAAGATCTTGGACCAACAAGTGGTCCAAGATCGTACGCCCTGTGGAATAGCATACAAAAACATTTGGATAATACATTTTTCTATGAAATTACAAACTGAAAATTAACCATTATCTGTGTAAAAACAAAATGGCCGTTCTTTTCCTATTTCCGCAGTCTTTCTTCAACTTAATGTTCAGAAATTAAAACGCGATTAGTGATTAGAGAGCGTAGTGATACCATAAGAGCTCCTTTTCCTATTTTTTAAAGTTCCGCTTAAAACTAGAGAAAAATCCGTAGAGACGTATTCTTGACGTCTTGAGGTCTTGTTTTGAAAGTTTTGTCTTCCAACAGTACCAACATAATTGAAAATTAAAGTTATTGGGAGGAATGTCGTTGAAAATATATAGGTGCACTTCACTTTTGCAGGCGTAGTTTTGCTTCTCCCAGACTCTCAAAACTGCAACCTTAACAAAAGTTTAAGAATAAAAAAAAAATACAAACACAAATTTGCATCGTCAAAAATCATCTAGCGTTTTTCTTTAAATGTTTCTTTTATTAAATTTACATTGAAATACAAAAATAAGCTTAGTACATAACAAGTTATAAATCGTTTAACATAATATATTACTCTTTTCTTAAGCGATAGTTCTAATGCTTTCCATAAAGATAAACTTAATTTTACGTCCGTCACCACTTAAAGAAAAAATACCCTTAGAGGTGTCCTATGAATCGTCTTCATCATCTTTCACGCCTTAAGAAGGAACGGAAGTACCAGCACCAAAGTTAGGTAACTTCTTATCGATTTTTGATTTAATCGCTTCAGGGGCTGAATTCTGTTTCTCAAAAAACATCAAAGATGTCCTTTTCTGAATCACCTCCGATGTTTTGAACTTAATTTTATTTAAAAAAAAACTATTCTTAAATAACTACATTAAATACATTTATAAGGAACATAAAGTTGTTGTTAAAAGAAAATTCAATTTAAAAATTGTGAAGATATGTTGAGAATAGGACATCGGTACTTTTTTTTATTTTAAATGTTTATATGTAATATATAAAAAACAGATATTTTATCCTATAAAATTCATCCGAAAGAAGTTGAAATAACATAACGTTTGCTATTAATTTCAAAACATCTTTCACATGAATGTATGAATGCGTAAGATGGGTATGACCCCTTATGTGAAAAAACAAAAGATTTCTATGATCAGTCTTTAGAAAAACCTTAAAAAATTGTGAGCTTTAAGCTCTAGATCGGTATAGCTATGCACATTTTATAATTAAACCCTTAAGCTAATGTAGCCTTTTGGTATGTTGAGTATATTGATGTAAAGGACTTTAATAAACCCTTCCATATGGTAGCCTGGTCGGATGGTAGGGAATAAAAAGTTTACTTCCAAACCTCGCTGACTGAGCTGATTCACTGCTATATGAGAAAATTGTGAAAAAAATACTTATAAAATCAAGAATAAAATGTGTAATTTAAAAAATTGTCTTACCTTGATGAAAACATACTTGTTGTGGAATCCCTAGTGACTCTCGTCGCAGGGTTTCTTCTTTTCGAGCGGATGAGGCAGCAAATTGCCACAATTATAGCAATTAGAAAAATCATTCCCAAAATGCAGAACGATATTGCCAGTTTCGAAATAGATAAGCACAACGTTCCGTCTGATGGGAGGCTACGAACTCTGGGTGGGTGCTCTTCAACTGAAATTAAAGAAAATAGATCCTTAGGATTTCTATCATAAATTTTTCATTTTAAACAAAATTTTTTTAAACTCTGATAAAAGGACTAGAGCGCAATATCACTGTTTGTGGATTTGTCTGGAAGAAACGAGTTGTGATATGACAAGCAAACTCTTGCCGAAAATTAATTAAAGCTCCTCTGGGTTCGTCGGAGTCGTACCTGATTGAATATTATTTTATTTCGACAAATTCTTATAAAAAAAATAGCCGATCCCCGAGTAAAGACGACCCTTTTTTTACTTTTAAGAGATGAATGTCAGGGCTGCCAAAAGTACTACGAAGGGAGTACTTGTACTCTCTTGTACTCGTACTTGTACTCTCTTCAATTTTACCCCACTGAAAAATATTTGAACATTTATTTTATCTTCTTCGTATTCTTATTTTATTGAAATTTTGACACATCCAATTTTATGTTTTCATCATTTTCACTCCATTTTCTGGAGATTTTACGTGAAGGCGTACTGTGTTATGAGCCAAAACATTTTTGAGCCTATATTCGAAGAGGTAGACAAATTTATAACCTACTTCACAGCGGTGCGAATGCTGAAAGGATTTTTCGAAATTGTTTCTAATAGAAACCAAAAACAGGAATTATTTATCTGTGCCGACAGTGAATGCCATTTTGATGACAAAATCTCTTTTCAGAAATCAATGGGCATCAAAATGGGAATCTTCAAAATAGTTTTTAAAAAGTAACAATGAACGTTACACAACCCAAATTATTATCCTCACTTAAAACTTTTTCCTTTTTCGAATTAATTATTTATTTTAAATTTCTTAACTATTTACAGTTTTCTTATTTTAATGTTGCAAACATTGAAATAAAACTTTTGCCAAGATTTTTATTTTTGTAAAAAAAACTTCAATTTTTGAAATGTGTGATAAGACCTTACAAATAATGTGATAAAAGATATTTTTTTTAAAGTTTCTGTTAATGTTTTTTATTATTTTTTTGAAAATCTAAACGAACGTATCGTTGCTTATATTCGGAAGCGGCCCCTATGACAAAGTCATGCAAAATTAAATTTGAATTTTTATTTATGTTTTTTATTTATTTTTCCGGCTCTCCGTCCTTAGAGCTAAGCAAAGGATCTGGTCCTCCAGGTTGGGGGTCGTGCCGTCGGGGTGACTTCCCGGCCACGTAAAGAAACACCAGTCACGAAGCGGAAACAAGCCTCGGATTCGGACGGATTTACTGTTGACGACCAATGCAAACGAGAAAAGGACAACGAGCTCCGGATCTGCACGTGGAATGTTAGGTCCCTTAACAGACCACGTGCAGCCGAGCAACTAGCGAAGGCCCTTAACGACTGCAAGGCAGACATTACTGCCATCCAAGAAATGCGGTGGGACGGGCCGGGAAAAAGAAGGATAAAAAAACTGCGACATCTACTACGGCGACTGCTATCGGCATCAAAGACAGCGCCTATTTGGATGTGGTTTCGTTGTTGGAGGCAGACTTAGGCAAAAAGTCTTGAGCTTCAACCCTGCAAGCGAGCGCCTCGCGACGATCCGCATCAAGGCTAAATTCGCCAACATTAGCCTGATATGCGCACATGCCCCCACAGTGGAGAAAGATGACGAGACCAAAGATATGTTCTACGAGCTCCTGGACAAAACTTATGAGCAGTGCCCAAGCTACGACATTAAGATTGTCCTAGGCGATTTTAATGCCAAGCTAGGAAGGGAGGGCATCTTTGGTCGTACTGTCGGAAAGCATAGCCTGCACGACACGACCTCCGATAATGGATTCAGGCTGATCGACTTTGTTGCGGGGCGACACGTTGTGGTAGCTAGTACACAGTTCCCGCATCTCAATATCCACAAAGGGACATGAAGATCTCCCGATCAATCAACCGTCAACCAGATTAACCATATTGCGAACGACGCAAGGCACTCCTCCAGTATCATGGATGTTCGAACTTTCCGAGGGGCCAACATTGACTCGGATCACTACCTTGTTGTAGCCAAGGTACGGCTGCGGATATCCCGACCAGCGCCAAGTAATGGAAATACTGTGAGGAAGTTTGACGTCGGCCGACTACAATCGCAAGAGATCGCCAGGTCCTTCTCCAACCGAGTCTCTCAAAACCTTCTACGAAGTCCTATGCAACCAGCATCAAGTATTGATAGCCAGTGGCAACATTGCCAAAATGCCATCAGAGACGCCGCCTCTGAAGTGCTGGGTTTCACACGGCGACCACAACGAAACCCCTGGTTTGACAATGAATGCCGGCAAGCACATGCAGCAAAACAGGAAGCATACAAAGCGGCGCTGCACAGAAGGACTAGAGCTGCTCGCGAGCTCTACGAGCAGAGGAGGAGAGAGGAACACCGGCTTCTCCGAAGGAAAAAGAGAGAGCACGAGAAGCGCGCGGTTGAAGAGATAGAGAGATGTTACAACAGGAATGAGGTTAGAAAGTTTTACCAAACGATCAAAAGGTCCTACCAAGGGTATAAACTTCGAACTGAAGCCTGTAAGGACCATCAAGGGAACATCTTTGTAGAATCGCAGTCGGTGCTGAGGATTTGGAAAGACCACTTCTGCAGACTGTATAACGGCGAGGACGAACCAAATACCGCTGTCAGGCAGAACGAACCATTCAACCCGGGCGAAGACGTTACCGACGAAGCATACGAACGATACCGCCCACCCGACCTGGAGGAGGTGAAAGCAGCTGTGTCTAAGCTCAAGTGCAACAAAGCAGCCGGAGCAGACGGCCTAGCTGCCGAACTTTTTAAATCCGCTGGCGATGAGCTGGTTAGGAGCATGCACCAGCTTATCTGCAAGATATGGTCGGAAGAAAGCATGCCCGACGAATGGAACCTCAGCATTGTTTGCCCGATCCTGAAGAAAGGAGACCCTCTGAGGTGTGCCAACAACTACAGAGGGATAAGTCTTCTTAACATCGCATACAAGATCTTTTCTGCTGTACTGTGTGAACGCCTGAAGCCATTTGTCAACAATCTGATCAGGAAAGTCCACCATCGATCAAATATTCACACTGCGGCAGATCTTGGAGAAAACCCAGGAATTCCAAATCGATACACACCACCTCTTCATCGATTTCAAGACCGCGTATGACAGCATCTATAGAGACGAGCTATATAGCGCAATGTCTAGTTTTGGCATCCCTGCCAAACTCGTCAGTCTGTGCAGGATGACGATGAAAAATTCACGCTGTTCCGTCAAGGTCGGCAAAGACCTCACCACCCCCTTGGATGTCAAAAAAGGATTTAGACAAGGCGACGCGATCATACTTGAGAGAATTGTTCAGATGACATTGACATAATCGGTAGAACAAAGCGTGATGTCAGTGAAGCCTTCGTGAGTATTGGGACGGAGGCGGCGAATATGGGCTTAGCAGTCAATGAGGGCAAAACCTAGTATAAGCTGTCATCAAGAAAAGACACCCAACACCGACGTCTTGGACAAAACATCACCATCGACAGCTATAATTTTGTGGTAGTTAGGGACTTTGTCTACCTGAGTTCCGCTATCAATTCAGACAATGACACCAGCGCTGAAATCAAACGAAGGATAACTCTTGCCAATCGCTGTTTCTTTGGGCTAAGGAGGCAATTGAGTAGCTAAGCCCTCTCTCGAGCAACTAAAGTGTCCATGTATTAGACCCTCATCACCCCAGTCCTGCTTTACGGTGCAGAAACATGGACCCTGACAAAGGCGGATGAAAACACTTTAAGCTGCTTCGAGAGGAAAATTCTTCGGACGATTTACGGTCCCGTCTGCATAGACGGAGAGTGGAGGAGGAGATATAACATCGAACTGTACGGGCTGTACAGCGATACCGACCTAGCCAAAAGAGTTAAAACACAACGTCTACGATGGCTGGGTCATCTAGAGCGGATGGACACCAACGCCCCGGCCCGGAAAATCTTCGAATCCACACCGCAGGGACGGCGCGGTAGAGGAGCACCGAGAATCAGGTGGCGCACGCAAGTGGAAGGGGACCTCAGCCAACTTCGCGTGCGAAACTGGAGACGGCTAGCTAGAGACAGAGCTAGCTGGCAAAGCTTGTTGGCTGAGGCCCAGGTCCACCCCGGACTGTAGCGCCACCTTAAGTAAGTAAGATGTCAGGCCTCATGAGTCTGTCATCATTCCTTATAAAAACTTTAGAAAAAGTATAAGATATCCGCCAGCGTACGAGCATTTCGACAAGGGACTGCTGTCCGCAGCTCAAAATGCTTACTGCAGAGGTATAATAGCTCAAGGGTGCACAATGGTAGCATCTTAGCATACCCTGATGTATAGGAGGCGCCTCTTATAATGCGAACTAATTTGCGATTACCAGCTATACTTCCAGCTGTGAGAGTATATGGCTCGCTTAAGGATTCTTCACTGGAAGGTAGTTGGAAAGAATTTTGTTTTGAATATTTTCCTTACTCTGGCTTCGAAATCGAAAAAAGACGAAATTTTCGCCACAGAAAAGTCTTTAGATGGAAGAAAAGCGTTGCAGATTAGAACAGAGCCTTGGGGCACACCAACAATTATTCGGTAAACACCGAGAGAAAATATCCAATCTAATGCATAAAAGCTTCATTTGTTCCACAGGTGAGCCTGATACCAAACTCTGTCAAACGCTTTCGAAAAATCAAAAGCAATAGGCTTGTTTTCACCAGGAAGATGTATGTAAGGATTGATTTTACTATTGGCTGAAGCAAGCCATCAGATAACAAGTCGAGGTCTCAATCTTTGTGCGAAAACTTGAGCTTTCAAAGGATGTTAACAGCAGTTGATTGGGGTTGACAGGGTGCGGAGATCTTCAGAAAAATGCATCCTAGGCGTAAAAAGTGAGAGACAAAGTTCTTGCAAAATGAGAAGATGGAATTGTCGTGCCGTCTCGTAGTGGTTAGTATTTGGGCTTACCACGCCGGAGGTCTGGGTTCGAATCCGGCCATCGTCACCTGAAAAAAAAAAAAATAAAGACTTGTTCTTTTTCACGGTCCCCACCTCCGCGAGGGTCTGCCAAGCCCTCCAAGAGTATCATTTTTCCTGAAAAACTTCTTAAAGTGACGTTCGGATTCGGCAAAAAACTGTAGGTCCCCTTGTATGTGAAGAAATTAACACACACAGCATACATTGTTGAAAAATTGGCCCTAGTTTACCTCGAGCTGTTGCGCCCTTGTATTTATTGATTTTATCATTTTTAAAGACGCTTCAGGGTTTCGTAAACTGCACTAAAGAATCTTTGTATAACCTGAAAAGAAACATCAGAGGACAGGAATGTTAAAATTTGTGCACACAATCCCTTGCTCAGGTCTATTTCCACGAGAACGAGCGACAACACAGTCGCCATTAACAGTTGTTGAGATAAGCTAAGTCCGAGAAGCATTGGTCTTATGGAAGCGACAGACGACGACAGCTGTCGCACGTGGGAGGCCTCTGATAAGACTCAAAAATGTTTACCCCAAGCTATATTTTGTTGCTCGTAGAAGGCTGTGGCTGTCCTTAATCTTATACCCAACCGAGGTTATATCAGTTCATTGCCCTTAAAACAAATTCATTTCGAGAGAAAGGTTGTCGTGCAAGGTATGCTTTACTCGTGGGAGCCATTTCTATTGTCTAATTTCTTTTGTCTATCAACAAATATAACAAAAAAAAACAAAAAAGCAACTCAATACTTAAAACATAAAAGACATTTGAGCATGCCGTTTTCTGTTTTTAATAACACATTTATAGGAGCATCAAATTTTGAAAAAAAATAGAATTTAATAACAAAAAAATTAGAAAAAAAATTTTCATTTTTTTTTCAAAATTTTTTATTTAAAAATAAATTTTTCATAAACTGTACACTAAATTAGCTTTATTTAAAATTTACAAAAAGCTTTACAAAAGGTTTCCAAGATAAACCTGAAAGCTGTTTTCAGGTTTATCTTGAAAATGTCAGTGTTACCATTGTTTTTTAATATTTTTTTTTCTGGTTTTAGTCATACTTTTAGAAAAGCGCCCCTCCCGGCTTAACGGAGGGAACAGACCCCCCTCCCACACAATTTTTTTCTTGTCTCGACCAAACCTATACGGCCTAGCTTTTTGTCTTACCTTAACTGAAACAGCCTGTATATCTCTACCTATGCATATACTGTCTGCCTCGTAAAATTATTTTAACATTGTTAAATTTGAATGACTTTGAAAGCCTCTCTATATGCTGTATCTACCCTTCGCACTCTCAGCATATATACCTACCCATAAAAGTACGCGAATTCCAGATAAGGGTTGTTGTATGATAAATGCAACCCTTGTGCAGGTACTATGGGATTCTCACCAGTTTAGAAATTGTTTGTTCACATATTTTTAGACTAAGGAATAATATATGAGCTCATTCACAGTTCAAAAATATTAAAAGCGCGCTGTGCATATGCCTCCGTGGCGCAATTGGCTAGCGCGTTCGGCTGTTAACCGAAAGGTTGGTGGTTCGAGCCCACCCGGGGGCGTTTATTTTTATTTTGTACTAAAAATATTATTATATAGTTCTTAATTTATTTTGACTCTACTCACCACTCATGTTATAGCGTCGATCGTATCTCAATCGATCCACCTCGATCTGAGGAGCTGTAACGGCCAACGAATTAAAAACCTCAATTCGTGCTAAATGCTTATCCGATGGCAGCACCAGCTTCTCACCTCCCCGGCAGTTAACCTGTGAGTTAATCCAAACAAAGGCGAATGTACTTTAACGGTAATTGTAATGTTTACAAATGAAAACGAAAGTTTGCTAATTTTCACAGTTCGTTAATTTTTTTTTTTTGCCTTTCCGCACACAAAATGTAGCTACAAAATTTTATGCTCGTACATGTGCCGTTGGGTATCTAATGCGTGTCCGGTAATGAGTAACCATCTGCCGCAATGGTGTTATTAATTAAAAAATCAGCTGTCTTAAAGTAAAGTACGTAACCAGAGACCAGCGGGAGACGGACACACCACATCATTAACTTAGTGTTCAATTGCTAACAAAACTATGTTACACAACATAAAATATTGCATTGACTAGACTCTTGGTGCGTCAGCTAGTTTTTATGTTTTTGCGAAATAAAAAGGAATTTTTCAAAAATGTTTATTGCAGCGCACTCACGTGTGGACACTTTCCTTTGCACAGTTGAACACCGCAACTGACGTGCAATCGTTCGCGGTCTGGGAACTTGAAAGCCGGAAAGGTAGCAGTGAACAGCTTTTCTACGATGTCATCTTCGTGCGGCTTAGACCAGCCTTCTTCGGCGGGTGTGAAGCGAGTGTGGAGTGCTGGCATCACCTTAAATAAAATAAATGTTATTTTTAATATTTCCACGCATTTAAATAGACGATTATTTAAATTAATTTTTATGTGTTAAGCTATTTTTTATATGGTTTTTTTTTTTAAGTTTTGTTAAAAACCAACAACGACTGATGAAGATTTGTTGGTCTTTATGGGTTTTTTTCATTATAAGAAATTTATTTTAAAATTCTCAATTCCTTATCCATACTTATAACAGACAACAAGTGACAACCTACTTACTTATTTTTTAATTGTACTTATGTAAGTGAATTACTTTTTATTGCACTCATGCGCTAATATCGTCTGTTTTGTTTCATTTTGACTTAACTCTTTGACTCATAAAAGTAAAAACAAAGCAAAGCAATGTCAAATTCTGTACCTACTCCAAACGTAGTTACCTTATTTCATTATCTGTAGGCACCTACATAGTTTGATGGGTTTCTTCAAAATTTGAAAAAAAAAAACAGCTTTACTATAAGAGCAGCTTTTCATAAGAGCGAACACATTGTGAAACTGAAAGTTGTATCCAAAATTATTTAACTTCAAGCATAACGTTTTTCAAACATTGAAAATTTATCAAAAGCAACAACAACTTTAAGGGAGAATACGTCCTTTTATTTCCAGCCTTTGTTTTTGTTGTCAGTTTATTTTTTGTTAAGCTGACTTGCATAATGAAAACTTACTGACAAGCTTATACTTAGCTACAGCGTCGCATTCTGATCGATATTAGCAGCACGATACGTTGCAAGCTTCAGCTACAGTGCCTGTGCCACCGTCAGCTTCATTAACGCATTCTTATCAGGCCTTAAGTCTTATATTAGGTACAAATACAGACTTTTTGGGCACGTCACCAAAATTCAAATGACAAATCATTGCATATTCCAACATTTAGGGGTTCTTTTTACAAAAAAAAAAAAATGAAAAATTAGTGTTGAATTAAAGAAATTCAAAGAAGCATTTAGAAGTTTGTCAAATTAAACAACCTTTACCATCCTTATCTTATCCGCTTATATTTTGTTAAGGCTTATAAAGATTATTTAAAACAGCTGCCAAAACATGTTTAAAAGAACGGTTGCGATCTATTGCAATGTGGTGACAGAAAGAATAAATGCAGGAATCACTTAATGCACCCATCGATTCACATTACGAACACACCCGCTCGATTCACTTAACGAACATACCCAATGTCATTCCAGTCAGCTGGCATATTCGAAGTTCGACATCGTAAATTTCCTCTCCATGGAACTAAGCGGAAGAGTACCAACGGGAAATTAACAAAAGAGGAAGTATGATAGTTTTATGTGGCGACAAGAAATAAAACAGCACGCAGGAGTCGCTGAATGCGAACAATCGATTCACTCTACAAACGCACCCTCTCGATTCACTAAACGAACATACCCAACTGTCACTCCAGTCATCTGACAGCAGTTGTCATATTCGAAGTTCGTATTTCGATTTCCTCTCCTTGGAATTCAGCGGAGGAGTACCAATATTACCAAAGGGTAATTTTAAGGGTTGGAACGTACTAGAAAGTGCTTAATTTTGTATAAATACACGGGTGGCAGGCTCGTACGGGGCAGTTATATTTTAAACGTTGACTTGTGAAAATCGGTTATAAAGTGAAAAGTGATTGAATTGAAATAAAGTGTTGAATTCTAAGTAGTAAAGTTGAAAAACAGTGTAATTTGAATTTAAATAAGTTTTGTTTGGTAAATTGTGTAATTATAAGAGTGAAATTGAGTTTTATTCGACGGACCCCAGACGAGAACATTACATTAGGAAGGGGAAGTATAAATACACGGTTATATTCTAAACGTTGACTTGTGAAAAGAGTAGCAAAATAAAAAGTGATCAAATTAAAATAAAGTGTTGAATTATAAATAGCGAAGTTCAATTAAGTGTAATTTGAATTTAAATTAGTTTTGTTTGATATGTAAAGTCTGTGACTATAAAAGTGAAATTGAGGTTTATTCGACGCACCCCAGGCAAAAACATTACACTATGATAAACCGAGAAAAAAGATCTGAGAATTGTTTTTGAAAAAGTGTAAAAAATTGTTCTAACTTATTTCAACAAGTAAGTTAGTAATTTAGTAATTTATTTATTTATTCAGTAATTTATGGTTAGGACTCAGCAATAACTATTATTCCACGCAAGAGTTGAGTAGGTATGTCTGGTCTAGTCGAGGGGTCAAATCTCGATCCTCGTCCTTGCGTACACCGAGTTGAAACAGGTTTAAAATTTAGTTCAACTGACAGATGAGAAGGTACCTACACAGCCATGAATGAAAGAATATAAAGAATAAATTACAAAATAGTAGAGTGAAAATTAACCAAAATAAGATGAATTTGGATCTAAATAAACAAAATAGACTTTTTTTATTTTTTGTAATGATGAGACGTTGCTAAAAAAAAAATCGGTAAAAAAAATCCTGTGCTGCTTCGAAACAGCGGGAAAATGTGTATTTTAACCAATTTTCCAGAGCCTCGTATGAAAGGAGCTAGAAGACTGACTAATTGAGATCCTTTAAAAATTAATTCTTACCTCAAAATTCTAAATTCCTTAATGTTTACTATTTTTTCACTAAAATCTCAATAAATCGAGGAAATATTGTCGGATAATTATGAAAATTAGAGACAAGTTTTTGCTGTACATATTGTACATATTTATATAAATTTATATAAATATTTATAAAAATTGTACATATTAATAAAATGGGCACTCAAAGTAGAGTGAAATAATTTAAATTTATTTATTATTTATGAAAATTCAAGCGCATATTGAAAACCAGTGAGTAAGCGCAACATTGCGTATGTAATAGCTTCGGTCCGTCTGTTACGGACCGCGGCATAAACTATTCCTATTCTCCTTTCCATTCCTATTCTAATTTCGATTCCTTTCTCCTTTCCATTCCTATTCCATTCCTTTCCATTCCTATTCTCCTTTCCATTCCTATTCTTTTTTCGATTCCTATTCTCCTTTCCATTCCTATTCTCCTTTCCATTCCTATTCTCCTTTCCATTCCTCTTCTCCTTACGATTCCTATTCTCCTTTCCATTCCTTTCTCCTTTCCAATCGTATACTTTCTTGTTTTCCATCCCCATCCTTCATATTCAAAAATTTTGTGAAATTGACCTCTAAAGATGGGCGTGGCCAAAAATTTTGTATGAAGAAAATCTTAAATAGTGTTCGGTGTACTTAATGCGATTAATTTTATTTCTTATTCTTTCCTTATACTATGTCTCCACCAACAATTAAAAGAAGATTAGCGGAAGCGATTAAAAATAAATCCTTAAGTGGCTCCATCGGACAAATATAGTATTAATTTGACACGAAAACTCTGTTTCTGTCATTTTGGCTCTCAAAAGAGAGTGGCGATGTCATTTCCCAGGAGCGAAAAACGATTTCCACAGTAAAAGTCACAATAGAAAACGTACTTGTGACAGATCTGTCGCACAGGGACAGTTTCAGTTTCCTTTTTTGATTCTCAAACTGTTAAAAGGTGCAAAAAATAGGTTTGTGAATAGGGTGAATGGGATTTATGAGAGGATTTGTTTTTAATCGCTTGCCGGGAGGATTTAAATTTGTATGGAAAATCGCGCGATTTGTAGAGGATTCAATAAAGATTTATATTAATCGAGGATTAGTGCTCGGTGGAGGCATGGTATTAAGGTAACATTAGACCGTATGCCCAGTGGTCTCATAAACTATTGCTGAAATATGCCTCAAATTTTAGTCATAAGCCCATTTGACGAGCTATAAAAGTCAGATATATTAGACTATACGACGCATATCACCAACACGTTCATATGCTCTCTGCTGGGAGTACGGGTGATATACTTTTCATCTGTCCAACAGCTTAAGTTATTACACTGTATGCACTGTTATACTTAAATCACTCACAAAAACTTGAAGTTTGCACGCCACTATTATGATAAACACAAATTTAATAAAGAATTCTTTCGAACGACAAGATAGTTTGCAAATTGCTTTGATATTTTCTGGAAAAATTTCAAATCGAAAAATATTATGTGACATTTGTGCATGAACTGAAAACAATGATGATTTTTCAATATGAACACATATTCCTTATGGCGAAATATTATGTTTGTGTTCCTATTACACAGTGTGCCCTAAAGGTCATATTTATCTGTCAAAACGAATATGAACATACCGGAAAATATTGACATATGGTCACATGAAATTATGATGATTACACTATATGACGACAAGTGACCGAGATATCTGTCAAAAAAGGAATATATATATTCCGCCTCTAAATGTGAACGTGGGCCAAAACTTTGTATGAGATAAATGTAGAACCAAGTATTTTCTACATAATATATTACGTAAAAATTTTCCGATTCGGAACAAAAATATTGAATAAATTGTATTTGAAGGTTTACTTTTTGAATCGACGTCACGCCCACTAGGGGAGGTCTGCCAATTTTTTTTACTTTTTATTTCTTATAATCATTAGGAGACGCTAAAAGTAAAATTTCAGCTTTTCAGGACGTCTTACAGTTTTGAAAGCATACTGGAGGTAGTTGCACATTTAGACCGATTGTGGGCGTGTCTGTGGGCGGATTTTTAACACTTGTATTGCTTCCGATGACAGAGAGCTTACGTATAAAATTTCAGCTTTCTAGCTCAAAATTTAAGGCCTAAAAATAGGTGACATACGGAAGGATATGGAGCTCATTCGACTCAGAATTCGGTCTCGATCATATGCCCTTAAGGTCTTGTGGGTCTATCGTTATTATTTCTTTATGCTACATTTTCGCCTGTACCAAACTTAATATAGGTACTCCATTCCTGTAGAATAGGGTTTTAAAATAGAAAATTTGACCAAGCATTATTTGGAAGGAAATGGCGAACATTTTATTTTTTTTTTTCGGAAAATCCCGTTTTTGGCGGCAAAATGGTAAAATTTTAATTTTTTCTTCCTTAAAACCAAGTTTTTCTGGCATCAAAATACAATTTTCCTCTAATTTTCATGAATATCCGACAATATTTCCACGATTTTTTGCGGTTTTACTAAAAAAATCGTAACCATTTCTTAATTTACAAATTTTGAGGTTAGAATTTTTTTAAGTATCTCTGTCAGGCAGTTAGTTGTAGCCCCTTTCAGACCATAGAAACCCCTTGTGGATTTTTTATTCTTGGCACTATTAGAACTCATCGGAACACATCTGTGATAAGTTTGAAAACTGGGGACCAGCTGATTTTGAAGGTGAATGATTTAGAGCTGCCACAAGAAAGTTGTGATGATCATTCTTCACGCAGACAAATTTTTGTGATTTGTGACATTACTAATCACAGTTCACCTTAGGCGATTCCACCCCAGGATACATATGAGCGAGGATAGGACACCGCCTTGTGGTAAAGATTTAATCCTGGGTAAATATTGATCCTTTATGTGCCTAGCATGTGAATACGAACTAATCAGAGGATTTCAGATCTGCGCTGTCCCATGTATCGCGTCTTCTTCGATTTTATTGCACGCTCGTTGTGTAAAAGCGCACCCAAAGTAGATACCTTCTCCTTTGTATTTCCACCGCTGTGGTGACAATCTGATAGGCACATATCAGTGTGGCTTTAGGCCAGGAAAGTCCATCATCGATCAAATATTCACACTGCGGCAGATCTTGGAGAAAACCCAGGAATTCCAAATCGATACACACCACCTCTTCATCGATTTCAAGGCCGCGTATGACAGCATCTATAGAGACGAGCTATATAGCGCAATGTCTAGTTTTGGCATCCTTGCCAAACTCGTCAGTCTGTGCAGGATGACGATGGAAAACTCACGCTGTTCCGTCAAGGTCGGCAAAGACCTCACCGACCCCTTTGATGTCTAAAAGGATTTAGACAAGGCGACGTGCTGTCATGCGACTTCTTTAACATCATACTTGAGAGAATTGTGCAGAGCTCTCGCGCCAACACCAGAGGTACAATCTTTCAAAAGTCCGTTCAACTACTCGCATACGCAGACGACATTGACATAATCGGTAGAACAAAGCGTGATGTCAGTGAAGCCTTCGTGCGTATTGGGACGGAAGCGGCGAATATGGGTTTAGCAGTCAATGTGGGCAAAACCAAGTATATGCTGTCATCAAGAAAAGACACCCAACACCGACGTCTTGGACAAAACATCACCATCGACAGCTATAACTTTGAGGTAGTTAGGGACTTTGTCTACCTGAGTTCCGCTATCAATTCAGACAATGACACCAGCGCTGAAATCAAACGAAGGATAACTCTTGCCAATCGCTGTTTCTTTGGGCTAAGGAGGCAATTAAGTAGCAAAGCCCTCTCTTGAGCAGCTAAAGTGTCCATGTAAATATAAGACCCTCATCACCCCAGTCCTGCTTTACGGTGCAGAAGCATGGACCCTGTCAAAGGCGGATGAAAACACTCTAGGCTGCTTCGAGAGGAAAATTCTTCGGATGATTTACGGTCCCGTCTGCATAGACGGAGAGTGGAGGAGGAGATATAACATCGAACTGTACGGGCTGTACAGCGATACCGACCTAGCCAAAAGAGTCAAAACACAACGTCTACGATGGCTGGGTCATCTAGAGCGGATGGACACCAACGCCTCGGCCCGAAAAATCTTCGAATCCACACCGCAGGGACTGCGCGGTAGAGGAGCACCGAGACTCAGGTGGCGCACGCAAGTGGAAGGGGACCTCAGCCAACTTCGCGTGCCAAACTGGATGCGGCTAGCTAGAGACAGAGTTGGCTGGCGAAGCTTGTTGGCTGAGGCCCAGGTCCACCCCGGACTGTAGCGCCACCTTAAGTAAGCCATAGTCTTCCCTAATTAGGAGATATAAGTATCACTCGGACGATCTGTCCAAGCCCCCGAAACATAAGGGTTCATGTAGGCACATTAGTTGTTATTGATAAAATATTTACAACGCACATAATTTTTTTACCTGAATATTTTTACCAATGCCTTTAGTCTGCGTGTAACAAATTATACCAATCTGTATTCTTCTACTGGTGCTTTCACGACTAAGGTAGTCAGTTTCGTACCTAGTATCTGTGTAACAATAATCGGATGCCAACGACTTTGTTAAGTCTAATTATACCCTTATTTAAAGTGCGGCTTCAAAGAAATATAGGTATATGCTAATGAGTCTCTTTTGAGCAACAAACCATCAGAAGACCTGAATATAGACAGGTGTATTTATAATGGCAAAAATATAAAACGCAAAATAGTCTATGCATAGGTTGAGTGAACCTTTTTCGCGTCGGCTTGTAATCTAATTATTAAACACAGCAATGATTTAATAGCCATAACTTTAATTAGATAGTCAAGTGAATTTCTTACTAAATAATCATGCTACTAACATCTAAATGAGTGATGCGTAGGTACAATTATTTTGCTGCAGCGAAAATTCACACAGGGCTGGCGGCAAACAATTGAATTACAGCGTCTGCCTGAGGTGATTGTGTGCAATTGCGGTCATAACCGCGTTCATTTTCTTAATCTTCTCAATCAATGTTATGCTCTCCTTAACTTGGATAAGCAAAGGAGATAAATTTTTATTGTTGTATGTACCTAACAATAAACATATATTTTATTGTTTGACCATTAATGCCTATAATTGTATAAATATGTAGGTTGCTCAAGTGTGTTCCAATTCCAATAAGGTAGCAAAACATTTGTTTCTCAATCATGGCGCTTAATAGGTAGCAGAGTTGTAAAAGAATTAAATCTTTTGACAATTCAAGTCCAAAAGACTTCATCCCACAGACTTCTGAAGTCCGGACTTCACTTCGGACTTCAACTTCAGAAAGAAAATCACCATTCCTTTTTGAAGTCCCTAGCTGGGCCAGTCACTTTGGGCCAATCCGGAATTTGAAGTCCAGTGATTGCATTCATTTGGGAATGCACTGCATTCACTGAAGCCACTTTGAATTCCGACCATTCCTTTGAAGTCCGACCATTCCTTTGAAGTCCGGCCATTCCCTTGAAGTCCGACCATTCCCTTGAAGTCCGACCATTCCCTTAAAGTTCGATCATTCCCTTGAAGTCCGGCCATTCCTTTGAAGTCTTTCGGACTTCAATTGTTTTGGTAAAGTCCTTTTGAATGCGTTTCTACTTTGAATTAAAAAACACAAAAGAGTAACATTTTTGAAGTTTTTTTTTTATTTTTGGGTCTTTTTCATGAAATTAACACAAATTATAGATAAAAAAAATTCTGCGCCATCGCTGATGTGTTTTCAACACAGCTCTACTATTCGTCACTTTCGCTTGAATAGTTGTGCATGTATTCCAGTTCCCTATAAATGTACAAAGACACAAAAAATAATGTCAATTTGTTAAATAAATAGTATAATGGTTATTTAGCTTATCAGAAAACTATCAATGATTTTTGATTTGATATGATTTTTTTGTAACTAACCTTTTCACATTTTCCCAAAAAGTATCGATTCCTCATAACTTTATTGGAAATCACTCAGCTTATTATTCACCTTCAGAAGCAATAATTTTTCAAAATTTTCGTCCGAAAGTTGTCCACGCCTAGGAATGTTTATTAGCCGAGCGAAAGAAAATAACCTCTCTACTGCTGCTGAGGAAGGAAGAGCGGCATTGTATTTTAGAAATGTTCGCTTTAACGTCGGGTACTGACTCAATATTTCAGTCGACCCGGATGGTTGCGACAGATAAGAAAAATATTCATTTTCCCCAGAAGCTGATTGAGAGAGAATATTAGATTCTGAAGGACCATCTGAAATGATAAAAAACACTAGATTTTTTTTATACATTAACATTAAGTATCGCGCTATTTATTACCAGCTATCGAAAAATCAAAAAATGATATTTCTGGTGCTCGTGTGGATGTGGATTTTTGATTTTGTGACCCTGGGCTCTTTTCACATTCCATATTAATTTTCTTTTTGACCAAAGAACTTACTTCGGCTACCTTTTTGTCATCAAAGAAAGGGTTAAGTGCTGCAATCCACTTGAGCTTTACGGATGGACAGAGCACAGCAGCCACAATGGCGTCTTCCACGTCTCTTGTTAAATTAAAATAATTAAAGAACCTTCTAATTAACACATCTTCTATTTTTCCAACCGTATCCAAAGTAAAAATCTTCAAAGGGTTGTTTATATGAATTTTCCTGTATTTAGTTCTTACTGATGCCAAGGTAGGGAGTAAGTAGGCAAAAAACATTTCTTTTTCGCTTTGAAGGAAATCAAGGACTTCCGAAATCGCTTTCAACAGTTGAACATAATCCTCCAGATAATAAAAATCCAATTCGAAAAAGATTTGAACATCTAACCTTCTGCACAGTTCATTAATTTTGTCCCTATGTGCAAGCAAATCTTTGACGGAATCGTCTAAGGAGTTCCACCTTATCACAACCGCATATTTCAGTTGACGCAATAATTTGTTCCGAGGTCTTTGGTCTGTTTACCTTGCTCCAAAGATTGGAACATTTTTGCATGATCTTTAAACAAAATTAAAATGGTATGATTTTCTATTATTAAGCGAAAATATTGGCTCAGATATAATACGTACGTTTTCATGCTTGCTATAATTTGAAGTATTTTCTTTCAAAATGCGCAAGAAATCCGATGAAGCAAGTTAATTTAGGGTGTGCGTTGCACACTTGATGTGCTTTGGCAAAGAGTTTTCAAATATTTCATTGTTAAAGTCGGGTCTATCCACTTCGTCTTCGTCCGAACTCTCACAAATTTCAGCATCATCGTCGATGTATTTGCTTATGCCGAATTCCTTCAAAGTTTTCAAGAAGTTCGAGCCATTGTCTGTAACTGTTGCCACAACGTTATTGCAGTTTAAGCCAAACTTCTTATGGACTTGCAAGATCATTTCATTGATTCGGTCGAACGTGTGTGATCAAATCGCTTACAGGCAAGAGCTACACATTTTTTTTGGAAGAAATCATCTATCCAGTGGCACGTGTATCCAAAATAGCTTCGATGCTTTGTCGACCATACATCGGCGGCTGTGCAAAAATATTTTCCATTTGCGATTATGCCTTGTAAAGCTTTAATCATTGACGAGTAAGTATCATCCACAACTTTGACAGCGGTTGGTCGGCTCATGACTCTCAAATCGGGATTGGAAAATTGCAGCAGATCTCTAAATGAATCATCTTCAACTATAGAGATTGGCAACATGTTGTTTGCGATGAATCGAACAATTAAGTTTTGAAAATGTTCTTGTTTTGGCTTTGAGTGTTTGATAGCTGCGGCCTTTTGTTGCAAGTACTCCTGGTATGCATCTGAGTGTTTTCTCTTCAAATGTCTAATGAAATTTGAGGTAACCCTGCAACTTCAAATGGCAAAAACCGCACTCGACAAGAACACCATTTCTCTTTCGCTGAAATTCAGTTGAATCGAGCTATGGAACGGGAAGTTTTTGTACGTCAATTATTTCAGAGAATTGCAAAACGTAGTTAAACCTATGTCGATTAACGCTATCGCCATAACACTTGAAAGCCAAAATGACTAATCAAGGTTTGATCGTAATTGAAAATTAATTTTAATCCAGTATAAGTTATGCCGCTAGGCCGTTTCTGTGATAACACTTAAGTTATTTAACCCAGTTAAGTGTTATCACAGAAACGGCCGGATGGCTATGCCTTAAAAGATTTTTCTAAAATTACATACCTGCTCCACAACCTTGAAAAATTTTCCAATTCCTCCTAGTGGTTGAATTAAATCAGAGCCCAATGGAGGTGAATGTGTTGAGGATTGTGTACTCGTTGACTGCATAGCATCATCAGATAGGAGCGGATTAGCTTATTTCGCTTATTGCTTTCAAGATCGGAATCAAATAAAGCGGGGTATGATCTCTTGCGTCTTCGAGTCTCTTGTGCATATGAAAAATCAGGATCTCTTTCGTAATCGTCCGACGAAAAATCACCATCCATATCCATATTTTAGATTACTCCAGATCACTTTACTTAAGATCAGATTTATATTTTACTTTAGACACTTTACTTAAGATCTTTATTTATATTAGGTACTTGGATCACTTTGCTTTCTTTTCACTATCACAATCACTATGGTTGCGAAATTGTAACACTGAACACTAGTAGTACTCACGCACAACTAAGCTTTGGATCAAGACTTAGTCCGCACCGCAATGCAGCTTGAACTCCGAATAAACTTCTTATCAGTAATAAGCCTATTGATAGCTAAGCTTGTTAGTTAGTTAGCCAGAATTTGTATTTGGGGCCAAGTATGGATACATACAATGTTCGGTTTTCATAGAAACAGCATTTTTACTTCGTAAGTACAATAACAACGTCGGGTTCCGCGCTTAGAATTTCCATTTAAATATTACCTTTCGTGCGCATAACTAACTTTATTTTCAAGTATTATATTAAGAGGAAATCATGTTTGCGAAGTTGGAGCCTTTAATACAAGCATTGGAGAAGATATACGTCGCTTTCAATACGAATTTGTCGCAAGATATTCGCAGATGGAAAGCACAAAGTTTTACAAGAGGATTTACAAGGAGGATTTACAAGAATCATTAATAAATATGATGGAAATGAGAGAATGTTTACATATGTTCAGTAAAAAAATCTTACATTCTCTGAAAACCAAATGCTTATTAAGCAATTACGAATACTAGATAATGCTATTTTGTTTTCTGGAGATATAATTCCTATTTTTGAATCCTATGAAGAAGACGGTTATGACACTGAAGATGAAAATGACATAATAGATGTGGAAGTGTGAGTCCAAATTGAATCGTATACAACTTTGTTTATACTACCTACTATTTGATGAATAAATTTAATAGCGAACTGGAATACATGCACAACTTTTCAAGTGAAAGTAACGAATAGTATAGCTGTGTTGACAACACATCAGCGATGGCGCAGAATTTTTTTTTATCTATAATTTGTGTTAATTTCATTAAAAAGACCCAAAAATAAAAAAAAAACTTCAAAAATGTTACTCTTTTATGTTTTTTAATTCAAAGTAGAAACGCATTCAATAGGACTTTACCAAAACAATTGAAGTCCGAAAGACTTCAAAGGAATGGCCGGACTTCAAGGGAATGGTTGAACTTTAAGGGAATGGTCGGACTTCAAAGGAATGGTCGGACTTCAAAGTGACTTCAGTGAATGCAGTGCATTCCCAAATGAATGCAATCACTGGACTTCAAATTCCGGATTGGCCCAAGGTGACTGGCCCAGCTAGGGACTTCAAAAAGGAATGGTGATTTTTTCTGAAGTTGAAGTCCAAAAGTGAATTCAATTAAATGCAGACCAAAATGTGAAGTATTAGCTGTGACTTCCAAGGAATGCAGTCCAAAAAGAATGCATTCTTTTACAACCCTGATAGGTAGACTGTTATTTCACATGCAGTATGCAGAGCTATTTGTTCAGAGAATCACCCTTAAACAACCCTTAAAACGTTTTTTTTACATAATGAACAACGAAAACATGTTTCCTATTAGACACACAATTTTCAGCATCCTCGATAGTATAGTGGTCAGTATCCCCGCCTGTCACGCGGGAGACCGGGGTTCAATTCCCCGTCGGGGAGATGTGTATATATTTTTTTTTTATTTCAAAACAAACACTCGTTATGAATGGCCACGGGATAGTGTTAGATTTTTGACTTTTTGAACAAAGGCTTAAAATATCATACATCTTGATGTAAATGACTTGTTTGAATATGTATGTAGTCTAAAGTTTGAAGAACTGCGAGTGGTTAAAAGGTTAAAATTTGAGGTTTTTTTTCCAATAAGCACGTGAAACTTCTGGCGGTCCGCTCGTCTATCCAAAAAAGAAAAGGTATGGTGGTATCGGTTCGTTGTGAAATGAAAGCGAGATGAAATCCGGTAGGTGCCTACTTACACACTGAGTAAAAAAGCTAGTGAGCTTATAGGCCATCCACCCATTATTGGCCCCTGTCAAGTTCCGAATCGATTTATATAACCTTAATGACAATTATTTCGTTCTACTTCCTTCAATTGTATTCAATTTAATTAAAAAAAATTAAAGCGGTTGAAATTCCGCTTGAAAACGCTGATAAATTACACATAAACTTAAACAAATATTCCTTACTATTTAATAGTATGTCTCCACCGACAATTAAAATAGGATTAGCGGTAGACGAATAAAAATAAATCCCAAAGTGGCTCCACCGGACAAATATAGGATTAATTTGACACGAACACTCTGTTTCTGTCTTTTCGGCTCTAAACAGAGAGTGACGATGTCATTTCCCTTGAGCAAAAACGATTTCTGCTGTGAAAATCACAATTGAAAACGTAATTTTTTGACAGATCTATCGTACAGGGACAGATTCAGTTTCTTTTTTTGATTCTCAAACTGCTAAAAAGGCAAGGTGTAGAAAACAGGTTTGTGAATAGGGTGAATGGGACTTATGAGAGGACTTATTTTTAATCGTTTGCCGAGAGGATTTAAATTTGTAGGGAAAATAGCGTGATTTGTAGAGGATTTAATAATTATTCGCGGATTAGGGCTCGGTGTAGACATGGTATAAGAAATGAAAGCGTGTTTTTCGATAAAGGAGAAAGTTATAGAATTTAATCATCCGTCCTATAAAAAAGGGTAAAAAATATTTAAATTTATTTTTTATTAATATTTTGATTTAAAAATCAAAGGATTACATTTTGTTTTGCATCCCTGGGTCGAAAGACGTTAGATTTTAACAAGTGGGAAAGTGCAACAGTGGGTATGCAAAAGCTTCAATCCATCTACGACGGATTGCAAAATACCCGACCATACCAAAAAGAAAACTGCCACGCCTCCAAAAAGTGGGCGGGATATAAATATATAACTGTTGAATGCTTTATACTAGGTGGTAGCATACATTTCGGCCTAAAACTCCGCCTTTTTAACTAAAAAAATCACTTTTTTTAACGCCATGCCCACAAAAGTGGGCGGAGGCACATACAATATATACACAAAAGTTAGAAAATGCTAATATCTACAGCTTTTGTCAGATAAGTTTTTGTCAAATTTCATATATATTTATATATTTTTGAAAAAGCTCAAAATTTTTGACTACCTAAAAGACAATTACAAGGCAATGTTACGTACCAAAAATGATTGCGCTAGCGCCATTGTTACATAGCTGAAATTTGCAATATGTATTTTTTTAAATTAGAGATGGTCGCACATACAGACCTGTAGTGGGCGTGTCTGTGGGCGGATTCAGCTTATTTTCAAACTTGATCTGAAGGACTGGACTTCCAATGAACCCACAAAATTTCAGCTCTCTGCCTTAAAATTTAAGGCCAAAAGTTGCTTACATGCGGACGGACGGACATGGCTTAATCGATTCTCCTGTCGGTCCCGTCGTTCATATCTCTAAAAGGTCTTAGGGGTCTACGGTGATTATTTCCCTGCTTTACAAACTATACATCAAACTTAATATACCCTGGGTCAGGTATAACAACCGAGCTTAAAGTTTCGATTAATTTAAACTTTTTGTTTTTAACTCACGGGCCGTTCGCCTCTTGTCATTTGACAATAGAAAGTTCCTTACTATTTCGTGGTTTTCTGAGGAAATTTTATAATTTTTTGTTTTGCTTAGAGAATTTCATATTGTTTAATGAAATAAAGCTGAAAAAAACTGAAAACTGAAAGACCTAACGATGTTTGTTTTGGCATACCTTAAAGCCTAAAGGCCAAACCATAATAGACTTAGAAGAGCTTAAGTTGGCTTTCATAAATATCCCTTCACACACAATTCGTATGCTCGACCATAAAAATTTGGTCGATTTCGTTAGTTTTTCGTTAAGATTTTGTTGGCTACAACTTAGAAAGTGGTTTACAGAAAAAATGTTTAACGTTATGTCAGTACCCATAAAGCCTTCAGCCCAATGAAAATGAAACCGTTGCGTTCGTCACGTCGCAGTATTTCAACAACTCAGTGAAATACACACTTTCTTAAGGCTATGTCACAAAGCTGCGTTGCACCAACGTTGATTTAACAATTTAAATTCAAACACATTAAATTCAATGGGAGCTACCACAACGTTGCTGCGACCATCCGTCCTTACATTTTTTCTAACGTAAGAAAGTTTTGAGAAAGCTGCGAGCGTTTTGACGTTTCTGTGAACCTGGAATTGTATATTCGAATGGTTGTAAAAACGTGGTTGTAAAGCAACGAGAAGGTAACAGGACAAAGCAAACGACAATGCAGCTTTGTGACATAGCCTATATGGGAAGTGACGTACGTCACGTGTGTACTCGTCAAAACGTGTGCCTTTAACTGAGTTGTCACTTGTTTACATCGACGTAACAGACGCAACGGGTTCATTGGGCTGAAGGCTTAAAAGCGTTCTATTTCATTGAAATATCAGTTTTGTACTTCAACTTGACGGACGCGACGTAGGTATACTCATTGGAATCTTTCAAATGATCATGATACTGATGTCTTATGCAAATGGAGGGAGCACTCTTCGGAATAGCTTAGTCCCCAACAGTATGACAATATTACCAACCCGAGAGTAAAAAGGGCGAAAATTATAAATTTATAAAAATTGGCAAGTCGGCTGGACTGAATAAAATCCGGCCAGAAACGCGCAAAGCGAGCGCAAACGGTGAGAAGTAGTTAATAGTTTCACACGTTTCATTTTGGTGTTCTATAGGCACTTTCTGGAGTGAAAGGAGGGGGGTTTTGAGGGTTCAAGCCCTCAAAATAGGAATGAAAACAAGTGAGTAAGTGCAAGAGTTTGTCTGTAACGATATCAAAAATATTTGATATTATTCAAAGACCCCACAAACATTGTTTGCCATGATGCCACTAACAATTAGTTGCAATAATAATGTAATTTTTTGGAAAAATATAATGTGCATCGATCAAGTAATGACAATTCGATCAGCTTTTAGGTGAAATGTATTTGGTTACCCTTTTAGGAAGAAAAGTTGAGCTTTTTTTTACAGGCAATGACCGAAGAAATTCTTCTACAAGAGTTGAAGTCTTATAACAAGAGTCTTATAAGAGCTAAATATACTTGTAATAATAGTTGAGCGCTAAAGAAGCGATACTCCTTTAAGAAGAGTGCTACAAGATAATTTTTGGATCTTATAACAAGGTGCCCTAAGAGTATCAAGACCGTTAAGAGTCTCATAAGAGCTATTTTGACGTTTTTAGAGTGTAACTTTCAAAAGTATGCAAGTTGGGCTCTTTACTCAGTTCGCAGAGAAATAGTCACAATAGACCCTTAAGACCTATAGTGAAATGATCAAATGCGAGCCATGTCCGTCAGTCTTAAGACGGACTTAGCAACTTTTAGGCCATAAATTTTTAGGTAGAGAGCTAGAATTTAGTAGCTGAGCTCGAAGTACATTGGACCAGATCAAGTTTAAAAACCAGTGAGTAAGTGCTACAGTGTGTACGCAGAAGTTACAGTCCGTAAAACGGACCGTTGAATACCCCATCCTATCCCACATTGTAAAATGCTGATGGCAAAGTTTTTTTTTGACATTTTATAAGTAATGCAAACCTCGAAAAGGGGCGTGGTCCAAACGCCCCTAATTACAAACTATTACTTATAAGATACTTCCCCAGGTATTTTCAAGTTACACTTAAATGTACGTAAAAATGCAATTTTTTGGTTCAAATTCAATATTTTTGAAAAATCGACCCCTAAAAGGGGGCGTGGCTAAAAACTTTATATAAACGAAATCTGGACTGAAGTCTCGTTTACCTAACCTGCTACTTTTTTGTTTCATGCTTTCCTAAATTAGGCTCAAGGCCAGTCGAAATTAAGTTTTTCTGAAAAATTTTAGGTTTTTTCTTCAATTCTGCCTCCAAATGTGGACGTGGCCAAAGTCTTGTATTAACAAGATGTGGAACTAAGCGTTTTCGAAATAAAATATTAAGAATTTTTTTTTCAATTTCGAGCAAAAATATTGAGTAAACTGCATTTGAAAATTTAGCCTCAAAATAGATGCCACGCCCACAAGAGGAGGTTTACCAACTAAATTTGTCTTTTTTGTGTCTTACATTCATTAGGAGATGCTAAATGTCGAATTTCAGCCTTTTAGAACGTCTTACAGCTTTGAAAACTCTGGAGGTAGTTGCACATTTAGACCGATTGTGGGCGTGTCTTTGGGCGGAAAAATTTTAACACTTGTACTGCTTCGCATGACGTGCACCTTACGTACGAAGTTTCAGCACCCTAGCTCAAAATTTAAGGCCTTAAAACATGTGACATAAAGACGGACGGACGGACATGGCTCACTCGATTCAGAATTCGGTCTCGATCATGTACCCTTAAAGTCTTGGGGGTCTACCATTATTATTTCACCGTGTTACAAACTATGTGACAAACTTAATATACCTCCTATCCTATGGGATGTATAAAAATGGAGGCATAAATGGAGGTATAAAAATGTTATCCTAGCATTGTCTACGCCCTTTTTTAACCAGTCTTAAATAAAAATTTCATAAGTTTAAATATGTATGAAATCAGGAAAAATATTATATTACAAAAAAATTTAAGTTTTCAAATTTGCTGCATTATTCATAAGCAAACTATGTGTCTCCGCCAAGCTTTGTGGGCGTGGTTAAAAACAAGATTCAGAATTCTAAACGCAGGGTTTTCGGTCCGACATTGATGTAACCGCATTGCATAAAGTGTCTCGAAATGTAATATCTTTCATCCCGCCCTTTTTGAAAGCAAGCTAATTTCTTTTTAAGGTAGGATAGGGTATTTTTCAGCTCGTCGCAGACGGACGCTTTTACATACGCGCTGTTGCATTTTCCCACTTGTCTTTATATGCGTTTAATTAAAGTGATTCGCGGCGGCTTCAAACATGGAGTTTACTGAAAAAATGCTCGAGTGTCGTCAGGGCTATGCTTTGTCTTAAATGTTGCTTCTTAAATAATCTTTTGGGTACCTATTATAACTGATTCAAAACATTGTTTCCATAATCCCTCTTATCAGACGTGGCATAAAACCAGTCGGGCACGGGCACGCATGTTTTCGGGGGAAGCTCACTGGAGAGCACCTCACAAAGATACTATCCCAACAGATGTCCTGCATAACGTCCGAAGTTTCATAACATCCGAATTCTTTCATACGTCAAGCTTGACGTAGATTTCCGTATGTAAAGCAGAGGGCGCCTATGAGAGGCTATTCCTCGTCATCACAGTCGTCAATTGTTCAAAACCAAAGTGCACCAAAACCTTGATGCAAAAATGAAGCGGTAAAAGATGAAGCTGTAGCAATTAATGAAGATCGCGATCTTCTGAGCAACTTGCTCACTCTTTAACTAACACTCAAGTAGCGCCTCGTCGTATTCAACAGAGTGCATTAAGTGGAACACACAAAACACATGATCTACATCTACAACTCCCCCTACAGGTTAAATGGAACAAATTCAAAAATAAAAATTTCATTATCTTCTTGACCTTATGACAGCTAGGAAATCTAGAGCAAATCAGAATACATTTCTTTCTTAATGCATTCATGAAAGATACCTAGCTCCCGCACACATACAAAGGCTTGTGGAGGTTCAAAATTATCAAGATCTTTTCCCCAAGAACACAACGCCAAAGAGGGGAGTTACAAATAAAAACAAAAACAAAAAACCTTTTCCAATTACCGGAACACCTCAGAGGCGTCACTGCCGAAGTTGAAAGATCTCCCTAGTTACCAAAGATATACCTTTACATGTGGTGCCCCGTAATGTCATTATCCACAACAGTTACACTGTTTTACTAATTGTTTCTTGTAGGTCCCCGTCCCCGAAGTCAGCGAAACGGTTAGTCATTCTAAACAATTTGTTTTTTTTTTCTCGCATCTAAGATTAGAGATTTCAAATGGGGTTTCTCATTCTCACTTTTCTTTTTGTGTGTAGGCCAACGTTTAAAATTTTACATTTAAAATTCAAACGCGACATTAGCTACATTTTATGTTGTTTTTAGGTATGCGGGAGCCCCAAATGAATCTTAAGGCTGAGTAACTTTAGAGGTCATCGCGATTGGAGGAGAGTGAAACGCTAAGAATAAATCAAATTTTAGAAAACGAAAATTATTTTTCTGTTAGAATTTTTAAGTAGGATAAGGTCGGCGGTATTAAAGTGATCTTTTTGCTATCAATTTATAGACGTCAAATAAGAAGCTTAAAAATGTGGGTAGGTAATCAAATCAGAGACATTTTGGTTTTCCATACAGCCTTAATAATCTAGATTTCGAATGACAAATACTATGTAAATGATGTAGAGTAGATGATAGCAGATACAAGAAAAATGACTATGTAGGCACCTAAATACTTTTATCCTATGGCGCTTGTATGTAGGTACCAGGTACTTTAATGTAATCAAACCCATTTTACTTGTGAAAGATTTGACAATGGTGTCAAAGTCACCAAAAAAACCTCAACATACTTTAAATTATGTTTGAGATGTACCAAATTAAATAAGCTTTTTAGATTCTAAATTTTACAGCTTAATACAATCTAGATTATGGTTAATGTCATCACAAATCTACTTGTAAGACTTAATGGCCTTATCGATTGGCGTTCCCGGATATGGGCAGTGAATAAAGAGACAAGGAAGTGGGAAGTGGTGTTTTTGGGAGAAAAGTGAAGCATCTCTTTAAGTTGTGTTAGTAAGTGACGGCCAGCGGTTCATACGTTTCTGGGAACTGGCTCTAAACTTTTGTTAAATATTCCTGAGTAGAATTGACATTAGTACCCCGATTCATGACGCATAACCGTAGAACCACTATGCTCGCAGCGGTAGTATGTACTATGCAGCAGCTGCGGCAGTATAAAGCGCGGACCTGTGCAGCGCGGTACAGAAAAATCTCGAACACAATGGTGAAGCGCGCTTATGTCAGACAGATTCCTAGTTTGTAAGAATTTTCGCTCCCGAGATTTCTTTTTATTATTTATTTTAAAGCGGCAACACAAGTTCCATAAATTTTGTTAATTTTTTACAATTTCAATAAGTTTCTCCACGTCCTTTCCTCCATTGTTTACTTTCCTTGAAGCGAACCATCAACTCTGCAGCACTTTCAACCGTGTAGCGCTGCACAAGTTAAAAGTTGGCTAACTCTTATGCGGGAACCACAAAGCAATCTGGGCTTGGCCTCGGCTTGACATTTACAAGTTCAGCCATACGATTTCAGTGTTTCCTAACAGTGTTTCCTTTCGGCTTCAAAATGTTGTTTTCAAAGAGAAAAAGTGCGCAAAGAGAAAACGTAATGCTACGTAATAGAGCTGTGTCAATCGTTTATTTTCCCGGATCGAATCGATCCAGGATTAATTTGAAAAAGGATCCGATCTTTTCAGTCAATCATTCATTCGTTCCATTTTCAACTATCATCTTTCCTACCGATTTCGTTCTTTTTTTAGTCATCGATCCAAAGTCAATCACCGTTCCTCCGTTCAATTTGGATTGGATTGGCAGCTGCCAGAGTGTGCGTAGCAGTTTTGCTACTGGCCTTTTCGGTTGGCGATCCCGGATCAGGGCTTTCTTCTCCCGGATTGGGGCTTCTCTCCGAACAGCCAAACACGTTTTTCTTGATTTTGAAGTTTGTCTGGCGTTTTATTTGTGTAGCAAAAGCTATTCTACAGGGGACAAATGACATTAATCCAACTTGACATTGACACATGTATGATTGTGTGCGTGCTTTTGATTTTTATTCTGGATTCAAAACCAGAAGCAAATTTCTCTTCTATCCAGAAGAGGAACTGTCAAACGAGTCCAAGAAAACAGTTTCAGGAGAGTCCAGAAGTCTCCCGGACGCTCCCGGACGACCAACCGAAAAGGCCATACGTGACAGTTTTGCTACTGTCATCGAAGAGACAGCGCTTTTTCCAAATCGAATTGAATGTAGGAATGGAACGTGTTAATATTGTGATTGTGAATGATTGAATTATTGTCCCTTTATCTTTCGTTTCGCTCATCTGACCAAAAATAATGGAGAGAGAAAAGTGTATGGGTTCGTGCCGATTTCATTCGTTTCGTTCATTTGAAAGAAAAGAGGATGGATATTGGGAACGATTATTTTGCCCAGCCGGGATTGCAATCACCAATACTTTCAGAGGAACGGGTCCAAAGGATCGAATCAATCACGATGGACACAGCTCTGCTATGTAATGAGGCTCAGATGTGCTGAACTTTTGCTTCGTGTGAAGCAAATGGGGGTTGATTTCGATCGCACACACGAAGTCAATCAGTCTGCATTTGACTATATTTGTATAAGTGTGTTGATGATGTACGGATATGAGCAGAATATCTGAGTGTGCCTACATTTTGGGCCAAATTGCGTATTATTTATTCATTAGTTGGACATGAATGTTCCACATAATTATGTAGTTACACACTACGCAGCACTAGCTAAGCTACCAGGGCTTTCGGGTGTGTGTGCGCATTTTTAAATTTATCGTGGCAAGCTTGGAGAGCGAAGTGACTGCATAATAAAAGCTCTCTCTTCATGAGCGAAATGTCATTGCAAAGCCGGTTCAAAGCGCACGTATCGTAACGAGGCGAAGCCGAACCCTGAGGCTGCTCTGTGGTCCCCGCTTTACTGCCGCTGCAGCTACGCGCTGCCGCTACCGCCACACATTGTGTGCGCAGTACAATGAATACATGTATTTTAACTTTTGACAGCTCTTAGTTCCGCTGCTACTGCCGCTGCAGCTAAATCACTGTGTTCCTAAGGTAACCCACATGTCGATACCCGATATCAGGGATCTAATGCCAAAATAAATGCTTCACTCACGTGCACTGTATACAATTATGAAAAAAAGCTATTCCTAGTTTCTTTATTCAATGGATATGGGTTGTACACTCGAACAGCCAAACAAGATTTTCTTGTTTTGAAGTTTATCTGACGTTGTATAGAGCTTTTAAGAGTTTGACGTCCACTGAAATATTGCGTTAGGGCTGCCAAACAAAGTTCCTTTTTATATGGCAAACGAACAAAAATTACACATAAACGTAAACAACTATTTAAAAAATACAATCCTGTGTTTCGGTGAACGAGAAAGTTGAAGACTTGATCAGCCTTCCTAGGTAGGTAAGGATAAAAATATTTTAATTATAAAACACGGAAAGCATCAGAAAAATGTAGTTTGTGTTATAGAAACATTGCAAACGACCGCAAAAGAGTACACGGATTCAAGGAGATTACATCTTCGGAACACTTTTTCGATGCCTTCCATTTATTTTATTAAAATAATTTTTGGGTAAAATTAATGAACGGAATAAGCACAATAACTTCTTTTCTTATCGGCATACTCTAGGTTGAGTAGTTTATTAATAATTCGCACTTCTACAGAAACTATTGAATGTTTTCATGTAAAAACGCGATTTGCCTGGCTCCCGGGGTCCAAAAATGTGAAAAACATCAGATTTTGAAAGCCCTGCCAAAAGGTCTATTTGTGACGCAAAAGCTATTCTTCAGGGGACAAATGACATTTTTTGTCTAACTGTGTGTGTGCTTCTAGTTTTGGTTATGGATTCTCGGCCAGAAGCAAATTTCAGGAGAAAAACAGTCAAACGAGTTTCAGGAGAGTCCAAAATGCTTCCGGACAACCAACCGAAAAAGTCATAATGTTAGTTGCTGTCAGTGCCTTGAAGGAATGTAAGCTTGAATTCGTTAATGGCCTTTTCGCTTGGTCGTCCGGAAAGTGCGTTGGGTGTATGTTTTGTTTTTGTATGTCTTTTTCCGAAAGCGCGATCAAACTGCATCCTCTTAAAATTACCTGTTTTCGTTTTCACAGCCTAAGACGCCAAGAATAAAAAACGTACATGCCACGAAAAACGTATTGGTCACATTCATAGGTACATACATATAGGTTCTTACAGGATTTGAAAAGCTCGTGCAATACGTCAAGTTAATCTTTATACCCAACCGAGGGTATATTAATATTAATACATAGTTTGTAACACAGTGAGATAATCATCTAAGACCTTTTAGAGATATGATCTAGACCGACAAGTTAGTCGATTAAGCCATGTCCGTCCGTCTGTCCGTATGTATGCAGTTTTGAGAACTTTAAAATTGAGCTATCAAACTGAAACTTACAGCGTTGCTTGGATCTCATTTTGTACAGACAGAGTATGAAAATTGAGAAGCCACGCCCATAATTGACTTGAATGTCAGATAACCTCAAATTTACATTTTATTTCAAAATGCTTTTTGGTCAAGATAGACAAAACATATGAACTCAAATTTTGGTGGAGAGTAATATCGGCCGAAAGCCTTTAATTAGACAAAAATTGGACCGCCCACTCTATTGACCATGCCCACTTTTAACATTTAAAATTTTTGAAAACCTGATTTTTCGGGAAATTCATTCTAAATAAAAAAAAAAGGATATGACAAATATTAAAGATATTACTATATGCTAATTTTGTTGCATACAAAGCATTGAGCTCCGCCCACTTTTAGGGGGCGTTTTAGGGAAAAAACTGTTTTTTTAAGTAATAGTATTCGCTTTTAACGCATATATCTCATGATTCCAACGAAATTAGAGTTAATTGATTTTAATTTCAGGCCTTTGCCCTATTTTGGGGGCGTGGCCAATACAAATAATTGACCTTCAGACCAAAAAAAAATTTAATTTGGTGTTAACAGGCAAAGAGGGTCGGGTGTTTAGAAGTTCATTACAGACGAACTCTTGCACTTACTCACTTGTTTTCATTTTGATTACTCTTCAATTTCTTTTGTCTAAACTTGGTTTTAAACGCAGTGGAACATGACTATACTAAATTACAAACTCAAAAGAAATCGCTGTAGGGATGGACGGTGCGTATGAGAAGCTCTTACTATACCTATACATCTTAGTTCATCCAGAAACGAAAATTTAGAGCCACATAATTTCTTATATTTAAATTGTTACGGTAACACTTTTACATAATCATCAGTACGTTTTTTAAACTAGCCTGGTGTATTCATTAATTTTTTAACACGCATTTCCATCCAACACTTGAGCTGTGCGAACTTTATCCACTGCTACTAATGTAATTCCACTACTTAGATAAATCTAATTAATTAATGCTTCATCAAAAACTTGATCTCATGCCAATTCCAATTTCCTAGTATGTACTTAGTTCGGAAATGCACATAAGATAGTGTCTCAGCTCAAAATATGTTTACCACCCTATCAGGGTAATGAATGTCTGCTTTTATTTTGCATACATTTCACACTCGATAAAGTTAGAAATCTTCACGGCTGCCGATGAATCTTCAGTAAGCTGCTATACCAATTCATCATGTTGCCGATGTTTATCTTCCACAACAATAACACTCTGCTGCCGTGCATTGTTTTTGTCGGAAGATGGCGAACTTCCGACTCATCAGGTATTTCCGGAAAAGCAATGTTACACTTCCACTTTCTTCAATTGTAATGCGAAAATATAGATAACAATGGGAAAAATTAATCACCACAAAGTTTTTTTTTTGGAATTTGCAGTTTCTTGCGAATCACAAAGTGCGTTGGCCTTGCAGAGGTTACACAAACTGTGTGGAGCTTATAGGTTCACATGCAACATTTTAAAGCTAATGTTTAAATCTTTTAGTTAAGAATACAATTCATAGATCCCCTCACCAGGAGATTCTGCGATTTCCGGGCTATATCGGAGTGGGTGCGAGGACTATTAAGATAAGCGCGAAGGACTTAGACATTGCAACACAAACTCTTCTTCCAACGACTTCTGGGCAAGGGCAATTCTTACTGCTTATCGAGCTTAACAACGTTTTGCTACATGGTAAGTTGCTAAACATAAAGCTAAAACCCTGACTATAAAAAGTTTTTGGGAAAATAATACTTGAGGAGGAATATGTAATTTGATTTGTTCCCAGAAACCATAAGTCAATGACTTCAATGTTGTAAATCTTGAGGACGAAGTAAACTAAAAATAACAATGACTGAGGCCTATAATTGCAAACTAGTTTCACACTTTTTTAAATTTTTTTTTTTCTTTTGACATTTATTGTTTACATCTGTTTAATATACTGTCATTTTGTTAAGTTTACTTTTGTCACATCTACACGTAGACTTAAAGATCTGAAAAATATATGCAAAGGATTTAGTTTTTAAATGTAAGTTTTGACGAGAAATATTCTGCAAATTTCGCACATGTTACTGTCGCCTCACAACGAGGCGAGGTCCGTTTCTGCACTTCGAATTGGGGACTTATAAAGTGGCGAAGGCGATGCCAAAGTCTGCTTGTGTAGCTGTTCTTATAGGGTGTTTCCACCGCACATAATACAGAGATTGACGTATTTTGTACGTTAAACTTTCTACTTAGGAAGATTAAAAGGTAATCCCAAAGTGTTTACACCGGAATAGAGGAGATTAACTTGACGTATGCTTTCGTTTTCGACATTTTTCAATGACATCACGTCATCTGCGCATCTCCTTGCAAACGTTTTTTTTTCTGTCGGGCGACTCAGATTCGGACATAATTAAATCCATTTTTAATTGCCACGATTTTTTTAATCTACGAAATGATATAACCCAAAAATTGAAAAACAAAACGTGAAAAGCAAAGACGACAGACGACAACAACAACCTGCTGCTGCTCAACATTAACGTCCATCATTGTTTTACAGTGTGCACAGTGCACACTTATTGCATTTAAGTTCTTTGACAGGAACAACCACATCCACGTCAACAGCAACATCAGCAACATTTTACTCATCCCTTTACACCACACAAAACGCACTGATGAGTTGATAACATCCAGCTGTCACAAATCAAAGAACATAATATTACGGCACTTCGGAAAAAATATGGCTCATTCACAAACAGGTTCGTCATTGCATTCGAAGCAAAATAGATTGCTGATTGAATCTATGATTGGCCAGTTCAGATTGCTGTGTAAACAAGCGGTTTTTTTACGTGTACTAAATAACAGTTTTATCCCATGGCGTCTGTCAAATCTTTATAATAACGGGTGATTTTTTAGCTGGTTTGGTTTTGGCAACACTGGTTTTGACAGCTGACGTGTGTTTAGTACCTTGCGTCACTGTCAAACAGCTTCAGTTTGGTTTGCAATTTAACCATGGATCGTCTTACAAATGAACAACGCTTGCAAATTATTGAATTTTACTATCAAAATTCGTGCTCGGTTCGAAATGTTCATCGCGAAACAATGGCGCAATTGCGAGGCGAGTTTGGTGAACAGTTAATTTCACGTTTCGGGCCGGTCAATTGGCCGCCTAGATCGTGCGATTTGACACCATTAGATTATTTTTTGTGGGGGTATGTCAAGGCTAATGTCTATAGGGACAAGCCCGCTTCGATTGACGCACTGGAAGCCAACATCCATGCATTCATTCGTGAGATACCGGCCGATATGTGTGAAAGAGTATGCCAAAATTGGACTCAGCGGATGGGCTACCTGAGACGCAGCCGCGGTCAACATTTGCATGAAATTATCTTTAAACATTAAATTGCAAGGTTCAAACTATCGATTCAAATAAATATCTCATTAATTTTTTCGAATTTTTTGTGTTTTTTTTTTAAAAAGTTCTCAACCTCTTAAAAAATCACCCTTTATATGCCCGACCGTCAATAAAAGATGTGTTTCTTTTGTTTTGTCAGAAAACGCACATACCACGTAGAATTCTGTAAATTAATTTATAGTCTATCCGTGAAGAAATTAATATTCGTATGGTAAATCTCGTCATTAAGAGGGTATTTCAGGATGAATTGTCTTAATCGGGTATTAGTGCCCGGTGGAAACACCCTATAATATTTGTTTAGTAAATTTCGTGATTTAGATGGGATTTAATGATGATTTGTCTTAATCGTGGATTAGTGTCCGGTGGAAATACCCCATTACTGACCACGGCACGGGCCAATCGGCTATTTAAAAATGGTCTTGATTTATAGACATCATTTTTGCGTCAGAAAAGAATAGAAGAAAGAATATAAGTTTCACAACCGGTGAAAGGGAGTAAGCGAAAGTCTCGATCGAGTTGTCAAATAAATTTCTATCAAGGGCAATGCATTTGATCATCAACAATGCTAATGCCAGTGTTATCATCGTCTCACACAAAATGAAAAACATTCGCCGAATTCGATGATTATTATTTTGACATTCGCTGTTGTGGGTTGTGGTGACACGCTGTTCAATAGAAGAACAAAACCACGTTGCACTAACATGGATTTGACAACTTAAAAAGCTAACAAAAATTCACTAATCTTTAATTTGACACTTTAAAATAAAAGAAAAGCAGATGTCTTGTGAAGATATTAACAATTCGCATAAAAATTCGCAAAGTCGCATTGTATTCGCTAACACCAAAACCAGCAATAATGAAAATCTTTGTGAAAATAGTGAAAACTAATATAAATTTTATATTATTGTAAGTGCACTAAAATTCTCTTGGTCGCAGCTCACAAGTTTCTCGCTTGTGCAAGTAGCTCCGAATGCTCGGTCAAATCGTCCCCAGTCGACGACATAGGCTTATCGCACACTAGCAACTTTTTGAGGCATCAATAGTTTACTCATAATCCACGAAATGAGCAACTTTTTTAAATTTCAAAGGTACCTACACTCAATCCCTTTTGAAATATTTAATTGTTTGCTCTAAAAAATGTCGCCGAAGTGAAAGAAATCAAAAAGTTTCATGGCTGCGCTACATGTGTTAAAAAAAATCATTTAGGGCAAGAAGCAATTCGGCGAAGTCTGTGCTTCGAAAATTTGTGGCGAAGCACAGATTTAAAAGTTGCCGAAAACTGGTCTCATGCCAGTTGCGCATATGTGCGCCTTCCCATACAAGCTTATAGGACGCAAAAGGCAATCAAATCGTTGTAGAGCTCGGATCATACCTACTCAGAGCGAAAAATAGAAACACGAATCTAGAGACCTCTGATGTCTGATCTGATAACTCTGGGCACAAAGAGAAACAAATTTTGTTTGAGAAAAAAAGAAAAACCCCCAATGTCTTAACACCGAACCGACTCTTTGAACATAAAATTACCATCTTGCGCGTATGTCAAATTGTCAAATTGTTCGCGTATGATTTATTCACACATATTTTTACCCATAATTCGTCATAGCATTAAATAAGAGTTAAAATTCTGTCAGTAACACTTAGGGTGACTCTATACATTTTAATTTTTCTTGTCTAGCATTGAAAATTATTAAGAATGAGTTGAATAATGTCTTTGAAATATTGTGGTGCTTTCGATCCATATGCAGCTATTTTGAACCATTAAATATCAATCCTCGATAGTATAGTGGTCAGTATCCCCGCCTGTCACGCGGGAGACCGGGGTTCAATTCCCCGTCGGGGAGATGGTTGATTTTTTTTTTTTTAATTAAAAAATTCATAGAAGCGTATGAAAATACATTCGTATTAATTTTTGACTTCCGATTTTCAATGCAGGAATTAATAAGTAGGAACTGAATTTAAGGGTAACCAGTTTTGTTGGATCTATGAACACTGCAGAACATTCTCTGCCAACACCCACCGCGAGGCAAGGCACATCATTGGAAAATTAAATCCATTTTCCTTGTCTCAGTCAATAAATTTATATTTCCTGCAACTGAAAACTCACCTGCTCGTCAACTGGACACCCTCGTTCGTCCAACAGTTGCTGTGTGGACTCACCCAGTCCGTCTAATGCAGCGCACTCAACAACTCGTACACCCATAGTGCCGGGCACCACTGCGCGCACTGTCAGTGTTGTTGCTTGACCCACTTCCACGGCACCAGATCCATCTGGGCCACCCAGTTCCAGCCAAATGCGAACTCGTGGTGTTGACGATGATGCGTCATCCACTGGTCTCATACGGCCGTTTCTATAAATAGAGACTTGCTTATATTCGAAGTTAGCTACTTAAAATTTTATCTGCCGAAATAGCTCAGTTGGGAGAGCGTTAGACTGAAGATCTAAAGGTCCCCGGTTCGATCCCGGGTTTCGGCATTAATTTTTTTTTTTTTATTTCACTCGACTCACCTGAATGTTTTTGTTGTTCCGTTGGCCACATTCAGACCGACCGCATTCGGTGGCAGAACACATTTAACACGTTTCAGAATATCGGAACTCTGTCGCAATTTCTCATCAATCTGCACCATCACCTTCACGGACAGCTCCAAGCTACCATCGGCTCTTGCCTCTGACCGTACTCCGCATCCTGAAGTGGGTAGTTTAAGGGTCACGTTTGTCTGTTGTGTTCCGCGCGAGCGGCACTCGAATGGAAAATCTTTCGCGTACAGCAGACCGCGAAAGTTCTTACTCAAATCGATACGCATCTCGATTGTATCTCGCGTGCAATTCGTTTTAATGGATACGATTTTGTTCTTTGGATTCTTGAATGGAGATTTACCCGCACCGCCGCCGCCGCCACCGGTCGGGGACGGCCCCATGGATGTGTCTACATCCGATGTTCTGCTAGCTTCGTAATCGGTAGCTGAACGCTTCTTTTGTTGCTGTTGATAAGGTGCTGGAAACAGGCTCGATGTCAGCAGTGTGGCCTCCGAGGATGAAACTAATGGCGTCAACGGAGGTGATGATGAGGCTGTAACTGTCGGTCTTAATGCCCATCCAATGGAACAGAAGAATTGCTGATGGATTAACAAGATTAGAGGCAATTTGTGGATAAGCATGTTTGCAGGCTTGCTTCAGATTGTTTGCTTGGAGTTGGCGATGGTGCGCCGCGGTGGCTGGTGTGTTGATGGTTGATCGCCTCGTCGTCGTTGTTGTCTTTTGCAGTTCTTTGTTGCACATCTGAAATGGTAATGAACGGTTACCGCAGGTAAATAAAGAGTTTTTGTTGAGTAATTAGAGGCAGGTAAAGTTTAGCAAAAAAGGAATAGATTTGAAGGTTACTTTTATCATTATGCAGCGATATGCATGGACGGTAATTCATTAGAACCTGGTGTTGAGTAACTGAATTATATAACTGTGTGCACAATGTAATTATATGCATGCACTAAAAACTTGCGTATGATTCAAGTGCAGTTCGGTAGCCTTATGTTTGATGAAGGAACCCCGGAACGGGATACAAGGTTTTTCAATAAAAAATGATTTAAGTACACACCTCTGTTGAGTGTGGCAGTGTGTCGATGACTGAACTTGTTTTTGTGGTGCAGTGTGTCCGCTACGCTGTGCGTTTTTCATTATAAAGTACTGAATCAAATGATTAAGTAATAATAAATTAACATCATCATTTTGTCCTTTGATTCTGGCAGAGATACTTTTTTTTACATAGGTACCCTTTGTTTTGGATCTCAACTAAAAACATTTATTTAAAACAAAAATGCACCACCGATACATCTTCTCTGATCTTTTTCACTCTCATAAGGAGAGTCTTACGTCACAACATAAGGAGGGAGTACACTGGCAACGTCTAGAGAGTGTTAACTCTTGATCTAAGTCCTCTTTGGTTTCCCCTTTTCAGATAAAGCTAATAAGAAAAGCCGCTGTTGGGTTTGGCCGGAACATTGTGAGAGTTCAATATTTCTATTAGTTCTTCCAGAAAATTCTAAGTTGTAAAGCGGCGATAGCGGTCAAATTAAAACTTTTCAGCGTATAAAAATACATCGAAGCGGTTTTAACTAGGCGCTCACTAATGCCATGTTTCCACCGGGCAATTATCCGCGAATAATATATAAATCTTCATTAAATCCTTTACAAATTACCCGATTAACCATACAAATTTAAAATATTTTGGCAAGCCCTTAAAAATAAATCCCCCGATAAATCGCATTCACCTTCTTCACGAACCACTTTCAACCCTTTTCGAACACCTTAAACAGTTTGAGAATCGAAAAAGGACACTGAAACTCTCCATGTAGGTATGACAGATCTATCAAAATTAGTATTTCTACTGGGATGCTTACAACGGAAATCTCTTTTCGCTCTTTGAAAATGACATCGTCACTCTCTTCTGAGAGCCAAAAAGACAGAAAAAGAGTGCTCGTGTCAAATTAATTTTATATTTCTCTGGTGGAACCATTTTGGGATTAATTATTAATCGTCTGACGTTAGTCCTCGTATAATTGACGGTGAAAACATAGTGGAAACAAAGCCGCGTTAAGAAACAGGAACAGAAATAAAATTTCATACATTAGCAACGCAGAAAGCATTCAGCGAATTTACGTTTCAGCTGCTAATGTATGAGATTCTGTTTCCGTTCCTGTTTAACGTAACTTGCGACAACGCGACTTAAGTCACGTTATTTAAATTCTTAATAATTTTCAATGAAATTGCTGCTGAGTTTGTACGGAACATCCAAACCCTGCAACCAAAAACCAAAAGCTTATCTTCGCAAGTGTTATGCCTTTACGGAGAACAACATTTAATACCTTTTAGCAGAGAAAAAATCAATCGCATCAGGTGTCTTGGTTAGAACAAATATCTTTAATATTTCTTTTATTAGTTTATAATTAATAAAAAATAACTACAGCATAATAATAAAAATAAATATAAGTAATATAAATAGTATAATATATAGTATAATACATAATATAAATAATTAAAATAACTAAGCAAACAAATACATAGTTCTCAACTGGTTCAAAATAACTTCAGTTAACCAAACAATTTCATAATTTAAAAATTACAAAAGACATTACAAACAAAAGCTAGGGAAATATGAACTTCAAGTCCATTAATCTTTCTGACTATGTTCCAAATTATCATAGAACGAATGGTATTCAGAGGGAATTACGGATTTTAAATTTTCAAGGTGTGTCCATTTCGCGAATGATATTTTAAGTCGGGATGAGTGAAGCGGTTCTGGATCAATACCTTTCTTAATCTTTTTAGTTCTTCCTGGCAAATCCTGATATTCGTAATCAAAATCTGTTTTATATTTTACGGCGCCGTTAGGGAAGTACTTTAGAGCTCTAAGTTGATTCACGTTTGGGTCATGTTTGGATCGGCCAGGGGTTATACTTCCAAATCTTATTAGATCGAGTCAGGGTAGTTTTTAAAAAACTTATGCTTTAGGTACTCTACTTCGTATGGTAGCTTTTTTAACACCACCAATATCAACAATTTTTCTGGCGTCGGCTGTAATCTGCACATAGTCATATGGCACAAAAATTGAGCGCTGTTTAAGCCGGGCTTCAATTTTGGCATGTGCGCTATCACATATCCATTTGAGTGTGGACCTTCTCCAGATATTTTTGCTCAATTTCCTTATAGTGGGTAGTGGCAAAATCGGAAAGAGCATTAGAGAGGTAGTGGTTTCTATTTTGATAACCACTTCCATCTGAATAAATTGTTATTGGTAATGAATCACCTAAGCAATATTTTGTCAAATGGTGTATTAAGCACGTTATAAATGGAGACGCTGAAAGATCTCTTTCACTTTCGTTCCACCAATAATTTGTACATTCATGAGTTGCGTTGCGAGATTAAAAATTGTAAAATTGTGCACCTGCAATCTCTGTTTGTAATAACGGGTGATTTTTTAGCTGGTTTTGGCAACACTGGTTTTGACAGCTGACGTGTGTTTAGTACCTTGTGTCACTGTCAAACAGCTTCAGTTTGGTTTGCAATTTAACCATGGATCGTCGTACAAATGAACAACGCTTGCAAATTATTGAATTTTACTATCAAAATTCGTGCTCGGTTCGAAATGTTCATCGCGCGCTGCTTCCATTTTATGGTCGGCATTCTCGACCTTCTGAGCAGTCTATTCGGAAGATTGTGACCAAATTTCGCACCAAATTTACTTTGTTGGACATTAAACCACCAACACGTTTACGTACTGTGCGTAGTGAAGAAAATATTGCGGCCGTATCAGCTAGTGTGACAGAAGACCGCGAAATGTCGATTCGGCGCCGTTCCCAGCAGTTAGGCCTTTGTTACAGCACTACGTGGAAAATTTTGCGGAAGGATTTGGGCGTAAAGCCTTTTAAGATACAGCTGGTGCAAGAACTAAAGCCAGCCGACCTACCACAACGCCGAATTTTTGGTGAATGGGCTCTTGGAAAGCTGGCCGAGGATCCGCTTTTTTATCGAAAAATTGTGTTCAGCGATGAGGCTCATTTTTGGTTGAATGGGTACGTAAATAAGCAAAATTGCCGCATTTGGAGTGAAGATCAGCCAGAAGCATTGCAACAGCTACCAATGCATCCCGAAAAAGCCACTGTTTGGTGCGGTTTATGGGCCGGCGGCATTATTGGGCCATATTTCTTCAAAGATGATGCGAATCGCAGCGTTACTGTCAATGGTGAACGCTACCGAGCGATGATAACAAACTTTTTTTTTGCCCGAAATGGAAGTTCTTGACTTACATGATATGTGGTTTCAACAAGACGGTGCCACATGCCACACAGCACGCGAAACAATGGCGCAATCGCGAGGCGAGTTTGATGAACAGTTAATTTCACGTTTCGGGCCGGTCAATTGGCCGCCTAGATCGTGCGATTTGACACCATTAGATTATTTTTTGTGGGGGTATGTCAAAACTAATGTCTATAGGGACAAGCCCGCTTCGATTGACGCACTGGAAGCCAACATCCATGCATTCATTCGTGAGATACCGGCCGATATGTGTGAAAGAGTATGCCAAAATTGGACTCAGCGGATGGGCTACCTGAGACGCAGCCGCGGTCAACATGTGCATGAAATTATCTTTAAACATTAAATTGCAAGGTTCAAACTATCGATTCAAATAAATATTTCATTAATTTTTTCGAATTTTTTGTTTTTTTTTTTTTTTTTTTAAAGTTCTCAACCTCTTAAAAAATCACCCGTTATATGGCAGATGCATTTATATCAGAGGATAGCTTAACTGCCTGCATATCCATCGTAAATATGTGCCTCTTTCCGTTTCGAGCTTCGAGCTTGTCATTTTCTTTTTCATTTCTGGCTCTATCCTTGTTTTTAACATGCAGGTTGTAAATGGCTTCAGGAATTTAACGCTCTTCGTGGTAACCAACGCAGGCGTCGCACCTGTCCTTGCGGGGGAAAAATATTGATAAATTTTTATCAGCAAATACTTTGGAAAATTTGAATATTGATTAGGCTTCTTGATTTTCTTTGGCACACAATTCTTTGTAGTGACCAAAGAGTTTACTCTTGCTGCGGAATGACATCGTCGAATCTTTGCGACAATAATGGCTTTGGGTTTTCGGTAAATTTTCAAAAAAAGCGATCAAGAACTTATTTTTTTCACTAACGCTTGCATGGCTAGCAACGCGAGTTAACTCAGAAGACCTCCTTTTTTTGTATTGGAATACCGTTAGATTGAAACTCTACCCAAGAACGAACCATGTCAATCTTCATTCCTAAGGTATTGAGGAACATTTGTCGGCAAACTTGAACGTTTGACTCTCTTAATTTGAGGAAATACTCATAGGTTCCTTTTTTTCTTGAATCTGTCGCAGCATAGCAACGCTTCTTATCACCATAGTGCACTAAACTTGCTACATAGACCCTTTTAGCTTCCCAATTCAGTTGCCAAAAGTTTGAGAAAATGCAGTGCCTTTGGGTCTCATCAAAGTCGCTACAAAATCTTTTTGAGGATCTCAGGCATTGTGGAGAGGAACAAGAAGGCCCCATCTTTCGAGCAGGTCTAGAAATATTTTGCTGAGTCTTAAGTTTTTTTTTTTTTTTTTGAATACTAGGATGGACGGAGGCTAAGACTCCAAAATCTTTCAAAGATACCAATACGCCCACTATAGCAGGTATATAATACCGAAGTGGCCGATATTGGTTATGCCCGATTTCCACGTGCTAAAAAACCACCCATTTATGAGAGACACTATGAAACTGCCAGAACGCACTTCATAGTAGTAAATTTTCGCTCTCTCATAATACTTCTTGACTACAACTAAGTTAACTTAACAAGTAGTTTACGCTTCCGTAGTGCTTATCGCATTGGGTAGGTTGCTATCCAGTGAATGCACCTACTAAGCCGTTCATTCGTGCGGCTTCACCCTAAGTCGCTAGATCGAAGGGTCTTGTTGTTTGTAGTCGTCGCTCGTTGTTTACATCGTTAAGAGTCTCGTTGAGAGTACGGATCATCGCATTGTTGCAATGAACATAAAGGCGAGCATTTAGCTTTCGAGCAAAGTTTGTTAATTCTTCGCTCACGGTAGCTATTCCTAAATCTCTGTGAATATCACTATTTTCCTAATATACCATGGAGCATTCACGATTCACTCACGCTCTTAGTGTCTTGCTTTGGAAAGTCTGCAACATGGACATGCTGCTCGGCTTGGTACAACCCCAAAGTTGTATACCGTATGTCCAGGACGGCTTTAACACCTGCCTGTACAAGAGCAGTTTGTTATATATGCTTAATTTCGAAAATCTTCCGATAAGCCAATACATTTCCCTGAGCCTAATCTCGAGCTCGTCACGCTTCTTCTTTACGTGTGGTTTCCACCTTAGTTTAGCGTCCGGTGTCATCCCTAGAAATTTCGCTTCATTTGCATAAGGTATTTGTGCAGAATTTATGAACAGAGGTAAATTGTTAACCCTTCTGTAAGTGAAATTCACATGCGTAGACTTGTTCTCGTTAAGAGCGATTCGCCAAGTCTTCGTCCAGACACAAATTCTGTCCAATGCTCGTTGGAGGTTTCTCGTTGATGACTCGACTGATTCACCTGTTGCCAGGATGGCCGTATCGTCCGCAAACGTGACCATGTCTCTCGTGTAGAGCAGGAACAGGGTCGGACCGAGGACGGTTCCCTGGGGTACGCCAGCCCGAATTTGCTTGAAACTCGAGTATTCACTACTACACCTAACACGAAAGAGTCTGCTTTCAAGATATTTTTCCAATATTTTAAACATGTCTTCCGGCAAGTTTTGCCGTAGCTTATATTTCAAGCCTTCGTGCCATACCTTGTCGAAGGCTTGCGATACGTCGAGGAAAGCACTTGAACATATTTTTTTCCCTTCTAAGGCTTTTTCAATTTCATGCGTTATTCTGTAGACTTGATCTATTGTGGAATGGTTAGGTCTGAAACCGAATTGATGATCCGCGATCAAGCGTCTTTCTGCAATTATTGGTTGTAATCGCTTCAGCAGAAGTTTCTCGAACACTTTCGATATTATCGGCAGAAGCGATATGGGCCTATAAGATTTTTTATCATTTGCGCATTTCCCCGGTTTTGGAACCATAATGACTTCAGCAACTTTCCATTGTCTTGGAACGTATAGAAGTCTAAGAGAAGCGTTTATCATATAAAGTAGCTTGACTAATGCCTTTTTTGGTAGCTCTTTTAATATTTCGCCAGTGATCAGGTCGTAACCCGGAATCTTAAGTGATGTTTTGTTCCGCCAGCATAGTTTTCGCCTTTCATTCTTTTTTGTTGATTTTGCGATCTTGAATGCGAATTAGCGGCAGAACTACGTTTTGATCTTTTTCGAGTAACACAAATTATTTCCTCATTTTGACAGTCGACTTCATCACTAATCAAATTATTTGCAATAAGACATGCCTCAACATCATGCTCCAATGCCTCGTTTTCGATCACTCCACTTTCATAAAATAAAATTTAAACGCATTCTCGCTGGACGCATTGTTGAAGATGGCATCTTGCCAGATTAAATTCGTTTTCTTAGAATTTGATGGAATATTGAGCTCGTAAATCAGCTTTTAAATTTCAAGATTTTGCACGCTCGCATCTAACACTTTTGATGTGCCGTTCCCTTGATTTCTTGCCAAAGCTAGTTGGACCATTTTTTTGCCTCGCTCACACATAATTAACTTCATTCAAAAAGAAACTAAATTAGTATAAAAATAAAAAATCATGAGGATCCATTTGGAGAAACTACCAGCAAAATACTCTATCCCACACAAGCAAAGGTTTAAAATAACCGCTATCCGCAATAATACCTTTGAAATAGCTAAAATTAAGAATAAATTGCATTTAGCGGTTTTTCACCGTATGCCCTCGATATAAAGAACTTCTTATTTAGTGACTGGGTCAGCTTATTTACTGCAAACCCACACAAAACAACCCAAATTGCAAATTTTTATAACCAGCGGAACTGAGAGGTACAGCGCAACATTACTGTCGAAATGCTATGCCTATAAAAAATAAAATTTATTTAAAATATGCGAACCGCACCTATGGGTTGTATTGTAAAACGTAAAAGCCTTTAGTTTGAGCAACATACGAGATACGAGTACACCTTTATTTAATTTTTACACAGCATCTTTCTCTAACGGTGCGAAATTTGTTGATTTAGGTCGCAGCCATAGCTCTCAAGACATCAAATACTTTGCGAAAGTAATGCCGCTCAACATACCCAAATACGATGTGACCCTAATAGTCAATGGGTAGCTCATACTACTTTCAAAAACCTTGCATATTTTAACAAATTCAATGAACTCTGTAAAGATTCGCACCTTAAGTCTAGATAATGTAATACAACAGTTTTGACGATTGACGGTCTGATGAAGAGAAATATACCTTAAAAATATAGGGTGTTTCTAAAAGCTCTTCATTTAATTATTGATTAACGACAAGCAATCGATTAAGATAAAAGTGAAAACGCGAAATTATCGAAACTTTTATCACCCTTTCGATTTCAATTAATTTTAAGATTTAATCTATTGTCTTCCAACTTTTGCGGCTGATTTGAATTTACAATTTTAATCTTGTCTATATACGAAAAGTTAATTCTTAGTCTAACTGTACATCATTCAAAGGCGGTCAATATTTAAATTTTTGAAGTCAGTTATTTAGCAAATCTCGGTTTTCGTTGTATCTATCGTTAGGCTCACGCCAAACAGTCGGCCACAAAAGACGAAGATGTAAATTATCCAAGGTCAGTCAACCGTCGCTATGCGCCTTGGAGCACTGTCATGAGAAAGACCATTCTCGGACCGCATGCAATTAACATATCTTAAATAATCCCATCAGCAATCAACTGTCTAGCACCGAACCAATAAATTTAAGCATCTGCGACGGCTACAAGGCCCAGCTAGTTTTCCTTTGTGAAATCAATCACTTCCAGCTAACTACACGATTAGGGAAGACTTAAATTTTGTACTAATTTAACGCTTTCGGTCAGTTGATGGATAAATTGATTAATTCTTTTAACCAAATTATGTAAATTGCATTTTCCGTTTTGGAGATGTTGTCCCTCTAACGGGAGCAAACTAAACCAATAGGCTTTTGGCATAAGCCATGAGTAGGTATCTCTATAAATAGGTCAATTTATCAGCACTTTCGTTCTGTATCGATGATGTTGAGATTTTTTTTTATTTAAAGGTTTAAGATAGATTTTGAGTAGCTTTTCTGCTTATCTAATTCAGAACAGTCCCTTTTTCCCACAGTGTTTCAAAGATTTAATGAACTGTTTCTAGATAACCAAAGATTTCTAAAAGATTGAGGGTTGTAACTCATTTATCAACTGTCCGATTTGTAACGATTTTTCGAACATACGTGCTCCTCAATTCAAATTGTAACAGATGGAGATTTTACGCGTAAACATTTTAATATAACGGGTGATTTTTTAGCTGGTTTGGTTTTGGCAACACTGGTTTTGACAGCTGACGTGTGTTTAGTACCTTGTGTCACTGTCAAACAGCTTCAGTTTGGTTTGCAATTTAACCATGGATCGTCTTACAAATGAACAACGCTTGCAAATTATTGAATTTTACTATCAAAATTCGTGCTCGGTTCGAAATGTTCATCGCGCGCTGCTTCCATTTTATGGTCGGCGTTCTCGACCTTCTGAGCAGTCTCGTTTCGGGCCGGTCATTTGGCCGCCTAGATCGTGCGATTTGACACCATTAGATTATTTTTTGTGGGGGTATGTCAATGCTAATGTCTATAGGGACAAGCCCGCTTCGATTGACGCACTGGAAGCCAACATCCATGCATTCATTCGTGAGATACCGGCCGATATGTGTGAAAGAGTATGCCAAAATTGGACTCAGCGGATGGGCTACCTGAGACGCAGCCGCGGTCAACATTTGCATGAAATTATCTTTAAACATTAAATTGCAAGGTTCAAACTATCGATTCAAATAAATATTTCATTAATTTTTTCGAATTTTTTGTATTTTTTTTTTTAAAAAGTTCTCAACCTCTTAAAAAATCACCCTTTATGAAGTACAGAACTATGTTACACTTTACATTCGTAGGGCCAATAGATATTGTTTAGTTACTTCAGTAAAGCAAACTGAGAAGTGAAGGGTAGCGTATTGCAGGTCTCGCATTTCTGTGGACTTTGTTTAATTCAATTTAAAAATTTTCTATAATACACATCCCTTCCGTTTAAGGATATGTAGGAAACTTCATAATTACGTATATATCGAGTTATAGCTGGAGAAGTACAACAAAAATGATGAAGTCAATACTTTTGTTTGAAATGCATAGCTGATTTCTCATCCCAGAAAACATAAGAGATATCAAAAACTAATTAAAATCCGCTCTAGGTTTAGCTGTTCCCAGAAACCCAATTATTCTGGACGTCCCAACGCATCATCAACCAGGTCGCACCAGTTCTTTTAATGACTTTAGGTGGCGCTACAGCCGGGCTTTGCCTTTGTTTGTCTTCAAACACTTGCTCTCTTATGGGAAACCGTTGGAAGTGTTGTTTGCATTAAGTGGTAAGCAAGCATCATTAAAATATAAAGGTAAAATCACAATGCTGCGTGCGTACGTTAATGTGCTTTGCCATGCTTTTCCAAAACTTTACGATACTTTACGTCAAATAACGTACGTAGCAAATTAGCAAAACGAGATGCTACTTTGCGTTTTTCGGTAGGAAATCGGAAAGTATTTGCCCAAACGGGAGGGCAGAATAGTTGCTTAGCAGTGAAAATAAAATTTTTTTTGTTAATTCGACCACAAATGTATCCAAGATGGTCTTTGTGCATGCTTAAAGCCAACAAATTGCAAGTTGTCGCGAAGAACTGAAAACAGAAATAATATCGAAAAACATCACGCATTCTCTAGTTTAGTGGTTCCCAATCTTTTTCGGTCGCGAAGCACTTTTAAAAGGAGATCTCGATGGCGGACAAAATGTTTTTTTTTTATAAGATACAAAACAACACGACAAAAAAATATAGCAACGATTTTAATATTTGTTTCAAATGTCTAGTAGCACTTTTTTTAAATTTTATTTGCGTGAGACGTAGAAGAAAGAGTTTTTTTCAAAACTGCAATTCGCGGGAGACGATTAAAGATAAATTCCGTAGTGTTTTCACTGGACAAACATAAGATTAACTTAATACAAGCACTCTTTCGTTGTCGTTTTGGCTCTCCAAAGACAGTGACAATGACATTTCCCAGGAGCAAAAAAAAGTTATTTCGTTGTAAACCTTCCAATAAAATCATGTTTGTGACAGATCTATCATACGTGATGAGTTTCCGTTTTCTTTCTCTAGTCTTAAACTGGTTCTAAATACGTGCGAAAAAAAAGCTTCAAAGTGACAAGGGTTAAAAGAGAAGATTTTGGAAGAGAATTATTTTTAATTACTCGCCGAGGGTTAAAATTTGTCGAGAAAATCTCTAGATTTGTTGGAGATTAGTTGAAGATTTGTGTAAATTACGGATTTATGTCCGGTGTAAACAAAGTATTACTACGAATATTTATCAATCTTACTACGAAAAAGGGCAACCAGTTAAAGTAAGATTTGCTGTCGAATATTATCTTTTCTGATAAAGTAAAATTTTGGAAAGATTTGTGCCTGGCAATAAGGCAAGTTGCCGTTTTTTGGAACTGGTAAACTTGAACGAGATTTTCCAATGATTTTTAAGCATGACATCAAAATGTTACCAGAAACGGGAAAATCTGACTCCTCGGCTCCTTGAACAGACTCGCGTTTCCATGCATAATTTAGACTCGGCTAGCAAAGCATAGTCGAGTCGACTCAAACCGCGTTTGAAGACGCGTTCGACTCTGCATGGAAACGCAATAATACCTAATAATTGTTTCGTTTTATCCAACAAAACTTTGGGTTCGGCCCAGGGATCCGAAAGGATTTCTTTGCTGTGTTCTTCTTGCCTTAATGTCCTCATATAAATTCTCTAAAATTCTTATGCTTCTACGATCTTAGGGAAGCCAACTTTTTCGAAACATTACTGTGCAGTTCTGCAGCAGGTGACAAGATTAAAACATTTACATTTACAAATATTTACGAGAAACGCTAATAATAAAGTCCTTAATATAATTTCTCACACAAAACACAGTATTTATCTATTCAGAAACGATGTAACCTCAACCGTTATTGTAAGGCAGCGATCGATTCAAAATTTTTCCTTCCTTATTGTTTGATCATGTGTTTTTTTAAATTTTTTTACTCATCTGTTCGCGGAGCACTTGGTTAACGCTCGCGAAGCACCACACTTTGGGAACCGTGGCAGTTAAACCTCTACGCAAACCTGTTTATATTAACAGAAACAACCCTTTTTTGTGATCTACTTTAAAGTTGTAGATGCGTCTACGATATATACGCTCAAACGCGGGGCGAAGTTTTGAAGAAACATTTCGTTCTGCCCCATATGCGCCCGTTGCTTCTACTTTGCTTGTCATCGAACGCACGCAGCAACGCAACATTGCGTTTTGGACTTAAAGGTTCCTGACGATGTTCGCCTGCCAGTGTTAGAAATGATCAATGTTGTAATTATTCACCTTTCAATAAACTTATAGGTACCAGTTTTTTTTTTGAAAGAAAAAAAATTTTAAAAAATATAAAGAAACGGATTTTCGCCACCCTTCTTTTAGAGTAGGTACCACTAGTAGACTGCACTACGAAAAAAGTATGCAACAGAATATAATTTCAATTAATAAATACTGAGGGACCGCTTCGCGTCTGCCTTCATACTTGACGGTCTTTTTATACCCTACCCAGGGTATATGAAGTTTGATGTGTAGTTTGAAACGCAGTGAAATAATCACCGTAGACCCCTAAGACCATTTAGAGATATGAATGGAACCGACAGGAGAATCGATTAAGTCATGTCCGCCCGTCCGTATGCATACAACTTTTAGGCCTTAAATTTTAAGCTAGGAGCTGAAAGTTTTTGAATGAGCTGGAAGTCCAGTTCTTCAGATCAAGTTTGAAAATTAGTTGAATCCGCCCACAGACGCCCATGTACTACAGGCCTGTATATGTGCGACCGTCTCTAATGTTTGAAAATGTTAAAAAACCTTTTTTTAAATTTTTGGCGCACCCATTTTTGGTATGTGACATTGCCTTGTAATTGTCTTTGATGTAGCAGAAATAGTTTGGCCTTAACATTGACCACGCCCACTTTTTAAGGGATTTAAACTTGAAATGACTGTTTTTCAAAAAACATATAAGAAATTTGACAAAAAACAAGTGAGTAAGCGCAAGAGTTCGTCTGTGACAAACTTCTATAAAGAATATGTACAAAAAAAAAATAGAGTGGCGCAAAAGCTCGAGGTGAACCAGGGCCAACTTCTGATTCAATTATTTCGGAAAAAACAGTTTTTTCCTAAAAACGCCCCCTAAAAGTAGGCTGAGCTCAAAACTTTATACAAAACAAACTTAGAAAATAGTAATATCTTTAATATTTGTCATATAGTTTTTTTCGGTTTGGAAAAACTATGCATTAAAATTAATATACCCTGAGTCGGATATAATTACAAAACAAAAATTGTGGATATTAGCATTTTCTAACTTTTTTTGTACATATATATATGCCTCCGCCCACTTTTTGTGAGCGTGGCTTAAAAACAAGTTATTTTTGTAGTTAAAAAGGTGGAGATTTAGTTCAAAATGTATGCAACCAGCTAGCATAAAGCTTATTACAGTTATATTTTTATATCCCACCCACTTTTTGGAGGCGTGGCAGTTCCTTTTTTGGTAGGGTAGGGTATTTTGCAATCCGTCGCAAATGGACTGAAGTTTTTACATACGCGCACGCACTATTGCACTTTTTCACTTGTTTAGTTTATATCATTTTGTTCAGAATTTCTTTCTTTTTTCGGTTTATTTAGTTTTTGCTAATTTTTATTATGTTTCCTTTTATGTTTATAAGCTTTTCATTATCGTCCAATATATTTTTCTATGGTTGCATAAATCTGTAGTTTTATTATATTTTCTTAACACCCCACGAAAGAAAATCAATTTGTACCGTGGCATCATCGCTATCAGCAAATGTCAAAAAATGTCATTAAAAGCCTTTTCGGTTGGTGATCCCAAATCAGGGTGTTCTTCTCCCAAATTGAGGCTTTACATCTGAACAGCCAAATACGTTTTTCTTGATCTTGAAGTTTGTCTGGCGTTGTATTTGTGAAGCACAATACTAAGAGGACAAATGGCATTTATCCAGCTTGCCACGTTGTATGATTGTGAGCATGCTTCTGATTTTGCTTATTGATTGTCGGCCAGAAGCAAGTTTCTCTTCTTTCCAGAAGAAGAACTGTCAAACGAGTGCCATTGCCATACCAAGCCAAGAGAATAGTTTCTGGAGAGTACAGAATGCTCCCGGGCGTTTTCGGATCCGGACGACCAACCGACAAGGCCATAACTGTTCTCATTCTGGTCATTTGAATTAAATTGCATATATAAATTTTGCTAAATATTCATTAAGTCCGTCTGTCCGTGTGTCCATCATTCCTATGCATATCATACTATATGCAATGGAATGGAAGCAAATATAGTTGAAATATATGGAATCATACTATTTATATGCAATGGAATGGAATCCATTTACCAAATGAGCATAGATTTTTTTTTTAGCTGGGGCTACATACCACAGACTTGGAGGGAGGTCAATGTAGTGTTTATCCCCAAACCAGGCAACAAGCCTAGTGAACTACCTAAATCATGCCGTCCCATTAGCTTGAAATCGTTTTACTTGAAAACAATGGAAAGAGTAATTGACGTTTACATCAGAGATTGTTTGAAAAATACCGTACCTCTACACCCCTGTCAATATGCTTATCAGAAAGACAAATCCACTGAAGGCGCTCTGCTCAAGTTAACGGCAGAGATCAAAAACGCTTTCAGTAAGAAGGAGATTGCACTCTGCGCATTTTTGTACATAGAGGGTGCTTTTGACACCGGATATAATTCGATATCAAATGCCTTGATCCACAGGAACATTGACCAAGCTACAATGAACTGGATAAAAGCGATGCTCGAAAGTCGGTTGATCACTTCTACATCAGGACTGACATCGGTATCAGTTTTAGCCGAAAGAGGCTGCCCACAGGGAGGCGTACTGTCACCCCTCCTGTGGTCTCTGGTCATCGACGACCTACTTCACAAATTAAGTAATTTAGGCTTAAACATAATTGGTTACGCCGATGACCTAGTCATCATCATTAGGGGTGAAGAAGTAAACGAAGTAACATTACGTATGCAAAACGCCCTTAAGACAGTCCTTGACTGGTGCTCTAGAGAAAACCTTTCAATAAACCCTAGTAATGCTGTCATAGTTCCTTTCACAAAAAGAAGAAATATCAACTTAGGTTCAATTTCAATTAACGACAAAATCGTTGAGTACTCCAATGAAGTCAAGTATCTGGGAACTATTCTAGACAAGGGACTCACCTGGAACTCACATCTAAACAGCAAAATCACTAAAGCTTCCAACGCTTTATGGGCTTGTCGACGTATGTATGGCACCACATGGGGAATCTCTCCAAAGATTGCTCATTGGATCTACACTATGATGGTCAGGCCCATCATAACTTATGCTTCCATAGTATGGTGGACTAAGACCACCCAGCAGACCGCCATCCTAAAACTCAAAAGAGTACAGCGTCTTGCGTGCCTGGGTATATCAGGAGCTATGCGGACGTGCCCCACAGCTGCTATAGAAGCTGTAATTGGGCTTAAACCCCTGCACATTTTTGTACAAAAAATGGCAATACACAGCATGGCAAGTCAACTACAAGTTAATGAGTTAAGTCTTAGCGACCATCCGGACCTGCTTTCACTTTTCTCTGAACTCCCGGAAGTTAAAATGCACTGCACGGTTACAGACCGCATACAAAAAACTTTATGCTTCAACATAAGATTCTCGACGGAGATCCGTACTAGAAAGTATGGGTTAGCAATAACTCACCAAATAGCCAAAACGGCCTTAAGTGGCATACGGATGGTTCTAAAATGGGGTCGGGAGTGGGAGCCGGCGTTTACGGGCCGAACCTGAAATACACTATTGCGATGGGAAAATGTCCCAGTGTATTCCAGGCAGAACTCCACGCCATTCAAGAATGCGCCAGCCACGTATACATCTCTGGTATCATAGGTGCAAACATCCATATATACACGGACAGTCAAGCAGCTATAAAAGCCCTTAGCTCGCACATCATTGACTCAAAATCAGTCATGCACTGCTTCGATACCCTACAGAAACTTAGTTCAAAAAACAAAACCAAACTGTGGTGGGTTCCTGGTCACGAAGGTATTGATGGTAACGAGAAAGCCGACGAATTAGCCAGAAGAGGCTCGGAAACCCCCTTTATGGGACCTGAACCTTTCTGCCATTTCTACCCCCAAATCGGCAATTAACGAAGTTATAAAAAACTGGGAGCATACTAGATGTATCTCATATTGGGTGGACATCCCAGGCCTAAGACAGGCCAAACGGGCCATTCAGCCCTTCACAAACAATGCCAAGAGCTGCCTCAATCTAAACAGGCATGATTTTAAAAACCTAGCAGGTTACCTAACTGGGCACCACAGGTTTAGGTATCACCTCTTTAAAATCAAAATAGTTGACTCCTCTAAATGCCGACTTTGTCTTAAGGAAGACGAAAGCGCTGAACACATCCTATGTGAATGTCCAGCCCTAAATGGTATTAGACGGACCTTTTTCTTCAGAGAACAACTGAGTTCGGAAGACATAAAGACCTCCTCTGCTAGTAGTGTTATCCATTTCGCACGGAAGGTGAATGACCTACTAGCCTAACTATCCTGATGTTTCACGGCACAAAAGATCTATTCAGGTCGAGGTGCCTTAGTTCGCAATAGGCGAGTCAGGAATATAAAAAAAAAAATGAGCATAGAAAATATTAAAGCTCCTAGCTCCAAACCTAAGGCCTGACTATCGACATACGGACGGACGGACATAGGGCTCATTCAAATTCGGTATCGATCATAGCCCCTTAAGTTTCACCAATGTTCTTCAAAAAACGTGCATCGCATTATATTTTAAAAATTATGGGCACTTAAGGTATTCTAGCTAGAAATATCCAACTGTGAAAATTCGAAAATTCTAGAAAAAAGGATAAAGGCTTTTTTTAGACTTATCCACTTGCCATTAAATTAAAATTGTTTAATCTTATGACTAGTGGATTTATTTATACATTATTTGTTTATATTTATTAAAATTTTAGCTTTTCTTTTTTTTTTGTTTTTTATTAAGACTTTTTTGAAACATAGATTTTCGAGATTTCTGTAAAATATTTTATATTTTGTACGATTCGAGAATTTAATAAAATCTAAATTTTATTCATTCTACATGTTTTTCGGTCGAGATAACGTCATGATCCCTAAAAAAAATATTATACGAGTACCCACAGCAAATATAAGAGAGACCCCGATTTTTATACATAAAAATATAGGCAGTTGATAATTCAATTTAAGCTTAAATTGTTTGCTTTAATATAATACCAAGTTTGCTGGAAATCACCTCAAGCATTGCATACCTACATTATTAAATTTTACTCAATGCTTACAAAACCTGGGTAGTATAAATAATTTTACATCAAAAACCCATCTAATTAAAATCATCAGTTGCAGTTAAGGCCCGATATTGCAGTTTCCTATAAAAGTCAAGGTTAGCCCACGTTTCATAATCAGTTTACGCGTCAGCTCATTCATCATACACCAAAACTTTTGTCGAAATTGAATAAAAATCAGTTTATCTATTCTTCTACAGACCATCGTCAGCAAAGAAACCACATACACACGCTTGGGTTATTAGAGCCATGTGAATATTGTATAAAATATTCGTTATTGATTTATTTCGAACATCAAACAGACGCATCACTAATCACCCTTTGAATGGCAAACACAATTCGACCCTGAGATACAGCTCTAGGTCAAATATGAAAGGCAAGAGAGTAAACCCAGCCATACTCACCCTTAAATCAATTTCATTACACGGCATGATAAAATCTATCGGTTTTGTGCAGATTTCAATTTTAGTAGTTTCTGAACGTGTTGTGTATACCTACCTCTGTTCAGCAAATAAAGGTCGGTGCGTACATAAGTCAAAAATCGTCAATATTGGTTCGAAATCAATTTAAAACGACGCACGAACGGTTAGATGGGTTAGGTAGGAACCACCCATTTGCATTCCAAAAAAAATGCGGCTATAAAATAGGTTTTACTTTCCACAAAAAAGTGAAATATTTTTAAGTGAACAAATAAAACCAAACACGTAATCTCCACGGAGTTAGATAAATTCATTACCAATCACGGCATGGACCAAACGAGCATCATTTAACTCTAAAACGGTGATGTAACTTGACGGGAGATGCGCTGAAGCTGCCTCGATCGCATGCGCGCATCAAGTTGAATAAACTTGTCTCGCCCGTCAAAAAAGTTGACCAGATAACCTCAATTAATGATCATATTGAATAATTTTTACTGGCCAGATAAGCATGGGTGTTACAACACCCATTTGGTGATTAAACGGCCAGATCACTTTCATTTTTATCAAACGCTTATAATAATCCATCAATGTTTATGGACGAAGGACACATAATTCTTGTCACAACGATTTCCCCACACACAACCTGCCAAACTTGGCGTTTAGTATAGTCGAGGTTTTTTGACGTTTCTTGTTTCGACGAACTGTTTGATTGCTTAAGCTTAATCGCTTTGTTTTAAAGAATTTCCGGAAAGAATTTGAATGAAGCGTCTCTTATCGCAAGCCGAATGCAAACTTGTTCCCCTATGTTATAAAGAATACCACGAAGTTAAGTTAAAGGGCTCAATGTCACATTTTACTATTTTTATATATACCTATTTTTGTGCGATAAAATCGCTTCGGCTTCTTAGCCACCCTGTTCTATGCATGTCATACATCTATTCCATGAATAGATTATAAAATTTTTTGCCAAGAGCATCTTTAAAAATGATTTATTCTTACTTTACGGAGGCCATAAATGGAATTCCATTCAAATCGGTGGGAATTTTAATTTGAGAAACTAACAAAAATATTTTTTATCAGCCGGCAATCCGGCGCGGCGTAGGTACATGCAAATTATCTTCTATAAGCGACCCAGTTTTTTTTGCTTTTTGTGTTGAGTTATGTAGTTGATCACCTGTGCTAAAAATGGCTAAAACGTTTCACTTTCTTAGCTGGAGGTTCAAATGAATAGGTAGGTTTTTGCTATCAAATAAATTATGGGAAATTATGGGTTAAGTGGAGAGTTTTTGCTTTGTATTTGGTGGCCCAAAGAAGGAAATCGTAAGTGAATATGCTTAAAATGCTGTCATTTAAAATGACATAATTGCTTTAGAACCGGTGCTTGTTGAATAGAGGAGGCTTTTAAAAAGCAGCTAAGTTGGCTTAGATTTGAAAGAGCTTTTAGTAATAACCGCACTAATAAAAAGTAGTTGACCGAGAAATAACGCAGTTTGATAAAAAAAAAGTTGAACGATAGAACGTTTCCTTACTGATGAAATAGCTATATGCATAGTGGCAGCAGCGGTTTGTAACAAACTTTGGAGCAGGAAACAGCAGGATGTTTGCGCATAGAAGGCGTTTTAGTGGGCGTAAATCTCTTTTTTTGAAGATACTGCTTGGGCATAGAAGTGCTTTCCAAGAGTAGTAACTTCAAACTCAGACTCAGGCGTGTCCTGTATCGCAGTTAGCCCCAACGGCGCCCTTACGCCACCTCGTATTTAGTGATCATTGTAAACTCCCTTAGCATCTTATGCCCCTCTTAAGTAAAGATTAAAGCGCGCAGCTTAGTAGGCATTCAGATGATTTGAAAGACCTTCAGGTCTAGCTTTTCAGGGCAGAGTTAAGGCCAGGCGTAAATGAAGATCTGTTCTGGAGTTTAGTTCTCTAATATATTCAGCTCTTTCGTATCAAAGAGCAGTTGTTCAGTGCAGTGCTAGCTCCGTTCATAAAGTTATCAAAAACTGACTTCTAAAAAGATATAGATAAGCCGAGATCAACCCCGGATTCAAATGGACTGAAAAATTCACTTTTGGGGTTAGCCTCAGTTTAACCCTAATACCATGTCTCCACCGAGCACTAATCCGCGATTAATATAAATCTTTATTAAATCCTCTACAAATCACGAGATTTACCATACAAATTAAAATCCCTCTCGGCAAGCGATTTAAAATAAATCCTCTCATAAATCCCATTTACCCTATTCACAAGCCTATTTTCTGCACCTTTGTAACAGTTTGAGAATAAAAAAAAGGAAACTGAAACTGTCCCTGTGCGACATATCTGTCACAACTACGTTTTCTATTGTGATTTTTGCAAAGGAAATCGTTTTTCGCTCCTGGGAAATGACATCGCCTCCGCTTTTGAAAGCTTAAATGACAGAAACTAAGTTTTCGTGTCAAATTAATCCTATGTTTGTCCGATGGAGCCACTTTGGGATTTATTTTAAATCGTCTCCCGCTAATCTTCTTTTAATTTTCGGTCGAGACATAGTATAAAACTCGAATGATTTTTCACTGGAAAACTGGTCCTAATGATTCTTTGTAGTCTTCTTGTGGGTTTCTAATGGGCGACTGAGGAGTTGAAGAGAACACATGTTTACAATTAGACTAGCGCAAGACAACATTATTTAGGATGTGTAGGTACCGAAGTCACGAAGTCAAAACCATATTCTGTCTTGTTACTGTCTAACCAGAACGTATATTTCAACGTAATGAAGGTAATTTCTACATGGAGAATATAGTTGGATTATTTTCCAGCTCGGGTGTCAGAGATAAGCTTAGTTAAGTAATAAGTTGATTTATTGCTTCAACTAAAGCTTCAATCTGCAATCTATTAGAGAAGCTAGAAATGGTAATCCCAAGTACGGCAGCACAGATTCAACATCAGCACGAAACAGTCATGGCTTTGTTTCACATTTTATTGCTTTGTTTATAATGCATGCTTTGGCTTCAACCTCGTCTCAATATGTTCTTTAAGCTTTAATCGATTTCGAAATAACATTTCTTAATAAAATTAGAATTTTATGCATAGCGCATATTGAGACCGAGTGCCGCGTGTGGGGTGACGGGTGACACAGCACAGCACTAGTTTTTGGTATTTATTGAACGACTTTCACTTTTGGGAAATGTCAGCGTCAGCCTCTTTTGAGAGCCAAACCGGTGGATCCACTTCATGATTTATTTTTAATCCTGTCCCGCTAATCGTAGTTCTATGGCCTGTGGAGACATAATATAAGATTTCTTGTAGACTCCAACCCTCGCTTTCCGCAGTCTTTTACAAAAAGTTAAAAAGGAGTTTCTATGGGATGAAAGGAAGAACAAGACGATAGAGATACTTTAAAGGTGAATCCTAACCTCAAAATTTCTAAATTTCTTTATGCTAAAGATCTTTTCACGGCAAATCAAAATTCGAAATATTGTCGAATTTTCATGAAAATTGGAAGATTGGAAAATTTGTATAGATTGATGCCAAAAAAATTTGGAATTTAGCCGTTAAAATCGGGATTTTTCGAAAAAAAAGATAAATGGTCCCATATCTCTCCCAAATTATGGTAGGTTAATATTTTTTAAAATGTGAATGGATTTCTATTAACTTTCTGGCTCATTTATGATAGATTTCAGCACCTACTTTGAGTGCCCATTTTAGGGGGGAAAATGATAAAAAAAAAACTCAATTTTCTCTTTTTAGCCATTATTTTCTTTAGAAAACACTTTTGACAAGAAATCAGTTCACCTACCATGATTTAGAAGGAATCGGCGGTCATTTAATTTTTTTTTTTTCGAAAAATCCCGGTTTTGCCGGCAAAACTCCATTTTAATTTTTCTTTTTCTTATTTTGAAACCACGTTTTTCTGGCATCAGTATATTGAATTCCCTCCAATTTTCAAAATTTTCTCGATTTACCGCGATTTTTCGAAGAAATTTAGGTCAGTCTTGTAGCTCCTTTGATCCCATAGAGTCTCCTTTTGTTTTTTTATCCTAGCAATATTAGAACCCGAGATACTGAAAAAAAAGGTGTTTTCAGCCTCCGAGAAAAAGGTGAAAAGCCACATTTTCCCGAGCAGTATAGATTTTTATACCCGACCCAGGGTATGTTAATTTTAATGCATAGTTTGTAACACAGTGAAATAATTACCTTGGAACCCTAAGATCTTTTTGATATATGATCGTGACAGGTGAATTGATTAAGCCATGTCCGTCCGTCCGTCCGTATGTATGTGTGAAGGTTCTAGGTCTTCAAAATCAAGCTAGAGAGCTGAAGCTTGGTTCTTCTGTTGCACAAAGTATGAAAATTGATTAAATCCACCAGTGGCCACGCCTACTACAGGCTTCAATATGAGACAACCTCTATTTCACATTTTCTTTCAAAATGTCTTTTGGTCAAGCTAGACAAGGTGTATAAAAACTCAAATTTTGGTAAAGAGCACTATTGGCAAGAAGCCTTTACGGAAAAAATTGAACCGCCATACCATTGAAAATGTCCACTTTAAGCATGTTAGACTTCTAAAAACCCGATTTATCGGAAAATTTACTCCAGATCCAAAAAAAAATAGCATTACTCTTTGCTAAATTTGTTTTAACTCTTGTATAGGTGTCTTTAGCAGTTTGTGTATTCTATGATTTGTTTTATGCAAAGTTTTGAGCTCCGCCCACTTTTAGGGCTCGTTTTAAGAAAAACTGTTTTTTTTTTCAGATACAACTTTCCCTTTTCACGCTTTTTCATATGATTCTAACGAAATGACAATCAATGATTTTGATTTTCAGCCCACGCCCATTTTTGTGGGCCTAGCCAATACAAATACCTTTTAGATTTGGTGTTACACGAATAAAAAAATTCGGGTGTAAAGAAGTTCGTTACACACTAACTCTTGTACTTTACTCGCTTCAATTTTTATCTAGCCGTCTTATCGTACTAAAGATAAGAAGGGTTTATTTTGCACTCTAAGTTACATTCATCCATATTATAATGCCCAGTTTTACAGTGCAAGTTTAAACTCCGTTTAGCGACATTCAAAGTTTAAACTGACATTCAAAACATAAAAAGTGTTTTTCAGTGCTAGTTTAGACGTAAACGAGAGTTTATACGGCAATTTAACTTAAACTCCCGCCGTTGATGGTTAAACGTTTAAACTGCCCTTTAACGTTTAAACCGAAGTTTGAAACGACGTTTGATGAAAACTGGAAGGAACTTTTGTTCAAAAATACTGTGAACGTCACTAGTATCACGTTGCTTTGAGGATGTCAAATTAAAGTTGCGAAGAATGTGACATTTGTCTAAACTTTGCAAACAAATATCTCCGAAATAAAATACCCCATCCGAAATCGGCTTGAAGTCTTAAGAACACCGTACAATTCTTAATATTCTTCTTCTTTTCACGGATTCCTTACACCAATTTGAAAAATAAATATGCGCTGAGTGATGACAATTGATGTTTAAAGTGGCCTACAAAACTGAGGAAAAACAAAACCCGGACGTTTAGCTAAACGCTCAATCAATTTCTACTGTGAAACACCAACGGTTTAAGCACTGAGTTTAAACTTTCATGAAAGTTGAACTAATCCTAAGTTTAAACGTTCACAGTGAAACCGGGCTTAACAATTTCACTCTACCACAAGCCAACTTTAAAATTTCAAGTCCTAAGTTCTTGTACACATTAAAGTATTTATAAAAAGATATCGGGTGTTCAAGACGCTCATCGAATTGATGGGTAACGGGAACAAAACTCACTGGGGAGTTCCAGCCCAACTAGCATTTTCTCTCTCATAACACTCTACGAGAGTATTCTCCAAGAGCTTGCCTCTTGCAATTTGTCTCTCATAGAGTACTACGAGAGCGCTAAAGAGAGTCTTACGGGAGTTAAATGGCCCCACTTATGGGAGTTATTTGATCTGATAAAAAGTCTTAAACTCTCCTTGCAAGAGTTATTCGGTCTCATAATAAGACAATAAGTTCTTCTTATGGGATGTGAAGACCTAGTCTTGTTTGACAGAGAGAGAAACATATAACAAACAATCTTCGTGTCATCTTTATCATGTTGTGTGCCAAAAATGCTTTAATTTTTCATAAGGATATAAAGTAAAAAAGAGAACAATATATACTTCTAAAAGAAAGTGTTATTTTCAATGCACTGTTTGATGGTACACCATTGTCATCAACATTATTGAATTTAATAACATTTTTTCTGAGGTTATATATGCAAGAACTTTGTGCAACTAAAAATTTATCTGCTAAAGTTAACATATTACTTTGATAAAAACAAAGCGCCACGAAAACAATCAGTTTAAAAAAAAAACTATAAATGATAGCTCATCGCTCAACATCATTGCCGCGTGCACATGAATGAAGGAATATAAAGATTACAGCATACGCATGTTATGACATTTGCTCGCTAAAGTAAATGTTAATCTGACGTCATTGGAGTTGACTGTGAGTTTGTTTGCGGGTAGAAGTCAGTCAATCCATGCTAATAACCAGACCAGGAATAGGTTTTCGATGACGATTTGTGCTGCAGAGATACCTACACTTTTTTCTCCATAAAGAAATGCAATAATTAAAAAACTACTGTCACCGCAAGCACAGTACGTACTGGCAAAATTACTTTTGACGGATGGTGGAACGCCATTATTTTGAAGTGACATGAATAGGTATTTTTATCAGCTATCCGGTCTCAAAACAAGAGCGTTAGGCTGAAAAGAGTATTTTTATGAGTACTTCGATACTTTGACTCTCATAAGGATGCTCCTTATAATACTTTTACTCTTTGAGAGTAAAACGAGAGTTGAACTCACATAACAAGAACCAAATATGCTCCCATAATGGAAGTTTACGTCTTTTTTACTCTTGTAGCTTTTTACTTAATGAGAGTACTATGAGAGTGAAATTCAATTTAATCAAAAAAAATTATGTTCTGAGAGTACTCAAGAGTTTTACGAGAGCCTTATAAGAGGTTTTTCTAGATTTGTAGAGCACATCTCTCGAGAATATGTTTGTTGGGAGGGTTTTTCTCAAAATATGAGTGGGTTCCTGATCGCCCTGTCTTTGAAATCCATTCTTCTAGGACACCAAACAGATTAGAATGACATAACCAACTCGAGTAGAGATTACTTATTTTTGGCACCAAGCTCCCAGGGCGGATGACATAATGTCCATGGAGGTTATGTCCATTTAAAACAGACATAAGGTCCATGGACATTGTGTCCATAGACAATTATGTCCAAACAGTGGTATATGTATGGGGGGCACGCTGCTTTTTTTTTTTTTCTTTTGCCTTGCTTATGGCTGCCATAATAACAAATAAGGCCAAAAAACGAGGTAATGTTCTTATGGGCTTTTGCATTAGTTTAATGTCCATAGATATTTTGTCTGGCCATAAAAGTTATGTCCGTGGACATTATGCCATCCGTCCATGCTACCATTAACTGGGTAAATAAACCGGGTATAATACCTTTACATAAATTATAAGCTCACAGACAATTACAATAGGCAAATCCCATATGTTGGTTTTAGCGGTGTAGAATCGGGATTCTTTGAATTGATTACTTAATCCTGGATCTAACTTACAAACTAACTGACACTGAGAAGAGCCATCGCCTGACTTTACACTACCATCCTTGCTGTGTGCGTTTAAGGTGTTCTTACAGTTACCCGGATTAACTTTAGATTGTTATTTAGTTTGACCCATTTGAGGTGTTTGTAAGAACTTATTTACTAAACACATTTTTTAAATTTTATACAATAAGAAGCGCTTTAATGCTTCTTAGGGCCGGTTTTTCAGTGCTGCGTTAAGCCTAGCTTAAGCCAGGATCTGTTAATCCCGTAACAAAAATAGGTCTTGAGTTAACCCAGCGAGCTGTTTTTCAGTGCAAAGTTGACTCCGTCAACAAAATTGTCAAAATCTTCGATTTTCGAAATTATTGACTCTTCCAACTCTCACTTTACACAGAAAAACACAGAAAAAGAAGTTCGAGTTAATCTCAGATGTAATTTTTGACAGAAACACACAAACCAACTGCTATTCAACCCAGAAAAAACATTGAAAGAAGCTTATCTGTTCTCCAGAGATTCTGAAGATATTCTCTGTTGATCCGAGATTAACTCACCAAGTTAGGTGAGTTAAGCCGAGATTAACCCATTATCTAAGTTCACTGAAGAACTCATTTCTGGGGTTAATCTGAGTTTAACTCGGAAACTCGGATGATCTCGCACTGAAAAACTGGCCCTGAGAGATACTAAATATGGTTGAATAAGGAAAGAACATCCAACGTTTTTTGGAACATCCAAGGATGTATATAGACTGCATATAGGGTAAATACTACATTCAGAGGCTGAATATAAATCTTTGTTTTATTTTTTCGAAATTTTATTTTCTCAAATTTCTCAGAAAACTTATCATTTTATTTTTCATTTGAACCTAAACGTTAAGAAATAGTCTCTTCAATTCTTGTCTCAAGCACAGTGGGATTTCGCAAGATTTGACAAAACAATGCCACCCACTCTTTCAGTTCTAATAACTTTTGATATCGAGTTGCCTTCCATAGTCCACCAGTAATTCTATCCCAATGCCATTGACAAAAGTCGTCTGACATCGAAGTCTCGCCAATAGTTTTTTCTTGGAGTGAAGTAATTTCTCATTCTCAGATTCCAGCAAAGAATTTATTTCCTTTATTTTACATTATTTAAGTTTCCAACTGTCAACAAGGAAACTGAGCATTAAATATTCACCTGACGATTCTTTGCAGCGATGTCAAAAGCTCTGGGCACCGGGTATATCCTTAACAAAGTTAAAAACCTAGGCACTCCATAAAAATCTTCAAAAACTTAGTTTAATTAAGATTTATTTAAGGATTCACTTTTATTATTCAGATTAACTCGTCGAAAAAGCACTTCGTTTCCAAATACACTTTCGAGGTCGAATGAAAACTTAACCACCACCGATACTTTTCCGCACAAGAAGTTACCACGCACCGACACGATGAATGAACTGAAGACACCGCCTTGACGTCTGCACCAAAGGCAGATACTATTCCAACTGGCTAGTGCAACAAGCGCGCGCGAAAAAAGCCCAACCTTACACGAACAAGTGTTATCAGGTAATAACCCAGCGCTTCGCATGAGAAATCACACCAAGTGTGGTTCGTTCGGTCGATGGATGGATGGCAGAAATGTGGAGCCGGAGCCCTCCAAAAAACAGTTTGGGGCGATGTGAAAAGCAGAACGAAAAAGCGGCGAAGACCTACGGTAGGCAAAAGGCTTTTCCCCCCAAAGAAAACAATGAAAATATTTGCGTAGCATATAAAAAAAAAAAAAGACCAAAAACGGTAGCACTTCTCTGCCATTGAGCGTGTAGTCTTTTAAATCCGTCGTCTATCTTCCTTCCTATTTTAACGACCAATCTACCACACTTCCGAGAGATGATACTCCGGGAAGATGATGGTGGTAACCTCGTAACGTACCATGCCACCGGCAGTGTGCTTGCCAGAGGTAGCGGTAACGTGCAAACGGCTTAATGTCTTCGTCTTTGGATTATAACCAGAGCAGTCAAGCATTTCACGAGGCAGAGATGGAGCTGATTCATAGCAGCCGCCACCAGCCAGTGTTGTTGACTACGATACGAAAGTGAAACAGGTGAAACGAGGGCAAAACATTGGATTACTATGGATTGAAATATGCCGGCATTACCCGTGGGGGATTCAGAGTTCGATATGTCAATATTTATATCATTGATGTAGATTGTAGTTGATAAAATAAGTAATAATAATTGCTGGCGAGTGAGTCCATCAGTACCAAATTCTGGGAGTAGGGGACTTATTGATTTATCAGGGAAATAATGGATGAAAATGTTTAGGTTTGGGTGTGTTTCTAAGAAAAAACGGAAGAGGAAATAGGCAGAAATCCTAGGTAGTCATAGAAGGTAACTAAGAAATACTAGAACCTGACCCACAAAAAGGATGAGTGAATAAATAAAATAAATAGAGTGGCGCAACAGCTCGAGGTGAACCAGGGCCAACTTCTCAACAATGTATGCTGGTGTGTTAATTTCTTTTCATACAAGTGGACCTACAATTTTTTGGCGAATCCGAACGGCACTTTGAGAAGTTTTTCAAGACAATTAATACTCTCGGAGGGCTTGTCAAACCCTCGCGGAGGTGGGGACCGTGAAAAAGAACAACAAACTTTTTTTTCAGGTGACGGTGGCAGGATTCGAACCCAGACCTCCGGCGTAGTAAGCACACACACTAACCACTACGCCACGGCACCCCCCAAAGGATGAGTGAGTCCTTGACATAAGGAGTATGATAAGCTCTTGGCTCTTGACGATCGAGACACAGATAGCTGAAGTTGGGGGCTTGGAGCTCATTTTGTACAGGTATCGATGAAAATAGCAAAAAAGCGATTCGTCAATTGACGAATGGAAAAGTTCAAATGCGATGCCTGGTGGACAGTAGAAAAATATGTAGAGACCTGCGACAACGTCAAACTCAAAATTTTGACTGCTTGTTGAGTGTTGGCTGACAAAAGATTTTCCCGCCTTAGTTTTATTGGTCAGTTTTTGTTTATTTTTTTTTTCCAATTGACAAGTAAATCAAAGCCCATCCGGCTCTAAATTTGGAAATTTTTTTAAAGCTAATATTGTTGCAAGTCTCTACATATTCCCAGTAGAGGAATATGTCAAAACAGAAAATTTGACCGTTTGCTCATCATCATCATTTTCGAATGCCGCTTATCCTTTAAAAGGGTCGCGGAGCGAGGATGGCTAACTGGTCCTTTCATCGTTCTCGATCCTCCCCCACCAACTCTAGAGACTCCGGCGCAATCCCCAAGCAGGACTCAGAGAGGTTCTTTACCTGATCCCACCATCTGTTTCTTGGCCTACCAGGGGGGCGACGCGCTCGCATCTCGGCTAGCATGACCTGTGTAGGAAGTCTGTCAGGGGGCATGCGAACAACTTGTCCAAACCATCGAAGAATCGATCGCTCCACTCGGAGAAGTAGCTGCTCAACATCAAGATTCCCACGAATACTGACGTTTCTCACGCTATCCCTTAGAGTATAACACCAGCAATGCACCTCAACAATCTCATTTCGGCAGCTTGTACCCGCGATCTAATTCTTTCGGTCATTACCCAAATTTCTTGACCATAGATGAGGGTCGGAACGAACACTGAATTAAAAACTGAGATCTTTGCTTTCACTCCAAGCTCAGCTTTCCTGATGACCGGCCGGCGCAGTTCCTTTACTATTGCTTCAGCTTGGCCAATTCTACAGGACAACTCAGTATCACTCCTCCCATATTTCGTGAAAAAGACCCCGAGATGCTTAAACTTCTCCACCTGCTTTAATGGAACTCCATTTATGTGCAGGGTACACTGCACAGGAGTTCGGGAAACAACCATCACTTCCGATTTGTTCACATTTACTTTCATCCCAGCATCACCACAGACGGCTGCAAACCTATCCAGTGCTCGTTGAAGTTCCTCTTTGGATGATGCAGGGATGGCCAAATCATCTGCGAAAAGCCGATGGCTCATCCTGATGCCAGTCAATTCGAAACGTTGCTCGCCAAGACTGCGCTTCGCCATCCGCAGTCCATATATGCTATGAAAAGGAGCGGCGACAGAACACAGCCCTGGCGAAGGCCAATGCGCACATCTAAAGAACGGGATTTGACGCCATTTATCCGTACACAGCTTCTGCAGTTTCCATACAAAGACTGGATGGCTCTCAGAAGAGGCCCACTCAGCGCGTAGTCCTGCAAAACTCTCCACAGTGTATCCCGAGGAACTCGGTCATACGCCTTTTCCAGATCTACAAAACACGCATAGACCGGTTTGGCATATTCCCAGGCCTTCTCAAGAATAACCTTCAGAGTAAAAAGCTGGTCGGTTGTGCCTCTGCCAGGCCGAAAGCCGCACTGTTCTTCCCGTAACAAAGACTCGATTACAGCTCTGGAACGCGTTTCCAACACCTTCGCGAATACTTTTCCCGGAAGACTCAAGAGAGATATGCCCCTATAGTTGGCGCAATCTCTCCTGTTCCCTTTTTTGAAAATGGGCACTATAACTCCCGTTTGCCAATCGCTATCCCAGGCCACCTTAATGACACGTGTTAGTCATTTAACACCCTCTTCACCCATTGCCTTGAGCATTTCTGGCCGGATTTCATCAACTCCAGCAGACTTGCCAACTTTTAGCGATTTATTCGCTTTAGTGACTTCGTCTACTGTGGGACTATTCTCCGCCCTTATCTCGTCAGCAGGGGGGATTCCATCTTCAGTGCCCTGTTGGGAGTTGAGCAACTCCGAAAAGTGCTCAAGACATCGCTCTTATTTGAAAGAAGTGTGCCGTCCTGGGATTTAACCCCTTGAATGATATTCAACTTCCTTCCTCTGAGCCGGCGAATGGTCTGCCAAAATATCTTGTTTGCAGATCTGTAATCGTGCTCCAACTTCGTGCCGAATTTTTTACATGACTGTTCCTTGGCTGTTCTGACTGCCAGATCGGAAGTCCCTTGCGCCTCATTGTACCGGGCTCGAGAAGTTGAGTTTCTACATAGGATCCACGCAATGTAGGCTCTCTTCTTCTCTGTGATGGCTTCTTGAACTCCAGGCGTTTCAAACCAAGCAGTTCTTTTCTCACCATTAGCTGCTACCCCAAGCCGCTTGACTCCACAAACATTTCCTGCAGAGGCAATGACTGCCGATAAAAACAGCTGTCATTCCTCCTCTACATTCAAAAGGTCAGTTGGACTTGGAATTTGTTCAAACTTCTCCGAAACATGCTGTGCAAAGCGCTCTCTGCAATCACAGTCAGCATCCTGCAACCTTTATCACCGTATGCGTATCACCGTTTGCTGTCCGACAAAAACTTCAACCACGGAGAGGTGTTTTTTCCTGCCTGAGTTTTATTGGGCAATTTTTGTTTATTTTTTCGCCAGTTGACAAGTAGGTAAATCAAATCCGAATGATAAATTTGGGGATTTTTTTAGAACCTGACGTTGTTGCAGGTCTCAACATATTTCTCTATTCTCCGCCAGGGGCTTCCTCCAAATTTACATCGAACTAAATGAAAGTCAGTGAATGCCCGGTTACTATAGCCTAACCCTGTATATTTTGACTTAAACGGTGGTAGTGGAACATCCTCTTTATGTAGAACCGAAGTTTCTCTCTCAACTGCATCGTTCCGTCTACTTCCTAAAACCTGGGTTGCATTTGCATACAAAAAAAAATCAGTGACACATCTGTTTTTGAAGCATTTCTTTCAATCAACATTAATCGCGATTTTAGACTTGGCCAGTTTTTCATTTAAATGCCCCTAAATATTCAGAATCCTTGTATATCCCAGTCAAGACACTTCACACTTCCTTGTCTACTTGAATTGCATCCCGTATAATAAAGTGAAGCACATTTTAAATCTTAACTATACATAGGCACCTTAAGGTTCGAAAGTTTCTACAAAAGAACTACAATAACCTTTTAAAATTCGTGCAGAAGCTTGTAAGAATCCCAGTCGTTTCTGAGGATTTAGAAAAATAATTTCTACAGACTGTATAACGACGTAGGTGAACCGGGTTTCACTGTTAAGCGCCGAATAGGCTAGGTAAGGTTGATGGATGCTCTTGTGACAATAGTCACGGCTCACTTTGACCAGCTGTTGGGTCCATTGTGTCCATTTGGGGAACCTTCTTAACACCTGGCATGAAAACAGAAATAAACCGCTGTTAGAAACTCAGAGTGCTTCTAATCAAATCTTAGGATGTCCTTTAGATCTACTTTATTTAGATCTTCGAGCTCGTTGAAGAAGTAACTGCCGAGGGTACTACGCCTGATGTTGTTTAGGGCTGGAAATTCGCAAAGCAGGTGGCGAACAAATTCAATTTCTTCAACGTCCCTGCAGCTTCTGCAATAATCGTTTGCGGTATGCCTAGCCGCTCAGCGTGTAATAAACCCACAGCACGGTGCCCGGTGCGGATTCCCGTGAGTACTCGGATATCCCTGCGGCCTAATCCGATCATAAATAGTGATCTCTTTTTATTTATCTCTGGCCAAAGCTCTCTTGTGTGTCTGCACATATAAAGTTCTGTCCAACGTAGGTTAGTTCTACTCAAGGATTCAGTTTCTATCCTGCGTGCTATCGAAATCAGCGGAGTTCTTATAGATTCGAGGGCTAGAGACGCATTCATCCCTGACCCATATCTCGCAAGCGTGTCCGCTTCTTCGTTTCACGTCATATCGATGTGACCTAGCACCCATCACACAGTTACAGTGTTGACAAGTGAAAACTCGTCCAGAATTTCCCTGCATAGTTTCACAGCCCTTGACTTCACTACATCTGATTCCAGGGCTTTAATTGCCGCTTGGTATTTAGTGATGAGACTATATAGTGATTGTTTACGGGATCTTGTTTACGGGCCTGTGTTTCTTCAGCTCAGTGGCGGCTTGGATTACGGCTGCCAGCTCCACCTGAAAAATGCTGCAGTCGTCATTGATCCGAAAAGACTTTCTTAGTTCCAGAGCTTCACATAAGATGCCCGCGCCGGTTCCGACGTCCATAAGCGCAGAATGAACCATTCGATCCAGCGCGAAACAGAAAGACGATACCGTTCACCCTACCTGGTTGAACTAATAGCTGTGTCTAATGACGTATTTTTTTGAACACCGAACTGCCACACCGAGCTGTCAAATTATACTCGGTGTTCGCTACAATTCCAGCGTGGTGTACACTCGGTTTCATTGTGTATAAAACGACAAATACTGCATCGGTGCAGTCATCACGTTAAGTACCGAATTGCTTGGATTTCATTTTGTCAACTCTTTTGTTTTCATTTCGTAGCCATATTTTGTTGGCGTCGGTTTTTTGTACTTTTTACTTAAAATTAATTTTGATAGCTTTAAATTTGAGATATTTGGTAAGTTTTTATCGATTTCATACAATTTCAGTCGCATTGTAAAAAATCACGAATGAAAATTGAATCGAAACGTCACTTCACATAAACAATCAAAGCTACACCCAGCCTCCACCGTCAAATAAGTCGGTGGCATTATTTCGAGTTCGGTGTCGACACAAACAAATTCGGAGTTCAAAAGAACACTTACATGAGCTCGGTTCCGTTTAGGAAAAAATACCAATTTTTTTCTGTATTCCACACCAATTTCACGATTCGGTGTTGAACAGAATACGTCATAAGTCTAAGTGTAAGAAAGCTCTCAGAGTTTATGGTGTAGCTAACGTACTTTTCAAAGCGGCTGGGAGATGACTTCCCCAAGATCGTATATACCAACTCAATCTGAGGTATTATATGCCTGAATCAATTAAACCTCAGGTTTTTTGTTTGGTCCTGAAGGAGGGAGATCATTTTAACTGCGCCAAATACCAAGGCTTTAGTCTGGCTAATATCGCATAAACACCAGATCTTTTTTGTTTTGCCAGCCCCAAATCATTCCATCTCTCATATATAAGGTCAAGTCTAATTGTAGCTCCATCAACACATAGCTAAGAGCGTAAAAACCCTCTAATTTAGCCTGTACCGAGTAGAATACCTATCTATACGCAACTTGATCGATAGATCCATCAATCCATCCATCTGTTATCTTAATTTTAATGTTTGTAGAACAGTTAATCACACGTAATAAATTTTACTCAAATCATTAGCATAAAATCTGGGATTCTGTGCCACGCATTCATTAGGGTTGCGCTATTCCCGTTTTTGGTTTTTCTGCCGCTTCTACACGAAGACCACCGAGGAACATCTTCACTTTTAATGGTTTTAAATTGCCAAGAAGTGCCGTCCTATAATATTTTTCAATTAGTATGTGCCGCAGATTTACGACTATTTTTAGGCCAAAGTTCTAATTAGACGCAGCTAGGTATGAATAGATTTTTAACAGCTTTTTGAAAAAGTGGTCTCGTGCCCTACTGCGAGGATTGTGTTTTATCGGCTTTTTGATCCACAAGCGAGTCAAATGGGGCTTACCTTGGCACTTCTCTAGATCTCGAGATGCATGAATGAAACACGGGTGTGATGCGAGTAAACGAGTATTGAATGAGCGTATCGCGTGTTGGTCACGTGAGACTACTCAGTGAGAATTTCTTCGTCCTATGTTCGAGTGCCACCATGCCACAATAGTGATGGGATTATAGTTAATACTAAACTGTTTACAGTACACAAAGCACCTACCACAAGCCATTGAGTGTTGCTGTAGCGAGGGCGTTGCTCGAGGAAGTCGCTATGTAATCCCATTACGACGTACAATGTCTGCTGGCGCGTAATTAACTGGGAAACCGGAAAAAAGGGTTATTCTATCGTGGGTTAAGTTCTTGAGTCTGGTCTTGGACAGTTCATGGTTGGGATTGCGATTCCAATAGCTCACGTAAATAGTGTTAACCTTACTCTGATTGATTTTGTACTGTTTAAAGAGAATCTAAATATTTCTTAAATAAAATTCTAATCTGGGATTCGTTTTCAAAGTTTATACGAGGGCTACTATGATCTGGTGGCTCATGAATTATTTTTTGCCTTTTTTATTATTCCCAAAATGTAACCTAACTCATTAATTTACTTTCGTTAACTGCCGGGGTAAACCTAGGGCGCAATCAATAGCTTCGCCAATTTCGCTTCTAGCTTAGATGGTCTTCTCCAGTTTCGCACTCAGAGTTGACTAAGGTCCCTTCCACTTGCCACCTAGATCTCGGCAGAGTTGACTGAGGAGAGGACCTTTCTACGTGCTTGCGCCACATGAGTCTTGGTGCACCTACATTGCGTCATCCCTTGCGGTCGCTTGGCCTTGGGTAGTTTTAAAGATTTTCCGGGCCGGATCGTTGTTGTTCGATCTCGATGTCCCAGCCATCGCAGCAGTTGTATTGTGATATGAGCCTCATAGTTTGATGAATCCATTCATAGTTTGGTCTTTGGTGTTATATAAAATCCTCCTTCACTCGTCTATGCAAAATCATAAAAAGTTTTTTTTTCTCGAAGCAGGCTAGGGCGTCCTCATCTGGATTCCACAGGGTTCATGCTTCTAAACCGTCTTATAAATGAACTCTCAAGCTACTCGAGAGAGCGCTTTCCTTCTCAACTGCCTTATAGCGTTTTTCATTGAAACTTGAAAGAAATGCTCTCAAAATCGAGAACTGCTCGTTTCAATAAAACATGCTTCCTCGTTTGGTGGCAAAATAAATCACACACACGGGCTCGCAACCAAAAAACACGTCCGCACATTAATTCGAAACAAATAAAATTGCTTCGATTTGGCGTTTGACAAGAGAAATATTTCCATGTGTAGGTGAGTTCAGATCAAATCTCCCAAGATCGGGAGATCGCATCCTTCATGTTGAGAATTGATCTAGAATTGCTCTTTTATTTTCAATGAAACATGCAAAATCAAAAAAGATCAAATCTTTTGACAGATAGAAATCTTTTCTTCAATGAAAAAGGCTATTAGAGGATCAGCGATTAGCAGGAGTTATTGCCGTTTCACATTTAGCACGAGAGCGTCAAACCAGAGCGGCAGCGACAACACGAGACCAGAGAAATCGTTTGTTAATACACAATGTGAGCGAGAAACCGCGACGACTGCTTTGACTGCACAGTGACAAAACATAACATATTTCTAAAATTTGTCGACTTTATTGAACAAAAATAGTTTATATTTTACAACAAGTATTAGCTTCGAGAAAAAACAAAATGTCTATTCAACAGCGTGTCATAACTCCCAACACCGATTGACAGAATAATCGTCAACCCCGGCGATTTAAATTTTTCGAAAAGCCCGGCGAGCGAGATAGCGATCACGCCGTTATTTTGAACAACCCCCCATACGTTGCCAATAATTGAAATTCATTTGACAGCTTGCCCGAAACCATCGCTCGCTCTCTCGCTCTTTATGTGAAACAGCCATTAAGCTTAAATTAGACTGCATGCCGTTTTGAATATTTGACACAATCGAAACAATTGGGAAAGTGCAACAGTGGGTATGCAAAAGCTTCAATTCATCTACGACGGATTGCAAAATACCCGACCATACCAAAAAGAAAACTGCCACGCCTCCAAAAAGTGGGCGGGATATAAAAATATAACTGTTGAATACTTTATACGAGGTGGTTGCATACATTTCGGCCGGAGGCACATACAATATATACATAAAAGTTAGAAAATGTTAATATCTACAGCTTTTGTCATATAATTTTTTGTCAAATTTCATATATATTTATTGAAAAACAGTCATTTTAAGCTAAAATCCCTTAAAAAGTGGGCGTGGTCAATGAAAAAGCTAAAAAATTTTGGTTACCTTAAAGGCATTCATAAGGCAATGTTACGTCACAAAAATGATTGCGCTAGCGCCATTGTAACATAGCTAAAATTTGCAAAATGTATTTTTTTAAATTAGAGATGGTCGCACATACAGGCCTGTAGTGGGCGTGTCTGTGGGCGGATTCCAACCCACAAAATTTCAGCTCTCTGCCTTAAAATTTAAGGCCTAAAAGTTGCTTACATACGGACGGACGGACGGACGGACATGGCTTAATCGATTCTCCTGTCGGTCCCATTTATGTCTCTAAAAGGTCTTAGGGGTCTACGGTGATTATTTCACTGCGTTACAAACTATACATCAAACTTAATATATCCTGGGTCGGGTATAAAAATGCTGCAAACGGCCTTTGCTTGCCAATGGACGACTCGTATGTCAATTAGTCCGAACCCAAGTGCGCCATATGACGGCACAGGGCGCACTTTTTTTCCCAGTTCTGCGTTTGATGAAGTAAAGACAACAACCCATAAACTTTGCACTTTATTCGATGACAGCTTTGTGGCGCGCTATTCCAGCACTAAAGTGCCCTGAGGATTAAGTCGGGGCAGAAAGTTAGTGCTCTGAACATTTGACTTCTTTGACATTTCAATGAAAAATGCTATAAGCAAATCACAGAAATTGAATTCCTAAACCCTTTAACCCAATAAATCCGTTGCATCCGTCATGTTGAAGTTCACGTTCTTGTGGGATGCGGCCCATAGAAGAAGTGCGTGACGTACGTCACTTCCCTCATTGACTGCTAGGCCTATATGCTGTCATACTGCTGCCTATATGCTGCTCATTTTCAATTATGTCAATGTCGTCTGCGAGTACTCAGTTGTACAGACTTAAGGATTGTGCACCTTGATTTGCGCGGGAGTTCTGCAAAATTCTCCGAAATATGATGCTAAAAGTCTATATCCCTTTTTGACATTCGAACAGCGTGTGTTTTCCATTGTTATCCTGTCCTGTACAAACGGAGCAGTTTGACAGGAATGCCAAAACTAGATATTGCTCTATAGCTCGTTTCGGTTATTTTTTTCGGTCTAAGGGAACACTGTTATGGATCCATCAGATTGTTAACCAACGTTTTTAAGCGTTTCCTCACACCCATTGCGATTCCACATCCCACAACGATGTTGCCCTGATTGTCCTTACAGGCTCAAGCTCGAACTTTTTACCCCTGGCAGGTCCTTGAAACAGGAAAGTCCACCATCGTCATCGATCAAATATTCACACTGCGGCAGATCTTGGAGAAACCCAAGGAATTCCAAATCGATACACACCACCCTTTCATCGATTTCAAGGCCGCGTGTTATAAGCATCTATAGAGAAAAGCTATATAGCGCAATGTCTAGTTTTGGCATACCTGCCAAACTCGTCAGTCTGTGCAGGATGACGATGGAAAACTCACGCTGTTCTGTCAAGGTCGGCAAAGACCTAACCGACCCCTTTGATGTCAAAAAAAGGATTTAGACAGGGCGACGCGCTGTCATGCGACTTCTTTAATATCATACTTGAGAGATTTGTGTAGAACTCCCGCGCCAACACTAGAGGTTCAATTTTTCAAAAGTCCGTTCAACTACTCGCACACGCAGACGACATTGACATAATCGGAAGAACAAAGCGTGATGTCAGTATAGCCTTCATGAGTATTGGGACGGAAGCGGCGAATATGGGTTAAGCAGTCAACGAGGGCAAAACCAAGTGTATGCTGTCAGCAAGAAAAAACACCCAACACTGATGTCTTGGACAAAACATCACCATCGACAGCTATAACTTTGAGGTAGTTAGGGACTTTGTCTACCTGGGTTCCGCTATAGAACCCAGGCTAAGAAGGGTATTGAGTAGCAAAGCCATCTCTCGAGCAACTAATGTGTCCATGTATAAGACCCATGTAGGTCCAGAAGCTTGGACCCTGTCAAAGGCGGATGAAAACACTTTAGGCTGTTTGGAGAGGAAAATTCTTCGGACGATTTACGGTCCCGTCTGCATAGACGGAGAGTGGAGGAGGAGATATAACATCGAACTGTATGGGCTGCACAGCGACACCGACTTAGCAAAAAGAGTCAAAACTCAACGTCTACGAGACCGGAAAATCTTCGAATCCACCTGGCAGGGACGGCGCAGTAGAGGAGCACCGGGACTCAGGTGGCGCACGCAAGTGGAAGGGGACTTTAGCCAACTTCACGTGCGAAACTAGAGACGGCTAGCTAGAGACAGGGCTGGCTGGTGAAGCTTGTTGGCTGAGGCCCAAGTCCACCCCGGACTGTAGCGACACCTTATGTAAGTAAGGTCCTTGAAACCCTTCACCCGCGTGCTTCTCATGTTTTCTCTTTTCCTTCTGAGAAGTCGTGTTGAGCTCGCTAGCAGCTCTAGTCTGCGCAAAGCCACTTTATATGCTTTCTGTTTAGCTGCATGAGCTTGCCTGCATCCACCGTCGAACCAGGGGTTATTTTCTGATGGGCATGTGGCGCACCCACCAAGCACTTTAGAGGGGGCATCGTGGTTTGCATAGGCTATCAAAACTTAACGCTGGCTGCTTAGGACTTTCGTAGAAGATTTTGATTCTCGATTAAGGACTTGGCGATCTCTTGCGATTGCAACCTTCCGATATTAAACTTCCTGACAGTATTTCCATTTCTTGGCGCTGTTTGGGATTTCTGCATTTGAGCCTTGGCTACAACGTGAAAGAGACCCGAGTGAATGTCGTCCCCTAGTAAGGTTCAAACTTCCATTTGATACTGATTGAGGGTCTTGCGTCAATCGCAATATATAGTCAAGCTGGTGTACGGTTTGTGGATCGGAAGACTTTCACGTCCCTTTCCGGATGTTGAAATGCGCAAACTGTGTACTTAATACCACAACGTGTCGCCCAGCAGCAGAGTCTTGTCAAGCAGACTCCGTGCTTTTTGACCATGCGAACATAAATGCCCTCTTCCTAAGTTGGTATTAAAATCACATAGTACAATCTTGATGTCGTGTAGCTATGCCATTACTCATAGATATGTTTTGTCCAAGTGCTCGAAGAAAATTTCTATGGCGTCGTCATCTTTGATTCTTGTAACATAGAGAAATAATTATGTCCTTAAGGTCCCAAGACATAAGACTGAATTGTAAGTCAAATGAGCAACGTCCTTCCGTCTGTCCGTCTATCGGTAGTCTAGTCGCTAGAAACCTGAAACTTTATATCTGTTCTTTTTTGCTATCGACAACATTTTTGAAATCTGTCCACTGACACGCCCACTTTATTTACTAGCATGAAAAATCGAAGTTGTCGTAGGAAGCTGAAATTTGGTGTGGCTTAAGTGGCTCAAGTGTATTGTGATTGGCATTTGAACAAAAAGTGAAAACCGCCCCCATGTGGGCCTGATAATATTAAATTTGCATTCTTATAAACGGTTCTTATTCGATATATTTGCTTCTAATCCAAAAAAACTTGCACTATAAATTGTTTAGATATGTGCGAGTCAAATGAATAAACGTTCACTATTGGGGGCGTTTTAAAGTATAAATCAAATTTTTAATATAAAAACGTAACGGTAAAAATTAACATCAACCCTTTGCGAATCAAGCGTTGTTGAGAATCGTCGTGTTGCGCTCGCTCAAGATTTTTTACCTTAGTCTGCCTCCAACGACAAAATCATATCCAAATAAGCTCTGCTTTTAGCAGTCGTCGTAGGTAGTACCGAAATTTCTCAGTTTTGCTTTTTTAACCCGGGCCCGGGCCATCCCACGGTGTTTCCTGGATTTCAGTGATATCTGCCTTGCAGTCGTTAACGGCTTCCGCTGAATTCTCGGCTGCTCGTAGTCTGTTAAGGGACCGAAAAGAGGCATTGCTCGTCTCGTCAATATTTCATCCGTCCAATTCCGGGTCTTGTTGATGATTCGCAACTTATTTTTTCTTTACGTGTCCGTGAAGTCACCCCCAACCTCGAGGAACAAATTCTTTTTAGCTCCATGCACTGGTTAACCCGCTAATTATAGGCCTGAGTCCCAAATACGTTGTATAAGCCCATATAAGATGTTCACAAAGTAGTTTGACCTGGTTGGATCTATGGACGCCACGATTGAATTCATCTGTGGAATTTCTCTGCGCAGTCATCCGGATACAAGGGGAAATGATTTAGTAGAAATTACCTCCTCCCCCTCTCTCTCTCTCCAACCTCTGCTACTGGGTATGGCACCCGGTGTTCACCACGGGAAAGTACCTACGGGTTGGTTTAGAAAAACCCGTGGATGCTTGTGTCCTTCTGAATGCACATGGGTATCCTCTAACCAAACAACAACTCTTTTTTTAACCCCTTGGATCAACTCTAGTACTGAAAAATTTACCTTAAAACTAAATTATTCAATTTCCACATTACATGGATGTTACAGCTTTATATTGCCGTGAGGTTAAAATAAATAAATATAAATGGAGTGGCGCAACAGCTCGAGGTGAACCAGGGCCAACTTCTCAACAATGTATGCTGTGTGTGTTAATTTCTTCACTTTCAAGGGGACCTACAATTTTTTTGCCTAATCCGAACGGCACTTTGAGAAGTTTTTCAAGACAAACGATACTCTCGGAGGGCTTGTCAGACCCTCGCGGAGGTGGGACCGTGAAAAAGTACAAGTATTTTTTTTTCAGGTGACGAAGGCAGGATTTGAACCCAGACTTCCGGCATAGTAAGCACACACACTACCACTACGCCAGAGCCCCATTGCCGTGAGGTTGCTTTCCGCAATTTCATAGTTAATGTTTCGTTACCTATACTCTAGCAAAGAATTACGCCTGATAAAGCGCTGCTGTTGCGAATTTGACATTGTTAGCAAACCGTCCAGTATTTCTTGCTAAACTTAAGAGCCATACTGATGAGAATATCCCAGATTCGTAATTCTATGCATCTTAAGCGTCGCTTGACCAACGCAAATTGCCTGAAATAATTCCAAAACTGGTCTTTTAATCTCAGCTTGACGTGGTTGCGGCGCTGCTGTAAGATTCTGTCATTGCATTCTAGGAAGCACAAGAGTTCTCTGTTTAATTACCCATTACTTACATAATGACGCCGGATCGCGTTAATTGTTGTCACATAACGCTTTTAAACTTTACCTGTTATACCTTAACAAAGCCCGGCCACGGTTGTCGGTGTTCTCTTCTTATATGCAGGTATACCTAACTGCATAATGTGTGAAAGTATGAAAATGGTTATATAAGGTCAGGTACTGTAAGTTCTTCGCCCGAAGACATTTAACGTTATTCTATGGATCATAAAGCACGGACAGTAGATGCAAATGCCTACACTGTGTGACGTTTTATGTCGTAATTAACGTAAGTTAAAGAGAAGAGGAATCTCCAGTGGTAGAAGTAGGTAAGGTACCTCTTGGAAGTTCATTACCACAGTCTTCTGTAGTTGTGCTTGAATGTTTTGTTGCGACGCATTTCGATGTAAAAATACTTTTCTATTGATACTAACTACATAATTACGAAGCACCAAGTAGTGTTTATAGAGGTTGAAAAAAATAGAAATTAATTTTAATTAATTCGTTACGGCAAGATATTTTACTTGAACTTGTTATATGAAAAGAGCTTAAAAGTGCAGAAGGCCCACTTTGAATGCAGCCGAGTTGACCATAAGACTTGTTGAACCTTCTTATGCAGAAACGAGCATTGTTGCGTTCTTACTTACCACTTACCAGAATCAGCCAGACTGTATGTGTCAAAATTAATCAACCGAAGGAATACAAACATATTGTTGTAATGAGCTTGCGATCAACAAGTTATGACAGCTCTAAAAAGTGCGAACATGTCGCGAAATAGACAATAGACAAAGAAAATGATAGAGGCTGACCTATTTTGTAACACGTCTTCGTAAAGGTTAGATTAGACTGTTTGTTTAGAAGCATTTTTTCTGTCATTTTTACTGGCTTTAGCATCATGCAGTGTGATCGTTATTATTCTAATAATGCGCCAACTTGTCAAAATTAGACAAAATTCTGTATTTTGACAGATAAAAGCTCCAACTAAGATATTCAATGTAATTGCTTCACTTGTCGGTCTCTAAAGCCGCGTTGTCGCAAGGAACAGAAACAGGAACAGAAACAGAATTTCATACTGTTATGTGGCGACAAGAAATAAAACAACTCGCAGGAGTCCCTGAATGCACCCATCGATTCAATCTACAAACGCACCCGCTCGATTCACTAAACGAACATACCCAACTGTCATTCCAGTCATCTGACAGCAGCTGTCATATTCGAAGTTCGAATTTCGATTTCCCCTCCTTGGAATTCAGCGGAGGAGTACCAATGGAAAATTACCAAAGGGGGTATGGAACGTACTAGAAGGTGCTTAATTTTGTATAAATACACGGGTGGCAGGCTCGTACGAGACAGTTTTATTTTAAACGTGGACTTGTGAAAATCGGTAATAAAGTAAAAAGTGATTGAGTTGAAATAAAGTGTTGAATTCTAAATAGTAAAGTTGAATAACAGTGTGATCTGAGTTTAAATAAGTTTGTTTGATAAATAAAGTGTTTCATTGTGTGATTATAAAAGTGAAATTGAGTTTTATTCAACGAACCCCAGGCCGAAAATATTACATTGGTGTCAGAAGTGGGATAAAACTCATAATTGTGCGGGTAAATTCTACAGTGGAATTTTCCGGAACAGTGTTAGTGTGTCAAACAGTTTTAAGTGGAGATTTCTAGAAAAAGTGCGCGTAAATAGCGTCGGTGACTAAAACGATTTATTTGTGCAGTGGAATTTTCCAGAGATATCGTGTGTGTAAACAGTGTCGGTGACTCATACAAATTTGATTGTGGAATATTCCGGATACATTGAAGTTGATTGTGCGATAAAGCTATAATTAACTAAGTTATAAAAACGGTTTCAGTGATTTGTTTATTCGCAAGTGAATTTTCTGGAACAGATATAAGACATAAACAGATTGTGTTGTGAAAATTGTGTGAAGACAATTCAAAATGGGTCGAAAAATTGAACAATTGACGACAGCTGAGTTAAAAGCGGAATTGGGTAAAAGAAACCTCCAGACTTCGGGGCTCAAAAGTGAATTGTTGCTCCGACTCCAGGACGCTATTACCGAGGAAGGTGGACATCCAGACACGATGCTGTTCGAAGTTCAAGACGAACAGCAACAAAGCACAGTAAGTACTGCCGATGAAATGCCCGCTTTCATGAAGTTGCTTCTGGAGAAATTCGAAATGATGGAGAGTAGCCAAAAGAATGCTCTCAAAGAACAAAAGAACGCTCTCGAAGACAAATTCGAGAAGCTGGAGAGCGGCCAAAAAGAACAAAAGAACGCTCTCGAAGACAAATTCGAGAAGCTGGAGAGCGGCCAAAAAGAACAAAAGAACGCTCTCGATGAAAAGCTAGATACTAAGTTCGATGAGCAGAAGAAAGCTCTAGAAAGCAAACTCGATTCCCAGAATGCGTTTTTTGAGGAAAAGTTCCAGGCAGTAGATCAAAGAATTGAAAGCGTGGAGGAAAAATTCACTGAAGTCAAATCGGAAGTTGAACAACTGGCTAAGGAGCTGGAGCTAGTTAAGAAACAGAAAGTGCGAGAATATTTGCCCGACGGTCCACGACGCAAAGAAATGCAGCCGCCTGTCTTCGATGGCCAAACATCGTGGCCGATTTATAGGAGACAATTCGAAGCTGCAGCGTTGACAAACAACTGGCACAACGAAGATAAATCAATTGCTCTCACGCTTGCGCTCCGAGGAACAGCTGCCGAACTGCTGCAGACCATCCCTGAAGAAAAACAAAAAGATTATGATGCCATGGTGAAGGCCATCGAGATGAGGTTTAGCGACGACCACATGCAACAAGTTTACCGGGTCCAGTTGCGCCGAAGAGTTCAGACAAGGGGTGAGACGCTTCAACAGTTGCAAGCCGACATCGAGCGATTAGCGAATTTGTCTTATCCCAACACCAGCAGGGAGATAATAAACGAGTTGGCAACCGATGCGTTTACCAATGCCATTGCGGATGGAAAGCTACAAATGGCTGTAAGAATGGCAGGTAAGAAGACTCTCGCTGAAGCACTAGCATTCGCCCTGACAATGGAAGCTGCAGACCAAGCTTCGCAAGGTTGCCATCGCATAAGGGAAATGGCTGGTCTAGAGTGCTCATGTCAACGCATCGACATCGAAAGGCAAAACACGAACACCACTCGGGGACAAATGAGATGCTGGAACTGTAACAAACTGGGACACCTGCAGCGACAGTGCCGAGCCTCAGTTAGACAAGCGGGTTGCCCACATTGCGCTAGAAGGAGACAGAATGAAGAAGCATCTGGCAGGATGTCGGAGCAGAAGTTGGTTGATGGAATCGACGCCCGCAGGACCATCATCCAAGTCTCGCAAACAAAACGCTGCAACAAGAGTCTGACAGTAGAGGCAATCATCGCCAACAGAAGATGCGTGGCCACTATTGACACAGGTGCCACGGCCTCCATCATCCGAAGAGACCTTGTTCAGACGTCATGGCTACATAACACCAGCTGCTACAGTCTGAAGACAGCTACAGGAGAAGCGGCGAAAGTATACGGGGAGGTGCAGCTACAGATACAACTAGAGGGACTGACCTTCTCACATGCATTCTTGGTAGCCGACATATGCGACGAATGCATCATTGGAGTGGACTTCATGAAGGCACACGAGGTAATTCTTGACCTTCGAATGCAGGTGCTAAGGTATCGAAGCATCGAGATCCCTATGGTATACGGAAACGACAACGCTGTGAATCTTCGAGCAATACTGGGAGGCGATGAAGTTCTGCGGCCCTCTTCAGAGACAGTTCTTTGGACACGTTTGGAGGGTGATCCTGGGAACCACCGATTCTATCTCATCGAGCCAGACAACAAAAGTGAATTTAAAAGTTACGTCGTGGGAAAAATTCTTGCAGAGCCCAGGGATAACATGGTGCCGGTAAGACTGATGAACCCAAATAAGCGCACCGTTAAGCTCAGAAAAGGAGAGGTGATCGGAAGATGTGTGCCCGTTGCAGCCATTTCGACAATAGCTGAGAATGAGCCTGCAAGTCCTGTCTCTCCATCTAAATTGGCCGAGGTATGTAAGACTATACTCGGAGACTGTGAGCTAAATCAGGAGCAGCAAACCATAGCGGAAAATCTCATTGGCGAGTTTGCTGATATATTTGCCTCACAGGATGGAGACTATGGTCGAACACACTTAGTACAACACCGCATAGACACCGGAGATGCTAGACCAATCCGCCAACCTGCCAGACGACTTCCGTTGGCTAAACAGGACGAGGCCGCCGAGATGATATCGACCATGGAAAGAGAAGGTTTGATCGAAAGCTCGAAAAGTCCGTGGGCGTCGCCTGTTGTACTGGTGAAAAAGAAGGACGGCAGTACTCGATTCTGCGTGGATTACCGGAGGCTTAATGATGTCACAAAGAAGGACAGCTACCCTTTACCTCGAATAGATGACACATTGGACACACTCTCTGGAGCAAAATGGTTTTCCACTCTCGACCTGAAAAGTGGCTACTGGCAGGTACAGATCCATCCAGAAGACAAAGAGAAGACCGCTTTCACAACTGGCAATGGGCTTTGGCAGTTTACAGTAATGCCATTTGGTCTGTGTAACGCTCCGGCCACCTTTGAGCGTCTTATGGAACGTGTCTTACATGGTCTGACGTGGAAAACCTGTCTGGTATATTTGGATGACGTCATCGTTTTGGGAAAGACGTTTGCAGAACATCGCGACAACTTGAGGGAGGTCTTCTCACGACTTCGAGCAGCACACTTAAAGCTCAATCCAAAGAAGTGTGCGCTCTTCAGAGCAGAAGTAAAGTATCTGGGGCATGTGATATCGACGGATGGCGTGAAGACGGATCCAGAGAAAATCGAAGCTGTGAGAAGTTGGCCAGTTCCCAAGGACAAACACCAGCTAAGGAGCTTTCTCGGTCTTGCTACGTACTACAGCAGGTTCGTCAAAGATTTCGCCGGGATTGCAAAGTGTCTGCACCAGCTCACTGAGAAAGGAAGACAATTTAAATGGTCAGGTGAGTGCGAAAGAAGCTTTCAGCATCTGAAGCAGCGACTTTGCGAAGCACCGGTACTAGCTTACCCCATCCCCGGCAAGACATTTATTGTGGACGCAGACGCTAGCAATGTGGGTGTTGGCGCAGTATTGTCGCAGTTACATGATGGGCAGGAGAAAGTCGTAGCATACTTCAGCAAAGTGCTTACCCGACCAGAGAGAAATTATTGTGTTACCAGGCGAGAACTCCTTGCTTTAATACTGGCGACGAAACATTTCCAGAAGTACCTGAGCGGCCAGAAGTTCATCTTGCGTACCGACCACGCCGCGCTCAAATGGTTACTGCAGTTTAAAAATCCTGAGGGCCAAGTCGCAAGATGGATCGAGCGATTGCAGGCCTATGACTTCGAGATACAACATCGCAAAGGAAGACTGCACTGCAACGCGGACGCATTATCCCGGAGACCATGTGAGCCCAATTGTAAGCATTGCGTGCGACAGGAGGAAAAGAACGAATGTACTGTCCAGCGAGTAAGAGCCGAACCTGCAGAAGGCTGGAGTACTGAGGAACTTCGCAACGCACAACAAGAAGACCCTGACATTGAGCCAATCCTTGCATGGAAGGAATCTATGGAGAAACCGAGCGCAAGGGATATATCCGACAGAAGTCCCACATTAAAGGCATATTGGGCGCAGTGGGACTCTCTCCATGTACAAGATGGCGTTCTGCGAAGAAAATGGGAAATGCCGGATGGAAAATCCTTTAAGATGCAGCTTGTGGTTCCACGGTCGAAAGTCCAGGAGATTCTACGGGAAATGCACGATGGAGTGTCTGGTGGGCACTTGGGCATCAACAAAACCCTGGAAAAAGTACGGGAACGTTTTTATTGGCTGAGTGCAAGAAGGGACGTTGAGAGTTGGTGTCGGAAGTGTTCTACTTGTGCTGCTAGTAAGGGACCCAAAGTCAAAACCAGGGGTAAAATGAACCAGTACAATGTGGGTGCTCCCTTTGAAAGGATCGCCGTCGACATCGCAGGACCGTTTCCGGAAACTGAAAGCGGTAATCGTTACATCCTGGTTATTGCCGATTACTTCAGCAAGTGGTCCGAGGCATTTGCGATCCCAAATCAAGAAGCGAAAACCGTTGTCGATCAGATAGTGGACCACTGGGTGTGCAGGTTCGGAGTGCCAATGGAATTACATTCCGACCAGGGAAGAAACTTCGAGTCGAAGATATTCCAGGAAGTATGCGCAGCAATCGGACTACAGAAGACACGGACCACACCTCTTCACCCACAATCAGATGGAATGGTGGAACGTTTCAACAAGACGCTGAAGGAACATCTCTCTAAAGTCGTGGACGAGAATCAACGGGATTGGGATCGGCGAATACCTTTATTCCTCATGGCCTACCGGAATGCTATTCACAGTACAACTGGATATACTCCATCTGAAGTTTTATTTGGCCGAACTGCCAGGCTACCCAGTGAGCTTAAATTCGGATTTCCCACTGAAGAACCCACATGTGAGGAGGACTACGTGGTTGACCTTAGAGAAAGGATTAATGACATCCACCAGAGAACCAGAAGCAATATAAAAGTTGCAAGCGACCGCATGAAGACGAGATACGATGCGCGAGCAACGGCACCCGAGTTCAACGAGGGAGATCTGGTATGGCTCTACAACCCACATCGTAAAAAGGGAAGATCGCCAAGATCGCCAGCTTCAGAAGGACTGGGAAGGTCCCTACCAAGTTGTAACGCGAATTAATGATGTCGTATTCCGAATCCAAAGAGGACCAAGAGCGAAGATGAAAGTTGTCCATGTTGATCGCCTACATCGCTACCACGGAAGCAATGATGACGTACTTGTTCGGGACGAACAAAACTAAGAGGGGGGCAATGTTATGTGGCGACAAGAAATAAAACAACTCGCAGGAGTCCCTGAATGCACCCATCGATTCAATCTACAAACGCACCCGCTCGATTCACTAAACGAACATACCCAACTGTCATTCCAGTCATCTGACAGCAGCTGTCATATTCGAAGTTCGAATTTCGATTTCCCCTCCTTGGAATTCAGCGGAGGAGTACCAATGGAAAATTACCAAAGGGGGTATGGAACGTACTAGAAGGTGCTTAATTTTGTATAAATACACGGGTGGCAGGCTCGTACGAGACAGTTTTATTTTAAACGTGGACTTGTGAAAATCGGTAATAAAGTAAAAAGTGATTGAGTTGAAATAAAGTGTTGAATTCTAAATAGTAAAGTTGAATAACAGTGTGATCTGAGTTTAAATAAGTTTGTTTGATAAATAAAGTGTTTCATTGTGTGATTATAAAAGTGAAATTGAGTTTTATTCAACGAACCCCAGGCCGAAAATATTACAATACATTAGCAACGCAAAAAGCATTCAGCGAATTTAGGTTTCAGTTGCTAATGTATGAGATTCTGTTTCTGTTCCTGTTTAACGTTGCTTGTGACAACGCGGCTTAAGACTAAAATAACATGTCGTTGGTGTTTCGAACTTTTAGAATCACGAGGGTAAACATGAGGTTTTCACAGGTTTTTGGTTTCAATGAAATCTGTTTTGACTATAATGCACAATTTTAGCTATAGCTTCTTAAGTTTTTGTATGTTAGAATGATTTCCTATAAAAATACGTAAAGTTTTCCGTTGTGTGAATGTAAAAAGTAAAATTGAGTTTTATTATAATAATTAATTAAAAATATGTAACGTCATAATAGGTACCTACATTTACACTGCACCGAAATTCAATATTTTGCAAAAAAGGTTTAGATTTTTTCCTGTTGGCACTGATATTCAATATTTCGAATGACATTCTGAAATGCTTAAGATCGGCTGCTCGATTATGTACATCTAGTTTATAACCTTTTCACACCGAACCGGAATCTAGATTTGCAGCAATGTGGTTCCAAAATCGACCTTAAGCAGCGTTGTCACACGGAACGGAAACAGAAACAGGATTTCACACACTAGCAACGCAAAAGGCATTCAGCGAATTTTGGCTTCAGTTGTTTATGTATGAGATTCTGTTTCTGTTTTACGTTGCTTGTGATAACGCGGCTTAATACCGTTTTCACACCGAAGCCAGAATCTAGATTCTGAGCAATTCGATTTCAAAATCGAATTGACCCTTTCACACTGCGAAAATAATCTAGATTTTGTTGACTTTTCGATCAGTTGAACACCAACTGTCCAATTTTTCACTGTTGTCACAAGTTAAACAGCTTCAAATAAGTAAAAAACAATTGTGGATAACTTAAGAAGCACTGGAGAATACATGAGAATAACCGCCCAATAAAATAGTATAATAGTATAATATAATAAAAAAAAAATAGTCCTCCTTTTTATTTTATAAACAAACTTCATCGGCTGTCATTTGTTCTTTTGATTGAATTAAAAAAGTGTGTTTGCTTTTATTTTCCTATGATTCCCACAAAATCGAATACCTACAATCTATTACATTTGTATTCGATTTTGTGGGAATCTAGATTCTGAATTCTACAAACGTATGGGAAATCTAATAGATTTTTATTAGATTTGGGACTTTTTTACTCTGAATCTAGATTCTGGCTCGGTGTGAAAACCGTATAGGGCCATGAAATACTGAATAACTAGATTTATAACTTGAGTCCCTCCTATCCTCAAACACAGATGTATTAACGCTTTTATAATAATGTCAAAAAGCTACTTTTTTTATAGATTTCCGTGTCAGTGAATAGGTAGTTTTTGTTGATTCAGATATTGTTGCTTATTGCGAAGACATTAGAATTTTTCTGCACTATTTATTGATAATTCGCACATCAATGTTTCAGTGAAAACACTCAGTGAAACACACACATTCTTATGGGGAGCGACGCACGTCACGGACTCGTTCTATAGGCCGCTTCCCATAAGAACACGTGCATTTAATTGAGTTGTCAGTTGTGTACTTCAACGTAACGGACGCAACGGATTCATTGGGCTGAATGCTTTACATTCTTTACAGTTTGATTTGAGCATTCTTGCGCGGAAGAGATTAGGTAATTTCAAAATTAATCTCAAATTTTCGTGAAAGGATCTAGGGGAGTTTTAAGAAGATTTGTCTAAGCTATGGATAAGTGTCAGGTAGAAACATCGCAAAGAGCCCCTTCCGTTACCCTTAAAATTAAATTATCATCATGACTGAAATCGCCGCGGATTCGATAAGGAATAAGCAAACGTGGAGAGATAGAAAATCGTTCGTTCAGTAGTTACTGTAGTACCATGTTTCCACTGAGCACTCATCCGCGATTAATATAAATCTGCATTAAATCCTCTACAAACGATTACGGGATTAAGCATACAAATTTAAATCCGCTTGGCAAGCGATGAAAAATAAACACCCTAATACCATTTCTCCACCGAGCACTAATCCTCGATTATTATAAATCTTTATTAAATCCTCTACAAATCACGCGATTCAAATCCTCTCGGCAAGCGATTAGAAATAAATCGTCTCATAAATCCCATTCACCCTATTCACAAACCTATTTTCTGCACCTTTGTAACAGTTTGAGAATCAAAAAAGGAAATTGAAACTGTCCCTGTGCGATAGATCTGTCACAAGTTCGTTTTCTATTCTGACGTTTACTGAGGAAATCGATTTTCGTTAATGGGAAATGACATCGCCACTCTCTTTTGAGAGCCAAAATGACAGAAACAGATCGATGGAGAATTAATCGATGGAGCCACTTTAGGATTTATTTTAATCGTCTCGCGCTAATCTTCTTATATTTGTCGGTGGAGACATAGTATCAAAATAAAATAAAATCTGATTTTTTACCTGATATATTTATTTAAAATAGCAAACTTGCTATAAAAATTTTCAAAACGAAATCAAACTCTGTCAAACTCTAAATGGAAGCAATTTTAGATTATGTGTTTCGAATTCATATGCATAATTGATTTATACTGTTGCCAAACGGGGATATTCGTTTTCTTTTATTAACGAATGGAAAAGTCCAAATGCGATACCTGGTGGAGAATAGATGAATACTTAGAGACCTGCACCAACGTCAAAGCCGAAAATTTTGACTTTTTTCCTGATTGATAGAAACTTCAATGAAGAAGACGTATGTTTTCCCGCTTTAGTTTAATTGCTCAGTTTTTGTTTATTTTTTCATCAGTGGACAAGTAAATCAAAGCTAGATGATAACTCTAAAAATCGCCTCTGGCGATTGAAGGCAACAACGTCAGCTTTCTAAATTGAAAGCTGACGTTGTTGCCTTCAATCGCCAATTGAAACGAGCAGTTCTTGCCTTTTCTATTTTCGATAGTTTTTCAATGAAAAACGCTAATGACGACTGGAAAAGTCCAAATGCGATATCTGGTGGACGGTAGAGGAATATCTAGGGACCTGCAACAACGTCAAACTAAAAATTTTGACTGTTTGTTGACTGACAAAAGCTTATCCCTTTTCCAGTTTTTTTTTTTTTTTTTCACTTACCAAGTAAATCAAAGCCGGATAGGGTTTTATTTAGGCCCAGTGTGCCGTGAACAAAAACAAAAGCTGGGCTAGTTTTATTGGCTGTGTTCTTCAAACTGTCACTTCATATAGGAAAACAGAGAAAAAGAAGTTGAAGCCATTTTCAGTATAATTTTTCACAGAAACAAGAAAAATATATACAAAGAAGTTTATACTGTTCACAAGAGTTGATCTAGGATTAACTCAAAAAATTTGGCGAGTTAAGTCGAGTCTAATCCCAATCTTACATCTCAGTTGAACTCTGAAACTCAGATAGGTAATCTCGAACTGAAAAACTGGCCCTGATAGTCAGACAAAAAATATGTATTTCAAATATCTTTGCGAGATAAATATCACGATATTTTTAACCATATTGTGAACTTGACCATTCGAAATTGTGACGTCGCCGCATTTGACTTCGGAAAAACCTCAGACGCCGTAAAATCACACAAGTTAAAGGACGTGCCGCAGTGCATTGGAAAGCAATTAAGATAAATTTATTTTCAAAAAACCGGAATCGAGTTCAATCTGTTAAATCAGCTACATTCAAAGTCTACAAATACGGAATTAATTGTAAGTATTTATGCCATCTGCCGGGGGAATCATCAGAAGAAAAAAAAGCGTCAAACTTGATCGAACTGCGCAGTTCCGTTTGGAGCATCCATGACCGCATGGTTTAATTCATTTTTTAAACTTTCCCAAGTATTAAATGTACATAATTTAAAAAGGATTTGGTTAAATTCGAAACTCGATTTAAACAATTAAAATTCCTAAAAAAAAAAAACAAATATTTAATCAAACTATTGTAATTTAAGCCGAATATCCCTCTATTGTGACTGGTAACTGGGTTTGACGTTTAAATAATTGACAATCCCGCTGTAGAAATAAAAATTATTGACCGAAAGATAAAGCCAAACTGTTTTCTTTGGAGAAAAATAAATTCAACAAAATTATAATTAAAAAATAAATCTAAAATGAGCCTCATCGGTATCGAAATCCAAGCAGACGACCATTGTACAAATAGTATTTACTACGATGGTGGTGGAGAGAAGCTTGAAGACGACGACCAGATCGAGACGCGTTGTGGTGAAATTTTCATTTCGCTTCAAAAGGTACTAATCTTCGTGTGTACCGAGTGCAATGAGAACTTCCTGCAAATCCAAGAGTTTTCTAAACACTTAAAAGAACACATGGACGAAGACTTCAAATATAACCCCGCTGAAGATCCAATAGGAGAGGAACTTATAATTAGCACCCCGCCAATGGAGCCGCTAGAAGTCGATACGAACCCATCGTTTCCCACGGATGATGAACAAGACATCGCAGAAGCTGCGGAACTTCTCGAGGACTTCGAAGCGCTGGAAGAATGCGATGTAAGTGCTTTTTGCAAATGTAGCCAATTTGGTCGAAACTAGAATCAATTCATTTATTATTCTCCCCAAAAAAAGAATTGCACAATCCATACACTATCCCTGTTCTGTCTTGAGTACGAAACGTAATCGGTTAATAATTATTTTTAGGAAAGCAATATCGTTCCCCTATCATTTGCCGATTTCCCCAATCTCCCAGGCATCGCCCAAGGGACCTCGGAAGACGACGATCAAATTCTAGAGAGCGAGCCAAAAGCCGATATTAAACCCAAGAAACGCCCAAAAGACGAAAAGCCAAAAGATTTTGAAATCTCGTGCGACCAATGTGACAAAACATTCAAAACCGAAAAGAAGTTCATTACCCACTCTAAGCAGCACAACAAACAGCGAAAACACAAGTGTCCCCTTTGCGGCTTCGCATTCACCGAAATGTTCAACCTGAGGGCGCATATGAGGAGGCACGTAGGCGACAAGCCGCACGCTTGTGAATACTGTGGCAAAAGGTTTGTTACCCGCAACGAGATAAGGACGCATCTCAGAACACACACCGGCGAGCGGCCGTTTGTGTGCGAGCTCTGCGGCCAGTCGTTTGTAACTTCGGGCTCCCTAACCGAGCACAAGAAGCGCCACAACAACTATCGACCGCACAAGTGTCACATGTGTGAGAAGAGCTTCTTTGATACTGGCCTGTTGAAGGAACACCTTGTCCTGCACACGGGCGAGCGTAACCACTTCTGCGACATGTGCGATGCGTCCTTTACCAGGCGTAAGGCATTGTTGCAACACAAAAACTTACATTCCGGGGTAAAAATGTTCAAGTGCATGCTTTGCCCGAAAGCATTCGCACAGAAACCGGGACTATCTTCGCACTTGAAAACTCATAAAAACCTCAAAATTAAAAAAGAAATCAAAGAAGAGCCATAAGAAAATGTTTAAGCTTTGTTTGCATTTGATGTTGCTGAGAACAATGAATGAATTGACTTATTTTCCAACCAAATTTTTATCATTATTTTTATTCCTATCACATAAAAATTGCTGCAACGAAAAGGGCTTCTATCGGTTTGAAGTTCTTCAAAGTAATAGATTACTTGAGTGGTTTGCTTTGCAAATTCAACTCAATAGCTTCGACAAGAACCACATTGAGGGTGTGTTTTTAGAATTCACGGTAGATGGTGCCTCTCTATCATGTGCAAAAACCTGTTACAGGGTGTGCCAAATTCTGGTTATAAACAAAATTAAATTTCGTGAGCGATTTTTCATCGTAAAAGTTAAGGATCATGTTACTTCCTGCAGAGATAAATTTGGAATGTTGGATAAAAAAAACATGCAAAATTGCTTGTTTTTAACCGTATATACGCTTGGAAAGATTAGACGTTTAGTTTAAAAATTCAAATGAATCTAAGCGTCTACAACGTAGTCCTCAAATGTATTTGCGAACAATGGATCGATCTTATGAGTATGTCAGTACAAGGGCATAAAAAAATCTAACCAGAAGAAAAGATCTAACAAAAGAGGCTGACTGGCGCTGGACCTTCCAAGATCACATTGTGGAGCTTGTGGAAGAAAGTTTATACTTGTTATCTTTTTAGTGCATGTAACAAAATGTGGCCTCGATTAAAGACACGGTTTGTTTAAGATCCGATTAAACTGTGATGTCAAAAATCGATGGTCTCCTTCTAGTAATTAGGCACGATATAGGGTAAATTCTGTAAAGGATAAAAAACTCTTGCTTTAAGTTGTGGTTATTTTAAACCTTTCGGTTTGAGCTACTTAAATATTTTTATTGTTGATAAGTAGAGGCGAGTGCTTCAATTGTACTTTAATAATAGAAGAAAGTATATAATGAGCTTTGGAGGCACTGCTGCGGTCTCCCATGACAGCATTTAAGAGTGCGTCTCCATAGGTCAGCTTTCAAGACAGAAAAATGTAGAAAACGTAGAGCTATATTTTCGGTGGGCAAATTATGGAACGACGATTTATTTGTCATTCATTCGCTGACGAGAACATAGATGCGTGTACGATGCTTTCGCAACTGAAACAACAGTAGTTTTGTTTGAAATTTAAATGAAGTCGGGCCTTTCAAACAGTTATAACAGTGCAGTTAAAAAAATGCTAATCTCTCCCTTTTTCTTTTCCCTTTTCGGGAACATGTTCAAATTTCAGCACCACCAAGAACCCGATACCCGTCGATTTCGATACCTGTCGAGAAAATTTATTATTTTTTTTTTGTCATAATCCGTTTGTGAACATTAGCAAGTGATGTCACAAGTTTGTGTTGCGTCAACGTTGATGTGGCAACTTTAAGACTATGTCAGAAAGTTGCGTTGCGCCAACGTTTATTTGACAACTTAAAATCAAACACATTAAATTCAATAGGCTGCCACAGCGTTATTATTTCGCGGTGGTTTGTGATTTGTTGGCATTTTCTATGAATTTTAATCATTCTTCGAATGGTATGTTTTCAACGCGGTTGTAAGCAGCTGGAACGTTACGGGACAAAGCAAACGAGAACGCAGCTTTGTGACATAGCTCTAATCACTTTATCCAGAAAACAATTAATAATTGACGATTGAAGGCTTACCCCTGCCGGTCAGATTTTGAATATGTGAAGACCTATATACGTCAACGACTGACTACTTTGTCATCCCATTTCTCAAACGAGTACAAAAATTATTTGTTTAGAAACAAATAATTGCTTACTAGTTGGCTTTTTGTGAAAGGACAAACTATTTTATTCACAAATCAGGTTGATAACTAAAGCCGCGTTGTCACAAGCAACGTAAAACAAGAACAGAAACAGAATCCCTTACATTAGCAACTGAAACCTAAATTCGCTGAATGCTTTGACACCGCAGCTTACGTAACAGGACGTAAAACAGGAACAGAAACAGAATCTCATACATTAGCAACTGAAACCTAAATTCGCTGAATGTTTTTTGCGTTGCTAATGTATGAAATTCTATTTCTGTTCCTGTTTCTGTTTCTTATGATTACGCGGCTTAATACGGAAAAAACACGAATTCGTTCATCGAAAGCAGGTTAACTTGTCAACTTCGAGATCTGTGTTGACAGCTTCACATATTCCAAATTTGACCTCCAGGTATCGCATTCTAACTTTTCCAATCGTCAATAGTAACCAATGAATAAGCCTTTCTAATGCTGGGTATGACACTAATTTTTGCGCTCATTAAAAATGATAAAATCGCTACTTTACTTTGACAGCGTCAAATTTGCTTTCATTGCCTTAAAACCCCTCACTTTTTTTGCTTAAAAATTATAAAAACGTCATCTTTTTAATTCTAATCGTTCATTAAAAGATAACAATTAAAATTATTTTGCATTTCCGAATCAGAAAAAATGCAACACATTTTTTTTTAATAACTTCTGCAAAATTTGTATTTTGACATATGCCGCTGTCAAACTAAAGCACCGAAATTCCATCGGTAGATAAAGAAGACAAATAGATATTGAGTGATGAGGACAACTACAAAATAAGTGTACACAAACCCTCTAAGCAAATTTAGGTGTCAATTATTCTGAAACCGATTTGACTTGTTTCTAACTCAAAGAACTCTCCACAAACTAGTTTTTTCCTTGTCATGTATGTTCCACATGCTCACACACACACACGTAACCACGAATACTAATCGTGCATATGCACAGTCCATTTATCTGAAATCGATTTGACTTGTTTCTAACTCTAGCCTTTATAAAAATGTGTTTCATGTTCATTATGCTCACACTCACACACATACCCTGCCACGACTACTCATCGGCATCGGTCGTGGCATGCAGTGGCAGTGACGTTGCAAATTTGAGAATTACCTACAAAAACAGCAAGTATTTCAAAAAACAAAGTCAAAACTGAGTTAGAATTTTTAAACCAATCTAACACCAAATAACGGTGTCAAAATTGAGTAAAATTAATGAATCAAAATTAACACCGAAAAATGGTGACAAAATGGAGTCAGGTTTTTGAAACCAAATAGACACCAAAAAACGGTGTTAACAATTTTTCAATCTAGGGACAGCACTTAACTTCAAATTGACTAAAAACTGAAACTAAAAATTGACACCGATTTGACATGACGTATGGATTGGAGACTTCATTTTTGAGTCAGTTTTAACACCGCCTGCTTAGAGGGAATAAAGAAAAAGCCGTCAAAATTGTTAACATAGTGTGGAAATGTACCCTTATCACATGTATGTTACATGTGCGAAAAAGTGAAAAACTGAGGAACTGTCAAAGAAAAGTTTGGAAAAAAAAATGAAAAAGCCGCAAAATTGTAAACATCTTGTGGAAATGTACTTTTGTGTGCGATACATGTGGGAAAAACTGAAAAAATGAGGAACTGTCAAAGAAAAGTAGAACTCGCACCCATTTTTTTTTTTTTTTTTTCATCTTTTATTTTTCATCCTTACAACATGTTGCTTATTATTTCTAACGTATCCACACAATTTTTCCAATTTTTGTGAATGTTGCGTACACACTCACTCTCATTGGAAAGTTGTGTGTTGATATTGTATTGCTCCTTTGAATTCATTAAAAATGAGAAAAAAAAAACAAAGAAAAAATGTAATGTCATACCGCCACAGAGCACATTTTTTTATATATTCTTCAAGAGAAGGAATTTTCTCATGCATGTTTCGAACAAATCTATCAAATTCACCTGACAAACTATAGATCTGGTATAATGCACTATTTCCAAATTTTAGTCAAGTTCGCACAATAAAGCCTAAAATCATGACAGTTGTCTTACGGAAAAAAGTCTCAACTATTGGTGTCTCATCAAGACGTTTTCCAGTCATATTCCAGCCCTGGAAATCGGTGTCAAGACTATGGGTGCATTTCTTTATTTATTCGAACTATTCTGGCCGAAATATCTGCGGTTTTTATAAATAAAAATAAATAAATAGAGTGGCGCAACAGCTAGCTCGAGGTGAACCAGGGCCAACTTCTCAACAATGTATGCTGGTGTGTTAATTTCTTTACACACAAGGGGACATACAATTTTTCGCCGAATCCGAACGGCACTTTGGGAAGTTTTTCAAGACAATACTCTCGGAGGGCTTGTCGAACCCTCGCGGAGGTGGGGACCGTGAAAAAGAACAAGTCTTTTTTTTCAGGTGACGATGGCAGGATTCGAACCCAGACATCCGGCGTAGTAAGCACACACACTAACCACTACGCCACGGCACCCCACGGTTTTTGGTTCATTCGAAATATTACGATCATTCCGCTTTGGGTTTCTTTATTCGTTCCGAATATTCAGAATACATTCTATCCATACTACATCCTGAGGTATTACGAATTAGAACGATCGTAATATTCCAACCTCGTATTTCCATTCTTTTTACGGGATGAATAAAAACGCACCCTATTTTCAGCCATTTTCCAGTAATATTCCAATCATGTAAATGGGCAAGGCAATAATCTGTTGAATTGAGACGACAAGTAAAGTAGAAATAAGCCTCGTTTAAATGCAGAGTTCACTCGAGCTTCAACCTCATGTAAACAGGTATAATTGAGGTTGAGCCAGGCTTAACTACCAATGAGTAACTTGGCATTATTAACTCAAAACCCGAAAATCAAGCAGTGTTTGGGTAGTCCTTAAAAAAAGACTTCAAGTGTCTCTTCGACTCATACACCGGCAGGCTTTTGGCCTCGCATGCAGATGCTCAAGGCGCGCTCCGCTACGCGATGTTTATCCAATTTTATATTTTTTGAAAACCTCGCGATTTTTAAGTTTTCTTTGCTAAATTTTTTCGGGCATTATGACATTTCTAAATTTGGGCGACAGTCCTCACGGTTTAAAATTTCTTAATAATTTGTTGCAAAAAATTCGTTAATTTGGGCAATATAACATTTCATTTGGGCTTTTTGACGCTTTACATTTGTAGATTTTGGCGTTATGGTTTTGACGATGAAACCATACGTGTCCGAGCAAATTTAAAACTATCATAACCCTCAAAATATTTCTTAACAATTTTTTGTAAAAAAAAACGTGATTTTGGCGATATGTCATTTCATTTGGGCACTGTGACGCTTTAAAACTTGAAATTTGGGCGTTATGACATTCTAATGGTTTTCTATTAAGTGGTTTTGGGCGATAAGACCTAACGCCTTGCCAACAATTTGTTTTTAGCTAGTCGTATTGAGCTTTGCAGCATCCTTGCGCATGTGCAGTCTGCACTCGGAGGGTTATTTGTCAAGGGGGCCTACTAATGAAAAGCTTTCAATAATCGACAAACGAATTGTTGGGTCCCTCTAAGCAAAGTTCCGAGTCAATTTTTCTGGAACCGATTTGACTTGTTTCTAACTCAAGTAACTCTCCACAAACGAGTTTTTCTTTTTTTTTGTCGTGTTCCACATGCTCACACATATGTATACGCAACCCAGAATACTCATTGTGCATCTACACATGTTCTCTCTTAACGAAATTCTGAGTCCATTTATCTGAAACCGATTTGGCTTGTTTCGAACTCCAGCCTCTCAAAAAATGTTTTTGTTTCATGTTAATTATGCTCACACTCACACACATATCTTACCACGAATACTCATCGGCATCGGTCGTCGTACAACTACGCATTAATTATTACCTTGATTCAAAAGAACAGTTACATGAGCACGATTCCGTTCAGCGAGAAAAGAACAATTTTTTCCTGTATTCCACACCAGTTTCACGATCCGGTATTGAAAAGAATACGCCATAAGTGTTCCGAGTTCTGTGGTTCTTGCGATTTAAAATAAAGTGTAGTGTTTTACTTTAAATTGCATGTACCACAGAATTGATAATGTTTTTTGTGCAATGTTTTTTTATGTGTAGTGGCATTGCAAATTTAAGAATAACCTACAAAAAAAACGAGTTTTTCACAAAACAAAGTCAAAACTGAGTTAAAATTTTTAAACCAAGCTAACACCAAAAAACTGTGTTAAAATTGAGTCAAATTAATGAAACAAAACTAACACCGAAACATGGTGTCAAAATGGAGTCAGGTTTTTGAAACCAACAAAACGGTGTTACCAATTTTTCAATTTAGGAACAGCACAACTTCAAATTGACTCAAAAATTTGACATGATGTATGGCGTGGAAACTTAATTTTTGAGACAATTTTAATTATTGAATAAAGAGACAAAGAATAGCTCTTTTTCACATATACAGTGAGTGAAGCATTTATTTTGACATTAGTCGCCCGATGTCGGGTATCGACTTGTAAGTGTAATGTGTCGAATGTATCACGAACCGGGGTACAAATGTCACCTTAACTCAGGAATGTTAAACAAAAGTAGAGCCAGCTCCCAGAAACGTATGAACCTCGAGCCGTCTCTCATGACATGCCTGGTTGAACACATAAGTAGTCCGCACTCACACAACTAAAACTAATGCTTCACTTTTCCCCCAAAAGACCACTTCCTTGTCTCTTTATTCAATGATTTTAACACCGCGTGCTTAGAGGGGTAATTTTGAAAACTGTCATTTGGAAATATGTACATGCCTATAAATTGACATGGGAATTTAATTGATTCACAAAGAAAAGTATTGTCAAGGATTGTAAAAACTTAGCATTAATCTCCTTTGTTATACAATGTAGATCAACCATTTTTCAGGTAGTTTTCAACGCACCCGTTGAAAATACTAACCATAACAGTTTTCTACTGATCTGAAACTTAAAATTAATTCAATTGACATTGGGACAAGAATCAAATAAAACTTGATTTCATCGTTATTTTCAAAACATCTACACTTTAACTCTTTTCACAATGCCAAGTACTTGCTAAGAATTTTAAATTTTTTATTTACATTTTCTTTACATAAATGACGGCAATAGAGTCACTATGGAATATGTTTACCATTTCAATACTTACCTCTGCCGCTATTCCTCCTACTGTCATCAATATCTGTGTTTGGTTTAATTCTTTTAAAGCTAAATGTAAAAAAAAAAACACAAGCAGCGTTTCACATTATTCAAGCATCGCCGCTTTAACATTGATTACCTACGCAAATTACCTTCGGTTGTCCGCTTCAAAAGAACTCACTGTCGCAAGACCAACTGACGCATTTTTCATAATCCTTTTCCGGCTAAAAGCTCACCGTTCCAATAGTGCGAGAATCTTCTTAACTCTGTACTCTGTAGCAATAGTCATGTCGTGTTGTTTTTTTATATGCTTGAACAGCATTCTCATGTGTAATTGCTTGAAGGACGAAATGTTGCTATGCGGCGCGTTGAACAAAAGTAATTTTGTGTACACATTGAATCGAATAAATAATAAAGCAAGGAATTATTGAGTAAATGCAAGTAGGTAATGACAGTATACCTGAGACGTCGCTTATTTTATTTATTTCACATTGTTGCCGGGTAGGTTAATGCCTGTATGAATCTTTGCAACACGACACAGCAACGAAGTTAAGTTTTTCCAATGAATTGGGTATGGAAACACGTGTTGCGCACTGGGTGGCCAAATGTTTGAAAAATTTATCGTTATGAGTGGAATGATGTAAAACTTTTTCTTTAGAGATCGTTGGGTGGTTCAAGATTATATCGAAAGGACAAAGGATTTTGTTTGAAACCAGGTTTTTTTTTTATTTGTGTTAAACGATCTGTAAATTGTCTTTTAAATAGGGGTGTGTCTTACCTTTGGAGTATCTTAATAAACCTTATGCTCAGCTCATCGAAAACAAATTTTCGATGGTCTTATTTGAAGAACAATCAATGGCTCCTTCTATAAGACCAACCAGGCTTGCGAAAAATCAGCTTCATGCCCATTACTCCACGGTATTCAATGTTAGGAACTCACCTTAAAATTTCAGTTTAAAGTACTTGAAATTTTGAAAGAGAGAAGAACGAAATTAAAAAAAAAATTTGCAGGCTGGTTCATTTATATGATATAGATACTAAGTCCATCGGATTTTTTCAAGGTAAGGCTTACCATTTCATGCGTAGGTTTGTCTTCAATGCTAAAGTAGTTCTCTATAGCTTTTCAATAGCAGATCTGCCTTACACCATTACGCACACACACCTGTCAGTGGTGCTAAAAAAAATTAAATTAAGTGAAGTTGGTCAAAGTGCTTTCAAGCACATCTGAGAAATCATTTAAATCCATTTAAAAGTTTGTCGAATTGAACAAACCTCTCAAACTTCCCAATCTCTAATTTTTAGAGAGTTCAAGGCACTTGACAGAAAATACTCAAACAAAATATTTGTAATATGACATAAATCGATAAAAATGCTCTGGGACGTATTTTAAAACAAAAAATAAGCAAGCTATAACGACAGCTTAAGCTGTATGGAGTACTTGATTTTGAGCTCGATTGTCATTTGAAACGCTGAAACTCCAGTATAAACAGCAAAATTGGATTTGGAAATTTTTCCACTAAATTCAGAATTAGGTCGGTGTAAATGTAGTATTAAGTTTTCAACATAAGTCTCACGAATTTTTGAATAGGTATTCAAGGTTCGCTATAGTTTTTCTTAAAATCTTCCTTATAATTTGTCCCAATAGCATAGATTAAGGGTCTAATCATAGCTATCATCGGATTGCATCATTAAAAAATTAATTTTCATGTTTTTAGACGTTTGAGCAAACAATGTTGGCTGTTATTGGTATCAAAATGAAGCTTATGAGTTGCAGAATTTTTTTCCGTAACAAAAATACATAAATTACGTTAAAACTTTTATGCAAACTCGCTTTTACTAATTCACTGACAGAAATCGATTTCAATGAACAGCTCATTTTGATTTGTGTTTTTGCGACAAAACCATTCCACTGCAAAGCATTCCATTCTCTTTCTATTCTCAACTGTCAGTTTTCCTTTCACTGATCAACTCCAACCTCAAACGCCTGTAGCTGTTTGTTGGCACTGACAGAAATTTTCAATGATTGCTATGAATGACTCGTCAGAAAACCGAAGACTTTGTTCCACTGATTTGTTTCAATGATGCTATCCGATGATAGCTATGATTAGACCCTAATGCTGGTGACACTTAATTTTTTTCACTCATTAAAAATGATATAATGTAATCATCCGTAGGTAAAGAGGATAAATAGATGTTTAGTTGTATGACAACTACAAAAGACCTGTAAGCAAATATGTAATAAAAAAAACCGCCAATTTGTAAACATCGTGTGGAAATATACTTTTCCAAATGTGTATGTGTGCGATACATGTGCGCAAAATTTGAAAAAATTAGAAACCGTCAACCTCAGTTTTTCTTCATTTTTGGTGACGTTACGTCATGTTGCTCATTTGTTCTTACGTATCTACACGATTTTTCTATTTTTTGTGACTGTTGCATACACACTCACTCTCATTAGAAATTTGTATATTAAATTTGTGTTGCTCCCTTAAATTCATTGAGAATGAGACAAAAATGAAAAAAAATGTGGTGTCATACCACCATAAGGGCGGCACTTGTTTTTTCATGCATTTTTTGAAAGATTTTTTTTTATTCTTTTAAATGTGTCAAAAAAGCAGTACCAAAACTTAACTCTGGCCTTAAGCACTTGTTTTACTTGGAGTTGCCTTATAGGAGTGTTCAATGTCGGCCTCAAAATCGTTCAAAAGGTGTGACTTCAACCACTTTGAAAAAGGACACCCATCTATTTTTACAAATCTTCATTTCTCAAAAACTTTTCAATACTAAAATAAACAAAGTTTTTTATATAAAAACCTACCATTTACTAAGTAGTACCATCTACTAGTACTAGTAGAACTAGTAGTATAGTACTTACCTACCATTTGAACTAAGTTTAATTTTTCTACAATAAAAAGGTTTTCCATGCGTACTTAAGGCCTAATCAGAACTGCAGCTGAAGCTGACATTGACGCTGAGTAAAAAGTTAAATACACGTATTCTTATAAGAGCGAACACAATGTGAAGCTGAGGCTGACAGTTGCAGCTGAAATTATTCAACTTCAAGCATGACGTTTGTCAAATGTTTAAATTTTGTCAAAAGTGACAAAAACTTCAAGGCGGAACACCTGTTTTTATTTCCCGCCTTTGTTTTATGTGTCAGTCTATAGATTTTTTTTTTTTGCTAAACTACAGAGTGACCGAAATTCGCTATTCAATTTTATATTCTGTAAATCGCTAGTAACGCTTTCAGCGGCTTGTATTCGCCTCGGCAGTCCACTGTGCAGTTATGCCTTTTCGAAGCTCTTCTACATTGTTGAATTACGTTGCTTTTACATTGCCCTCTAAGCACGCTGTGTTAAAATTGACTCAAAAATGAAGTCTCCACTCCATACATCATGTCAAATCGGTGTCAAATTTGAGTCAATTTGAGGTTAAGTGCTGTTCCTAGATTGAAAAATTGTTGACACCGTTTTTTGATGTCTATTTGGTTTCAAAAATCTGACTCCATTTTGACACCATTTTTCGGTGTTAGTTTTGATTCATTAATTTGAATCAATTTTGACACCGTTTTTTGGCGTTAGTTTGGTTTTAAGATTCTAACCCAGTTTTGAGTTTGTTTTGTGAAATGCTTGGTTTTTTATTTATTTTTTTTTTTTTTGAACGCTATTCTATGCAATGCCGCTGCTACTGCACATATCAAACATTTTCAGTTCTGTGGAACAGGTGATTAAAAGAAAAATGCTACACTATATTTTGAAACGCAAAAACCACAGAACTCAAAGCAACATAAACTTTGGGTTGTTCATACAACGATTGAGAAAGACTCCAAAATTTTATGTTCACCTCGAACATGAAATTCGAGGTAAAAATTAATGCTGCGTAGATGTACGACGACCGATGCCGATGAGTTTTCGTGGTAGGATATGTGTGTGAGTGTGAGCATAATGAACATGAAAAAGAAACATTTTTTGAGGGGCTAGAGTTAGAAACAAGTCAAATCGGTTTCAGATAAATGGACTCAGAATTTTGTTAAGAGAGAACGTGTGTAGATGCACAATGAGCATTCTTGGTTGCGTATACATATGTGTGAGCATGTGGAACACGACAAAGAAAAAACTCGATTGTGGAGAGTTATTTGAGTTAGAAACAAGTCAAATCGGTTTCAGAAAAATTGACTCGGAAATTTGCTTAGAGGGTGCTTGTATTACGAGACCGGGCATTTGATGGCCGTGTTTGCTCACCTAACGAGCTTCCGGGAAACGAGGATTTGGCATTCTTTGCAGAAATGCTGTGCAGACCACGTTACGTATTGCTTACACAGACGTTTTGGTCTATTCTTTCGCCATCCTAAAGAAATTTATAATTTCAGTAAGATTGAAATCGTTCTAGCTGGGATATCTTCTTCTTATTTTTCGTTTATAACATATTCGTCATTTTTACACATGACTTAAATTACATTTTTTGTATAAGTTTAAGAATTTTTGCAAACTTCACCAAAAAATATAATAAAAATGCAGATAGAAAAGAAAAAATACATGTTTCTTTATGGGAATTCCGCCCACTGTAGTATAATGAAAACCTATTTACAAACATGTTTGCCATCATGTACTCAGCGTCTCATTGTGATCGATATAAGCGGCAAGCTTCAGCCACAGCGACAGCGTCAGCTACTTATTCTGATCAGGCCTTTACTATTGCTAGTCAATTCACATGATTTTCTAGTTCTTGTCTATAAAACTTTTCAAATAAGTAAGTAGAATTCAACTATTATCACAGGCACAGGAAACTTCAAATTGTAATTATGTGTTAAACCGTTATGTATGTATAAAAAATTGCCATTAGCAAATCCTCTGATTTTTTAACGTAGTTTGTAAGCACTCCTTGGAACGGTTCCAACCGGTTCGAACGTCGAACCAGAAGATGCGACGGATAAGGGCGTACAACGAAGCGAGATCCTTTTTCAATTGACCCCAGGCTAGACTTAAACTCGAGCCAATAAAGTGTGAAACGAAGCACTAAGTCATATAATTTAGGCTGTCATGGTATTGACTTTCGTTGTAGGGTGACATACTTAGATCCATAGCTAATGTTAAGTCATTTCAGAAACATTCACCCCAATTACGCAAGTCGTATACGAGAGTCACGACTTTAGTTTTTATATCGATATGTTACTGGACATTTTCTTGAAAATATTTTTCATATTTCTCAGCGCTTGTTTGAGATGCTCCTTTAGCGAAGAAATAGAGCACAGCCAGCAACTTCAAAATTGGTGCCACTGACGTTGTGTGTACTCTTTTCACAATTGTCTTTCTTCTTCCAAAAGTTGTGTTATTGTATTTTTGGGAAGAAAAAAAATAATAAAACTGCGATTAATTTCTTGAGTTGGAAATTGGTTTGAAATTTTAACTTTAAAAACACATCATGCATTCGGCAAATTTATTGAAATAAACTATCTCTGGTGGCTCTGTAAATATTTGCCAACCGTTGTGTTGGTTCCTCCACATATATGCGGTCATCAAAAAATAGATCCGATTGCATTGATTCTCCTTTTTTGTTGTTCAATTTGATTTCTAACATAAATCACCGCACCTTTCAAGCTTGCTTTAATTTTTTACATCTGGAATTTTGACACTACTTGTGCATTTGAAGTGCGATGAAACGCGTTGCTGCCCGGCTGCATCTGTGATGGAGTCGTATTCAACGCATACGACTTGCATAATCGCAAAGCAAATACGATGCGATACGAGTACGAGTCGAGGTGACTTTTTGTCTACGACTTGCGTAATCGATTTAAAAAAATAATTTCGAGCCCGCTTTGCTCGTCTAACTACAAAAAGCCGCATTGGCATACTTTGGATTTTTTATAATTAATGACTGGGGTTCCGGACATTTTTAAGCTCCCGCAAAGAGCAAGGATCCGGACTTCTGTGCTTCAACTGCCTACCAAGATTGTCTCGGATAATGCTCAATGGGATTCTGGTTAAAGAAGCAAGCTAGCGAGACTATGGTGCGCAACTGGCCCTTTCGAAGACATATTAACAAAAAATTATTTAATCGTCTATACTATTTTTCCTACCTGTCATCCGGTATCAGGCAAGACCTGGAGTTTTCTACGGACTCCACTCGCGACGTCCACAGATCAAATATAGTTGTTTTTGTGGCGACTTTCTCGCGCTACTTTTTGGCGCTCGATAAATAAGTAGAGTTTGCTTACCTGTATGGTCTTAAACCACAATCTCTTTGTCCCGTTTTTACAGTATTAGAAAAAACGCAAACGTTCTGCACGTTCAAAACTTTACTTCTTATCTCGGTTGATATTAGAGCACTGCTTCTGAGGGTACCCGAAAACAGCCATTTGTTTACGTTTTGAACTTAGCTTTGCTAAAAAAATGCTTGCAAATCATTCATTAAGTCAAGTTTCCATAGAGGATCATACCTGGGATGGAATCGACTATGGTGATCTGAGATTTTCACATTTTGTGACGACAGTCAATGTGATCAAACCAAATAATCCGACTGCGTAAGTGCCTGTTTCCATTTGGTTGATCCTCACCTAACCCAAATTTTATTTCTCAAAATAAAACGGAGGTTGAACGGTGACCACCACATTGGCGCTTCCCCTCACCATAGTAATTCTGACACATCAGGTTAGGTTCAACCAAATGAAAACAGGCACTAAGGTGATCACAAAAATATTGCTCCGAATCGTTGCTTTATTTAGGCTTGTGATGTAAGAACACTCATTTTTATTCGTACATGCAGAAAGTCAGCCTAAGGGTAGGCAAAAACACCACCTTACCAGATGGTTTGAAAACTGGTTGGTGACCAGCTGATTTTGACGGTGATTGATCGGGAGCTGTCACAAGAAAATTGTGATGATCACAGTTTACGCAGACGAATTTTCGTGATTTGTGACATCACTTATCATAGATCACCTTAGCAGATTCCACCCGTGGTCTCAGAATATATGTTTTAGTCTTGTTATTTTGTGTTTACATCGAATGTGACCAAGTTCCGCCCCAGCAACATCTCCTACAACGGACATCTTAAGTGTTCCTTTCCTATAAAACTTGTAATGACATCTACACTGAGATAGAACAAAATACTCGTTGCCATGATATTTTAATCGATTTGTTGGAAATAATAAGGTTAGGCAGCTTAAAACATTCACCCAAACGGCCGAATCGTCTCCTTTAAAACTATCTTAGCAAGCGTTGTCAAATACCTGTAGTTTGGGGGCAGGTGGTCGATTTTAAACAGCATTCATACCGGACTAACTCAAGGCTCTATGCTAGGTCTTTTTTTGCTTGTTTGTAACTCACCTTAGATGTTTTTGTTCACTTATACGTGGATGATGTTCAAATTTATATATTGAGACCCATAAACCTGACTGTGGATTCGAATTATAGACTTATAGACTGAAAATTATGTCGAGAATCTTAAACTCTTCACAAAAAATTGACTTAAATAAAAATCCGACTAAATCAAAAAAACTCGTTATGGACAGATTCCCCTTGTCGCCGATTTCAGTAAACTTTGGGTTTAACATCAACCGTTCTCTTTCCTCTACAGATGACGAACTTTTAGCGGAAAGTCGTATTTGTGGATGCCTTGGCCTTCGTCTGAGTCCTCACTCACTTCACACAAATTGCCACAGACCTACACAATTTTTGTCTCTTACCATTTTTGAGTACGCATTTGTTATCTTTTTGTTCATCTGATTCGATTTACAAATCTATATTCATTTCAATGACTTGTTGAGATTTGTATTTGGGCTCCAAAACAATATAACTCGCGCGAACAGAAACCTGTTCTAGGACATAATTTAAGGCAGCTTCTCAATGCCAGATGATGTATTTTTATTCACAAAATTACTTAACTGAAAACCCTTCAACTCTTTTCTTGTAAGCTGCATTTCGTACAGTCACTCGACATCTTTTAGTACCCACGTTCAATTGCATATCAAGTCAACACAACAGGGCTGTAAAAGAATACAATCATTGGTGAATGCATTCCTTGAAGTCATACGAAGAATTCAAGTGGATTTGTTTTAATTCAATGACTTCAACTTAATAAAATTCAATCAGCAACTAAAATCGTTTTGACTCTTCATGAAGTGTATTCCCTTCAAGCTTCAAGTCACTAGCATTCACTGATGGCCTTTTCGGTTGGTCGTCCGGGAGACTTTCGGGCAAAACTGTTTTCTTGGACTCGTTTGACAGTTCCTCTTCTGGATAGAAGAGAAATTTGTTTCGGGTTTTAAATCCAGAATCAAAACCAGAAGCACGCACACAATCATACATGTGTCAATGTCAAGTTGGATAAATGTCATTTGTCCCCTGTAGAATAGCTTTTGCTTCACAAATACAACGCTAGATAAACTTTAAAATCAAGAAAAACGTGTTTGGCTGTTCGGAAAGCAGCCGCAATCCGGGAGAAGAACGCCCTGATCCGGGATCGCCAACCGAAAAGGCCATGAATGATTTCAATCAATTTCAATCGATTTCAAGAGTTCAAGTGGCTTCAAAAAATTGGATGCATTCACGGATATTGTGCTTGAAATTTAAATAACATATTTTCATGTATCTTATGAAAAGGTCGATTCTGTTACAAATCGTGTGACTCAAGTATGATGTATTATTTATTATTAACTGCAATTGACCTAGAGCCCAAACAAACAAACATTCTCCATTTATCCAGGCATTTTTTTCTCCCAATAACTTTCAACCAACTCTCCTTCTCTCCCACTGGTAATTCTCGGGTCCATTGAACATAATGTAAGTGATGAAAGGATTCACAAAAACATTCCATCGTTGATAGTCCTGTAAACATATCCAAACCTTTCACTTAAGACTTGTCCGGGTACTTCCCTTCCTTTCCAGGATCTTTATAATTTATTTGGTACTAACTATCCAATGTAGATGAACTCCTTGAGTACCCCCCAAGGCTGCAGCATCCAACATTGACTTTTTCTCGTTTATTGTTGAAATGAAATTACCTTCGTCTGTTTACCAATTGTCGCAAAACCCAGCATCACGGCCCACATACAGCTGGTGATGATGTTACTGTAATGCAATTGTCTGTTTCATTGCTGCTGCTTTTCTTCTGGAAACGTCTCAGACACACGGATGCATTAAACGACTACAATTCTGGACTACAGCCGAACTGTAGCTTGTTTGAGGCAGTCATTGCCGAGCGACGCGACGTGCTGTTGCTACATGTGTTAGGAACAAAGTCTTTCACGTAAGACTCATACTCCCCATTAAGATGATAGAATACCATACATTTACCTGAACGACTGTGCATGTCATCCAATTCATGCGTGATTGAATCTCAGTTCTAACGTTTTTTATTACGTAGATTGTACTTATGGTATTTTTTTGTTGTTTTTGTTGCAGCCCTTGCTGTTGTTATGATTATTCGAAAGTAGCAAAGTCGATAAATACCCCCTTGGATATTGTAAGCTTTGTCTTGAATGCTTTCAGTCTTCTATTTTTTAGTGAATAAGAAGAAAGTGCTTTTAAGTCCTTAATAAACGAAGAAAATTAAAAAAGCATAATTACCCAAAAATAAAATTTTTATTTACATACCATTCGCCGTATGAATGGAACTTAATAACCGTCGAAAGTCCGAAAGAATGTAACTGGTACACTCTGTAAGAATTTCTATGTAAAGGATTTTTTTCGAAAAGCCTAATTTTGAATCATTTCGACTCTAATACCATACCGTTGCTTAGAGTTTAGAAATTCCCTTTTTAAATCAAGTCGGTTTTGTTTAGTACAAAATTATTAGTTAACACCCCCACAGGGGCACTTTATTGGCCTGATACAAGCAGTTACTAAAACTTAATCTTAAACAATCTAAAGTTAGTACAAAACTTAAGTTTAACGAAAGAGCTTGAAAAAGGATGAAGCGAAAAAAGAGAGGTTAGTTATGAGGTAAGCGCATACACTTCATGAAGAATTAACTCTTGCTTGATTCAAAGGAAAGGCCAGAGGCAATAGCTTTGCAAAGAATTCTGTTGAAGTTGTTTAGTACAGAATTAGGTATACTATTTCACTTTTTAGTGAAATGATTCCTCTTGAATGGAACTCCTTGAACCATCACACTTGATACTCAACAAACATCAAGGAAAAAATATTCTTTTCATTACAACTCGGCAAAATTATTACGTCTTATAAGCTAACTAATATGCAACAATGCAAGCTAAATGCGACTTTGTTACGTTTAAAAACTGTTTAGAGATTCCCGATTGGAAACTGTTCTCTCAAAAACGTCCAAGGAGTGTTCTTCACGCGTTTTTTTTAGATTTTGTTTATCGACACCATATAACGAGGGCTGATTAATGTCTCAAAATTTCAATTAACGTATGATTTCTGTTGAATATTTTAAAGCATTTGATCTCGGTTAAGACAAGGAATTCTTAAAGCCGTAGCTGGATTAGCCTAATGTGAAAATACAACGAAAATCCCACTAAAGTTCTGCCAAACGTTTGCGGTTCCGTATTATATAAGATTTGTGTCTTTCTCAAAAGTTACACAAGTTAATTGTAATCCTTAAAAGGTTGAATGGGTTATAAAAAAAAGACAAGAAATTACAATTCACCAGAAATACACACTTCTTCGCGGCGAAAACCAACTTTTACCCAATTTTTCAACCTTCCCAGGGCAATTTTCCTGGAGCATCATAACGATGGGGGAGGGGGGGGGGGGGGGGGTACCGTGGCGTAGTGGTTAGTGTGTGTGCTTACTTCCTCAGTCAAATTAAGGATAAAAAAAAGACTTGTTCTTTTTCATGGTCCCCACCTATGCGAGGGTCTGACAAGCCCTCCGAGAGTATCATATGTCTTGAAAAACTTCTCAAGGTGCCGTTCGGATTCGGCAAAAAAATTGTAGGTCCCCTTGTATGTGCAGAAATTAACACACACAGCATACATTGTTGAGAAGTTGGCCCTGGTTCACCTCGAGCTGTTGCGCCACTCTATTTATTTTTTATCATAACGGTGCATTGATGAAAGACAATGGATTTTGCAATGATGTTCCAAAGGGATGACTTTGCTGAATGTACGTGTTCCATTAGATCCTATCGTGTAGGATCCTGCGGTTATTAAAATACTTACGGACGAAATGCCTAAGGAGTAGACTACGATCCTGCTTACTTCACCTATTATTGGTACTGCTTTAACCAGTCACACTATCGGTGACCGATTTGTTATTTGTCCAAACTTGACCGTCACCTCCGTTTTGCCTTACGTAGCCCGATAAGGAATGGCTGATTAATTTAGCTGATTAGAAATGGCTCATAGAAGTCAGTGAATCTCACGAATTGCTGCTTGACTTACGTGTTACCACGTGGTTGTATGGATTCATCTTGATTTACCTCATCATCCATCATTCATTTACCTCACCTCATTCATCTTGATTTGCCCTCATCTCCAAATCTAACCAAAGAAATCTGGTGATTTCTTTGTATCAAAATAATTGAACGAGTTTAATTGAAGTATTTCTAGTCTTCGAACAGTCTTCTTGGGCGCGATGCCAAAGCGCCGAATAATAAAATCTAAACTAGGTGACTGCATAAAAAGAATGTCTACTAGCAGAGGAACTCCGCAAGGTGGAGGGTTATCATCTCTCATTTGGCTTCTAGTAATGAATACATATTTAATGAAGCTCAGCAACTCACCGGTAAAACCCGTCGCTTATGCCGACGACCTTGTGCTCATAGTGCGTGGCTGAAAACACTTGTTGATCTGATGCAAGATGCGCTGAATAAGCTAAGCCGATAGACCAGGTCGTGTGGCCTTAGCGACAACCCGTTAAGAACAGAGCTCGTCCTCTTCACGAAAAGGAGGTCAATACCGGTTATAGAGCTGCCAACACTCGAATGCTCGGCTCTTCAGCTATCTAAAAGTGCCAAATATCTGGGTATCATCCTGGACCCTATCCAACCCTATAAACGCATTGAATAAAGAGACAAGGAATAGCTCTTTTTCACATATACAGTGTGTGTGAGTGAAGCATTTCTTTTGACATTAGTCGCCCGATGTCGGGTATCGACTTGTAAGTGAATGTATCGAATGTATCAGGAATCGGGGTACAAATGTCACCTTAACTCAGGAATGTTAAACAAAAGTAGAGCCAGCTCCCAGAAACGCATAAACCTCGGGCCGTCTCTCATGACATGCCTGGTTCCAACACATAAGTAGTCCGCACTCACACAACTAAAACTGATGCTTCACTTTTCCCCAAAAACACCACTTCCTTGTGTCTTTATTCAATGTATATACGTGTAACCGAATATGCGGGAGAAAATGTGGTCCTTCCCCCAAAATATCAAACTGGCTTTATACATCTATAGTAAGAACTATACTCACCTATGGATCCTGCGTTTGGTGGCCAGCTATAACCAAGCAGAAAAAAATATGAAAGCTTTAACTAAGGTACCAAGATTGGCTTGTCTCGTCACTGCAGGTGCTCTGAGATCTACGCCTAGCATGGGTTAAGAGACAATCCTTAACACTTCGCCAATAGATCTCTTCATAAAAGAAAGCGCCGCAAAAAGCGACATAAGACTTCAAGCCACAGGCAATTGGATTATGCGATCCACAGGGCACAGCTCAATCCTACACACACTACGATGCTGTGTAGGAATAACAGACCATATAAAACATTGTCTTGACTTCAATCAGGAATACTCAATTCACATTCCCAGCAGAGAAGACTGGAGGCTCAATAATGTTATAACCAGCTCCGAGGAAGCAATCTATACAAATGGAGGGTACTGGAGCAGGTGTATGCTCTGACAAACTCATGCAGTATCTTCCAAGCCGGAATTCTAGCAATACTTATAGCAGCCGAAATGGCCAGAGTATTGAAACTATCACAGCAGGATATTTCCATTTACGCAGACAGCCAAGCAGCCATTAAGGCCCTTATAGGACCAACACCAACAGTAAAATCTCGTGCAGTAGGACTCTGTTGCTCAGAACTTACTCACTCTAAGCAGACAGAATAATGTCCGCACTGTTTGGGTACCAAGCCATAGTGACTTTATCGGGAATGAAAAGGCTGACGAGCTAGCGAAATATGACTCAAATCTATGTATCACTACAGCGGACAAAAGGACCCAACCTCCGCTCTCTTTTGTGACAGGGGAAATGTCTGCGACTATGCACAATATAGCCCAAAACAGACAGAAAAATTCGCAGAGCTGCGGCCACATAAAGGCGCTATGGCCATCTATAGATGGCAGCAAATCAAATAGATGGCTTATAGCATTAAAAGGGCCATCACTGGCCATAGCCACAAGAGTGATAGCGGGCCATAACCTGTTGGGAAAACACTCAGCAAAATTGGAAATCACTTACACCAACTTAATTTGCAGGGGATGTCATGATCCGGAAGCGGAAGAAGATGTAAAACACCTCCTCTGCCAGTGTCCAAGTGGCAGCAGTTAACGTTTTCGACTTCTGGGCCAATTCTTCTTCGAGAAGCTAAACGAGCTTTTAAGTATGTACAGCGGTGGCAAATATTGTAAAGTTCAGCAGGGTGTCTGGCTGGGACAAGTTTCTCTTCAAAGGACAGGAACTGACAAAGTATCATAGTGAAATTAAAATCTTTATTCCTTACAGGTTGTCTCGAACGAGCTGGTGGCTTTTGCTGCCAGGAGCTCTACCTAATCTTCCAAGTGCAGTAAAATTTTCTAGCTTTTAGTATGTTGTAGTTGCGAGGTGATTCGACTTATGGTTCTTCAAGTTTGGGTGATGTAAGAAAAAGGTTTTCCCTCGTTAAACAGTACGTTAGCCTCGCTTTTAATACCGTAGACACTCGCATAGCTTTAGTTTCGATTAGTCTTAAACTCTGCCAAAATGAGTCGCAATTTCCATAGAGCTTGGCCTTCAATCCAAGGCAGTGCCCAGTTTGAACGAAAGCCAATTCTATTGTTCTCTGATGATTTGAATTGAAGTCTCAAACTCTTACTGCTCCAGCTACTGCCTTTCTTATGATAAGATTGAGTAGGTCGACTGAACCTCAGAATATACCTGGAAAATTTATCGTTCAAGCAAGACCCTCCAGTAAACTAACGCACAGCCTCCACCCTAATAGCTGTATTCATCGATTGTCATGCAATAGAGACACGATTAAATTTCCCTTAACTTTAACATTTCGAGTAACCTACTGCCATTTAGGCATCCACTCTACTATCTGCTATGTTATGTGTCTCTTCCTTGTGCCTATTACATGATTGACCTTCACTGAAATCCTTCACATTTGCATTAAAAACAAAAACCCAGTTGACAGCTGTTGATAAACGAAACCCTCTTTAATCAGTAGAATTAAATTCAATCGAATTCAATTCCCCACCGGCTGTAATATTTTTACGCAACAGGTTCACAAGCATACCACGTGCTTCGTTGTCATGTTATAACGTATGTTCATGTTTTTTTTCATTTGAAAATCACTCAATCCTGTCGACAACTTGCCAAATTTTATGATTTTCAAATATTTTCTTTCGCAACAGCCTTCTTAATCAGACAGTCAATATGGCATATGATTAGCTGTATGTTTTTTTTTTATTTGGTATTAGTAAGCTCACTTCTGTCAACAGCAGACTTTATGTTCACTGACGCTCGAACAGGGTTAGTTGAATGACGACAGGCAGTTCTCACTTTTGAAAAAATGTATCGAACGAAAAATCGTTGTTTACATATCTTAACGGTTACATCTATATACCTATGTAGTAAACAGTTTATTGATCCTAGGCGCCGAAATAATGGGTATACATAGTGTGGAGGAAGGATTTCACCACCCTTTGTCATCCTTGTTGCTACTAATCGATTGTTATTATATTATTTGAAGAAAAAATAAATAAATAAATGGATGTAAGTATGTACGTAGCTCTTCCATGAGTGATGAACCCTTAAATCTATCTCGACCAGGAGCTGAATTATAATATGCATAATCATGACAAGAGCACAGCTCCTTTCTACTACCTTTCATCTCCATGGTTCGATAGTAGGCAATCGCACTTTCCTTGCACACATATGTGTGTGTCTCCTTGTTGGGTTTGAGGAAAATGTTAACAACTCATTTCGGCACACATGTTTTGGTAGACTTGATTATATTGCCATAAAATTAAGTGAGCACTGATGATTTCCGAAATTAAAACTAGTATTTCGACAGAAATTTCACTAGGCAAGTAAAAGAAGTTAATGAATTTCAAATGCCTTTGAGTTTAGAGGCAACGTTGAAACGTGTTTTTTTCTTCTTTCGAGTGCCCACCTTGTTTTGCATAAACTTTAAGTGCATTAAATTTTTTGGGCTTATCCCCCTGAAATTGTTAAAGGCGCCTACTAATCATGTTATCTTAATGATTTTACAATTTCTTAAAAATACAAGGGCAAATGTTCGTAAACTCCGATAAGATTGACAGAAATTAGGCTTTGTCAACTATTGCCCTGTGATAATGAGATAGTAAAAAATCAAAATGGAAAACATAAGCAAATATCAAAATTATAAAAATTTAACTGGCATGATGCTTCAACGAAAAATCAATAAGGCAATCTTCAGCGCTCGTTCATCCTTAGTTTTTGTTTTGCCCAAACGTCTCTATTGGTAGGATCGAATAATATGCCCATTTTTTTTAAATCCGGAATAAATATAAAAACCAAAAACAAAGAAAGAAAATGATTTTCTTCGAGTAGTTTTTTTTTTAAAACAGCAACAATTCGATCTCTCAAATTTAAGTATTATTTATGAACTGATGAAGTCGACCAATTTACTTCTTATGATCGAATTTCTTGTGTTGGGCTTATCCTGGTCGTGCGAAGTAACGTCAAATATTCCATTATTTCAGTCCTTTCGGAAAGTACCAACGAAACTTGAAGAAAATATGGAATAAATATACCTATTTCCAGCAAAATATTTTTTTTTTCACCTTTTTATAATAAAAAAGAACAAACAAAACTTTTTTATTTATTTTCTTGAATATTCCGATTAATCGTGTTCATGTAAATGTTCTTTTGAACTGCGAATTAGTTCGGTGTCGACACTGGACTCGAAATTACGCCACCGTCGTATTTGACGGTTGAGGCTGGGTGTGGCTTTAATTGTGTATGTGAAGTGACGTTTCGACTCAATTTTCATTCGTGATTATTTACAACACGACTGAAATTGTATGAAATCGTTAAAAACTCAAATTTAGAGCTTTCAAAATTTATTTTAAGTAAAAAGTTGAAAAAAACTGACGCGAACAAAATCACGTTACGAAATGAAAGAAAAAGTAAACAAAATGAAGTCAAAGCAATTCGTCTCTTTGTCGTTCTGTTCACAATGAAGCCGAGTGTACACAACGCTGGAATTATCGCGAACACCGAGTATTATTTGACAGATCAGTGTGGCAGTTCGGTGTTTAAAAGAATACGCCATAATTATTATTAAAGAATTTAAGAATTACGCCACCGAGTATTATTTGACAGATCAGTGTGGCAGTTCGGTGTTTAAAAGAATACGCCATAATTATGTATTCCTTTTAACACCGAATCGCTACACCGAGCTGTCACACAAAACCCGATGTCCATGAAAATTCCATCGTGGTGCACGTTCGGATTAATTGTGTAAAGAACGATCAATTTGCACCGGTGCAGAAATCAAGTTAAATACGAAATTGCTTCGTCAAATTTATGTCGGTGTAGGAATTTTGAGTACGGTGTTGACATCGATGTCAACATATTTTTTATTAAAGAAAATTCTCGCAAAAAAGGCAATCCTTTTCCATTGGCCATGTTTTGCTAAAAATAAACGATTTATTATCCATTCCAAAGATGAAAGAATCTTCTGAACAAAATTTTAACGGCCTTCCAGAACTCTTGCGCTGTTCGTTTTTCTTATGGAAAGTGATTTGCTTCACAATTTTATGCAGAAATACGAACACGTTTTAGCTTGGGCTTTGCGTGACGTTTACGAGTTCTGCCACAGAATTTTTAACACCACCACCTCGTTTTTATGCAATAGTTACCGTAGGGCCACAATGCCCGTAGCGGTGGTATGTAGCAGTAGTACGTAGTACAGCCGCGGAGCCATGTGGCGTACAAACGAACAAAAACCTCGTTTATAAACAATGGCCGATACTCTTAGTTAATTTGAGCTAGATTTAATGTTTCTGTAAAACGGATGACACAAATTCCATAAAATTTCTTTAGATTTAACCATCTTAATAAACTTTTCCTCCTTTGTTTACTTTACTTGTATTGAACTGTCCACCGTGTAGCGCTGTCAACCGTGTAGCGCTACGAAAGTTAAAAGTTGGCCAACATTTACTACCGTTACAGCTACGCTCTACCGCCACAGACACACATTGTGTGCGCAATACACTGATTACATGTGTTTTAACTTTTGACAGCTCTTACTACCGCCACATCTCCATCACTGTGGTTCTACGGTTAAGTTGGAATTTCAACCTAGGTTGTCAGGTGTCTGTCGTTCGTTTTTTTTTAGCTAATTAAAATTGTGCTAACATCAAGCAAACACTTTTCCTATGGTTGCCCATAAGAGATCAAGTTCTGCCAACGATTTGCTTTCGGAAGCTGTATTTTAAGCTGCTTGTTAAAACAGTTGAAAATTATATTTAACGTTATGGCTCCTGTCAATGCCCAATGCAATGGAAATGAAGGTAGCAATTGCAATGAAAAAATAACTGGCATTTAGATTTTCACACATTTTCAATGTGGACATTTCATTGCCTACAAATACAAATTTAAAACGAAAAAAAAAAAAAATCACATAAGTTTTGAAATTTTCTATGTCTACGTTGTTTTCGGGTTTGAAGTTTATATTTTTATCTGTACAGAAGCCATTGAAGCCGAAAATATTAAATTTAAGTTTCAAATGTCATTTTCAAACTCATTGCCACGTAGATTTATGGCAATGATTGCTCTTCAAATAGAAATCAATCATTGATGGCCATTTAAAAATCAATATTGCAAAGCTAATTTCCAAAGCGTCTACACTAGTAATGAAACAGTCAATGGAAATATTTCAATCAATTGATTGCTTTGCCCATTGCAAGTGGAGCTTCTGGGCAAGCAATTTCAATTTATATCATTTGACTTGCAGTGTCATCTGGTGATAATTTCGCATCTCCTAACAGTCCGGTTTATTTGAGGTCTCGTTACAACTAACAACTAAACTGTGTGACGTACGTCAAAAATTTCCAAAGAACGTGTGCATAAGAGTTTGACACTTGATCAACCTAAGTGCCTGTTTTCATTTGGTTGATCCTAACCTAACCCAAATTTTATTTCTCAAAATAAAACGGAGGTTGAACGGTGGCCACCACACTGGCGCTTCCCCTCACCATAGTAATTCTGACACATCAGGTTAGAATCAACCAAATGAAAACAGGCACTAAGGTGTGTAAGTTGGATACTTTTACGTAACGAACGCAACGTCTTCATTGGGCCTTGAGTGAAAAATTGTTTAAAAAAAAAATGTACAAGCCGCTGCAACATGAATAGAGTTGTACTTAAGATTTTTAAAAAATTTCAAGAAAAGATTAGAATTTAAATAAAGAATTTAATAACAATAAGTTATCAAGCATTTCGGACATAATTAAACGGAAATTTTTTACATTTAGAAGTTGATAGACTTTTCCTTTCCTATTGCCTTTTTACTTAGTCAGAATGTCTTTGGCTAACTACCTTCAACTGCCTCTACTGGTTAAAAACTGTTTGTGACAACCTTCCATAGGTATGTACTTACATTTTTAAAAATAGAATCATATTGTGAGAGTTAAGCCGCGTAATCACAAGGATCAGAAACAGAATTTCATATATTAGCAACGCAAAAAGCATTGAGCGAATTTAGGTTTCAGTTGCTAATGTATGAGATTCTGTTTCTGTTCCTGTTTTACGTTGCTTGTGACAACGCGGCTTTAGACGTAGAATGTATATACATGCTATAAATTCTACAAATCGAATAACATCGCTGTTCTCTTTATATTATTAAAGGTCTACGAGTAGTAAAAACAACATAAAAACCTGAAATAATCTGTGAAGCATAAGTCCAACCATATCTTTATTCGATATCATTTTCGATATCATTGGTAGCATAGTAATATTTATCTAACAAATCTTTTGGAACCAAATGGGTTTGGAACAACGAGGGTTCCAAAATTTGAACATTGGAAGGTGTGGAAAGTCTTTTCAATTTCCTAGTCATTGAACTTTTACATTTTAAAATTTGCCATTTTATTTAAGGCTTAGTTCAATTCTTTAAACAATAAATTAAAAAATAAAAAAAATGGCAACCAAAAGAGGTTCAGGGTCTAAATTGTAAACACAAAACTGCGCACACGTGTCAGAAGTGAAACTTCTTTAAATAATTATATGCTCAATTTTCTGAGTAACCGCAGACAAAAAAAGCAGACGATATAATTACAAGGCACACTCTTGCATTGCACATTATAACCATTACAAAACACAGTGTCTCTAGGTGTTAAAACTAGACACAAGTAGATTTCATGACGTTAGTTTGCTTAGGTACAAACTTGTACCTATCCTGTGAAACAGGCTAATCAAAGAACTTCCAATAGTGTTATGTAAAGCCGACAACCCAATACGTTATCGAAAAATGTACTGAAAACCAATTGACTTAATTATGTGTGATTTAATTATTAATGTACTAACCGTCTGCTTTCAGTGTAACAAGTTTTTATTTTTGACACGCAAAAAATCAGATATGATAAACTACTTAATTCGAATCGGTTTTTTATTTATAGAAGTCTGGAAATGGTAGACAGCGACACCTTGCCAACACAACTTTAGGATTTTATTGAGATTGCTTTGGGTCTTTGAAAAGAGAAAGGTTTATTTCAGAAAAAAAAAAAACAATGTAGAGGCGACGTGGAACGTCACAAAGTTGCACAATGACGACAACCAAATTATAGAAAGCATATTTTGAAATGTTAAGAAGCTTTTACTTAGGTATACTCACATTCGAGCCAATCTATTTAAACCCGGAAAAAGGAGAGACAACATAAATCTGGTCGCGTTGCCTTCGAAAAAACCCTTTTAGACTTGTTGAAGTGACCCAATCTATGCTCTCCATCTATACAATCGACCACGCTCGCCATCGATTAAATCTGCAATGTGTAAGCACAAGTCATATTCTTCCTTACCATAACGAAATGAAGAACTTTGCAAAGCATACTCATACTCGTCTTAATTTACATCATTTTCGCAAACAAGAAATTCTACATTTAAAAAAAATAAACGTTTGACAGCACAAACGCTTAAATCAGAAACGCTGATAAGGTTTTACCACACTCTGGCTATAGCAATTAACTAGATTATGATGTTTATTATTTTCTAAACGACAGGTAGAAGCATACTGAGGTATTTCAAACATATAGAAATAATTTTCATGTCAGTACATTAGGTACTGCAGGTTTGTATTGCTTGATAACCGAGTTAAGTAGACTATGTTTCCCTCAGACAGGTTAAAAGAGGTATGTAGCATTGAAAAAATGATTTCACATCGCTTGACTTTGTAGTAAGATCTCAAGCGTAGCCGCCCTTAAAAGCGAATTGATTCAAAACTTAAGACGTTCTATCTGACACAGAAATGGGCGAATAATGCTATCGTTTTGACATCGCATTAATTGAAAGAAAAGTGAACTACTTTTTGCATCTGCGACATCATTCATCCTATAAGACACAACGCAATTTATTTCTTCCAGATTAATGGATGCGAACAGTTTTGTTACTTAATCGAAAGTCCAAGTCTTTAAAACTTTTATATACATACAGCCCAATACTTAAGAGCAAGAAATGTTTTAGCTTAAATCCGAAAATGAATGAGTGAAAAATGATTTTCGTAGTTTTTACGTTGACCTACCTTCATAATCCAAGAGATTAAGTACTCGACAAAAAAAAAACTGCTTGAGAAATCTGTTTCAAAGAAATTATGAAGGTAGAGTCCACCCCGTTTGGAGTTTTACAACAGGCGTGACAGTTTGAGCGTCAGAAAATCTTTTCACAACCAATCGATCCATCAAAATCTATCTAGAAAGAGATTACACTTTTACTTAGCCAGATTACTCAACAGAAAAGCAATTTTTTTTCGAAGAAAATCATCTACCGTTTTACGTACTTGGAGCTATATGATTTTCTTTACGTAAAGAACTTTGGTAGGTACACAAAAGTGGCTTGAACTATGTTAACCACGGCCTCAAAGTTCTCACAAAGTTCAATTGCAAGCTGCATGCAGCTATATAACCTTTCACAGGACGAAACCAAATAAAGAAAAGCAACCTTAGTAAGAAATTATATGGCTAGTCCTGAGATATTTTAGCTAGTTACACAAACTTTACACTAATAGACAGTTGCACCATCGCGAACATAATCAGGATAACCAAAAAAAAAATGCAAACTCCAGTAAAGCATAGCGTTCAATCAAATTGGACACTACAGACAACATATGCAGGGTTATTTCTCTGCCTTCCCCTAAGGACCACAGTTTGACCTAACAAATCTCCTGCATTAAACGATACATTACTTACGAGCACAGAAAAGCAAAACTTAAAAAAAAATACCTAAACAATCTCTGAAATAATGAACCTGTTAAAACACTTGGGATAAAGTGGAAAACTCTAGAAATCTAAACAGCCATGCATTTCTGTGGTAATGACTGACAATTGAATGCGTTCAAACTGTTTACTTTGTCCGCTTGCAAACAAACACCTTACCTAGCTCCTAGATAAAATTACTAGTTCGACTTACTGGTGACCGTCTTGTCGCTCTTACTCGAGATTACACAACACCATGAGCAACTAAAGTAGAAGCACCAAGCCAATGCAAACATAATCCGGACAAATTATGCGTCGGCTGTTTCCAAAAACGTCAAAATTGGTAGCTCTGTTCGTTGAAAAATTACCCACAATAGAACAGCACCGATTTGTCAGAAATGTCAGACGAAGTTGTACATTGACGATTGAAGGCGTACCTCTGGCGGTCATATTTGGAACATACATATGGCCTTTTCGGTTGGCGATCCCGGATCAGGGCGTTCTTCTCCCGGATTGGGGCTGTACATCTCAACAGCCAAACTCGTTTTTATGGATTTTAAAGTTTGTCTGGCGTTGTATCTGTGAAGCACAGGTTTTTCTACAGGGGACAAATGACATTTATCCAATTTGACACTTGGGTTGTATGATTGTGTGACTGCTTGTGGATTCAAAATCAAAGTGCCTGTTTTCATTTGGTTTATCCTAACCTAACCCAAATTTTATTTCTCAAAATTAAACTGAGGTTGAACGGGTTTACCTCCCCATAGTAATTCTGACACATCAGGTTAGGATAACCCAAATGAAAACAGCCACAAAAGACAATTAATCTTCTATCCTAAAGAGAAACTGTCAAACGAGTCCAAGAAAAGAGTTTCAGGAGAGTTTCGGTCACTATACATTTCGACCGTGGTACATCATGGCCGAAGTTGTCATTGTCATCACAATGAGTCCGGAAATTACATATTTGTTTACTAAAAACATTTTTTCTTTAAATTTATTTTTCAATAAAAGGGAAAATATTTAATTCACCGATCAATCTATGCCATGTCTCCACCGAAAAATACTCCACGATTTACATTAATCTTCAAAATAAGTTCAAGATTTACCATTCAAATATCCTACCCGTAAATGACATTCACCCTTTTCACAAACCTCGTTTATGCCGCTTTAAACCCTTTTCACACATCTTTATGACAGTTTGAAAGTGATAAAAGAAAACTGAAACAGTCGACAGTCATCATCATCAGTCAAATCATGGCACTCCTCGGGAATTTTAGTGAATCGTTGTTGTGCAGTACTAGAACTTATTCGCACAACTGTGCGTACGTCTCAATTTAAAAATCGCCCCAATGCGCCCTGCAAATACATTGGCACTTTTCAGTTCGGTTAGCTGATTGTCAAAAACTCAGTAAAAGTCTGAAAATTTCATTTGTAATCGAACGCAAAAAAAACACCGAACTGAGAATGCGAAGCTGTGAAAATCCACTGCACAACTCACAAAATCATGTCAAACTCCTCGGGGAATTTCAGTAAATGGTTGTTGTTGTCTTCACTTCATCGCACAAGGAAGTACCTATGTAAAAGGTGCGCTCTGTGGTGTCATATGGAGAAGGTACAAGGGCTTCCTCCTGCCTTATTGAGCGTCTAAAACTTTGTGCTGTAGGATAAGATTAAAATCTGAGGGCTTATCCCTCGTAACTTGCACAAATCCTTATTTTTTCGGGAACATTTTAAATATGTCATCATCACCGTTTTCGGTGACCTTCAATGGTCCTTCAATCGTTCCCGATCCCCCGCCTCCAACTCAAGAGACACAGGCGCGATCCCCAGACGGGTCTCGGAGATGTTCTTTACCTGATCCCACCAACTGTTTCTTGGCCTACCAGGCGGGCGTTTTGGCTTACAAAACCTGTCTAGGAAGTCTGCCGGGGGGCATGCAAACTTTTAAATATGTTTGGCGAAAAAATGTTGCGTCGTCCTGCGAAGAAAAATAAACAAAAAAATGGTCTAATTAAGCTTTGCCGCTGGCCCCTAATATCAACATAAATTTCTTCACCGAGGGTCCCTTATAGAAAGCCTCTGGGATTCCTGTTCCCAAATTAGACACTTTCCCAGGTGCCGAGAATAGAATTGGTATTTACTGGCGTGAGAGTCATCCAAACGGAAAAGCCAGTACGTACTAACAAACAGAAATGCTTTAGAATCCAAAAGTGTGCCCACACAAGTTACCTGCTAATTTGCGTCTGTCAGTAATCTAAGCAACGGCAATTTATAAAAGGAAGCTTCCGCGCTCTTCTCCTTTCCCCCCAAATGAAAATTAGTTAGGAGACATTTAAATGTTTTCTAACGTTTAAACGCGCTGTACCTGAGAATGCTTCTGGTCGTATGTTGCTTCTACCATTTACGCAGTGCTTTTATGTTTCGACGTTGCTTGTGCACTTTTTTATTACACCAGGTCAGATACTCCTTTCTTTCGTTCACTTCATAACCTTTCCTCCCCACTTGAACACACTTTTACAGACGGTCATAAATACTTGCCCGCAAGCTTATTTAAAACCAAGTTGGCTTGCAAAGTCACTGCCAATTGCATAATTGTGCGACAAATGTCCCCCAAGACAAAGAATGCTGCAGAGCTTTCCAGGATCTTGAAATCAAAACGATAATTCACGTCGAGAAGGTGTTTTAACTGACGAAAATGTGGCATAGCCGGTAGGTACCTAGGCTGGTGAAGGTCCGAAAAGAGTATTGACCAAAAAGCACCTAATAGACCCTTAAAGTAAATTTCAGGCCCCATCACTCTGCCTAACATAAGCATTGGAATTTCGTTGCATAAGTGCCACATCAGTAAGATGTCACAGCCAGTAGAATAGGCTCGTCAACCCACCAGGAGAAAACCTTCTTAAACCACCGGACGTCTTTAAAACTCAATGAATTATTGCTCGCCGTTGGGTGTTTCTATGTTTGAATGCCTTTACTTGACAGTTTGACCTCTTCAAACGCAAATTTACATCACAACAAGCAAGTGAATCAAAAGAAAACTCCCGCACAACACAATTTCAGATGTTCTCCTAGATTTAAATAAAAAAAAAACTAGTGAAAGTGTTTCCGATCACCCTTAACCAATTCACAAACATAAATTGAAAAGAGAAACGGAAGAAACTTCGTAAAAGTCGAGTTGTGCAAGATTCTCAAAAAATATAAAAAAAGGCACCAGAATTTCAAAATTATTTAACTTTTAGGGCCGCTTCTACAAGCGACGATACGGTTTTTGGGTACATTGAGGCTTAGCAGAGACCTTGTACAAGTGACAGCAATGTCGTCGTTTGTGTATCCCATAAGACCCAATGCTTATCTTTCAACCGCCGGATCTATTTCAAAACTAGTCTTAACTATCCTTTACATTTACACCAGGAACTAACCTTTGTAAATATGACAATGACGCTGCCAAGTTTAGACCGTATTCGTTGTATGGCGTCCCAGCCCAATATCTTAAAGCCATAACTGGCTTTCCTGCTACTTCAAATCCGCGGACAGACAAAAACACAAAACCTACTGAAAGCAGACGAAACCCACCAACCAAGACTTAGGAAAATTTCAATTCGAAAAACATACCAAAATAGGAACAAAATAAAAATTAAAGTATCTCTCACCGTTGAACCTCATCCAAGAGTCTGTAATAAGTTGTTATCCTAAAGTCTGGACGTAACCCAACGCAAATTTGTTGGTACTAATTTTATTCAGGTTAGGAACCCCTAAGGACTTAGCCGATGAATTTTTTATTTGAATTTACGACATAAGGCGTAGACTTTAATTATCCTCGTAACTTGCACAAATCCTTATTTTTTCGGGAACATAACGTCTCTGTAAATTCTTTTCAATAGCACCCACTCACCGCAACAAAATCTATTTGTCGTGAAAGGATCTTTTTTTCAACTGCGTCCGCGAAATGATGGTGGCACTCTCAACATCTGATGAATTTGACGTTTCCTTCCAGCCCGATAGAGCCCAATCTTGGAATAGTTCCGTTTAGCCGGCATTTTTTTATGTTCCATGTCCTTTTTGCCTCGTCCGTTACTAACCAATTTTCGTATTGTGAATTATTGGATTCAATTTCAATTGAGACCATTTTATGATATATAATTTTATGACAAATTAACACGTTACTAAATTCTTAAAAACAGCAATCACTTACCCCGCTGTAAAAATAATGTTTCTTGGTAAAAGGACGCAGATCAGGACTTCATTTGAGATCCGCTCCGTATTCCGTTGTTCAGCCTTCCTTTTTGTATGCGAGAAAGCATTATATCGCATGTCTTTTGTTGTCTTAGACTTCAACCTAACCAAAATATATTCACAGTTCCTAATAATTTTAAAACAAAGCGAATCACTTAATTAACATTAATAATCATTATTAAAACTTGTCAAATCGTCTTCTCTAAAAATCTGTCGGAACTTTCTTCTCTACGTACTCAAAAAAATTCTAATTCAAGCAAAACACGCCATCTTCATTATTCGCGACACGCATATCAACAAATACAAACACCACCTTAAATAAATCTTTTTCGTTTTCCAATCAAAATCAAAACACCCCTCCCTCAAATATGGATGTTTATATGTGGTTGTATGAACAAACAAAAGCAACATTTTTTTCTTTTTATCCCTTGTTACAAGACCCTATTGTGAATTCGCCTTGTTCTGTGAACAGCTGATTAGTTCCTTGTTCATCCGTCAAACTTTTGGTTACGCCTGTACTGTTGGAACATCCTCCCCTAGTTTTGCCATTTTGTTTTGATCGATGACATCAGTCAGACAAAAAAGACGAAATCATATTTTTTCCCAGTCATCCGAGTTTCTTTTGACTTTGTTTGCGCTCAGATCAATTTTCAGGTCTTGCTTTTGCATTTCTCTGTTTTCATTGCGTTATATTCTGCAATAGAAGTTCTGTTATACTATTCTCAAAGTCGGGTGTTGTTTTTTTATATTTTTAATGTTGTGCAAGGCATTGTAGTTTCCAAGTGATGCATTGCATTTTGCCTATTATTCGTCGTAGCGAATTCCCTTTTGATGTCCCTAAAAAAAGTCCCCGACGGAAACAACTTCGTCTCCCTCTTTAACGATCTGCTTAGGTTCCGGAATTTTCATGTTTGCGCTTCCATTGATGATGGCGACCGGAATTTCGAGAAAATCTTAACTACTTCTACATCCCATGGCTTAAGGTGGTTTGTAAGAAGATTTATTCCTACTCACCGCACACGGGATCAGCAACAAGATCGGTTCTTGAGTCCATATCAAGTTGTACCCAAGTCAAGCAAAATGGACCCAACTCCTTTCCTAAATACCGGCAAAACTCCATTTCAAGAATGGTTTTATTGTAAGTTTGACAATTTTACCCAATAAAATGCTTCTATCTTGGCAATTTGGCTTTATAAACCTCCACATGGAGCTACAGAAGTAACTTCTTAGTCTCAGAACCAGCAGCTTCAACTATCTGGACTTGACAATCTCTGGCCATTACTATTCAAGCATTTTCTGCAACTTGTGAGGTGAATTGACTTAAAAGTCTTGATAATATTCGGAGAAGAAGCAAAAAAGCAAGTCCTTTCCAAAACGAAAGGATCATCATCATCTTTTTATTTACGGCGTGTTATTTGGGAGAGTCCTGGGAGAAAAAAAAATCCGAAGTGTCATTTCGTATTTTCCCGATGGTCCACCGACTGTTTACTCTGAGATTTACGGTCTGGTACTCGCCAGACGAATTTGAATAATGTTTTTGAGCCTCCACTCTATGCCGATAGCCTGGAGCTCATGACGTCCCACATGCACTGCTCACTCCATTCGGTGACGTAGCTTCTACGAGGCTGAGGCTCTGGCTAATGTTTTCGATTCTCCCTCCAACTCATCGTGAAGAAGCTCTAGCGTAAATCTCTTTTCGGGAGGTTGAACCCGAGGTCTACTTTCGGTAGTTATGTACTCCAAAATTTTACTGCCACAGAGTTGAAACGGTACCTGAACCCACTGACAGTTTAAATGCGTACCAGGGGACGATCTTCTCGTATCTTGGCCAACATGACCTGTCTAGGAAGTCTGTTGGGCGTCCTGAAAACAAAGCGCTCAAACCAGATCACCGAAGCATTGTGTGTCCCACTCGGAAAAGGAGCATCGTTTTTTTACTCTATCCCTAGTAGCACCAGCAACGGACCTCAAATAGGTTCTTCATTTCGGCAGCTTTTGCCTACGATCTAATTTTTGCGAATCGTTTCAAACGAGTCACTCCAAGCTCACCTTTCTTGTTGTCCGATCCAGTTCCTTTATTACGGCGCCAGCTTGGCCAATCCTACAGGATAACTCGGTTTTTCTCCTCCGATCCTTCGTGAAAAACACCTCGAGACAGTTCAACTTCTTCATCTGTTTCAATGGGACTCGATTTATGCGCAGGGTATACTGCACAGAAGTTAGAAAAACAAGCAGCACTTCCAATTTGCTCAAGCTCTTTTTTCTCGTTCAAAACCATCCATTGCTCGCTGAAGCTCCTCTTCGAACGACATAAGGAAAGCTAAATCATCTGCGGAAAGCATAGTTTTTTCCCCTAAGCAAGCCATTCCGAAACAGTCCAGACTCTGTTTCTACATCCAGTCCATTTGTGTTATGAAACGGTGACAAAGCACATCTCTAGCGAAGTCCAACGCATACATCAAAAAGATACGATTTTAAGCCATTTACACACGCAGCTTTTTTAGTTCCTATACAAAGACTGAATCTGAGTGGCTCATAGAAGAGGCAAAGTCTGCATAACTAACTTTACCTTAATGGTCCCGCTCACAAGCCTTTTCCAAATTTACTAAATTCGCGTATTCTGGTTTGCATATTTCCAGTCCTTAAATGCAAAAAGCTGGTCAACCTTTGCCCGTAAAATGACTCGATTACAGCCCTGGAAAGCGTTTTCAGTACTTGGCAATTATACTTTTCCCGAAAGACTTAAGAAAAATTTAGGCCCTTTTTAAGAAATCGCTCTAATCCCGTTTTTTGAAAATGCCCACCATCACCTCAATCGCTTTGGTCTTTCCCGCTACCCCAGTCCACGTTAATGACAACGTCGTCATTTATCTCAGGCTATCCACGAGCGGCGAAACGTCTGGCGCTCCCATAAAACGCAATGTTTTTTGGGCTTATTTCAACTGACGACGACCGTTCTGTCATTTATAAGTAGGCACCTATTCCCACAAAACAAGAACTCCCTTAGCCTGAGCAAATTTTGTTAAAACCACTCGTCTTCTCATACTTTTGATCAAAGCAGCACTCAAATGTTGTCTGATTTGGGACTTAAGCTTAAGTCAAGCTGTTCTTAGAAATTTTTAATTACTCCAAAAAACACCCACCGAAAATGGGGTACCCAACGACCAGACCCCGCAATTCCACCTTATCACTAAAATGACTTTCTGTTGCCATACTGTAAGAAATCTCCTGGCGAACCGATTGATAACACGTGAAAAAACATTGTCTTTTTTTTAAAACTCCAAAAATTTCATCACATACCTTTGTTTGAAAACTTGACTTTAGAAAACCTCGGAACTAAAACGATGAGGCTACTAAGCAAACCTCGTAACTACTGTCCTTATGGTGGGTAAAAAGCCACTGCCTATTTATTGGCTCAGTAACACAGCTTCGTTCCTCCTGCACAATGTAGAAAATAAGAATTCCTATGTCCATGGAACGCTTCTTTACATCACAATCATTTTGATTCTCCTCAAGCCATGTCGGGAACATAATAGCTGCGACACAATGAGTATGTGTCTCGCAGTTCAGCTTACGGGAACACGTATATAGCGCCACAATGCGTATCTCGCTGTGTCTCTGATTTTAGGTGAAAAATGTGGCGAGACACAGAGGCAGACACAGACACACATTGTGCCCGGCTTGTTAAACTCATCAATAAAGTGAACCCTGAACATTTAAAGCGAAAAAAATCTGACTTAATTACGTTTCCGCAGGCCTTAAGAAAGACAAAACTCATTAGGGAACACAATTCTACCCTTATAAGCTTTTTCCAAATCACTCCAGACACGTTCTAGAAATCTCCTGAAGAACAATTTACCCCCAAAAACGCCTTAAAATATTAAATTGTTGAGTTAAAAACTTAAGTTCATTTCAAAATTGTTGTTTTACCCCGCTGTTTCTGAAAAACTTACGAGACTTTATACAGCGTCTCTATAGAAGTTCTTAACAATGCATAGAAAGGAGCGCTTCACTTCTTTATCCACAGAACTTCTCCGTCTTTTTCCTAGTACGTTTGTCTTTTCTGATGCATTTCTAGCTTGTACCTACTTATTTTTTTCACGGTTTTCTCTTGCTTCCAATAAACAAAGGTTTATAAGAGTAAATTCCACTTTGACCAGAGACTCACATTTTCTTATCAAATAATATTTCTAATCATATTTTTCCGAAGAAATTCATATACCTTCATTCCAGTCCTTGCTGGTGATACACACCCCCTTTTGAACGATTTCTATAATAAAACTTTTTCCCTCGCTCTAGAATTCCTTACAATAGAATTCAAGAGTCAACCGACAATTTGCTTCACAACTACCATCACAACGGGGAAAGAAAACTAAAAAGAAATATTTTCCAAGTGAACAGAATGTCCTGGAAAATTAAACAATAATTTGGGACATGTCAGTTCTAAAACAAAGATAACTCAAAGTTCAGAAGTAATGGTAGAAATAAAAACTGAAAAAATCATTCGAAATTAATTCTGGATTTTCGTAATCATTTCATAATATCGATTCTGATCGTAATCGATTTTCTACAAACAAAAAACCTTGTCAGCTGGAATAAAAAATAAGCAATTAAACAACATAAACCAAACCTCAACACCTTCACCTGAATAAGCTCAATTCACAATAGTCTTTAGACAGATCTAAAAATATTGTGATAAAGAACGGAGCCACCCTTATCAACCATCAAAAAAAAAGTTCAGGATCGGCCAAGAAGAACAATTAAGGTCTTCTCCAGATGCAATAAAGATGTCCGCAGCGACGGTTTTCTCATGTGAGATGGAATTGTCCCCCGGATCGAAAGCAGACCTGTTGTGTCGCTTCAATGACAAACCAAAACTTTTCTCCAGGATCAAAAAACAAGGCCAACTTAATCCTCAATACGCAATTTCGGCTGGTCATGAATTAAGCCTGCAACCCAATGAATCCGTTGCATCCGTCACGTTGAAGTACACAACTGACAACTAAGTTCAATACACACGTTCTTATGGGAAGCGGCCTAGAAACGAACTTCGTGACGTACGTCGCTTCCGATAAGAACGTGTGTTTTTCACTGAGTTGTCAGTTGTGTACTTCGACGTGACGGACGCTACGGATTTGTTGGGCTGAAGGCATTAGTTTGTCTAATGTGAAATTACCATTAGACCAAAAGTCTTGTAACCCCTTCGTTCATCTAATGGAATACCTACATTTTAACAAAGCAGCTATTCGAGCTTAATTTAGCAAAAATCTTGTCTTCTGATGTATACCAAAGTTTCGAAAAAGTCTTGTAACCTGATGCGCTTATCTTGATGATGAAACTAATAATAATAAAGCAGCTATTCGAGCTAAACTTATCGACATAATTTTAGCAGCTATTCGAGCTAAACTTATCGACATTTAATTTAATTTAGCATCTATTCAAGCTTAAGTCAAAATATTCCTTATTCGTAACTTTATATACTTATGACGAAGTTAAAACATAACTACGGCAGCTATTCGAGCTTAATTCGACGAAATGGCGTATCATTGTGATTGAAATCCACAATTAGCAGCTATTCGAGCTCAATTCAGCGAAAGATCACGTCATGATAAATAAAATCCACAACTTTGCAGCTATTCAAGCAGAAATTCAGAGAACGTAATATAAAACGCTGCTTTTCTCTTCTTCAACTTTCTCATTGAATCTGAGAATTTCTTGGCAAATAATGACTGGTGTCAAACGCTTGACATAACTTGCTCCTGTATAAAGCACAGCAATAGTATGAATTCTCACCTCCAGGTGCTAGAGGAGCATCATTGTGACGACAGCCTCAAGGCCTAAGTGCAGTATATAAATTCCTTTTATTTATTTTCTTAATAAACTTTTTTTTTCAACACTACTAAACCGAATGCTTATCCTTATCCGATTTAGAGCGACATTCGCACACGCGTTTCCATTAACAATTCATCGTTGAACCAACAAACCAACGGTTTCCAAATCACCACCTAAGTATGTGTATACATTTCGTATATTGAAAAAAAAAACAAATCATAAAGATTCCGTAATGCATGATTACAAAAGGGACAAAAATAAACCAAATTCCTAGTACCTACATAAATGTGAAAAGATCCTTAACAAATGGACACACTTATGACATATAGCCTAAGACCTAACCCTAAGTACCTCCCTTAACGCTAAAATATGTTCTCTTTATTCAAAAATCGTAATTTTGCTTTTTCGTTATTCGAAAGAAAAATTTCCTTAACTTGAATCTGGCAAAAATCAATTTTACAGACTTTCTAAGACTGCAGTTGACATACTTAGTGGCATCAGCTGGTGTTAGTAAAAATGGCGACCTTCCTCACTTAACTCAATTGTCAGAAGTTAATTGAACTAGGCACCATTCCGCCAGCTTGTATCTACTTTTTCTAGGGGTCTGCCTTCATTTATTCACAAGTTTAATAATTTCAAAACTTTCTATAACTTTTTCCATATAATTTTAAAACCGCTGTACTACATTAATACACTCCTTACACGGTCAATTGATTGATGTCACTTAAGCCGCGGTGTCACAAGGAACAGGAACAGAAACAGAAACGGAATTTCATACATTAGCAACGCAAAAAGCATTCAGCGAATTTAGGTTTCAGTTGCTAATGTATGGGATTCTGTCTCTGTTCCTGTTTTACGTTGCTTGTGACAACGCGGCTTTAGTTGTGTTTCTGCCAAAATGTACCTATCTGTAGATATGCGTCATACACTTTTAATTATTGAAGTTGAATGACGAAAAACAAAACATTTTTGACGCGATTAACGTCATGCCGATTGGTGGGTGATTGAAATGGGGTTTGGATGAAAAATAGCATTCTGTGCGAGACAACATGTGTACGCATCACTTACTGATAGTCATTTTGCTGTGTTAACTAATAAAATTTACATAACCAAAAAACAAGCGAGAGTATAAATTTTGACATCCATACGATAATCAATTTTTTTCTAACCGCTTATCCAATACAATTTAGGCGGGACGCGCAAAGAAGGCAACCAAGTGGTATTTCTCTCTTTCCATCCCATGAGACGTTCTCGCTCTTAATAACCGACAAAAGCAAACCTAAAATTTGAACTGCATCCCAATATACGCCTTGACCTAACCTTATGCAACTTGCCGCTGCTCCAGTGTTACCGCAAAACACTGGCTCGCCAAGTAGGCTAAACATGCCAGATGTTGGCCTGGGGTGGAATCGGCTAAGGCGATCTTTGATAAGTGATGTCACAAATCACAAAAAATCATCTGCGTAAACTGTGATCATCACAATTTTTTTGTGACAGTTCCCGATCAATCACCGTCAAAATCAGCTGGTCACGAACTTTCAATCTTTCTGGGAAGTTGGTGTTTTTGCTTATAATCTTAGGCTGACTTTCTGCATGTACGAATAAAAATCAGTGTTCTTACTTCACAAGCCTAAATAAAGCAACGATTCGGAGCAATATTTTTGTGATCACCTTACGCAGACGAATTATTTTGTTTGATCACATTGACTGTCACAAAATGTGAAAATCATAGGTCACCATAGCCGATTCCACCCCTGGGCTTGGTCCACAACATGCTTTCACATCAGATGATGGAGAAAAATGTCAGCTCTCTCTTGCCTGAAGCTTAAAACTGCATACTTAAAAGCTTTATTTTACAATCATGGCTTTCTAAAACTCTTCAGTGGGTGTTGCAATTATTTTCCACCCAGGCACACATAAAAACTACTTTCTAATGGCGTTTTATCCCAGTACACAAAAAAAAAGTTTATGCCTGGGGTTTCCCTTAAATACAAACATTTAAAAACTTACACCCAGAATAAAATAGCAAATGTTTCATCAATGAGGGTTTTTTTTCAGATTAGAGTACTGAACAGAGATCGAGCACCCTGAAGGGAGGAGAGCTACCTCTGAAAAATTTTGTATGGTGTCTCAAAAAGGTGCCCCAACAGCCAAAATAGTGTCCCATACAAAATCGAAGAAAATAAGTCATAGAATTGATTTCAATTTCAAAACAAAAAAGATCCAAATTGGTCTTAACCTCCGTTTTTTGGACGTGTGTATCGCTGAAAAATCGTGCCACTGAGCATCTTCAGTTGGTATTCACCAAGATTTCCAACCCCATACACACTTTCGCGACAAAGGCCGAGTGAGTACCTTATAACTTTCATTGTGCAAACACAATGTAAATTATAAGACCCTTCAACGAGTTCAATTTGATTTCAATTTCTTTTTTATTGCTCTCTACACATCGAACTCAAAACTGTCTTTTCGTGAAAATATGCGAAAACTTCTTCAAAAACATGAGTTTTCCCATATATTTTTGTAAATTTTCTGTTTTCGAAATCCCAGTTTTTTAGTAGTTTTCGTTCAAAATCACTTTGGAAGTCACGAATATCGAATTACCTTGAGAATTTTAAATTAAATTTGCAAAGAATGTCACTTTTGTCCTAACTTTGGATGTTAATATCTCCGAAACCCAAGGTCCTGGCTGAAATCAGCTTGTTGTTTTAAGGTCAGCGTAGAATTCTTGATATGTCCCCATCTTTTATGGATCTTTTAAAGCACGTTTAAAAATAAATATGGGCTAAAATTTGACGACTGATAAATGAATGAAAAACGAAAACAAGTCCTAGTCGGCGTTTAGGAAGTGTGAATGGCTAAACGAGTTTTCGAAAACCTTTTGCCCAAAACTTAGTTTTTGATTCGGTGCAAAGAGCATATATAGAACAAACCATTTCATTTATTTTAAAGTTTAAAAATGTTTTCCAAGCGATTAATGTTTGTGACATAAAATAAATAATATAAGAAAAAAGCATAACGTAAATCAATTAAATTGTTGCTAGACCCTCTATGCAATTTTTAGTTATTTTTAGGAGTTTTTAATAATTTTTATTCCCACATCGTTAATCATATTAAGTGCAGAAAACTGGCAGGTTTCGACATTCAATCTGAATAAATAACAAAAGTTTAGGGCTTGCGTTGAGTTGAGTTGCAATTTCGACCTAAAGGTTTTACAGCACATGACGTAGAGGGTTGAGTTGAGTCGAGTAGTTGAAATAGCTAAAATAAAAAATGTAAACTGAAGCAATTTAATTCATTTTTTGCATATTAAAGCTGCAACTATGCCAAATCAACACGCAAAAGCGTACAAGAACAAATGATGCATATTTAAAGATAAATGCTGTAGTTGTCATTTCAACCAGGTATATCAGCAACATTTCGACTCACCCCCCACAGAGTGAGTGCGTTGGAATCGACTCGACTCAACTCCAGCTCGATCAGCGTTTGCATGAGGTCGAGCCCCTTTTGTACCTTTGACTGTTTAACACTAAAAAAACGCAGTTTTAACAGTCTTAAAATGAAATCCACCTTAAAGAAAGAAGCATACTGACATAACGTTTCTACTTTATTAACATCGCAAAAGAAGCGATACACCTCTATGACATCTTGAAGCTTTAGAAGTTATCTTAGGAACACAATGATGTAGCTTCAGCGACAGTACCAGCAGAAGTAAGAGCTGTCAAAAGTTAAAACACATCTATTCAGTGTACTGCGCACACAATGTGTGGCGGCAGCGGCAGTAAGAGTTGGCCAACTTTTAACTTTTGCAGCGCTACACGGTTGACAGTGCTGCATGGTTGACCGAAAAGAAAAGTAAACAATTGAGAAAAAGGACGTGGAAAAATTTATCGAAATTGTGAACAATCAAGAAATTTTATGGAATTTCTGTCACTCGCTTTGAAATAATAATATAAATTTGAAATAATAAAATGAAAGGCCAGGAGTGGAATTTCTCAGCCATTTCTTGCAAACGAGGTGTTTGTCTGACATAAGCTCGCTTCACCATTGTGTTCAAGTTTTTCCACTGCCGCGCCGCATAGGTCTGCGCTTCATACTGCCGCTGCTGCTACATACTACCGCCGCGAGCATTGTGGTTCTACGGGTAGTATTCAGCAGCAGCGGTAGTATTCAGAAGCGCGGACTTGTGCGGCACGGTACAATCGCTGCAGCTTTTTTTTATTCATCATCACTGTGTTCCTAAGGTGCCGCTGCGGACATTTTGGTTCTACGGTTAAAGCTGCCTCTACAGTCATCGTCTCCAGTTGGTATAAGTTCCAAAAACATAGGGTCTTATCGGAGCGACAGACGACGACAGCTCTCTCTCGTGGAAGGCCTCTGAGAAGACTTGGACTAGGGACACACGGCGACAGAAAAACGAGGGACTAATTGCAGTCCGACTTAAAGCACAAGCACTTAAATTTGTAGGTAGATAAGGCACGATTACGGCTACGACAGTTTGTCGCGCGACTCGATTTGCGACAAATTTCCGAATTGCGACTCTTTCAAGCCGCACGACAAAAAATAGTTTTTTTTTTTTTTATTTATCGATAAAAGTGGCGGTTTTCACGACAATTCACCGGAATCGCACAGCAAACGAATGTGTGAATTGAAAGCATACTCAACCGCACGGAAAATTATTGTTCATGTGTTGAGTATGCTTGCTGCAGAAAACCGTGCTGTTGTTTGTCGCACGTTTTTCTGTCGCCGTGTGTCCCAAGCCTCAATGTACCCATAAAGTATTTAGTCGCTCGTGGAGGGCCAGACTTATTCGCTTTAAGTTCCCTAACCTTTTCCTACCAAAGATTATCGAATAATTTGTTCATTACCGTCGCATCAATACAAATCCTTTTCATAATTTAAAAAAGAAAATTTCATTTCTTTGAAAACCCATCGAGAATAAACATGAAGGTCCCTTTAGAGACATCGAAAATATTGAACCCCAATTTCCATGAGGCCCAATTGCATTTTGGCTTACACTAGCAGAAGAACGCAGTTGTTTCCGTGCAAGAACTCGCGCTGCTCAATGCACGAGCGAGTGTGATGTGTTGGTTGGAACGGGTCTAATAGCTAGATGGAAAATTTTAAGACAGGCGGTCTGTGTTCCACCCCGACCACGGCTCACAACGCCATCTTAGGTATTGTACCCATTTGAATGCACATTCTTAGCGGCTGAGCATTCGTCGATTGTTCCACTCGAATAACACTGACCTCACCATTCTCATCAAGAAAATGAAAAAACTAAACTAATCTTTACTTAACGCAATGGATCCCGAAAGCCAATTCAAAATACTTCTAGATGGCAGGCTACCGGAGTATTACTTCCATAAGAACTTCTTTATATTCGTCACTGGTAAGACTTGAAAAAACGCAAACCAAATTCACCGTTTTTCTAATACACAATTCAGAAAATTTATGTAGAAACGTCTCGAAACACCAGGCATAAGCCCCTGCCAATACAATTTTTTTTTTTTTTTTGGCGTTCTTCACTGGACCCCAAAAAGCTTAGACCGGCTTTGCGGATAATAAAACAAAAGACGGTGAAGCAAATCCCCACACTGGTAAGACCTGAACCCTTTCGCAAATCAAAAGATTTTTTTAGACTAGTTACATTACTAGCTCCAATTGAATCCAATAAAGTTTGGCCAAAATCACCGAAGAGATTGGGCAGAACAGAACTGCTCCAAACTATTCGAACCCCTATTTCTTTCTCTAGAGAGTCTTTACGACCTGAAAAACACATGTAAACCACATTGGTCTGGCGAACAAATGACTTAACTTCAAAATACTGTTTCAAAATGAAGATCGCAGCACAGAAATGTTTTAAGGATCAAATAATCCATATCTTGACACTACTACATAAAGCCTGCAACCCAATGAATCCGTTGCATCCGCCACGTTGAAGTACACAACTGACAACTTAGTTCAATACACACGTTCTTATGGGAAGCGGCCCATAGTCGAACTTCGTGACGTACGTCCCTTCCCATAAGAACGTGTGTATTTCACTGAGTTGTCGGTTGTGTACTTCGACGTGAAGGACGCTACGGATTCATTGGGCTGAAGGCATAACCGATTTACACAAGTTCTGTCAAGATATTCGCAGCTCGCTGATTTTAAACCGAATTCGCGGCGACTTGGCGAATTACTAAGCAAATTGTACCTAAATATCTTCACGATGCTTTTGAAAATGATGGATAAGCAGTTGTCAAATTATGAAATTGGGGATTGTTGTTAGTTTTCTATTTGTCAAACTTCAGTTTTATGCGATTCTTTAGAGCAATGTCCGGTTTTTAGGTCGCAAGTTCGCCGGCTGTAAAAGTACCTTTACTGGATTCCACACTGCCGGGCAATGCTTCGTTTAAGAAAGTACATTCTTTGCAATGAAATTTTGTCTCAAAAATTTGCCTCATCACTTTTGCTGCCCAAAATTATCGAATTGATTAAAGCCATCAACCGTCCTTACATGCAAGCAAGCATAGTTTGCACCTGAAAAATAGACTTATTCTTTTTCACGGTCCCCACCTCCGCGAGAGTCTGACAAGCCCTCCGAGAGTATCATTTGTCTTAAAAACTTCTCAAAGAAGGCAACAATGCCTTGAAAACTTGCTCCCACAATCCCCTCTAGCTACTCCCAGCATGTGAGTAGCTAGATCACATGTATCAAAAAATCTATTCGAAAATTTTGACTTGTTTTATTCCTACATGTCGCCCTCGAATTGGATGACAATATTTTGCTTGGATTTACCATTTGGTAAACCTAGACATAATTGGCAAAGATTACATTTAACGAATCAAACTCCCACGCAATTAAAGCGAAATCCCCCAAATGAGCAACATGTACCAACATACAAAAAAGACCTCAAGGTAATCATCGCACGTGAATTCTTCTTCCACAAAAAGGTCCACTTTAACCTTTCCCATTTTTTCCTTCTGTTTAATTATAATCACCCTTATGTAACGGCAACGGGTAGGTATTCCTACCCATATAATTAAATAAATTAATACGCCTGTCAAAAAAGATTACCGCAAGTTTGCCCAAGCCGCAAAAACAATTATTTATGACACTGACAAAAGTTCAGTCAATCAATTCAGAAGTCCGCCATAATAAGTCATTATACTCTCTACGTCTACGCGTTATTATTGTGTACGAAAACTACTCCCCTGACCAAAGAAAACAAAAAGTCAAGGTCATACCTACACACATGTACAGCTGACGTGGCACAAAGGCAATAAAAATGAATCTTCCTAACACTAAAGCGATTGATATGAAATTGAACTTGATACCACAGTCCTAGTGTTTACCAAGGAAACGAATCGCCTGAAGGTAGGAGGTAGGTACAAAAGGCAGGAGCAGATGTTCCTTCCCTGCTCTAGGAACGTCTGCTTAAATGACAAAATCAACTACTGACATCATTTCAACGCCATTATTTTTTTGAGTTGCACATATTCCATAACTTTCGTTGTTATAAAAGCACTTAAAATCTATTTTTTTATGCTTAACTAAATTATATAAGAAGTTGATAATCTTTAAAGATACATTGTCTAAACAAAAATTAAAAACCAAGTCATTATTAACCGTTTATAAGTACCTAGCCACATACTTAATTTACACCCACGCATACCTTTTCATGTAATTAGATGTAATTTTTCGAAGAACAGGTGGTTTGGTACTCACGCTATGTCTTCATATTTATTATTATTACGCCTTGAATTCATATTAGAATTAAAAAAAAAAAATTAAAAAACTTCTATTGACCCAAATGCCTTTACATGTATCTCATTACGAAAACATAAACTTTTCCACGTTGGAGGAAACTGGCTAACCGTCAACTACAATGTAAAAAAATAATCTTCCCTCAATGCAAAAATAACTAGAGTTTGTCAACTCAACGAATTAACGCCTCAATGTGCTACCCTATATGACCCATGACACAGAATATTCAAGTTTGTTAACCTAGATCCGTAGCAGTAGCCCAGCCCTCAAAACAGTACTGTGAGGCGGCAAATTTTAACCCGCTTAACAAAGAAAAATTTTAACCACGCCCCAAAAAACTGGGCAGTTTTCTTTATGATTACGAAGAAACCCCTTAAAAACAAACATTAATCTTTAATTGCCAAAGAACTGATGTGTGAAACCTCCGAATTCAACTGCACAGCTGACATAACAAATAACTTCAAATATTTACAGCACTGAACTGAGCTTGTCGCCAAAATATCACTTTTCGTCACTTGGTAAAAAAACAAACTTCTTAATTTCGTTCGCGCACAGGTTTACCCTATGCAACCATTTCATGCTTTTCATACCAAGTGAACGGATTATGCCAAAGGCGTTCAGTGCTGTCATCGAGGGCTCAGTGTCAAATCGTCCGAAACCAAGTGGCCCAAAACTGAAAAATGTCACATCACCCAAAATTTTTGGGTGGTTTGACACTACAACTGATCTGATCACCCAAAAAGTAAAAATGTCAAAGCAGCAATCACCAAAAATAAATCTTGCCACTTCTGAAAAAAAATCGCGCTTATTTACTATATTTTTATAGTCTTGAAATATAGAGTCTACAATACAATAATGGTTATGTTTATTTAAGATTTAAAATCGAATGAAATCTGAGAGGTAAAAATAAATCAAGAAAAAAGGTTGCCTCCATACGCGCCTCACTGGTTGAATATAGCATCCCCTTGTAAAGCCATGTTTTTGGGTGATTTTTGCATTGTGTCAAAACACCCAAAAACGTTAAAAAAATCTTTAAGAATTTTTGGAAAGTTGATAGCTGATGACATTCTCAGTTTTGGGCTAATTGACACTGAGTCGCACACTGCAATTGCAAAGAAGACATCAATCAAAAGCTGCTCCCCCAATACGAAAGATGAGCTCTCAGGATTTGTTTTATTGGTTACAAACAGCGTTTTTTTTCGAAAGTCAAAACGAAGAACGTAATTTTACGTTTTTATTTCGTGCGTCAAGATGTATGTATGTATGTATCCTAAGCTGTGTGTGTTAATTTCTTTAAAGAAGGAATAATTTTTGTGGAGACGGACAATGCTCCATATTGAAATCATTGTAGGTTTTAATGAAACCGTTTTACTTTTCAAAACTGTCGCACAATCATTATTTACCCTAGTTTGAAATGTAAATACATAAATAATTCAACACCTTAATGGTTTTTGACTACTAACACCGTTAATGGTTAACTAGTCTAACACCTTATAAAAACTCATTTAATACACGCTGATGGGAGGCGACCCGCATAATGGTTCTTCACCCTCTGTACAAGAGCATATTTGAATAAGTTATCCGTTTTGCACCTCGACGCAACGTGGTCAACATTGAATCTATATCTATTGACCAAGTTGATGTATTGACCACCCTTTCTAACAGTTTGCTTGAGGGAATCTCGTTGGTTGAATCTCATTTTGAAGGACAATAAATTAAAGAAATTGTTAGACCATGGTTTTATCGGACACCAATACTATGTCTCCACCGAACATAAAACTCGTATTAGCGGGTGATGATTAAATATGAAAGCCGAAGTGTCTCCACCGGATAACAAAAGAATAATTTGACATGAGCCCCTTTTTGTCAATTTGGGTCCAATCTTACCTATCAGTGGATGGCTGTCATTTAAAATTTGATTTTCACGTTCTTAGACGATTGAGCAAACAATGTTGGCTTTTTTTAAATATTTTTTTTAATTGCTAAACATAAGAGAAAAAAATTGCGTAACGTAAGTTGTCTTATACTATGTCTCCACCGACAATTAAAAGAAGATTAGCGGGAGACGATTAAAGATAAATCCTAAAGTGGCTCCATCGGACATATAAAGGATTAAGTTGACACGAAAACTCTGTTCCTGTCTTTTTGGCTCTCAAAAGAGAGTGGCGGTGTCATTTCCCAGGAGCGAAAAACGATTTCCTCAGTAAAAGTCACAACAGAAAACGCACTTGTGATAGGTCTGTCGAACAGGGACAGTTTCAGTTTCTTTTTTTGATTCTCAAACTGTTATAAAGGTGCAGGAAATGGGTTTGTGAGTAGGGTGAATGGGATTTATGAGAGGATTCAAATTAAATTTGTATGGTTAATCGGGTGATTTGTAGAGGATTTAATAAAGATTTGTATTAATCGAGGATTTGTGCTCGGTGGAGACATGGTATTAAATTGTCAGTCTCAAATTATGAAGTTATAGTAAAGAAAAATCAGGCATTTGACATGCTTGCGCCGAGGTGCTTTATCTGGCGCATTAAGAGCTGAAATTGTTTAAACCCTTGAAGCGCGCTACTGTTTTGTACAAAGTTAGTTCTAAAGTTGTTCGAAAATTTGTTTTTTTTTTTTAAGTTAATTGCATATGCGAGGTGGCTTAAACAATGATTTTTTTTGTTGTTTCTATAATTTTAAGCAAAGGTGACCGACATTTTTTAGGTTATAATCCAGTGGTGGGAAGCAATTTTAGAATGGAGAAGTCCTGAAAATACAAGTTTGACCTAACCAATTTAAATTATGTTTATTAAAATAATAGAAACGCCAATTAAACCTATAAAACTTTGTGCTCCTATTGCTTAGGTATATAGACATAGTATTTGACAGAAATGTCAAAACATTTGCAAAAATTCGCTATGTGGAATCATTTAACTTTACTAAAAGTTTTTTTTTACTAAAAAAGGGCAAAAAAAGGGTAAAATAGCTCATTCACATTCAAAGTTACATCAATAATTGCTGTCGATGTATGAATTTGGGATGTTTTTCGATTTTTATTAGTCAAGAATAGCTTCGTTTATTTGCAGAGTTCAAGCCAGCTTCAAGCTAGGTTCGACCTCATGTAAACGCGAGTCGAGTCGACTCCATCGCACTCGCTCTGTGGGGTTGAGTCGAAATGTTGCTGGTAGGTTGACATTACAACCAGAGCATTACCGTAGAACCACAATGCTAGCAGCGGCAGTAGGCAGCAGCAGCGGCAGTATGAAGCGCGGACCTGTGCGGCGCGGCACAGGAAAATCTCGAACACAATGGTGAAGCGCGCTTGTGTCAGACAGATTCCTAGTTTGTAAGCAATATGGCTGCGAATTTTCACTCCCGAGCTTTCTTTTTATTATTTATTTTATTTTAAAGCGGCAGCACAAATTCCATAAAATTTGTTAATTTTTTACAATTTCAACAAATATCTCCACGTCCTTTCTTCCATTGTTTTCTTTCCTTGAAGCGAACTGTCAACCGTGCAGCATTGTCAACCATGTAGCGCTCCACAAGTTAAAAGTTGGCCAACTCTTACTGCCGCTGCAGCTACGCGCTGCCGCTACACATTGTGTGCGCAGTACACTGAATACATGTGTTTTAACTTTTGACAGCTCTTACTTCCTCTGCTACTGACGCTGCAGCTACATCACTGTGTTCCTAAGGTAAAGCTTTCAATATGCATATTTTACATTTCTTTGGTACTTGTATGATTTTCGTGTTGATTTGGCACAGTTGCAGCTTCAATATGCAAAAAAAGAACTAAATTGCTTCAGTTTAAATTTTTCATATCTGTTACCTTAACTATTCGACTCAACTCAACCCACTTCGTCATGTGCTGAAAAACATACATACAACATGGTCGAAATTCCAACTCAACTCAAACCTTTAACTTTTGCATATACTTCGTGTATGCTAATGTTGTAAAAATATTTCTTGTTTCTTATTAAATTTTTTCGTAAAAATGTTACCTTTGTTGGATTTACAGGGCTTAAGCCTTCAGCCCAATGAATCCGTTGAATCCGTTACGTCGAAGTACCCAACTGACAACTCAGTGAAATAGACACGTTCTTATGGGAAGCGACGTACGTCACGAAGTTCTTCTATGGGTCCCTTCACATAAGAACGTGTATATTTAACTCAGTTAATTATACTCATTGTGGCCGAGCTCGTATGCCTTTAGCCCAATGAATCCGTCACGTCGAAGTACACAACTGAATTAAATATAGACCTTTTACCACGGCTGTCAAAATCTGACGTCTTTCACATTTTTCGACGGCGTGATGCCAAGCAAATTGCGTTTTTATATGAAAAAAATCAATTGTTTCTGTAGAATGGCGAATTATTTATAAACTACTCAACCCAGAGTGTGCCGATAAGAAAAGAAGTAATTGTGCTTTTTCATTTCTTTAAATTGACCTCAAAATTAAGATGTGATTTCTTAGAATCCGTGTACCATGTATAACACCCTGCATATAAACCAGGTATGAGTTTCATCTGTCACTTTGGCAGCACGACGAAGTGAACCACACTGCACAACAAATCATTGATCAGTTTAGTTCATTTCGTCAATATTGTAAAAAAAAAAATTGGTTCTGCTTTTGAAGCTACTTCCAAAGGTTCCTTAAGTTTAACTTTTGGTGAACTTGTCTGAGGTTTCTTTGGCCAGTTTAAAATCTGGCAAAAATAGACCGAATTAATTTAGTTCTATAGTTTTCCGTCATGCTAAAAAGACCCCTCCAAGATGTTTATTATGAATGTTTTCGAAGTTTTCTATTATTGGTGATATTTTCCAAATTTCCCAGCGGGTTTTTCTAACCGGCGGAAAACACAGTATGCATAGTCTAATGACGCCGTAAACGTTTTTGAGACAAACAAGATGTAGATAAGTTCCACTGCTTTAGCACATTTTCTTCCAGATTTTGTTGCTGAGTTCCCAAAAGTGTCAAAGATTGGCGGCCTAAATGGTGCTTCAAATGAAATGCGGTCACTTATATTTTGCAGCTCCATTTCCATTCAGGAACTCTCGTGTGTCGCGTCGCGTACCTAACCTAGGTCTTGCAAGGAACCAAAACATCAAACGTTTGCAGATTTCCTTGAACGTACCTACTTAGAGCAGACTTGGCTCGTAGTGTAAACTTCATCAAGATGTATCAGCTTTTGGCAACTCAAAGCTTTACGGAATCCTGTGGAAAGGACTTGTGCGTACACTAGTCTGCTTGTTCTTTTTCTCTTGACTCTGTTCGACTACAAATCCGCCACATAATCTTCGTTTTGGTATGTTTTATCAGAGCGACTGAGAATTTCGAAAAAGTTTTTCGTTAATTTGAGAATTTACAGTAGAAATTTGTTTGGAGCATAAAAACGATTCCACTAGTCCTCCGAACAGACTGTAGAGGATAAGATTTCCGTTCGTAGGCTCAAAACTTGCTGGGTATTTTCAGTCGGCCGAAGTGGTAGACGCTTGGTTGTAATCACTTTTAAGTTGAAACAAACCGTTTGAAGTGGTTACAATGGTACATCCAACCTACTCAAGTTCTGGACTTTTGTTCTTTCGAATCTCTTGCATTGGCTAAAAGCCTGAATCTGAACAGAACGAGCGACAGCATGGTTTTGTGATCTGGTCCTTGTACATTCTATCAGCAAAAAAGGGCCACAAGAGTGCCAAATTATTCGCGCTCTTACACAAGAAAAAGCTGCTTGCATACGGAGCCATAAGGTGTACCTTTCTACGTTTACCGAGAGTTTATCTTACTTACTTACGTACTTAGAGGAGTTTGTCAGGTTTCTTCATATGTTTATGCACAGCCTTTACCTACTGGATAATGCTCCAAGTCGCACATGCCGTGGCTTTTCTAACGCATCTGCTTTGATAACTCTTTCATTGGTTGGACTTAATCCAAGCTGCACTTAATGGTGCACACCACTTAAAAACTATCTTTGTCATACCTCAACTACTGTCCATTTCTAAGTCTAAATCTCAATTCAGTTTTTTCCCGTATATACGATAGCTTCTCGATTAGGTACAAAAAGAAAACAACTTCACTTCTTAAATTAATATGCAACTTTAAAACAAGTTTGCTCACTCTGTGCGAACATGTGACAATAATTAGACGCTGTAGGTAGGTACTCAAGAACTTAACGTTTTGTTTTCGCCTGGTTAGCCATATCCTTTGACAAAAAGTCCAAACCACGCACATCTCTTACAAATTACCATTACCTCTTTAGCAGAAGAACAATTACGCGGACGCGAATGACGCACATACAATATTTTCGCACAAGGTTCAGTCACATTTTATGCCACAATTTCACTTCCATAATATTATATGATTCCATACATCACTCCCTTTTGTAATTTTCTACTCTACCCTAACCACCCTAGGGAAAGTCCATCGGAAATTTGAAAAAAAAAAAACAGACGCTGTTGCCCACGAAACGATATGTTCGAAAACAACCCCCTCGATTGATGTCAATTTCAGGCCATGTGTGATGATGCCATGACATGGCTTCCATTATTCTTTTCAAAATTAAAAATGGAAGCAGTTACGTGAATCGGGAAAAATAGTATCTAAACCGATCAACTCTAGCCAATGATTTGTTTGCTATTTTGTCTATAGCGCCAACGTCTCATCTACTCATAATTGACATTCCTATACAGTCTGAAACCCCATTTATCGTTAATTGAAATATATTAACCTATTATAAAGATAGGTAAATTGTTTAAGTTTAAAAGTAGCAAATACAAACCACCCTATTATAGTTAACCGAACCCTTATGAAGCTTATACGCACACTCCAATCCTCCCGTATCGATGGGCTCCTATATGCTCAACAAATAATCGAACGAAGAATCCAACCCACACCACTCTGCAACTGTTCCAGGGTTCACTTCACCCCTGTGGATAAAGTACTGTAGTGCACTTACCACGCCTACGCATTGGCGTGTCGCCTGTTTGTGGTAAACGTTGCCTGATGCCTCCGACTCCAAGGAGTTTCCACGTCAGACATCTCAGAACCAACCAATCCCATAAATATGAATTTAAAAACAAAAACAAATGAATTAAGCGATGCATAAGCTTGTTCTAGGAATTTTATTCATTCGCAATGAGTTTCATCAAAAATATTGCTGCCTCCGGAAAGCCACAAGCCTTTTGTTATGTCAATCGAGTGTATTATGCCTGTATAAACTTTGCATACATTATCTTGCCTGTATGTGCACAAAATGATTGTCCTTACCATAAAGGACGACTGTGTTTTGAATACATTGGAAGCTAGGCGAAAAGCTTACAGTCAAAAGACTATTCCACTTGTTGCTTTAACGCTAATTTTTGTTTACACCAAAATGTTTGAAACATTCGTTGATCAATCAATGCCTTGTCGTTCCTCTAAAACTGAAACCAGGGGTCTGAGTAGACGAAATTTCCATTTGAAATTAGTTCTTGCATAGTTTTTACGTCAAACAGGGTGGTGACCTCATCATTTCCGGTACATGGTTACCCTCCAACCTACGAGTACAAGTCGATGATTGCAATACTCGAAGGTTATCTGAATGCATAATAGCCTTTGCCTAAGCTTGTTTCATGCTTTGGGCTTACACAAACTTGGTCTCTGGCTTACTTCGAGCAATTGCACCGGTCGTTTCAGTGTATCAAACACATTTTAACGAAATTTCAAGCTTTCACATTGGTGACATACAAAAGAAATACTTCGACACATCAAAAAAACTCGACAATTCCAGCGACAACATTTCAAACGACTGTGCTTTAATTTTAACCAAGTTCGCACCAAAATTGCCACCTACACCTGCAACGATGAAGTGTCACAATTCAGGCCGGGCATCAATATGACGTCGTTGACTCATCATATCCTTAGATCTGCTCATACAATGTCGTCCAACACCCATATGTAAGGCGACAGTACAACATTCACAAGTTTAGTATGGTCACAAGAACGACAATACCCCTAATTATTGTCTGCACTTATTCCTATTTCGACCAAGGAAAAACCACTTTTAGCTGCAGCCATGTACCTACCAGAATCGATTTTGTCTTCATGATCTAAGACACAAGACATGGTTAGACACAGTAGTTCTTGTTCTGGGTCACAATGGCCCGGCTCTGTTCTAATTTTGACTCACTGCTTGGAAAAGAGCTTGACTTCACAACGCTCATTGCAGTCATTACAGCCCCAATTTGTATATGCTTAAAAAACCAATTGAGCGCACTTTCAACTCCATTTGCAGCGTCCCGGAAAAAATTCCAATTGATTTAGTTAAGTCAGGGGGCTAATAACCTACTCTTATGACCTCGCTCACAAATAATTAAATAATCAGAAAGAAAACCTTGACCCAAATTGCTTATCGCCACTTTCGGCAGTGTTAGCTGTCAGTGTATAGGCAACTACATTAAATCTACTTTTGTGTGTGTTTAAAAAGCCAACAAGGACACTAATTTGGCCAACACTGATTCCTTGCCCATCGGCAAAACTAGCCCTGGAGAAAATACCAGATCGAACCATTTTGCTTCTCCTCAAAGCAATCTTTATTATTGACAACGCTCTATGCAGTCTCTCAACTCCACTCATATAAGCCAACAACTAGAAAGTAGAAAGAAAACAAAGCCTATCTACATCCTAGATGCTTTTCACGGCTTCTTAATTTGGGCCACACGGAATTTTTGCCGTCGGCAGAACTGGCCAACAAGCACCTGGTCAAATATCGTAATAAGCTTCTACTCCTCTTAAACAAGCTAAACGGTTGAAACGGTCTATGCAGCCACTCGAGCAACTTATTGAAAAGAAACAAAGCTCAGAACCTAGGTTCCTTTTAAGTCTTTCCTAAGTCATTAAAAGTTCAAATCAAAAGTGTAGAAACACCAGACAAAGGATTGACCCCAAAAACTTCTTCAAGTCGTATCAAACACCAAAGTTCTATTTCTATCTCAGGATCTTAAAATCTTCTTGGTACAATCTGTATCATTTGTCGTGCACAAACAAAAACATCGAACATGAAAATCTTCAAATAAATTCACAATGTCATAGTCCTCTTGTATCGCGACTTTTGTAAGGCGACTTTTCTACTATTTAATCCTATATTTACGACGTAGACACGTTTCTTATCCGCTGTTGGAATTTTCTGGCCTAGGATTAGAACTGTCTCTTTTACATGTTGTTGGTTTATGTGCAGAGCATTACTTAACCATTACTCGCGACAAGAAAGGGCTGCAGGATCATACCCTGTCGGTGAACCATACATGGTTTTTTCTTTCGGAATTTCTGTCCGCTAACATTTCATCTTCGCTAACTGACTCCTTTAGAAATGTCTGCAACTTCAAATTTTAATGTCTACCTATTCCTCTGGCCTCCTTCCTCAACCAACTTTGCCATTTCGATTTAATTGTGTTTCCTAAAACATGATTAGATTTCTCGTCAAGAATTTCGCATCACGTCCCTGAACAAGCTAAGAAATCATCCCGCCCAATCATTTTCATCCTTGCAATCAACGAAATCAACATGGTCCTGACCTCTTCCAACACCTCTGTCTTCGCAGATGATATGCGACTCTCAAAAATCATTTCTGCGCCCTCTGATTTCCATGACTTGCAAAACGATCTAAATAAATTTGCAGTTTGGTGTAAAAAAAATTATTTAGACCTTAACGTCAGCAAATGTCAGGCAATAACCTACTCCCGTAAACGTTCCCCCCAACTTATAAGAACCTACTTCATCAATGATGAGCCTGTTCCAATAACTACTGAGATTCGCGATTTAGGAGTTATTTGTGACAAGGAACTGACCTTCCGTCCCCACATTGATAATATCAAGCCACGCAAATTCTGCTCTAGGTTTTGTAAAGAGATGGTCTAAAGAATTCTCTGACCTGCATGTAACCAAAGCCCTCTACATCAGTTACGTTAGACCTCTTCTTGAATAAGCCTGTCAAGTTTGATCTCCATACCAGCAAACTCATATCCAAAGAATTGAGGCAGTCCAGCGACGGTTTCTCCGTTTCGCTCTTCGTGGCCTCGGTTGGGCCGATCCTTTCGTGTTGCCGCCGTATGAACATCGACTTAACTTAGTTGGCATGCAATCACTAAAAAAAACGTCGAGATGTGGCTGACATCCTTTTCATTCACCAGCTTTTAAACAGAAACATCGATAGCCCGCAACTTCTACAATTGATTTCCTTTTCACCTAACCCTCGCAATCTCAGATCTGTACCCTTGTTCCGCCTAGCTACTCACCGCACTAATTATGGTCAGTTCGAGCCAATTACGAGAATGCTACGATTAACTGATAACTACGCCGAAGTTTTTGATCTTAACTGTTTGGGGCAGTTGCTTAAAAAAATTCTCCTACACTCTATCCATCCTTAAATTCAGCAACCCCTACTGTCTCATCCTCTGCTTTTCACCCCTAGCTTCAAGTTTAGTGTAAGAATTCGTAAAAAAAGAAAGGACGTAACATTAGTTTTCAAACATTAGATACATTATAAAGAAAAAAACATAAAAACCGCTAATTTTGATTGCCAAAAACATTCTGTTACGAACTTTACGGATATTCAAAGTCATTTTTCTCCCTTTCTTAAACTCTCACAATGTTTCATATGCTTTAAGAGCTTCTAGGCCTATGAACCGTCTACGTCTAATCTTCCATCCCTGTGTAGCTAACCCTCACTCTAATCAAACTTATAAGAACCCTTTACAAAACTCTATATTCTCTTCGCCAAACACATCTAAAAAGTCAGGTTGATTCAGCTTGATGGATACAATTTCGCAGATCACCAAGTTTCTAAAGAGATGCAGAAACTTACAATCCTTAAATCAACAAATTCACTGATTCGGCTTTTTAAAAATCGATACTTGACAAAAAATTAGCATCACTTATGGTGCTATGGACCGTAAAAAAATGAAATACAACTGCCAATTACAACAATTAATAAATTAGGGCTCAAGCGCACTACAAGTCACACAGTCCTCGATTCACTATATTCACTCATGCACATAAACTTCGTCTACATTCAATAAAATTTAACACAGCTCAATGCAAACTTGACATTTTACCTACATTTTATCGTGCATTCCACCTTGACAAACTTTTCCACTTTGCCTTCAAATGTGCATCACAACAATTAATTGTCCAAATTACAAAACTGCTTCCAAGGGCTTCTTTCCTTTCCTTTCTCTTCACTGAGTCATCTTGTTGCTTTGACTATAATGTGAAGAAAAATAAAAAAAAAATTCGATAAAACAATAAAAATCTTCCAACAAAAACCAAAACATTTGAAGCAGCCACACAAACTGTGCTTTTCGATGCGAACATGCAAGACTCCAAACTCTTGTTCTGATTCACAATCAAAAGCAAAAAGGCCGCGTCTATACCTGCAAACACGTTTAAATATTTTTTCAGTCCATTACAAACCAAGTTACATAACATTGGGGCACAGTTTTCTCGCTTCCAACAGTCCTTGTCCTCTTATATCAAATACATGTACGAGTATAATTGACGTAGTCACCAAACCTATGTCACGACTAAAATTGACATATTGAAAAAACAGACACCCTGACGAGCATTTATCATTTGCAAAATGTTGCAGTTGAACCTGACTCAAAGGTCCATTTGATGAAACTAGATCTTGAAAATGCACTCGAGCTTATAATTGCAATCAGCTGATTGTCAAAAACTCAGTGCTACCTTGAAAATGAAAATTTTTCATGGAACGCAATATGGCGCACCTGAACGAAATTTCACAGCACAACGGATGCATTCCACTGCAAAAAACTAAAACGTCAAATTTTTAGAGCACAGAACTTTCTGCTAAACTCTTACTTCGACAGAACAAGTATTCTTTGGAATTCACTTCCCAACAGCATTTATCGAGACCACTTTTAAACTCTTAACTAACTGCCACTTGCAACTCAGAAGAACCATCGCATGACCTCTCTTACAATCATGCATGCTGTAAGCATTACAAGTGTTTTTACGCACATGAAAAGGACCTACAATTTTTTTCCGATTCCAAACAGCGTATCGAGAGGTCTCTCATGACGAATGATACTCTCGGAGGGGTTGTCAGACCCTCGCGGTGGTTGGATACCGTGGAAAAGCTTCAATTACCCCGGACTTTTAAACTTTCATTATTTAAAATTAGAACTTATCTATTTCTGTTAACATCTTGAGGCCCTGCCCTAGTTCAGTCTTCGGTGTTATAGGTTCGTCTTTACCGAGGGTAGTATTAAAAATAAGCACAGGGTATGCTGGGTTGTTGTCTTTACTTCGTCGAACGTGGAGCTACGAAAAAAGTGCGCATTGTGGTCGCAACCTGGTTGCTGAAACCCCACTGCACAGCGGACGAATAACTCAAACGTCATATTTTAACAGCACTAAAACGTCTATAACGAAAAAATCCTCATCCGCGGGGCGCTTGGGTGCGCCACAGTGCTTTCATGCGAATACATTGAAGCTAAATTTAAAAAAATATTCTTGTCATTGCATTCGACTGACTAAATTAGCGACGGTGAACCTGACACAATTGAATTTCAAAGCGTTGAAGAATTGAAAGATCCATGTCATCTCGGTTTTAAAAGTCTATACGACATCACTTGTAATTGACAAAAACTCTTAGGGAATCTGACAAATTGTGGTTTTCTGGTAATTTTGACAGACGGCGAGAATACAAGTTACTTAAAAGCCTAAGCTTTGAATAGACTGCATGCCATTTTGGCATACCTATTTGACGTAAGAAGAAAAATATTTGCAGCATCTTTTTTCTAAGGTAGGTATACGTCAAATATGCCAAAATGACATTGAGTCTAATCTAAGCTTTAGTTTCAAACAATCAGAACCCATATATACGAGCATAAGATAGCTATACAACCGCAGCCTATTTGCCTAAACCTACCATTAACCTAACATTTTTCGAGAATTTAAGCCGTTTTAAATAGGTATTCATGTTTTTTCCTCTTAGGGCCGATTTCACAGTCTAAGTATAGGTTTTGACAATTCCCTCATTTAGGATGAAATTCCGTTTTCACATTGATTTTTTTTTTAATCACGCACTTAAGCCACCATTATTGGCGACTTAAGTCGCGTTGTCACAAGAAACAGAAACAGAATTCCATACATTACCAACGCAAAAAGCATTCCCCGAATTTGGGTTTCAGTTGCTAATGTATGGGATTCTGTTTCTGTTCCTGTTTTACGTTGCTTGTGACAACGCGGCTTTAGGTAAGTTTTTCAGGAAAAAACAATTCAAATTATTTTTATTTTGATAAAAAGCACATTAATGCGACAATAATTAATGTTAATAATAATTAAAGTTTCAAAAAATACAAAACAAAATTGTTTTGAAAGCATTTTCTAGGAGCTTATGGCTTAAATGCAAAACCGTCAACGGAATCGGAACGGAGGCTAAGTATTGAAGCGTTCTCAACTTAAGTTGCCACTGTGAAATCGGCCCTTAAACTTTAAAACGATAGAATCTGACCCTTCGTTTGGTGTAAAGTTGTTCATCTGAAGAACAGCAAAGCTAGATCTAGTCTCTGTCCCCTTAACTTATCCGTGAATTAACCACCCTCCTTCGTCCGGAAGAAATATATCCTATTGTTGAACCCGAAAAAATATCCTTGTCTTTCTGAACCTAACTGCCTCCTGGAGCAAAGTAGTCTCTAGTTTTTCATCAGGAAAGGCTCAATTAGCTATTTTCTAAGAGACTGTAATGCCAGAGCTCCAGGAAGACTCTTCCGAATAATATTCTTATCTAGACCAAATACGACGTCTTGTTATTACATATAAGTTAAAAAAATATAAAAACCTCAGTAACTTGTTCTTAAAATCCTCAACCAAGATATGAAGCTTCCTACTCACTTATCTATGCATAGATTTTCCCAAATTCTAACAAGCACCGAAAAACTAGTTGACATGTCCCTTCGCGAATTAAGCTTATCTAACTAAATGAACGCCTCTAAATATACCTTCCTATCTACAATTAGGTGACAAAAAAACTAGACCCTTGTGCCTTTAAAATTTTTGACAATAAAGAGAGTTTTCCAGTTTCAAAAGTCAGCAGACCACTATTAATTGCCAGATCCTACGTACTTATCCAATCTACTTTTTAAACACTTGACGAGCTCTACCCTATGCTGTGAAGTTTTACACCATTTTGAATTTATTCCAACAGACAGTACCTACCGACCTAGGTACCTATTAACATTGTTTTAAAATAGGCAAACTTTAATCCAAAATGCATGCCAGATAGCTATTTAAAAGGCAATTCATTCAATCAAGAAAACATGCATAACTATGCTAGATTAACCAACACTTACTAACTTTGTTACTACGTACATTATTTAAGTTAACAATGATACAAGAAACTTGAAAATTTTCTAAGTTACAAAACTGAATCTTAAAAAAATAATTAAAGTCCAGCGAGAGCTAAACAATTATAATATAACGAAACAAAACTTTTTGCGCAACTGTCAAAGTATATTTACAACTAGGTACAACGCCACCAAACACTTCACATAACTTTGTGGCGGCCATTGACACCAAACAAAAACACATTTTGATATATCGTCCAATTTTTTTTGCCACTTCACACACACATTCACAAAGCAAAAACAGAAATTCCAAAATCCCATGAAGCTTTGCTTATGATGTCCCTTTTGTATCCTTCATTAACACATCAACTGGGAGTGGGAAATAAAAAACAAATCAAAATACCTCCACATGTCCAATATGCTTCAGTAATAAGTACACACAAATATATTTCCACGTGCTTCAATTTGAATATTCTGATACTTTAAGTACTTGGTCCTAATTGCTGTCGGCCATCGCCGACTCGACTCGACCCACCTCAATGCGATTCTGATAAAAATATGTTTCCCATGACGACATACCAACACGATTGGCTGTCTTCCATCCCTTCTCAGTGTCCATCTTATATATTTCTCTCACTCATGAAAAGGGGACCGACCAGGTGTCTTCGTCATGCCATGGTCACTACATCTTCCTTATAAACTCACCATACCACAGCATCTCAAAAGTTGCACAGTACTGTGGGAGCCGCTGTACATATTTTGCGACATGACTACGTCATTAAAAACAGTAACTCCGATGTAGGCAATTGCGAAAATTGAAAACGGATATTTTTAATTTGCGAAATTCTCCAGACAGAATCTATACGTATCTCAATATCCTGAAGCCAATTCTTGTCGATAACGTAGGTACCATGCCTATGTCAATGGAATTTACCTTGATATAAAAAAAAAGTCCACCTCGGTTTCCGTGGCGATATACCTGTTGATAACCATTCTAGACACATTTATGCAAACATGTGTTTACATATTTATTCCCAACGCCATTATTTTCTATCCCAACCCCAACCCCCAAACAAAAACAACCGATTTTTTAGCACAAGACACAATTCTCATTAACCTATACTAAGACGCAAGGCTTTGTCTCTGATTTCTTAGATATTTTATCCGCCTTGTTCAAATCTAATCGATATTGCAATTATACAGTAGGAATATGATTATTTCCTTTTGTTATGCATTTTCAACATGTCACATGTAGGCACCTTTAGATTAACTCGATAATTTCAAAGCATTTCGATGTTTTCATCAGACAGATTTCAGAGATGTTATCCCATATCAAAAAGTCCATATACCTTAGTAACCCACATACATGAAAATTAATACAGATGAAACGAGATTCTCGTAATTATTCAAAAGCATCCCCAATGTGAGGGATAGCGAATTTCTCACATCGGTAGGCATATAGGTACCATTAGGTATTGTAATGAATAAAAAATGACACTGTTGACAGAAATAGTGCAAGCAAAAAACATGCTTTACGTCACTCTTTTTTCATTCTTCATATTTGCAATATTGACTTGTACCTACAGTGCTTAAAAAAGATTCTGTCAAAGAAAAGGTAACAAAGTCAATCTGAAAGCCTGACCAAATGACACGGGAAATGAACCCTTAAAATTTTTATTTTTCTTTTCAATGACAATGACACTCCAATTAAGACAGGTCCTCAAAATAGGTCTTAAGCTTATGGCCTTTTCGGTTGGCGATCCGGGATCAGGGCGTTCTCCTCCCGGATTGGGGCTTCTCTCCGAACAGCCAAACACGTTTTCCTTAATTTTGAAGTTTGTCTAGCGTTGTATTTGTGAAACAAAAGCTATTCTACAGGGGACAGATGACATTTATCCCACTTGACATTGACACATGTATGATTGTGTGCGTGCTTCGAATTTCTCTTCCATTCAGAAGAGGAACTGTCAAACGAATCCAAGAAAACAGTTTCTTAGATTAGACTACATGCCACTTTGGCATAGGTATTTGACGTAAGAAGAAAAATATTTGTTGCATAATCCTTCTTAAAAATAAATAAATAGAGTGGCGCAACAGCTCGAGGTGAACCGGGGCCAACTTCTCAACAATGTATGCTGGTGTGTTAATTTCTTTACATACAAGTGGACCTACAATTTTTTGCCGAGTCCGAACGTCACTTTGAGAAGTTTTACAAGACAAATGATACTCTCGGAGGGCTTGTCAGACCCTCGCGGAGGTGGGGACCGTGAAAAAGAACAAGTCTTTTTTTCAGGTGACGATGGCAGGATTCGAACCCACACCTCCGGCGTAGTAAGCACACACACTAACCACTACGCCACGGCACCCCACAATCCCCCACAACCCCATAATCCTTCTTAGGCACGTCAAATATTCCAAAATGACATGCAGTCTAACCTAAGCCTTAGACTTGATTAGACTGCATGAGATCATGCCTTATTTGAAGTAAGCAACAAATTTTTGCAAATGCCCTTACTTACCAATTTAAAGCGTTTTTCATTGAAACTTGAAAGAATTGCTCTCAAAATCGAGAACTGCTCGTTTCAATAAAACATGTTTCCCCGGTTTGGCGACAAACTAAATCACACGGTCTGACAACCAACAAATACGTCCGCACATTAATTCGAAACAAATAAAATTGCTTCAAATAAAATTGTTTGACAGTAAAAATGTTTCCATGTGTAAGTGAGTTCAGATCAAATCTTCCAAGATCGGGAGATCGCATATTTTGTCTTTAAATTTCATCTAGAATTGCTCTTATGTTCAATGAAACATGCAAAATCGAAAAAGATCATATTTTTTGACAGAAAGAGCAAATCTTTTCTTCAATGAAAAACGCTATAGTCTCGTATGGCAAATCATATTAGACCTCGAGTGGAATCGGCTAAGGTGATCTATGATAAGTGATGTCACAAATCATTAAAAATTCGTCTGCGTAAACTGTGATCATCACAATTTTCTTGTGACAGCTCCCGATCAATCACAGTCAAAATCAGCTGGTCACCAGTTTTCCAACTTTGCGGTAAAGTGGTGTTTTTGCCTATCCTTAGGCTGACTTTCTGCATGTCCGAATAAAAATCAGTGTTCTTATATCATAAGCCTAAATAAAGCAACGATTCGGAACAATATTTTTGTGATCACCCTATGCAGACGGATTATATGATCACATTGGCTGTCACAAAACGTGAAAATCACAGATCACCATAGCCGTCACACCATAGTCGCAAAATATGTATACGCTAGCAAGTGAGTCAGCTGATCTGAAATACCTACGTTTTAGAAGTCTGCTGTCGTGTTTATCAAGTGTAGTTTCACTGTTCTTTTTTATTTTGTTTTTCCTTTCACTATGAAGTAGCAGTTCATTTTTTTATGCCAAAGTCAAAAACATTGACTTTTCTTCCTCGTCACGGCTCGGTGTGGCATTTTCATTGAAATGCCCAGGGTCATTTTTTTAGCGAGGGGCATTTGGTGGCTTTACGTCGAAATGGCTTTCAATTGCTTAAATGCTCGCTAACATTGAATGCCGGAGCTGACATTTTTATCTACCTAAAAAGCTGACAATTATGTTTGATTTTAACATAGGTTGAATTAAATGACAGTCATAAGCTTAGATTAGACTGCATGCAATTTTGGCATATTTGACGTATCTAATAAGAAAATTGCAGCAAAAAATTTTCTTCTTGCGTAAAATATGCCAAAATGGCATGTAGTCTAATCTAAGCTATAGTCTCATAGTGCATGACTCGTAGTGCCAGAAAATATGACAGAAGAAATACATACTTCTGGGCACTGGGTCCAGACAGAGTCTTATCTAACCTTAACTTAACCGATTAACAAAACCACAAATCGCAAATATGCAAAGCGAAGCACGTAATGTTTCTTGTATCACTTTTTCTTTGTATATGTACGCAAAATAAATTAAAGTATACTTCTCATTGGTAAATCAAATTGTAATGCTAAGTTTCCACTTGTCGATTTGTAATTGACAAACGACGTATTTTTAGGTTATATTAAGAAATTGGCAAGTAGAAATAGAGTGTCTTTGAATTGACATATGAATTGGCTTACGCTTTGCCAATTGTGTCTTTGATTGACAAACTGGAGAACTGTCAAAGTTTGTCAATAAATCGACAAGTGGAAACTTAGCATAAGTTACAGTTTTAAGTCCCATTGCGAGGCCCTAGCTTTCGTAAAATTGCCCTTGAAAAGGAGCATACAACTTTTACGTATTCTTTTCCGTATCGCCAAAATAGGACCCTTACTAATATGAAATCGTTTAAAACGGAGTCTTCTAAAATTTTTGACTACTCCCACGGTCAACGATTTCTCGAATAAGTTCAGTATTTTAAACCCGCGACGGGTTAAATCATTTTTAGAAGAGTTTTGGTTTCTCTGTCCAAATTTTAAAAAGGCAATTAGACTTTTTAAATCGTTTTATTCATTCCCGTACCTGTTCGAAAGAACACAAACTTATAAGAACTACGAAAACTAGACAAGCCCCAATGACGCACACAGTTTTTACGTAGCTTTTCGCAGAAGAGAGACGCCAAAATGACAGTTGAAAATTTTACTTCCTTACGAAATTAGACTCGAGAAATTTCATTGGGCAGAATTATGAAAAGTGTAGTCAGTCGCAACCGACACTTTGGTGGTGTTTAAATATTATTTGGGTCATTGCTATATTGCTAATAACAAAAAAAACCCCAAGATAGTGTAGTTGCTTTAGAAATATGTAAAATAAAATAAATAATTCAAATAAGTCAAGTTGTTCTTTTGAATCTTGATTTTATCACTATAAGTTTCCATAACATTTGGCTTTGACGTTTAAAATCTGGGGTTACTTTCTGAACAAATCGTTGGAACAAGTTTAATTCATGAAAACTCTTTTTCACTATCAACAAGACATGCAATAAGCGCTCATTAGTTCCATGGGCGCTTATTGCATTTCCATATAATACCTGCATTTTTTCAAGATTCTTATTTCAACTAAACAATTAAAACTTGGAATTAACTAACATCTTCAATTAGAAATAAAACGTAAATAAAATATTTACTTAATCTTTTAATGTCTCGGGACACTGTGTCCTCTAGTAGAAAGAAAAACAACTTTATTTTTCAATTAGACATCGACACGTACAGAAACTTGGCTAAAATAAATAAAAATTCAAAATTTTCTAAATTTATAGTGAAGAAAATAAGAGAAACAAGATTTATACTATTTGCCCGTTTTCTAATAGTTTTAAATCATTAAAAATATTGGTTGTTTTTTTTTGTTAGACACAGTTTTTACTCTTGTTTAATTAGGGTGCTAGCTTCCTATAATGAGTGAATTTAAATATCCTCATTTCTAAAGCTCAATCGTTTCAAAGTTCATTTAATTAATTTGTTAAGTTTTACTTGAATCATTATGATGAGTTTTAATTAATTGTTAGCAATAAGCTATATGGACTCTGTGTACAGTAAATCTAAGGATGTAAGTGCCTAATACTCAAAATTAATGTAAACATTCCTTTCCAATTTTACTATTTTCAAGAATTTATAAATGGAGGGAGATCTTAATAACGAAATCAGTTACGTTTTACAATTGTCACTGATTCACAGTCGAAATTTTACCCAAAATTTGCAGATATAGATAAATCGATAATTATTTATATTATAAGGCAACGAATGTATTTTAATCGTATGCGGAGGCAATTTAACACATTAGAATTGTTTTGTTAAGGTCCAAAACGGACCTTTCTCGGAGGATACTTTAAACCTTTATCCCTATAAGCAGTGATTAAAACTTCTAGGTGCAAACTCTGTCACAAAAATGGATCAATAATGACCTAGTTTTTGTACACCCATATTGATTTAAGGTCCCATTGACGCAACTGTTCTTATATGTATATCTTCTTTGAGTTTGAAACTAGAACACCCCAGCTGCCAAAGTTTATTCTAGGTGTTCAGCCTTCTTGGATAAGGTGAAAAGTTATCTTTTTCAAAGTAGTTGAGAGAATATCCCACTTGCCATGAAATACCTTTTTAACTATTTATACGTTTATTTATTATAGAATTTGTGATTATTTTTTGAAACTATTTTTAGCGATTTTATATAAGAACCTTAAAGTTTTCAATGACCTTTATCATTATGAAAAGGCATAAGTCATTAAATCGCTCGGATGGTAATCTTCAAATTTTTTGAAGTAGTAATTCTTAAAATAAAACTCAACTTTATCAAAAAATTATGTAATCGGGTACACGTTGCTCTTACATACAGTTCATTACCTTATACAAATGCTTTATGCTTCATAAGACTTAAAATTATGCTATTTTGCCTTTTTGTGGTTGTGTTTACCAATTTTATTGATACCAGCACTGGGTGATGAATGCCTGTGTAAAGCATGCCTTGTGTTGTAGGCTAAATATGCAATAAGCTCCCTGTGCCTGCATAACGCAATTGATAATGTTAAATATCTATCTAATAGGATTACCAAAAACAGTCCCTCACATTACATTCCCTTGGATTCTGAATTTAGAGCAACAATTTTACGTTTTTTCATAAAAAAAAAATTTTAAAGTTTTCTTCCTAGATGTATGCAATCAAATTAATTCTTCAGAAAGCGTCGGATTTTAGTGATTAGTCTACACTACAGCAAAGATTAACAAAGTAAACTGTGATGATCACTTTTGTGATATATCTCTTACCCAGATCGATTTTGGGAGGTTTTATCATAAATGACTTACGTCATTCATAGCTTCTAGCTTCAGATATCGCAGAAATTACACTTAATAATAATTGCCGATCTTCGATAAAGTGGAAAACTACTCCATTGCTTAGATCGATTTTAGCCCAGAATCAATTGATCACAGTTGACCCACGAGTTAAAAGTGAAGTGACAGGACAGGCTTATGGCTTATGCCATAAAGGATTGTTGGTAACATATCTCTTGGTGAAATTAACGAATTTTTGTGCGTAGTTTCATCTTCTAGCGTCATCCCTGTTGGTTACGTCTTTTTATTTTCGGCAGTGAGTCAATAAAGATTTACGTTTTCAGACAACAAACGTTTTTGTATCTCGTGTAATAGTCTGTCATAATCTAACTAAAAAAAACGAAAGATTCAGTAGTGCCTACGATGATGCTTGTTCGAGTTTTGCTGAAGCAGCTTTTACTAACAATAAAAAAACAGCAGCACCGAATGATTTCTTTGCACTCTTATTGAACCACTTGAGCTTAATAGGCATAGTCGCGGTTTAATAAATAAATCATAACACAGATAGGTTCACATTAATTGTGTACCTGCATGGATTAAACTGTTTTTGGGTCCCTGGTGTCTCATGAACACAATTAAATAATTGACTTCAAAAAACGCCTTTAAAATTTAGCAGAGCTTCAAAGATTTTATTTGTTCTTTTATTACGAACAGAATTGTCCAAATATTTTTTCTTGCAGCTTTACGTGTCAGAAACGTAACTGGTACCAATTGTGGTACTGGTACCAAAAGCGCAATTGGCGACAAAACGAAGAAGAATAACTTTGAACACATAAACTTATCGAAATTATTGACGTTGCATTTCATAAATTCAATTGTCAACTTTGTTAATCCATATTAACTACGTATCAATCCGACTACAAATCTCATTCATGTGGCCGAAACCTCAGCATACCTATACGAACCTTTGGCCTTCAACCCAATGAGTCTGTCGCATGCGTTACGTCGAGTACACAACTGACAACTCAGTGAAATACACACGTTCTTATGGGAAGCGACGTACACACGAAGTTCTCCAATGGGCCGCTTTCCATAAGAAAGTGTATATTTAACTGAGCTGAGGGCTTTAGGCCTTCAACCCAATAAATCCATTGCATCCGTAGAACCACAATGCCCGCTGCGGTTGTGTGCAGCAGCAGCGGCAGTATGAAGCGCGCACCTTTGCAGCGCCGCACGCAGGAAAAACTCGAACACAATAGTGAAGCGCGCTTATGTCAGATACCTCGTCCGTAAGCAATGGCTAAGAGTTTCCACTCTTGAGCTTTCCTTTTATTATTTTCTCAAAGCGGGTAACACAAACTCCATAAAATCTTGATTTTTCACAATTTTGAAACATACATTTTTGCACGTCCTTTTTCTCCATTCTTTACTTTTCTTAACACGAATTGTCAACAGTGCTGCGCTGTCAACTGAGTGTAGTACTGCAAAAGTTGCACAGCAAAAGAAAACATTCAAAATCTTTTCAAAATCGCGCGATTTCCCATATATTTTCGGGATTTCAAAATCTCGTAGATCTAGTCGTTTTCAATAAAATCGCTTCAAAATGTCTACTTATGCAACGAATGAAAGACACTTAAGCTTAGTTTATATGCAGAGTTCAAGCCAGGTTCAACCTCATAAAAACGCTTATCGAGTTGGAGTTGAGTCGAGTCGACTCAACTATACTTGACTCAACTCAAACCTCTTCTTCATGTGCTGAAGAACCTAGGTCGAAATTCAATTCAAACCCCTAACTTCTGCATATAAACGAAGTTTATAAGGGTTGATTTCACAGTATAAACTTAAGTATTGATTTTGACACTTCATTTAATCAGAATGAGATTCCGTTCACATTAATTTTTATAGTATCACACACTTAAAGCCGCGTTGTCACAAGCAACGTAAAACAGGAACAGAAACAGAATCCCATACATTAGCAACTGATACCTAAATTCGCTGTAAGCTTTTTGCGTTGCTATTGTATCAAATTCTGTATCTGTTTCTTGTGACAACGCGTCTTGAGTTACCAAAATTGCTGACTTAAGTCTTTCATAACAAAGAATGCAAATTACTTTTATTATGGGAAAAAATCTCAACAAGGCAGCATTTATGAATAGAAAAATAGAAATTTTCAAAGAATATACTATCTCACTTTCTGTAAAATATTTCTAGCAGAGAAAATAGTGATCTGCATTACTAATCGCGTAAAACACGCGATTTACCATAAAAATTTAAATTCTCCAAAAATTAAAAATAAATCTTCTCATTAATACCATTCACGCTATTCAAAAACCTTTTTTCTGCACCTTTGTAACAGTTTGAGAATCAAAAAAGAAAACTGAAACTGTCCTGTACGACAGATCTCTCACATATATGCTTTTTATTGCGATTTTTACAGTGGAAATCGTTTTTCGCTTCTGGAAAATAACATCGCCACTCTCTTTTGAGAGCCAAAATGACAGAAACAGAGTGTTGGTGTCAAATTAATCCTACATTTGTCCGGTGGAGCCACTTTGGGATTTATTTCTAATCGTCTCCCGCTAATTCTCTTTTAATAGCCGGTGGAGACATAGTATTAATCTCATTGTCTATATAGGGAAAGTCATTTTAAATCTTTTTTCATCAATTTCCGTTTTATGATCTTTGAAAACACAGCAGTTTATGCAATAGGACCTCATATCAAAACTAAGACACAACATTATTTCCAGCTATACTGAAAGTTTTCCTTTTTCCTCCATTTTAGATAAACGACACCCTAGAAGCAGGCGAAAGTCGCGAATTCCGAGAAGCACCACAAAACTCAAAAACATCAAGCCAAAAAAGAAATTTCCAGGAGCCAAAACGCTCTCAAAACTGCACCACAAAGAACATTTGCATCGATTCGCCTCCATCATCTTTTACCAAACTCAGCTGCCCACACTGTCCGAGGGAATTTAATATAGAATTTGATTTGACAAATCACCTCAAGCAGCACGAAACCAAACGCTTCAAATGTGAGATATGTGGCTTTCAATTTACGCGTATTTCGAATCTGCGGGCACATGTACGCCGTCATTTGGGCGAGAAGAAATACTCTTGCGACGAATGCAAGAAACTCTTCTGGACTTCAACCGAGCTGAATACGCATCGGCGAAAACACACCGGCGAACGGCCATTCGTTTGCGAATTCTGTGCCAGTTCGTTTAAAACTTCAGGCGCCCTGACAGATCATAAGCAACGCCATCTTATGAAAAGTCGCCACAAATGCAGCGAATGTAATCGCACCTTTCTGCACTTGCAAAAGCTGCGAGAACACATGAACGCCCACACCCGAGAACGACCTTTTGTGTGCCGATTCTGTAACGCTTCCTTTGCACGCAGGCACATCCTTAGTCAACACTTGAGCTTGCACTCCAACGAGAAGAAGTTCCTATGCGAAATATGTTCCAGGGATTTCAACCAACTACCAGGACTCCTAGCGCACCAAAAGCGTCAACACACTTAATACAATTGCAAGCTACTGATGACCTTAATCATAATCTGTACCCGTACCAAATAAATTTAAAAATAAACACAATAAAGCATCTCTAAATTATTGTAATAAAAAAAACTAAATCGATGAAAAATGTCCAAACCATTTCTAAATGAGCATTTGAAATTTTAATCTAATTTATCGAAAAATTAAAATTACAACTTAAGTTCGATTGAACTGTGCCAACTTGCTTTTCAATATCAATTTTAACTCAAGAGCTATAAATCGATGGACAAAAATTAACGAATCCGGACACACATATGACGTCACATGATAGCCACACTTGAGCTACATTTAGCTCATATGACGTATCTATTTGCTTTTATTTATTTATTTCGTTGTGGTGAATTTATCCTCTTTCTCACCCCTCAACAAATAGATGCTCTTTCGCCTATAAATGCGCCATCTTGGATTGCTGAAGGAAAACTACGTCTTGCATTAATAATTATGCGGAGCTGTCACCTTTAAAATGCAGTGACTGTAATAATGGTCCCCATGAGGAAAGGTTTCTATAACTATATTTTAAAATAGTTTGACATTTGGTAGTTTTTACGTCCCTCTTAGAACAAAAGAAAACTTTCAAAATTGCAATGAAGAAAGGGTTTTAGGTGTTTTACCAATTATTAACATCATTAGTTCTTTAGTCGACCATAATTAATATAGTTCAGCTTCTGATACAACATTATTACTTCTTAATTGAAGGTTAGGTGTCATGTATTTTCTTGAAATCCATATTTTCCTCTACTTCGTTGTCATAGAAATTGCAAAAGCAACACAAGAGTAAAGTAATATGGGGGACTATCGATTACATCCATATATAGACCTTTCAGACCTTACCTAAGTAGCGATTAAAATTTATAATTAACAGCCGATTGCAATTTCAATTGAAAACAAAACAGATAACCCAACGGAGATAGAAATACTTTTTCGCATGAAGTCTTTTCAAATGGTTCCACCCACATAAATAATTCCATACGTACATACACCCCCGTCCACATAAAAAATGTCAATATATTCCACCCCCAATGTATGTTTTTTTAGGTTTTCAATAACAAAAGAATAATTCTTCGATAGAATAGTTTTATATAGGTAGGTTCCTCCCCCTACACACCGGCTTGTAAACAGACATTTTTTTCTTTCGGTAATCAAATCCATTGTAACCAATCAAGTCGTTTTCGTAATTTAGTACTGTTTAACTAGAATTTCTATTTTAGTATTCAACCGAGTGCAAAAATGTCTGCATGTTATAAGCCCTATAGTCGCGTTGACAACTTATTAATGAGAGGCAAGTAAATTTCAGAAAAACAAAATTCTTACGTTCCGTAAAGATTCGGGACACAAAAACCTTGTTCTGACGTAAAGAACTGACAGTGAAAAGTTCAAATGACGTCCGTCTTCCGCCATTATGCTGGTGCAAAAAAAAACAATTTACCCTATGCTATGGCGTCCTTTTACCCAACTTCGTCGTTTTTTGATGCGAAAATATTTCTTTAATCAGCCAGCGAATTATTCGATAGACCCGTCGGAGGAAAAAAATATACAATCTTCCTGCTTCTATGTCCCGTTGCTTGTGGCTGGGAGAACTATGGGCCAAGAATACACCCGCGTGCGCCGTGGTCCACTCTAGTGTACGCCATTTTGTACCGATTTATCATTTGACCAATTTCCTTGCTTTTATTCCATCTCCATGTCGGTTTAATATTCACGCAGGCTACAAAGATCGTTTATGTTAGCTGGAAAATATGGTGCTCACACTGCTCTTTTGAAAACTGGATCTGGATCACTTATCTGCTCGCGATAGAACTGCGGCACGTTGTTGAAACCCCCAACTGAAACAAACCTACACGCAATTTTTATGCAAGCCAAACTCACGACAGGAATCAAAACAAGCCTCATCTCGGTGCCAAAATAACAAAACTCAAATATCTTTGTCAAAGGTGCGTTCGTGAAAATTCGCATAAATTACCTTTCCGGTTCCACAGAGTTAAAAAAGAACATGGATCATGGCCCTTTAGACTTCTGCTCCAATCAATTCATGTAGGTGCATAAGCCAAATTCCTTTGGCACTGGAAATGCTCTGCACAGATGAGCCTAATCGTTGCCACTCTGCAATTATTTTCAGTTTGCTTGTGTTTTATGCAAATTTGCCGGACGCGAATAATTTTCCGTTTGCGCAGTACATATCCACCACCCAAGGCCCAAAAGTTGAGCTTCAATTGAAAGTTAACGTTGTAATGTATACCTACAACAGCGTTCTGGCCCTTATAGCGCATCGGCAATTCTCCACGGATACCAATCTGAGCCCTATTGTCGCAGTCTAAATTACGTATCTAGGCAGTAAGAGCTCGAACACGTATGAGGAAGCCTTAAGGGCCAGTACACGAATTGCATTTAGAGTTTGCCCACGGATTTCTGATAAAACTGATGCTAGTAGTCCAAGTAAGCGTTGTGGCACAACGTGTAGAGGTGTCCAATATTATCTTATAGCTGGGGCACAATGAGTATCTGTGTCTGTGGCTGTGTCTCGCATGGTGAAAAATGTTCCGAGACACAGCGACAGACACAGACAAACATTGTGCCCGGCTTGTAAATCAGTACGCATCGGTCGTCTTAAAACAAAGAGGAAGTTGGAAGTACACTCTTTCATCAAACTTTTGCACTTCAGTCTAACCTGCTACTCTAGCCACAAAAAGTATACCATCCTCCGATTAGACGCCAAACGGTAGGTACTGAAACTTAGTTCGCCGTAACAATCTAAAAGAGAAGGAGTACATGTGCAATTCCAACCAAAGAACGAAGCCCCTTGTAGAACCATATTCGCAAATACTCCCCAACATCCTAAAGTAAAAAAGAAAAGCTAAGGATTCCCATAGATCCTACGAAAATACACTTTTAGCAAGTGAACATGCAACTGGTGTCCCTAAAAGATATGCACCACGATTTATTTTCAAAACCTTGTTCAGCGCACTAAACTCCATCACCATCTTAATCTCTGAAATTACGAAAAGTACCAGAGAACTTCACACAGGTTTTGAGAATAGTCAAATACTTCCCAACATCCTGTATAAAAAAAAACCTTAGGATTCCCGCAAAGATCCTAAAGGATTGCGAAAATACACTATAAGCAAGTGAACCTGCAACTGGTGTCCCTCAAAGAAATGCACTACGATTAATTTTCAAAAACTTGTTCAGCGCACTAATTTCTATCACCATCTAAATCTCTGAAATTACAACAAGTACCAGAGAAATTCACACAGGTTTTGAGAATAGTCAAATACTGTCCAACATCCTGTATAAAAAAAACCTTAAAATTCCCAAAGATCCTAAAGGATTGCAAAAATACACTTTAAGCAAGTTAACCTGCAACTGGTGTCCCTCAAAGAAATGCGCTGCGATTAATTTTCAATGCCTCAAAAACTTGTTCAGCGCACTTGACTCAATCCCCTAAATCTCAGCGAAAGTTCTAAGTTCCAGAGAAATTTCTACAGGCTTTGAGAAAAGTCAATTTATAAAGGAGTCGGGCTTTTCATAAAGAGACAAGTCTGCAATTCGCTGAAACAAAAGAACGGCAGATTAATTCAATACGCATACAGCTCGCTTTATAGAACTTCTGCAACAGGATATATTTGTGTCAAGGCTTCAACATCCTCAAACAGTAGTTTTTAGAATCGCAATCGCAACCCAAGAAGGAAAGAAACTTCAATTCGCGCTACAAGTCCACCCTTCCGCAATTGACAAATTGTTAAATTAAAAACATCCCAAAAAGGTTCAAGTGATGTGCCTTCTAAGTTTTAGGCCCTCCACTTGCAGCGCCACAAACGTCTGGTGTTTTTTCAAAGACCCACGGCACTGAAACGTTTGTATTCACTACTTCTACATGTCCTAGTAACCTTAAAAATCCTTCCCATAGTCTTTTGCCTACCTTTGTACCGTTATAGTTTCTACAAGTCATCCTAAAGCACTTTAACTTCATTAGCTACAGCATTAGCTTCAGATTTCATGCTTTATCATTACAGAGCCTTTCGTTGAAGCCAATTATGTCCAAAAACCAGACACACCTGCAAATAGTGACTTGTAACATTGCTTCCTTTTAATAAAAGAAAACTCTTTAACAGAAGCAACATGCTTACGACCTTCCGAAAACCGACACAACCTCTGCGATCAGTCTATTTTTAAAATCTTTCAAAAAAGTTTTTTCTATATTATAGAATCCTTCGTTATCCTTACAAAATATTTGCCCTAAACATCCAAAGGATTCGTCATTACCTACTTTATGCTAAAAATCGAAATCCATAGAGCAGTCATTATTCACTCTTAAGTCTTGGATGTCAATCCTTTACGCATCCTGTTAAGCATCTCTCAATAATTCATCTTTTCCTAATTTTTCCCAAAAATTTCCTTTCTGGTAGAGCATACAAAAATGACCAGTGTCCTTTTGATGCTCAAAGCCAAAAACATTTCAGGAAACTTTTATAAAAAGAAAAAGATTCAATTTCTGAAATGATGCTAGCTGACCATTTGTTAATTAAAAAAAAAGAAACGATTAAACTAAATCGTCTATTCGAAGTGCACGAACTGGAAAATGATCCAAGAAGCTGTATGTACCTATATGTCTTAAGAAAAATGACTTCATCAGCCATAAACTACGAATGCAGAATGAAAAAATCTCACTCATCTACTCCCTTTCTTAAGAATGAAGCTTAAACTTGGTTGATGCAACTGTTACAATCCTTTCCACCAAAGTTTACTTGTTTTTTAATAAAACCCTTTTATAGCAGAGAGGTCCGTTCTTTTTTTTAGTAATGCGATTCAGATCCTTAATTCAGGGACCATAAACCTTACACAAACCCTGTTTTTGGGTCCCATGTCCGATCTTTTTTATGACATATTTTAGCGATTCCGTAGAAAACAACAAGGAGATAATTTCTTGGAAAATAAGAATTGAATCACACGATTCCTTCTTTGGGACAAGTTACCATTAAGTGTCAAACCTTTCTTGTAAAAGGAAATCCATAATGAAAGCCATTATCCTGACCAGCACTGTGTTTGGTTTCAGCTATATTTGAAAGAGTTTACTACTGGTCCTTTCTGCCTACACATCACATCTTAGACAAACCTAACCCATTAAAATGCTCTGAGTCTCTTTTTGATATTTTGAGATGCTATTTTAAGCAGCATTTGACCTTCTTGGGAAGGGTTGCACATGAATCGATTTCATCAATCCAAAATCTCGCTGTTTCCTGCCGAACACCAGAAGTATTGGCCATTATGTCGCAAGTCACGCAAGCACCCCCTGACCTGTGTTCTTTCTTTTTTCTTAAACCCCTAGCAAGCCCTAAAAAGAGTTAAAACTGTCATGCCCAGAAACTCACCAAGCTCTTTTGAAAGTCTATTAAAGTCACCTATTCAAACTAGGCCACAGCAGCTGAAATCTTTAGACAATGTAGAGAAATAAAAGAAACTATAGAACATCTTTTGATAAAGTGTCCTGCCCTTGCTTCCACAGATTAAAAATTACTGGAAGAACCAACTTAACAGGGAATGACTAGAACAACATCCCATCTAGGCAGGTTACCAAGTTTGTGAAGAAAGCCCTAAAAACCTAGATCAAAGAAAAGGGGTACAATAGATCTTTAAGGACGCACTCAAGTGGGGATTATGCTCGTGTCCTCTAGTTCAATTCAATTCAAAGTCTGTCAAAAAGCCCTACGAATTGTACTATAAAATTATCATACCTATTAGCCTTAGAAGAATACATACTACAATTCCAAGCATGCCTTGAGTTTCGTTCTGCACATTACTGTCATGTCAAGCCTTAAACTCAACACCGCATCCCAACGTACCTAAGAAGGTATCTAGTGTTTATATTATGTCCTACTGGGGTGCGGTAGGACATTTAAACAACCCATAAGCTTAACACAGCCCAGAGCCATTGCCATTGTGCATTGGAAAGAAAAACGAATTTAACACCTTCAATTTGCTTACTTAATGTAGAACTAACGGCCCCCTACTAAGGATTCCTATGAACGTCAATATTCGTTACCAACCAAAGTGCCACTTTTGCTTTCATTTTCCTTACCATTCTTTTTGCTGTAACCATTTGATTACATACTACAGGGCTTATGTTGTCTTCCGTCGCAAAAGACACAATTTTCAAAACCTTTTGTGCACAATGGGCTTCAAAAATATTAAAACAACTCTACATACTATTGTTCTTAGTCGCCTTAAGATTAGAGGAAAACTTAGTGACAAAAGTAAAAAACAATGTCCTTGAGCTGTTTAATTTAAGCGTCCCCGTCCTGCTGTGACATTATTTCTATGTTGAGCATCACTAGGCTTCAGTCGCAGACGATTGGTGCTCAAAGAAAACTATTAACAACCTCTTTAACTCTCAAAAATAGCTTAAAATTCTATAAAGAATTTTATAGCTATTCTAAGCTAAAAATAGCTTAAAATTCTATAAAGAAATCTAAAGGGGAAGTACCCCTGTATATTTGTCTTTCTTTCAAGGCCTTTCATGTAATGTAATGAATCTATTCTTTGTTATGTACCTACACATTAGGATTACAAAGGATTTTCATACTTCCCTGACAGGGTTCCTAGCTAAGACTTATTTCTGTTATGTCTGCCAGTTGTAGCCAACCAAAAATCGGAGTGAAGTTCCAAAGAAAAATCAAATATGTAAATGAAAAGCCAAGCGTTGGTTACCTGTAAGCTTCCCTGCTTAAGAAAGAAATTTGACCAACATCCACTAAAACAGCCCGCATCTATAATAGGTACTACTTGTCGTTTTCCGTAATTGCAATCTAGCATCCACCACAAGGAAACACCTCAACTAATCCTAAATAAATAAAATAGATCAGTTTAAAACTATTAAGTTCGATGTATCCTCAAAAAACTACTTACCTAACTGCTTTTATATATCAAGTTTTCGTAAAGATAAAAGAAGCAAACTAACTAGGAACTCATTGAGCTAATTAAACCATTTGTTAACAAAAATCTGTCATACCTATAGCTGCACCCTGCAACCTATGGCAACCAAGGAAACACAGCCCAAACAAAAGCGGCCATTTTATATAGTCGTGGGTACAACCTTCGTGGATGAACGAAATTGCCTTTACTTTACAGTGACCTCCTTACTTTGTTCAGGGGCATTTTTCAGCTCACAGCTTAAAATTTCTAGCACTAGAATCCAAAATTTTAATCCATCTGAACTAGCTTTTATGTTCGTCACATAGACTGGCAAGTCTATGCGGTTCTTGAGTGCTAAAACAGTGCGCTTCTCGGATAAAATCGTCTACTCTGCGTCTATATTGGCTTTGTCAAGTGGCCAGCAATTAACACATACCTGAATGCCCCGACTCCATTTCAAATGAGAAACACATCCAAGAATTCAATTCCCGTAGCATTGCACATTTTACGTTAACAATTATTAGGTATAAGTCCAACCTTGGGTTTGTACCTACGACGTGGCTCTGCGGAGTGAATATGGCTAGGAACCTAACACCTTCTCGTTTTAGTTATGGAGAATGCCACAGTACCTTAACATTTTCCTACTTGGATGCACATTCCCTAGAGAGATTGAACTCACACTTACCTGAACTTCAGCAAGCAGAAATGTCTCCAGAATAGAAACCGAATAGCTTTGCCCTCTGTTAGTTCTAGTATAGAACGTACCTCTTTGGGGATTGGTTCGAAAGACTCACAAATCTTGCTTCTGTTCGTGCTCAGCTCACAAATCCAAGGCGGAAGACAATTGTTTCCAGCTGGTCTTTCACACCATATTTAAACTCTTTGACTCTTTATGTTATGCCTTTCTGGCTGTTTTTATGCAAATTCATAAACATGGCCATAACCCATAACCTAGCACTCCGCCTTCTTCAATTCCAGCAACATTAGGTGGTAGTGACCTGTTCGAGACAAAAGTCGTAGGTTAGGTACGCATCAACTTATGCGTCTGTAGCTTATCTACACATATTTTTTCTTGGCGAGCACTTTTAGGCATAGTTTAAGCAGCTCAAAAAGATACCTACAGCAGGTGAGATGTACATGAATCCAATACTTTGGGTTTGCTCTCCAGTTTTCTGCCAACTCAGGGTCTAAAAATCCATTCATTACTCAACAAATCTGTTTCGAGAACATCCAATCTTTTAACGGATCGAAAAACACACACTTTTCCATCGCAATCCAAAAATTCATGATGTCCACACATCACCTTCTAAAAAATTAAAGTCCATGGTTGCCATTTCCGTGGTTAACATAACCTACGGCCACACCTTCTGCAATCGCAACGCTGCGTGTCTCGTAAGGCAATCAAAACACCATTACTCATGGACTGTTCAATCCTTGTGAAGCCAAAACACGTTTATGTTCTTTGATCTCAAGCCCTTGACACTTGTTCACTCTGCACATCTGCCGCGGAAATCAGCTTTTATGACAAATTCAGACAATTTTCGTTTTTTTTTCTTGATATGCATAAATATCTGATGTGTGATTCCTCATCATCATCAGTAAAGAAAAAGAAACTAATAGACTTTCAAGTAGCTAAAAACCACCAAACATGCTCTTCTTGTGTGGCAAAAAACTTCTCTGTCGGGATACCACGACGCCGATCCCACCCAACCAAGAAAAAAACTACAAACTAGTTTTTCTTAAATCCAAATGTCAAAAATTTAATTATCTTTTGCCATAATTCACTGCTGAACTCAACCATTATTTTGTTTATAAAAAATAAAAAAAATGGCGGCGCTGAAAAAATCAAAAACATTCTTTTCACATAACCTAACCCAAGAATTTAGAAGGAACCGCAACTTATTTAAAGAGTAAAAATGTGATCTTGAAATTTTACGTCCCAAGGTCTCCAAAAACCCAGCCAATCACACCTAAAAAAGGAGGGGGTGGGCCTTTTTGTGCCTTCCTCGTCATTTTAGCTGTTCCCACACTAAAAGAGGCTTTGAAGTTGAACCGCATTCCTTGTTAATGGTTGGCGATTTGGGGAACATGAACCTGAAAATTTAAAGAACACCTTTCTTTTGCCATCCACGTCATTTTAGTTGTGGCCACATTTGGGAGGCTTTGAAGATGAACCGCATTCGCCGTCCGCCACAATTTCCTTCTAGAATTGGTCTGGCCATAGTTTACCAAACGTCACCTGCTTGTTATTCAGTTCACAATTCTAGCATGCCTTTGCTGAACGCTTTTCCAGAAGAATGCAATAAATCACAGACTGTTGTGATCAAATGCAATAAAGTTCAGTTGAATCGCAAGAACCAATCGTCCATTAATTGAGCCTGTATTCTTGGCTAGAACAGCTTTGCTCACTTCTTTTAAAATCGAAAAATACCTGCAAAAGTCCTTGGGATTGGTGCGCATTATAGGGGGCCAAATTCAAACACAACCTTGTAAACGAAGCCTCACAGATCCAGCTTCTCGCTTATTAAGAACTAAAACTGATCTGTCTTATGATGTAGGTATGCCAGCCCTATATGAGTTGTCATAACATTTTTTCTTCTCAGCTCTTTAGGATCAGCATACATGTCCTCTAACAAGGGACATTCAATTAACAGTCAGCTTAAACAACCTGGTTTCCATGGCCTACCTATACATTGAATATTCCTAATTCTCACAGAGCAAGCTCTTCGCTTTATTAGAACCAACTTCCATAGACATAGTCCAGGGTTGAACGTGAGCCTCAGCCAATAAGCTCCGCCAGCCAGCTTCTACTCCAACTAGCCGACCCGAGTTTTGCACGCGAAGTCGGCTGAGAACCCATTTCACTTACGATGCGCCATCTGAGTCTCGGTGCTCCTCTACTGCGCTGCCCCTGCGTGCCTCGCCTGCGATGTGGATTCGGAGATTTTCCAAGGCAAGGAATTGGTGTTTATTCGCTCTTGGTGGCCAACGACGAGCCATCGTAGTCGTTGCATTCGGATTTATTTTCTTGACAGGCCGGTGTCACTGCAAAGCCCGTAAACAGTTCGGTGTTATATACCTCCACACTCCGTCCATGCATTCTAACCAAGAGCTTATTTTTCTCGACTCCTATTTGTAAACTTTGTACTTTCGTCCCTAAAATATACACAAGGTAGTCTTGGAGAGAATGGCGAATAGTAAACATTTGATCCAGTTTAAAAGAAATGAGCATTTGTATCCGTCACAACTCTGTTCAAAGATCCACAAATATGGTTTTATCAGGTACAATTTCTGCCAATGAACTTATTTTCATTGATATAAAACTGCCTTTTCAATCCCATGTGATTGACCTCCTGCAAATTAACCACCACCTTCTTCTCAAACACCAGATTATGTGCGTCTTAAAGGATATTGCCCGCACAATAATATGAAACATAGACCACCTCAACTTGCCACTTGACCTACGCCAAAGAATTCGAAAGTTTGACCCGATATAATACCAATAGTTCCCCAACTTCAAACCTCAAGCTCAGGTGGGTTAAACAAAATGTAACCTTAGCAAAAATTCATGACATGGATGAAGCCCACGTTCCTTACATCAATGAGGGTAAAGTTCCATCATTAAAGTCTTTTGGTATGACTGATCAGCCTTCCGGGTAGACCAATTTCATAACAAAACAAAACCACTTAGCATACTTAGTTTCTTTGTGTTGCACTACATTCCAGGTTGAACCTGGGCCTCTACCAACAAGCTTCACCTGATGCACGCCCTGTTTCGAGCTAACCCTCTGCCTACAGTTTTGCGTAGTTGTTCAACTTTGAGATCTCCTTCCACTTGCCACTGAGTTTCGCTGCTCCTCTAAAGCGTCGTCCCATCGACGTTGATTCGAAGAGTTTCCAGACCCATCGCAGCAGTGCGTTCTGACTGTTATGGATAGGATAATGTTATCGAATGTTAAAAATCAACCATTTCAAAGCTCTATAATTCCCCAAAAGGTACCTATTCTACCCTCAAACGCTGGTATCCCGTGGTATGTCCTGAATTATGTTAAGGAAAATGCGTTATCGTCTTGCATTGCCCCTGTTTTCACAAAGTCCGAAATACCAACATGGTGTATTTCGAGTTACAACAAATAACAACTTCTGGAACAAATTGGCAACAGTCAGGATGTCTTCTGCCCTAAGCATTAAATCGCCTTGCCTCGATAGGGAATCCAAGAGAAACAAGACAAACTCTTTAAAGCATAAAGCATAGTCAGCCCAAAGAAACCCTCTTTGTTGTCGTATTCTTTGCCGAGAAACCTTCAACCGTCTCCTATCTCGGTGGTGATTAATTTCACACAGTGGAAGAACCACGATTTATGAACTCTATTCACCTTGTTGTTCTTAAAGTTAAGTTGCAATATACCACCTATCCACGCCTAGTTTATCCACGAAATGATCTTGAAATCTAAACAAAACTTATGTTCTTCAAGTACCCGCCTATACATATAGGTACGCTTAGGAGAACACAAGGCTTTGTCACGATTTTTCTCAGGCCTTCTAACCCAGAACTCACACCCAACATCCACAGAAGAACTCACATTAGTGTTGAGCATTTCCAAGACTTCTTTTGGAAACTGGTTCCTCAATTAGTAGCGAAGGATCGACTTTTCAATACCTTCTTTCGTCCTAAACAGAAAAAGATAATCTACAAAACAATTCTCATTTGAACCTATGGTTCACGGAGAATTTTAAAAACAACCTCCGAGTTGGCATAGGTCCTAAATCATAAATAAAGTGACAATCTTTTAAATGTCCACCCTTGTCGAGTACCTAAAGGAATTTCTGGCTTAAGCTGCTCTTTCAGAAGCACTTGATTGCTATCAAATGCCAATACCTACCTATGTAGGTATTTGTCGCCTGGTCTTCCAGTCTTATCAGAGGCCTTCCACATCTAGACGCTGTCGTCGGCCGTCGCTTCCATAAGACCCAATGTTTTTTTAACTCAACTAAACAGTCGACAGCCATTGACTCTTCTGTCGCTCGTACCTTTATCTGGAATATCTATAGGAAGAACTAGTTCATATCATCTGCATATCCTTATACATATTCGTTTTTCAGGCTTCAGCCACATTCTATATAGGAAACGTCGAACAGGCACACTTCCAGAGTATTTTAAGGAGCATCAACTTATTTTGAACTAACATACCTACCTATGCATGTTAACTTAACTCTGTTCTAAACGCAAAAGCAGATAAATCCAAGGATCCTTATTGCGGGTGCATAGCTATATCTTCATTCTTGCAAAACCTTTCATTTCCATACCTACCTACATTCAGACAAACCATACGCTATATCTAACCATGAATTTATTCTTACCATGGAAGGAATTGTCACAGCAATGTAAGGTTATGCCTCTTTCCATTACAGGCCTATTAATTGCCTGTTACATAACCTCCGTAAGAGGTTACAGGTAATTTATAATCTAACCTCCCATTAGAGGAACAACAGGAAATGCTAAACAATCCTACTCTGGTCGCCTTCGGCTGCCAAAAACTTTATCCAATCTCGCTGAGTGCATGACAAGCAAGGGCTTAGGCTAGAAACCAGTGGCAACGTTCATATATGTATCTACCTTATCGTAATTACCAACTACAAATTTTCCTCACCCATAAACATAAGTTAAATCTTATCTTAATATAAAACAGGATTCGTTTCTTCAAATTGACAATGACGTGTGCTTCGATGTAGAGCCAAATTGATTGATGGCCAGTTATGAAATAATAAAACGTCCTCTCCCACTTGTTTGCATGGCAAATTATGCTTAGACTAAACAAACACCCTTAAAAGATGGTTACATCATTTCCAACGACCAAGCACTTAAAAACCTTAATTAGGTAGGAGTTTTAATAAATTGAAAAGATTCTATACCTATTCCTACATTTTTGTTTTTCAAACTGGATATTGACGCACTTGGCATACCTACCTACCTATACGCCCGTAACCAAAAACAATTCCTTAAAGAAAATGGCGTCTACTTGTCTCGGCATACGTACCTTCCTCATCCATACGCACACACCCCCCAGTCGAAGAAAAATTCAATCGTTGCCTAACAACAAACCGTATGTATACATAGGCTTCTTATGGCATTGAAGTGGCTATCCAATCCCAGCATCATGCGAGCCCCAACAAATAAAATTAGAAATATTTTGTTGTGTGCAGCACACAATGGTGTTGAATACGTTAATATACTTACCTAACAAACGTTTGTTGTTTTCCGTAATCCACATTAGGTAAAAAACAATTTGATTGGCCGTAAAAAGACCCAAAAATGTTATTACGCACAAAGCGTATAGGTTGCATGTGAGGTGCCATCATAAGCAGGCACCTAAAAGCTTTTCCACCACTCAATATATTATAATTGCATTAAGTCTAGGTAGTGAAGGTACCTATGGTCAGGTTGCTCCATTGCATGTTCCAAACAATACGCTCTGAGGCTTCTAATTAATCGTAGAGTAGGTAACTACGCATTAGATTCTTTTATTTGTACACATTATTGCGAACATGCTCCGCACCATTCGTTCAGCAGAAACCTAGAATTAAGCACTAAACCGAATTTGTTTAAGCTCGTGCCGTCCAAAATTCAATCAACTGTTCTATAGGCGGTATAATCTGTCAAAGATTTCTAATCTTTTCCACAAGTCCCGATGAGGTGGACAACAAGAACCCACAAATCAATTCAAAGTGATTTTCTCAGAAGAAGAAAGATTACCTCATTCATTTGGTCATTTCTTCTCGACCGTCAACTAAGAACTTTATTTACACTTAAGTCCCTTAATTTTTGCAAGCAATACCAACGCTCATAAGACCCGACTTCTCTGCTAAGCTCTCTGCATCTTAAGGATCTCAAGAGTTATACGATCTGTTTAAAATGACTACATTAAGACCTAAACCTTATAAAAGAAGTATGACCTCGTAGTTAGTTCTTCAGAGATGTAGCACAGATCAGATGCTTGCATGACACACACGAGACACGAGTAAAAATGACTACACTTATAGAACAACTTTTTACCAAGTCTTTTCTTTAAAACCTTCCATACAACCATAGCAACTAGGCGTGATCCACGAACACTAAATAAGTTAAAGTACATACCTAGTCAGATCCTCCTACAAATTCGCTGCACAAAAGTTCCTCTGCATGGCTATTTCATTAAAGTTTCGAATTCTAATCTCTACTCTCTACTGCTTTCAAAAAAGGAACTCTAAACACCAAATTTAATTATGAAATTATTTGATTGAGGTCTTGATTATTTTCTACAACCACCTGGTTCACTTTAAGACTCATTTTCTTACAATTTCATCGGTCATACGGTCATCGGTCATTCGTTAAAAAAACCTTTTCAAGTTGCAATAACCCCGATGCTTTCCTAGAACACTTCCTGTTGGAAAAAAAGATAATATGATTCACTTCACATTTATAAAACCAAAGTCAAATAGGCCTTATGTTTTCAAGATCACCTTACTGCCATGCAAACACACATTTTTTCAACTCAAAACTCCTTCAACTCAAATATGTAATAAGATTTCTATCTGTAAATAAAATTCGTGCGCACATAGAAAAGATATATGTGTCACCTGTTAAACAGGCCTTCCAGAAGACCAGACATTCCTTCATTTATCGTCCACGACTCAGAAAGACTTCAGCCAATACATATCTAAAGAAGCATCACATAGGTACTCATGACCCAATTCAGTACATCTACAAAGGTACAAAGATCTACGACGTACAAGATTCGTATTACAAGGTCTTACACCAAACATTCAGAGTCGCCTGTAGCGTAGAAAATACCATAAATCAAACCCAAATAGGCACCTATACATGCTTTGCTTAAAATGAAACTCTAGCCAGCAGAGCTACAAACCTTGCATGTCTCGAAACATATCTAGCTCTGGCTCTATCGTGCACCCAAATAACTTCTTTCATTCCAGTCAGGTTTTCACAGGCTGTGATTCAAGTCTTGTCGTACAACTTACTCAGTCCTACCTCTTTTTTAAGGTCACCAGGTTAAGAAGCATCCTTTTTTCATTATTCCCTAGTCCAAAAATATCTCCTTCACCTTCAAATGAGATACTCAACTATTCACGTTCTGTTACAGCGAACTTAAACACTATCACTAGACTCATTCGCTGAAACTAGTCCCAGTGCCCCTTAAAATTCACTCGTACTTTTAATTGCGATCAGCTGATTATTATCAAAAACTCCGCGCAACCCCGAAAATTCAATTTTTTATCGAACTAAAAATGACACAGCGGACATATAAAACTGTGGATTCACACTGCGCAGCTTACAAATCAACTGAAACGTCAAATTTGTCAGCACTGAACTTTCTACCATGAAAAAGACCTCGGGGCACTCTCTGGTGCTGCAATAGGGCGCCGCACAGCGACTGTTTTCGAATACCTAGGTTAGGTATACTGGGTTGGTGTCTCGTTGCATCGAACCTAGAACTGCGACAGAAGTATGCGCTTTGTGGGGTCATTTGGCGCACTAGGACTTTCATGAAATTAATAGTAATGTTACCTAAATTAGATTCTTACAAGTAACAAGCGGAAAGTTGGTCATTCTACAGATTCTCACACTAACCCCCACACCAAAATAGTTATTTCCTCAATTCAATCCTAGACAGCGTCAGCAAACATTGCAAGCCTCGTCTTAAAAAGAATTTAGTCGTATCCTAACCACAAACAGCTCTTTCTTACGGCATTATTGCACGTAGTGGTACCCTCATTGTCCATAATCTGAAAATCGACAGAAATGCTAGCGTATAGCTATCCTAGTCTAAAATTTTCTCTTTTCTCCTACTAAACAGGTATAATGCGTAACTTTACATGTCTGCAGGAAGGTTCTTAAATCCGTAAACACTTATTCCAGTCCGAAGGTAAAGTTTTCCTGATCAACAGGTCGTCTCACTCAGCATCCACTTCGTCATTACCGCACACATAAATTTTTTTCTTTGAGCCTTATTTTCCCGGAAAGGTTACAAACTTTGCCACCCACAACACGTCAATCTTATCCTAAGAACTATCAATTTGTTGCCTTTTTATGTCTTTTACTCTGCCCGTTTTTGTACATAAAGAAATGTGTCCCAGTCCCAGCTATTATCTACAATTTATCATAGTCCAAGGCTGATCCCCCCTTCTTATTCGAACATCTTGACTCTATATTAAATCAACGCCCCAAACTTCTAATTTTCCTGATTTACCTCTACTGTTCCAAGCAGACAATCTCGTCGTCTGAGGAACAACAAGTCATTCTCCAGGGCTTGCCACTATCTCACGATTCTTTCCTCAATGGCATTTCCATCAGCAAAATTACAACTTTTTTTATCATTATAAATTTCGCTCTATCCTAATCACAAAGGACTTCTTTCTGTCTTACGTTATTGTAACAAATATTAGCAGGCTTGTCCATTCCACACATAAAGTCATATCCTCTCTCTACTTGAACCTTATCAGAAATTCTAACGTGACATCCTTTTACAAACTTTCTTCATCAAAAATGTGTTTTCAACCTTTCAATGGGTTGCTTAACTATGGACATCAGGGATCTTATAACTCTGTCATGTCTCCTTATTCATAAAAAGTATTCTTACAATTCTCGTTTGTAGATTGAAGAACTGCTGGTTTCACCAAAGGCTCCTTCCCTCATAATCTAAAAAAAATTTACATAAATTCTTTCCTAAAAGACCTTCTTCGCAGCAACAACGTTTTAAACACTGTCTGTATAGCACAACAAATCAAGTCCTTTCCTAACCACAAATAATTTAATTTTTTCATTGCACTTTCTTACCGATAGACACAATAAATTCACTCACGCCTCTCCTTGCGCCTTATAAAAAAAAAATGTTCTAGTCCGACTCCGAGTCGAAGTTATATTTGCCTGCTTAAACCTGAGAAAAAAGTTTATTTGATGTTTTTGCGACTGACATATTGAACCTAAAGGCTGCGCCAAAATGAGTATCTGTGTCTCCCTTGTTTTGATCTCTGGACCGCTCAAGATACACAGTTGTTGTTGCTAATACGTGTTCCCGAATGCTGAACTTAGAGACACGGATACAGCGACACACGGTCCTATCTGCCTTAACCAGAAATCAATGCCTACTTTTTCTCAATGACATTCTTACTAGCGCCAAAGTTTCGACTGTATAGCAGCGCTTATTTTACCCTGAATCCGTCATATTCCAGACATTCTCAAGGCAAGGGTACAATAGATTTTACCCCCTACATTAAAATAATCAATCCTGCGTCTATACCCAAACGTTAACATATTAAAACCTCAACCAAACTTTTACTAACTGTCAAACAACACTTTTTCCAAATTTCGCTATAACATTTCTTTCAATTTTAAAACGGCAAATGTTATTGGGAAGGTAGGTACCTATACAGGTCACATGGATCAGCAACACTTTGAAAAGAATTTAGGCCAAATCTTAGTCCTTAATGCATACCTAAGTACCTACTCCCTTTATTGCCGTTCTTAATAACTTTTCAATAGCAGCCTTGTCTCTAAAATCAGAATAACAAATTAATTTTCTAATCATTGAATAATTTAACAATCTTTCATTGACCCAAATAAATTTTTTACGAGCGACAACAAAACCTGAATAAACTCTAAACACAAATAATTGTGGGTTTTAATTATCACATTTTCTTTACCGTAAAGGAAACTAGCCCTGAATTTGTTGCACAACAAATTCCTACGCATCCCTATGTATCTACTTAGGATTTTTCATTCTTTATTTTAGAAAACAACCTTTTACAATAATGAATAATTGAGCTTAACCCAAAATACATAATAGATTCTTTGCTCCTTCGGATGACATTCTTGATTCTTCAAAAAGAATTCAACTTACATCAACTTACATAAACTTACATCAACTTGTTTAAGGTTTTTTTTTCGCTCCAGCCGAATTGTTTTAAACGTTTTCCATACCTTGATCCGGGTGATTGCCACTCAGCACTCGATTAAAATAAGTAAAAGATTCTCTGAATGTTTAACTATCTCGAAAAAAAATTATAAGTTTCCGACAAGGTTTCTTTGTCTAAAATTGTAAACCACCTGAAAAACTAACCTAGGCAGAGAACTATGTATGCATGCAGCTCTACACTGCACAGTTGTCCCATATCAAACGACATTTGTGAATGTCAAACTCCAATTGTACAAACTAAAAAAAAATATTTATCTAGTCACGTAACCTACCCGTAGACCGACGCATAAAATCGGCATAATGCGTTTGGCGTTTCACATTTTGTCTTCGCTTTGACGAAGACGGAGACGAAGCTTTAATCTTTGAAAAGCTGTCAAATCAAGCAAAATCCCATCGCAGGACCTGCTTCCGCATAAGCTGATGCAGAACCGTCATCGGATTCTGGTGATAACAAAGGGCTTTATGGGAGCTTCCCTAATAGCTGTGACACAAAGAGTATCTGTGGCTGTGTCTCGCATCGCAGTTCAGCTTACGGGAACACGTATATAGCACCACAATGCGTATCTCGCTGTCTCTCTGATACTAGGTGAAAAATGTGGCGAGCAGCGACAGCATAGACACAGACACACATTGTGCCCTGCTTGTAAACCTCAAAAAGCCTCCTTGAAGTTTCATACAAAATACAGTTCGACCTTGTCTTGATTAGATCTAAAAAGCGCAAGTCAAAGCAAAAAAAGACTCCCACTATGACTACGCACCGCAAGCATCGATTTCCACGAGCGAATATCCACAGAACTGTCATCTGACAACTGGAATACACAGGGTGCTATGGAACAGCGCTGGCAATAGTCTTGCAAGCTTAGCGCCCTGATTAGACTAGACAGAAATGCACAATAAATTGATTAACATGCTTGTAAATATTTAGACTTAAGTCTCCTTTTATCTTTTGTCCAATCACGGAATCAAAGAAACCATGGCTCCTTTGACTTACAAAGGCTGTCTTCCAATCAAACCATTTTAATCGCCTTTCTCCACGAACCAAAAAACTTTTCTACGGTTTGTCCAGCGCTTACACAAAACGAAACTGCCTGTCAAAAAATCTAATCTAATTTCGAAATTTTTATTTCTCTTGAATAACACAAATCTGTAAAGACATTGCGGTGTACCAAGCCCATGAATTCGCGTCTTATCTAAGCTTACAGTTGCTCCTACGCAAAATTTTTATAAAAATAAGAAGCAGAACACCCTTATAAATAGTCTAGGACTAGAGTCTTTGACTGCATCTGTCATCCACATTAATCATTTTATGAAACACTTCTTCGCCACTGCTTTGAACGCCACTCATTGTCATTTGATTGACTTTTTCCTATGAGTCTCTAAAATTAAAAAGGATGCACCAAAAACTTTGTAAAACAACAAGCTTAAACATCTTTTCTAAAACCTTGATCTCCAGTAACAACTTTTTTTTAGTCAAGAATGGTTTACTACACATTAGTGCCCAAATTAAAATTACTTCGCTACATTTTCTGCATCTGTTACACTTTACTGCCACTGTATTTCAATTTTGACCTAAACTTACCGTCCTTCAAGGAAAGCAATGCCGTCCCTCCAGCGAAAACTCAAGTTACTAAGTCCCAAATTCCAATTCAAGCTTTTTTTGTTCGCCTTTTACCACCCAATTGTGATTTAAGTCCCCTCACCTCAGTTTTACGCGCTGAACGATCGTTCTGTTTGCTACACATAAAAATAGCAAATCGATGCTCTACCACGTCACCGTAATTCTGTCATAGAAACTTGCTAAAATTTCTTGATCGACCGGTTCCCCAGGTTCTAGCAATGCCAACACTGCCAGGAGCGCAGCGCTTTGCATCCAAATCACCGACAGATAAAGGGTCTCTCCCTGCCGGGGAAGAGGCATTCACAATAGCGCCCGCTAGGAACCCAAATATGTTAGCTTACCAACAACATTCATCGACAGATCAAGCTAACACCAATCTGAGAGAACTGGATCAAAAACTTTTTAATTCACAAACTTAGCTAGACGCACGCCTTGAAAAACACATCTTTTCTCATATTGCTCTTGAAAAGGCACAAGTGTAGAGTTAACAATACAGAAACTTCTGGTCAAGGTAGATCCATGCCCAGAAACTAAATAACTCTTCCGCCAAGTAGTGTCACAGGTTGCTATTGTCCTTCTGGCGACATTCGAGATTCGACTAGTTGAAATAAATCCTACTTCTAAACAGGGGCAAGCACGGATTTCCCTTAAGTATATTTATTCTTCGTCGTATTTCATTGCTCAAATTCTAACCACTGAATTTGAGCAAACAAGCTATTGTCTAGCCCAATGAATACGGCTCATCCGTCATGTCGAAGTAAACAAATGACAGCTCGGTTAAATAAACGCGTTCTTAAGGCTCTAGTAGTTTAGCCCAATAAATAAGTTACCGCCGTCACGCCGGAGTGGTGCACAACTGACAACTGAGTTCAGTGCACACGTTCACGCACTTAAGACTTCAGCCCAATGAATCCGTTGTATACATCACCGCCGTGTTGAAGTACACAACAGACACTTCAGTTAAATATGCACGTTCCTATGGGAAGCGACGTACGTTAAACACTTCTTCTATGGGCCGCTTTCCATAAGAACATGTACATTCCACTTAGTTGTCAACGGATCCACTTGGCTGAAAGGTTTACTCTACGGACCAATAGGAGCGTATGTAGGTTAGGTTAGTTTGTTGGGCTGATGGAGCGAGGTGACCCGCGCCTCATCGCCATTAGGTCTATTTAGACCCATTGTGATACCCAATGGGGGATGATCCTAGTTGTGTGGATGTTCCGTTTCCTTCTTCCGCCGCGTTGATGTCCTGAAGCCACCTTGTTGATTTAACATACCTGGAAAGAGATGTTAGTGGTGCGTTTGAAAGTTCTGAGATGTCGTGGAAGAAGTAGCTTCCTAAAATTCTTTTCCTCAACTGACCTAGGAGCGTATGTAATTAAATGAGTTGTCAGTTGTGTATACTTAAACCCGACTTAAAACCCGGCTTAAAACAGCAACTAAACGTTTGATCAACTGATTCATCAGTGTCATTATTTTAAGCAAAAAATATATTTGCTGCAACTCAAACTGATATAAAGTTGTCAAAAAAACACACCCGATTTTTATTTCCCCAACATTTGCAGGGTTAAAAAGGCGGACCTAACAATTTGGTTCAAAAAGTTTCAAAGGTCGTATCCGTTCAGAGGTTCGTTCTTTACGAGCGACAGAAGACAGAACGCTTCTTACTTCATCGAGAACGAAAATATTAAGTCTTGTCAGAGCGCTTACACGATGAACAGTGTAAATCAAACCACACAAAATAAAGAAAAATAAAACGAAACAATCTCATCAACCATTTGTCTTAAATCACATTTGCTTAAACTTCGTGCATAAGTTTCAATCATATTTAACACATTTATTTTTTCAAATCAATAAAATAGGGTCACTGCGCTTCCCTACTTTGTGGGAAATCCTTAGAGGGATCTTTTTATCAAAACAAACAAATCATCTGTCTAATCAATCTCAAACTTCTACACCATTGTAACACCATAAAAATCATCCACATCTCCATCAAATCAATCCAATCTGATTGACACTTTTTATTTCGGTGTCCTTAAGGACCATCTTTCCATTTTTATAATCAACCTTTATATTTAAAAACAAAACCAAAAGCCTGTGGGTACATTACATACAGGAGGCTCGACATACTTTTGTCGATATATATAAAAAATGCTTCTAAAACCCCAACCCGGTGCTCTATATACTTTCAGACGATATGCTGCATCATCGGGAGCCGCTAAACAATTGATTTACCAAGAGCTGTCACATGAACTTTAATAGCTTTGATAGATAAGCCAAAACTTACCAGGGATTATTGACAGCACTGCAGCTCAAACGAGCCGTCATAAAACAAATTAAACAAAGCTACGACAGCGAAAAATACCCAGCTTAATAAAAAAAAAATAAGCTTGCCATTTTTTATGGACCTAACTTTAAGGACCACCTGCATGAAAATCTATCACAGCAGTATATTTACGTGTTTTTCTTCTTATTCTTTAAATAAATTGGAAAAAACCTTTACCCAACAACGACTTTAGGGTCTGCACCCTGCACTAATGCACCACAAAGGAACTAGCAGAATGGACCCGTATACTTGTGGGAAAGCCAACCAATTGCATGATTTGTGGAGTTAAGGAAACATTGCACTAAACAATAAGAGCAAGGATACAAAATTTTACCACCTTTCGGTCCGACGCCTTTGCCATTTTAACATTCAATATTCGTCAAATTTAAATCAGATCAATCGACAGACCCAGTGAAGAGCTATGACAGTTTAATGCAGCACAGCACAATATAACAAACATAGGTCGGTTCAGTAGAGAATATCGCTGACACCGATTTACGTGATCAATACTACATTCGCCACTCAGTTTATTCATAGGCATATTTAACAATCCGTCGCACTTAAATATCATACAAACTTGGATCAAAACACAAGGTGATCCACTGACCTCAAAGAAAGAAATTGTGTTTTACGGTAGGGCCACAATTCCCGGTGCGGAAGTATGCACTACGCAGTGGTGGCAGTATGAAGCGTGGACCTTTCCTTGAAAGTTGGTCAATTATTACTGCCGCTACTTGCTGCCGGTTACAACTCGTCACAATAGAGCCACCAACCCAATAAGTTGCATCCGCCACGTCAAAGCACACAACTGACAACTCAGTTACATACACACGTTGTTATGGATGTCGGCCCATGTAAGAAGTGCGTGAAGTAAGTCACTTCCCATAAGAACATGTGTTGCGTGTTTCGACGTGACGGAATCAACGTGTTAATTGGGCTGGAGCCTTAACAGGTCAATTCAGCGAGGAACAAAACTGACACTAATTTACGTGCTGAACGTTGCTTGTTTGACTGCGTATTTATAATTCCTTCAACTAGGATCCGTTTCATTCAAAAGCGTCCTCAAGCTTCACCTCACGCCCAATGTTAGACCGATGCGGATGCGGGCCCAGCACAGAGAAATCGTCTTACAAATTAGCACAAAACTTAAGTAGAATCAGTAAGGCTAAGTCGCTAGCGGTTCTGGTTGATTAAAACTACCTTATGAATAAGTCCTTGCTAAATCTCAGGTTGCTTTCCTTTAAATTGGTTTTCTTACTAACACATTTGGTCTATTCAGAATCATGGACCAAGTACGGAAAAATGACGTTTCATAACGCAGCACATATAGCAGGCCGATTCATTCGAAAACTCGAAAACTTTGCTTTCACCCATTTGAGTGCATTGTGTGCCTGTGAAAATCAAATCACCACTTTACGGTTTTTATTTTTCTTCATATTAAACTCGCAACTAAAATTTTTGATGCAAAAACACAGTAGTTTTCGTCGCGACACTCACACGCGCACCGTCAATTCGTGATGTCTAGTATTTGTACCATTCTGGCCAGGGCCATTTCTGAGCGAGCAGCATTCAGCCAGTTGTTGGTTGGCCTGTCAAAAATTCTTCGAAGATAGCTTGAATTCGATTTCGCACAACTATGGGTCAAAGGCAAAGTTCGCATGACAAGGCTCAAATATAGGCAAACTTGGAATTCCAGATAATCGCGGAAGGGGTAAATAAACGACGCTTTATCTGCTACTTAACATTATTGTAAATTGATTTAAAAGTTAACATATAGTTACTACTGAACGTTTTTTTTTTCACCAAAATTCGTACCTACTTGAGCCCTTAAGCCTTAACCCAAGCTCGGAAATCTTTTCAGTTGAAGACGCCTGCACAGCAGGGAGAAATGACGTCTTTCAACGCAACATAATCTTGGGTTGGGCACGTGGGATTCACGTGGGATTCACGTGCTGAATGCTGTTTTTTTAATTTCGTTCAAAGCCTTTTCCTCGCATTGCTTCACTTTCACTATAACCGTAGGACCACAATGCACGTAGCGGTGGTACGTAGCAGTAGTACGTAGTACAGCCGCGGAGCCATGTGGCGTAGTACGGAAAAAAATTGAGCACAATGGTGTAGCGCGGCTATGTCGAACAAAAACCTCATTTATAAACAATGGCCGATACTCTGAGTTAATTTGAGCTAAATTTAATATTTTGTACAACGGATGACACAAATTCCATAAAATTTTTTTAGATTTAACCATCTCAATAAACTTTTCGACGTCCTTTTCCTCCATTGTTTACTTAACTTGTATTGAACTGTCCACCGTGTAGCGCTGTCAACCGTGTAGCGCTACGAAAGCTAAAAGTCGGCCAACTCTTACTACCACCACAGCTACGCGCTACTGCCACAGACACACATTGTGTGCGCAATACACTGAATGCATGTGTTTTAACTTTTGACAGCTACATAACTGTGGTTCTACGGTAAGACTTGCCTCTTGCCTTCCATAGACGAAGAAACACTTTTTGGCTACATTGAGTGTGATCATAGACAGTGCTGCCAGCCTACTCCTATAGCAGTAGATCTACTGCGCTAAGCCCCAAATAAAAATCTACTGCGCAGTAAAACCAATCTACTCCTCATTAAGGAAATTTTATGGTTGTCCAAAGAAAACTCTAAACGCAAAACTCTAAAACGCGCAACAAAATTCACTCAGATCTCATCCACTGCCTATCGGCTATTAACTTGCGGCTATGGGCTCAAAAGCATGAAACTGACACATTCTGTCATTTGTTTGCAATTTAAATCAAGAGACCTTTAAGCAAGGCTTTCAAAGTCTGACGTCTTTCATTTTTCGATCCAAGGATGCCAAGCAATTCGCGTTTATATATGAAAAAATTCAATAGTTTCTGTAGAAGTGCAAACTATTAATAAACTACTTATCCTTGAGTTTTCCGATAAGGTTGTTTTTGTAAAATAAGTGGAAAGTATTGAAGAAGTGTTCCGAAGATGTGATGTAATTTTCTAATCCTTTCCATGTTTTATAATTAAAATATTTTTGCCTTACCTAGGAAGGCTGATCAAGTTTACAACTTCCTCGTTCATCGAAACACAGGGTTGCATTTTTTGAATAGTTATTTACGTTTCTATGTAATTTTGTTCGTTTTCCATGTAAAAAGGAGCTTTGTTTGGCAGCTCAAACTTGAAAATACCGTAGAAGTTAAACCGTTTAAAGCAGTTTGAATATGCTTCGGTTGTGCCTCTTCTTTCGTGAGTTTACGTCTTTAATTTTTCGTATTTTATTTAAATAAAATGTACTAATAAAACTTTTGTTTCTCTATATTGTAACATCTACTGCGAAAAATTGTAATCTACTGCGCTTTCTTATAATATATACTGCGCTCACTCATCTGTAGGGTGGCAGCACTGATCATAGAGGCCTTGACTGTTCTGTCACTCGTTGAGATAGACCATACGTCAAATTTGGATCGGAACACCAGACGAATCAGGATCACAGGCCGAATAGGCGAAAAACTGACGTCATATATCATGTTTTCATCGGGCACTAAGCCGCAATTAATATAAATCTTCATTAAATCCTCCACAAATTACGCGATTAACCATAAAAATTTAAAATGTCGGCAAGCGATTAGCAATAAAGCCCTTATAAATCTCATAAAACATTTTCACAAACCACTTTCAACCCTTTTTTAACACCCTTTTAACCCTTTTTTTAACAGTTTCAGAATCGAAAAAGGAAGCTGAAACTATCCATCTTATGACATCTGTCAGAATTACGATTTTTATTCGAAATCTTTTTTCACTCCTGGAAAATGACATCGCCACTCTTTTGAGAGACATAATTATTAATGGCAGAAAAAGGAGTACTCTTGTGTGCATGTCAAATAAATCGTTATTGTCCCCCGCTAATCCTTGTATCATTGCCAGTGGAAACATAGTAGGTATTACAGAGCAACACGGTCTTGACCCGAATCAGTCGAGAGACCGTGGCTGCCACCGATAATAAGCGCTGAATGCCGTTTTTCAACTCGGAAAGCTCTGAACGGCTCTGTCTAATGGTCTAACTCTAATCAAACATTATGTATGAAAATTACCTACGAACTAGTCCTTGCTTGAGATCAGGCCCATTCTTTCAAAATAGTTTATACTACTTTCACATGTTAAATAGATGCATTTTTTCGAAGTTTGTATCCAAGATCAAGCACCAAATGCACCAAGAAGAGAACATCGCTTCCACCAATGAAATGCAGTTTTCTGAACTCATAACTTAATAATAATAGAGGTCCATCGCAGACCATTTCAATGCACGCGCTTTCTTTTAGGAAAGGGTCTAAAAAAAGAGCGCGACGTACTTGGAACTTAAAGCCTCCAGCCTAATGAATACTTTACGGCCGTCATGTCGAGTTACATAACTCTAAACTCACTTAAATACACACGTTGTTATGGAAAGTGATGTTAATATGTACGTAACGATCACTAGGCATCAAAACGAACCCGTCTCCTTGTATCCGTGTACCCTTGTGGTCATATGCACTGTTTCTACAACAAAAACAACAGTTTTCTAGTCCTCCCTGTTTTTTAATTAAAATTTTTTCAGCCTTACCTTAGAAGGCTGATCAAGTGTACAACTTTGTCGTTCATCGAAACACAGGGTTGCACTTTTTAAATAGTTATGAATGATTATGTGTAACTTTTGTTTGATTTCCATATAAAAAGCAAATTTTTTTGGCATTCCTCACTGAAAATACCAGAAGACGTCAAACTGCTAAAAGCTCTTTACGTGGCCGGCGTGCAGTTAATGTCACTTTGAATCAGATTTGTTAAACAAAAGTAGTGGCAGCTCTCAGAAGCAAATGAACCTTACTCCGTTTCTCTTAGCTGGCCCAACAAATTATTAAGCGGGGACCACAAAGCAGCCTCAGGCTTCGGCTTCGCCCCGTTACGATACGTGGGCTTTGAACCGGCTTTCTAATGACATTTCGCTAATGGAGAAGAGTTTTTATTATGCATTCACTACGTTCACCAAGCATGCCACGATAAATTAAAAGGTACGCACACACAGCCGAAAGCCCTGGTAGTAGTGCTGTGAACATAATTATGTGGAACATTCATGTTCCACATAATTATGGTCCAACTAATAAATAAATAATACGCAATTTGGCCCAAAATGTAGGCACACTCAGATATTCTACGTCATATCCGTGCATGACCAACACACTTATACAAATATAGCCAAAGGCAGACTGATTGACTTCGTACTATGTGCGATCGAATTCAACCCCCATTTGCTTCACACGAAGAAAAAATTCAGCATATCTGAACTCGTGCTGGGCTTCTGGAGCCTCATTACGTAGCATTACGTTTTCTCTTTGCGCACTCTTTCTCTTTGCAAACAACATTTTGAAGCCGAGCTTCATTGTGTTAGGAAACACTGAAATCGTATGGCTGAACTTGTAAACGTCAAGCTGAGGCGAAGCCCAGACTGCTTTGTGGTCCCCGCATTAAGCTGGATTTAAAAACAAGCTTTAACTCCGCCTCGTCCAGACGTTTACGAGTTCAACATTACGATTTCAATGTTTCCTAACACAATATTTAGTTTCGACTTCAACTTTTCGTTTTGCAATCGGAAAGAGTGTAACCTTAGGACCACAGTGGTGTAGCTTGTGTAATCCGCTGTAAAAAAAATTAAAAAAGGAAGCTCAGGAGTGGAAACTCTCAGCCATTGCTTACAAAAGAGGTATCTGTTTGACACAAGCGCGCTTCACCATTGTGTTCGAGTTTTTCCTGTGCCGCGCCGTATATTTCGCGCTTCATACTGCCGCTGCTGCTGCATACTACCGCTGCGTGCATTGTGGCTCTACGGTAAGTAAGTAATTTGACAAATCGAAGCGCGCTAGTTCAAATGCACTCAACATTTGCTTTGTCTTACAGCTCACCAGTCACCTTACCACTGATGCTGAGGATGATGGCTGTTCCACAACAAAAGCGAGAGAGCGAGCAGAGTTTCGGGCGAGTTGTCACTTTGTCAGTCAATGGCAATGTATGGGGTGGTTCACAGTACCGGCGTTATCGCTGACTCGCACGCCGGTCTTTTCGAAAAATTTAAAACCCCTCGCCCCGATGTCGACGACTATACTGTCATTTGTTGTTGTGAAGTGTGAGACGCAGTTGAATGGACCTTTTTTCGAAGCTAATTTTTTGTTTTAAAAGAGTAAACCATACGTGAGTAAAAAAGTCGACAAATTTCAAAAATGTGTTCTGTTTTTTCATTTTGCGGTCAAAATAGTAGTCGCGGTTTCTCGCCTTCAGTATGTATTAACAAACGATTTCTCTAGTTTTGACGCTGCCGCTCTAGTTTGCACCGACGTGCTTTTTGTGAAACAGCCATGATAGTTTTTAGTAGAAGAACATATAGTCACCTTAATAAAAAGCAAGTGGGAAAGTGCAAAAGCTTCAGTCCGTCTGCGACGGATTGCAAAATACCCGACCCTGTCAAAAAGAATACTGCCACGCCTCCAAAAAGTGGGCGGAAGGAAAAAATATAACTGTTGAATGCTCTACGCTAGGTGGTTGCATACATTTTGGACTAAAATTTCGTCATTTAAACTAAAAAAAAATCCCTATTTTTTAAAGCCACGCCCACAAAAGCGGACAGAGACATAAATAAAATATACAAAAAAGTTAGCAAATGCTAATGTGTCCTTAAAAAGTGCTATGCTAATGTGTCCTTAAAAAGTGGGCGTGATCAATGTAAGCGCCAAACTTTTCCTGCTGCTTCAAAGACAATTACAAAGCAGTGCCACGCATACCAAAAATCAGTATTCTAGCACTATTTTAACGTGCGCGAAAAAATTATTTTTTAAAATTAAGGAGATGACCGCACATACAGGCCTGTAGTGGGCGTGTCTGTGGGTGGATTCAAGTTAATTTTCAAACTTGATCTGCTTCAATGGACTTCCAGTCCACTTACCAATTTTCTGCTCTCCAGCTTAAAAATTAAGGCCTAAAAGTTGTTTAGATACGGATGGACGGTCGGACGGACGGACCGACATCGCTAAATCGATTCTCCTGTCAATCTCATTCATATCAAAAGGTCTTAGGGGTCTATAGTGATTCTTTCTTTAAACTTAACATCATATAGTTAAAAACTATACATCAAACTTAATATACCCTGGGTCGGGTATAGAAACTCAAAGCTTTATTTGCTTTCCCTTTTGTTCGACTCTGTAAATTTAATGTCTTTAAAAGCTTATCTTTCATGCAAAATCGAAATTCACCGGCTCACACCAAAAGGTTTATAAGCGACAGCAGGGGATAAGAGATTTCTCACTGCCAAGGCGGTTACTATTACGAACGGGGCGGTTGGAGAATTAAGCAGCTCATGGCATTTCGTATAATCGGAAGGTTGGTTAGTCGACTTCGGTGGAACCGTAAAAACTCCGTTAATATTGTCCCGCTACGATTAGACTCACAACCACCATTGCAACGCACAACTCCCAAGCTGGTCTCGGTACAATGTTAAAAATACTACAAATGGAAGCTCCAAGTAGTTGAAATAGAGGCAGGGGATTTTTGTATCTTCACAGGCAAAATGGTTTAATTAAACCTCATCTACACCATTTTACTGGACCGCTTGACTTTTATAAAGGAAGTAGAGGTGCTTTCCCCAGGTGAGTCTCACAGAGGTACTGTACCTGGTCCCACCACCTGTTACCAAACCTAGCAGGGGCCACCCGGCTCGCATCTCGGCTAGAATGACCCGTCGATGAAGATGGTCAGGGGCTTCCGCATCGAAGAAGTAGCAGCTCAATATTAAGACTCCCGCACGAATGCGCACGTGTCTAGCTCTACGTGTAACACAATGCAAATCCCTCCAGAATCTTATTTCGGCAGTTTGTTACCCGCGATCTAATTCTTTCGGTCATAACTCAAATTTCAGGGCTAGAGATGAAGGTTCGAACGAACACTGAATTATGAACTGAGATCTTTGCTTTCACTCCAACCTCAGCTTTGCAGTTGCAGCTTGGCCAATCATACAGGATAAGTCGAGTACAGGTATCACTCATCCCATCTTTTGTGAAAAAGGCCTAAGGGGCTGAAACTTCTACACCTGTTTCAATGGGACTCCAATTATGTGCAGGGTATACTGCAGGGTATACTTCTGATTGGCCAACGTTTGGTTTATCATACTCCAAGCATCGCCATACAGACGACCGCAAACCCATCCAGTGCTCGCTGAACGGTCTCCTCGGACGATGCATTGACAGCTAAATCATCTGTGAAAAGCCAATTGCTTATCCCGACGCCAACCATTTCGTCAACCGACGTCAAACATTCCTTGCCGAAACGCTTCACCATCCAGACCATATGCTAATGCTATGAAAAGGAGATGCGATAGAACTGCACTGGCCAAAAGTCTAACGCCATTTATACGCACACGCAGCTTCAGCAGTTCCCATACAAATACTCTCAGGCTCTCAGAAGAGTCCCACTATTTGCCAATCGCTAGTTGCTTTCCCTCTCTCTGGGGCTACGTAAATATGACATGTTAGCCACTTAACACTTTACCCATTGTCGTGAGCATGTCTGGCCGGATTGCATGTGCATCAACTCCAACAGGTCAACTTTTAGCTTAACTTATCTCTCTCTCAAAACTCCGTACTCGCTCCGTACCTCGCTTATGCAGACGGGATTGACATAATCCGAAGAATACAGCCTGATGTCAGTGAGCCTTCCGTGAGTAACGGGATGGAATCGGCGAACATAGGCTTAGCAGTAAATGAGGGCAATAACAAGTATATGCTGTCACTGTCATCAAGAAAAGCTTCCGAACACGAACGTCTTGGCCAAAACATAACCAAAGACAGCTATAATTCTGAGGTAGTTGGGGACTTTGTCTACCCTGGGTTCGCGCTGTAAATTCAGACGACGTAACCAACGCTGGAGATAAAAGGAAGGCTAACTCTTGCTAATTATATCGAACTGTACGGGCTGTACAGCGATACCGACCTAGCCAGAAGAGTCCAAATCCAACGGCTGCGATGACTGGGTTATCAAGAGTTGATGGACCGCACCAACGCCAGACCGGGAAAATCTTCAAATCCACCTCGTGAGAGACGGCGCAGTAGAGAAGCACCGGGACTCAGGAGGCGTATGCAAGTAGAAGGGGACCTCAGCCAGCTTCGCGTGCAAAACTATGGAAACGGCTATTTGGAGACAAAACAGCCAGTTTCTTGACTGATGTAACTGCCAGATTGGAAGTTCTTCGCGCCTCATGTCACCCGGCTTGGGAAGTGAATTCCATTGACATTGATTGCACACAATAGGCTCGCTTCTTCTCTCTGATGGCTTTTTGAACTCCGCAGGTATTTTAAGCCCACCTACTCTCAGTTCTACTCTCACCACCAACTGGTACACCAAGCCGCTTCACTCCACAAACTTTTTTTTAGGAGCATCGCTGCCAATGATTACTTAAGCTTAGATTAAGTAATCACTGCATGCCCATGTTGGCATATTTGACGTAAGGAGAAAAAAATTTGCAGCATTTTTCTTCCATGATACGTGAAATATGCCAAAATGGCATGCAGTATATTCTAAGCTTTAAACCTGATTTAACTGATGAATTAACTGACGACGCAAGTTCATAATATGGGTATGTAAGTCTTCCCTGGAACATTTCTCATTGGAGTTTCTATAGTTGTTTTAATCGATTATAAAGCGTTTGTAGGCAACATTTTGTGGCGGCACGATATTCACGCAAACATTCCTCAAAGTGCTAAACGAGCAGATACAAACACGGCCGACCTACCTCTATCAGTAATAAATTTCGCTTGGCCCCATTTAAGTCCCCCTAACTGGCACCCGTCAGTGCTGGCTGCTGGTGTGTTGTGGTCAAATAGATTAAAGTAAAGGCTAATACTTAGGTAAGCAAATAAGCAAGTTAATGTTAGGGCTGGGTAGCGATGAGTCGTTTTCTATTTTTTTTTTCCATTCATGGTGCTGCTGTTTTGGGTTGTCACTCATTAGATTACGATTACGTATACGAGACTAGGTGAAGGGAAATTGTGTGGCGGATTAGTATGTTAAACTACGAAGAAATTGTTTTCTATTTAGCCAAAATATATGTGTCTTAGGTCAGTTACTTAACGCCAGTTTACCACCCATTTTATAAACGATAAAAATCAATGAATTTCCCCTGAAATTTATTTTTAATTATTTTATTATGTGCTCTTTATTTCCCTATATTTAACCATTCTACATTAGAAAAGATCAATTAAATTCAGACTTCTTCTCGCCCTCCCCAAAGCAAGCGAAATATTCTTGTGTTGATAAATTACTGAATATCTAAATATTCAGTTTGCATCCTTCTAGCGCTATTGAGTATTTTATACACAACCCCTTCTTCGCCCTTCTTTTTTTCTCTTTTGAAGTTCATTCACAGGCTTTTCCTTTGCTGAGCTTTGACTAATCGGTGAACTTCCTTTATCGAAGACGATTAATCTAGCAAAAAAGGACAAAAAATAGTACTTGAAAGAAGGACCGACTTGAAACATAGGAACCTCTGCTGGTGATGTTGTCATTGTCACAACTAAAATTCATGAGTCAAAATGGTTTCGTCAAATCATTCAAGTGACGTTAACCTTCAGGCACGGTATGCCCTCTGTAAACTATTGGCGTATTCTTTTGAACACCGAACTGCCAAACCGAGCTGTCAAATAATACTCGGTGTTCGCGACGATTCCAGCGTGGTGTACACTCGGTTTCATTGTGTTCAGAACGACAAAGTGACGAAATGCTTTGACTTCATTTTGTTTACTTTTTTTTCATTTCGTAGCGGGATTTTGTTGGCGTCAGATTTCTTGCTGAAAATGAATTTTGAAAGCTCTAAATTTGAGTTTTTAAAGATTTCATACAATTTCAGTCGTGTTGTAAATAGTTACGAATGAAAATTGAGTCGAAACGTCACTTCACATACACAATCAAAACTACACCCAGCCTCACCGTCAAATACGACGGTGGCGGAATTTCGAGTTCGGTGTCGACACCGAACTAATTCGGAGTTCAAAAGATAATTTACATGAGCACGATTCCGTTCAGGTGTACGAGAAAAGAACAATTTTTTTCTGTATTCCACACCAGTTTCACAGTTCGGTGTTGAAAATAATACGCTATATAACTTTGGGTAGTTACGTAACTACCAACATTTTAAAAAAATAATTAAGCCACCCAACACCCTGTTACCGCCACGACCAATTCACAATAAGTGATCACCAGCTTTTTTTTTCGTAAACAAATGTCTATAAGTGTATTTAAATATTTATAATACAAAAATTAACTTATCTTAAAGGAAGCTACGTATTTTTTAAATGCTGTCTAAAAAAGAACTCTCGTAAATTCTTCAGGCAATTGACTTCTGATCTGCCACACAATCTAATGGTATCTTGTTTTCAAACACGAAAGACTTCCAAGGAATCAAAAAGCAGGCAATTTTATTAATTAAACAACAATGCAGGCCAAGCCAGACCAGCATTGAAACGAGCATGATCTACACGCCCACAGACTTTCATAAACACGCGACACACAAACAAATTGACGCGTTTGAAGTAAACATCAAACCCATTCATTCATGATATTGCATTACCCTTTATGGCTGTATGTATAGACATTCTTACGTTCTATAGGAGTTATTGATGCCATATTTGAAAGAGTCGCACAAGTATCAATGGGCTGTGTCGCTGTGACGCTTTTATCAATAAAAAATAAATTGAAGCAGAAGACGACGATCATCACTCATACGTGATACCGCGTCATCAGTTGGGCCCGATGAGACAAGGGTTGGATTTTAATAGAAGTGTGCTTGGAGTACAGTGTGGTTTCCACCAGATTATAATCTGATTAGTGGTGGAAACTCATGTACTCAACTGTGTGTCTAAATGTCATGTTTGACTGGCACACTGACAACTGACATGAGACATACAGTTGTAGTTTCAATATTAGCTTCGTTTATATGCAGAGTTCAAGCGAGCTTCAAGCTAGCATGAACCTCATGTAAACAGGTTTAAATTAGGTTAAACCTGGCTTAAAGCTCGCTTCAACCACTGCATATAAGCGCACCACTTGATTGGCTCACCCAAGGCATGGATTGTTTTTTTGTAGGTACCCCTAATCTTTAAGTCGTATAGTAAAAATCTATTCTCTAGGTTCATTTATCAGCGGCTCTGAAAATGCACTCGCACTTTTCAGTGCGATCAACTTACTGTCAAAAACTTTGTGCAACCATGAAAAATCAAATTTTCGTCGAAGGCAAAATGAAGCTGTCAATCAAATTACACTGAAAATAAGAAAAAAAAACTGCCACGCCTCCAAAAAGTGGCGTGGCAGTTCACTTATATCATACCTATAAGTGAAAGTTAGAAAATGCTAATATCTACAACTTTTTTCATATAATTGTTAGTCAAATTTTATATATATTTATTGAAAAACAGTCATTTTAAGCTGAAATCCCTTAAAAAAGTGGGCGGGGTCAATGAAAAGGGCAAACTTTTTTGGCTACTTCAAAGACAATCACAAGGCAATGTTACATACCAAAAATGAATGCGCTAGCTCCATTGTAGCATATCTAAAATTTGGAAAAAGTTTTTTTTTTTTTAATTATAGAGATGGTCACACATATAGGCCTGTAGTGGGCGTGTCTGTGGGCGGATTCAGCTAATTTTCAAACTTGATCTGAAGGACTGGACTTCACTCCAACCCACCTTATTTCAGCTCTCTACCTTAAAATTTAAGGCCCAAAAGTTGTTTACATATGTACGGACGGACGGACATGGCTTAATCGATTCTCCTGTCGGTCCCATTCATATCTCTAAAATGTCTCAGGGGTCTACGGTGATTATTTCACTGCGTTACAAACTATACAGCAATCTTAATATACCCTGGGCCGGGTATAAACAGGTGCTGTGGTGCACTGATTCGCTGTCTGCGTAGCAGTGCAGGGTGGACTGGGTTGTTGTCTTCGTTTTATCATATAAAGTCCGGCGTTTAATTATGTCGCATCGCAACCATATAAGAAATACATTCATGTATGGGTATATGTATGCGTTAATGTACATAATGTAGTGTTTGTAATGGAGTTCACTAATAAGAAAGTTCCGAAATGATGCTTTCTAGGGCTTTCTTATTTATTTTAGGTATGAAAAATATACCTAAAATAAATAAGAAGTCCACCACGGTATAACAAAACAATTAAAGGCAAACTTATTTTTTTATTCTTCACTTAGAAACGTACTTTTGCACACATACATATAATCATTAAGATTAAATATTAAACGCTTAAGGACAAGTAGAAAAATGTAGGACTCTTCTATGTCAATAATTGACCTGTCGTATGCCAAGAAATGGCGGATTGCATGTTACACCCTTGTTAAAATGTATTTGTAATAAAGTATAAATGCTCGTAGGCTAGTCAGCTGTTATGGATGGAGCTGTTGGATGCCATAAACGTGCGTTGGAGTGCTTTTTCCCCTATATGTCTGTATTACAAACTCTTTTGACAGTTTTAGAATTGATAATCTTTACTGACCTTTTCGAAACAGCTTGAGTATTCTATCGTCATCCTGTACAAACTGACAAGTTTGACAGGTATGCCAAAACTAAACATCGCGCTATACACATAGCTCATCTCTATAAATGCTGTCATACGTGGCCTTGAAATTGTCAAATAGGTGGAGGGTATCGATTTGAAATTCCAGTGTTTTCTCTAAGATCTGCCACAGTGTGAATATTTGATTAATGACGGACTTTCCTATAGCCTAAGACCATGCTTATATGGACCTATCAGATTGTTGACAAACGGCTTAAGCCGTTTACACAGTACAGCAGAAAGATCTTGTGTGCGGCGGTAACGTCTACTCGATTGAATGGCTCATTCTACATGAAACTGGATTTCTGGAACGTCCCAATAGCATACCTACTCCGCCAATGAAGCTTCCTTGAGTAGCAAGTGATCGGAGTCAATGTCGGCCCCTCGAAAAGCTCGGACATCATGATACTGGAAGAAAGCCCAGCGTTGAACGATGCGGTCAATCTAGTTGACAGTTATGATTGGTCGCGAGATCTCCAAAACCCTTTGTGGATGTTGAGATGCGGAAACTGTGTACTAACTACCACAACATGTCGCCCCACAGCAAAAGTCCATCAGATTGAATCCGTTATCGGAGACGGTGTCATGCAGGTTGGGCTCTCCGGCCGTACTACCGCGATGATGCCCCCCTTCCTAGCTTTGGCATTAAAACCGCCTAGGACAATCTTAATGTCGTAGCTAGGGTACTGCTCATACTTTTTGTCTAGGAGCTCGCAGAACATATCTCTGGCGTCGTCAGCTTTCATCCGCTAACTTAACATTCCATATGCACATCCGAAGCTCGTCTGTCCTTGTTTCGTTTGCATTGCTCTTCAACAGCAAATCCGTCTGAGTCCGAGGTTTGTTTCTCGTTTGTAACTCGTATTTCCTTACGTGGCCGGGAAGTCACCCCGACGAAGATATTAAATCTGGTTCCCTGAAAGTCAAAACGGAATTTAAACGTGTGCAATTATGGCCTTTTCGGTTGGTCGTCCGGGAGACTTCTGGACTCGTTTGACAGTTCCTTTTCTGGATAGAAGAGAAATGTGCTTCTGGTTTTGAATCCAGAATCAAAACCAGTTTGACATAGACACACACAATTATACATGTGTCAATGTCAAGTTGGATATATGTTCCCTGTAGAATTGCTTTTGCTTCACAAATACAACGCTAGACAAATATCAAAATCAAGAAAAACGTGTTTGGCTTTTCGGACAAAAGCCTTAATCCAGGATTAAGGATCCGAGATCGCCAACCGAAAAGCCATTACTATGACTGCAAAGCTTGCAAGTGACTGAAGATCCCGAGAAGACAACAAACTCTTACTGACAGCTGTCTCCCAATTATTTTTAGCAAATTTCAACCAAAACTGTCTTTTAACTATTATTAACATTTGCACGACGAGGTAAGAAACAAGTATCTAGGCATTACCCTTCAACGATGGAACGGGCAATAAAAGCTTTGTCCACGAGCGTTTCAGGAGTCAGTACTCAGGAGCCAAGCCGCATAGAGCCCACTGCAAAGATTGGCATCAAAACGTGTTCTAAATTGCAGGACCTAGGGAAGATCTAATTGAAAAAAAGCTTCTTTATGAAAGAATTTAGGTACCTTCTTTATTAAATATCTACTCATAAGATTTATAACAGGTATCAAACTACCAATCAGAACATACCCTTTCATTATATCACAGCTAAATACCGCACCCGCTTCAGCTGCAAAACGCATTCACACGTAATGCAAATTCATCACAGCATGCGCAAGAATCATTTCTATTTCAAAATACATAATTGACAACTTTGAAAATTATTTTCTAATGCAATTTAAAAATAGAAACTAAATAATTCCAAATATCACGCTCATTTATTCCAATTGACGTAATTGCGATTGGCTTGCGCACAATACTGTCCGAGAATACAATCAAAAATCGACACAGACAAAACAACCCTGATATCAGAGAAATCTTGTGCCAGGTCAGTAAAGGTTGTAAGGGCATTTTGAAAGCTTTTCCCAAATAAACATGTTTCGAAAACATTGTTGCAGGATACCTGCTACACAACTGTGTGGCAGCCCTCATTGCGTGTAAACAAAGCAGCTCCACCCCGCGCCCATTCGATGTCATCAATAGTCTACATACAGTTGCACACCCAACTGTTAATCCACACACCTGTTCGGATTACCTGAGGAGAAAACACTGGATGTGTTCGATGTATTCGATGACTGAGTGCAGAACACAACACAACTAAGCACTCTTAGCGGGCCCCCAATTCCTTCGATAAGCCGATGATGTGCGTTTTTATGTCTGATGAAGATATCTTTGCTTGTCGTCGTGAAGTCCATACTACACGGAGCAGAGCACTGGCACTGCTTATCTCAACCCCGAACATATGTACACCCCCATCCCATCACCCCAAGCACTTGCTGGCGCGCAGAACGCAGCTATGTGATTGGAAAAAAATATTTTTTCGAAAACATTCTCGTACAAATACTGGGATTCAGTTTGTTGTCAGCCTTCAAGGAGGCAACAGTTGTTCGGCGGAGCACCATGGACGAGCTATTGGGCGACACCTTCGAGAATTGCAATTTCTTATATGAGGTGGCTACGTTTGAACATTACGCGAACCATGATCCGCAACCGCGAAAGTGCAGTGAGATACTTAACTGTGATATAAATAAATTCATGTTCATTTGTTCGGAATGCGACGGTGAATTCGAGAATGCCGAGGATTATTACGTTCATCAGGTGTTGCAGCATCAGGACCAGAAATCTCATACGGAACCGGGACTGGATACCTGGTATGAACAAGAGCTGCTGGAGGAGTTTTTACAACCACAGGATACTTCAACGCCCCAAGTAAGGGAATTTTACGAGACTATCGACAAGGTGTGATGCGATTTATTTTTTATTATTTTATTTTCTGAGAATAAAGTATAGCCAAGACGTAAAGGTGTAGTGTTGACCCTCACAATGGTCAAGAATATTCTATAGCTCTAGTGTATGGGAATGCGGTTCTATAGAAACACATGTTTGTCAGCTGTTTTCCGCCGCTATAAACACTTTCGATAGTTGCCGGTGTATCGTTACGATATCGAAAATTTTTTTTATCTCTTCATGATAATCGAGACACTATCAAGAAAATGTGAGAATGTATTCATTTCGTTTGAAATTTCGTATTTCATTCGCACACAACGGCTGATCAGCCCTCCTGGAATATATTACAAGGGGAAGAGCCCATTTGAATTCGAAAATATGTTTGCGCAAAATCTAACAAAATAATAGTGGGACAACTACTTGTGGATATGTGTGCGGTTGGGTCTCTCAACAGCTGATAAAGCTTACTGTCGAAAAGTCAGCTGATGTCCAGTTTCTTGGTGTTAGGATAAAAATCTTTGATCTTTGGTTGGAACAAGGGTTGGAAATAAGAGCTTTGAAGGCCTATTCGGAAATCTCTCCAAAAAGTGTCATAAAGTTCTGGATAACATTCCGTAAACAAACAGAGGTGACATACAGACAATTATTACAAAATGTTTACTTAAAACACTGAGTAAGCAATTTTATTGCAACGTTGTGTTAATCATCCCTGTAGCTTAGACGGCAGCTTTGAGTAATTAAGTATTTTTAGGTGTGCCTAAAACTGCATTTTTCCTGTTCCGCGGCTTAATTATTGTTAACACAACGTCCAGGTACAAGAGATGTGATTTTTTAATTTTAAAATAACTATTTAAACCAATGAGACATAGGTTTTTAATAAGACCCTCATATATCATTTAAATGATTAAGATTTGTAGTTGAAAATGAAAAAGGTGGGCAGGAGTCCTATAAGCAATTAGGCAGAATCTAAGTTAAACAGTTCTGTCCTCAGGTCCGGTAGATCGCCCTCATAATATCCCTCGTAAGGTAATCCAATTTCTGCCTTCTGTTTTTGATTTTGAAAAAGAAACACATGTAATTTTTTTTTATTGTCATTGTTTTTGAGTCTTGTCAAAGCTGATGAAAACAAACTGATGTTTTTCAAGCTTTCGTGCAAATTTACCCTTGTACATTAATTATGAAATACCTTCTTAGACATATGAACTTTTAGACATTAAAACCGCAATCAGCGGGAGACGATTTAGTATAAATCTCAAAGTGTCTGCACCGAACAAACATGAGATCAATTTGACATGAGCACTCTGTCATGTAGTTACCAGGTAATTTTCCAGGAGTGAGAAACCAATTTCGCTGTAAAAGTTCCCAATAGAAAAAATTTGTGACAGATCTGTCATACGTAGATAGCTTCCTTTTTCCACTCGCTAATGACTATAAAGGAGTGCGAAAAAGGTCAATGAAATTTATGAGGAGATTTATTTTTAATTACTTTCCGAGAGGTTTTTAATTTGTATAAAAAATCCCGAGATTTGTAGGAGATAAGTTGAAGATTTACGTTAATCGCGGATTAGTGTTTAGTGGAGATCATGGTATTACATGTAATAAACTTCAGACATTATGAATCCTCTTTCCTTTTTTTGCAACTTTTGGTAGGTAATTATTATTTTATTATCCCAATTATCTTCATTATGGTGGTTATTGGTTTTTAACTGCTCTAAAGTTACAGGGTTGTTTTAAGAAAACCTTACCAACAACGGAAAATCAAATGGTGTATTGGCAGCCAGTTGTTGACGTCAAAACGTGAAATTGTAAACTTGGTGTGGCAAGTCATATGTGAAGCTAAATCATCTTCCCACCTTAAATTTTTTGACAAAAAAGTCAACATGATAGGAATGACCCAAGTTCTGTGAGCGGTCGTGAATTTATCGTTCCAGATCCTTGGCCTCACAAGTCACAAGAAACAAAGTTCTGGACTCTCGTGGGGCAAAAGGCAGAGCACTAGGCCTCTCTACATAAATTTCATGCTCTTCAAATTTTTCCAGTATTATCAGAACAGTTGACAAATATGTTTAAACGGATCTTTTTTTTTCACCGAACTTCAAAGCACGCAGTTATCATTATGTTATAGACGAAAACTAAAATTACAACTCGAGTTATGTACTAAAATTTTGCGCTCAAAACATGTACCTTTATTGTAACCATTAATAATTACAGTCCAGCCAAGGATTACACCACGAGACTGATCACCCTTCAACTTTAGATCTAGTTGATACGCCGGAAGACAAAAGATATTTGGGTCTCGTCGAAGATGTCCCTAGAGATCTAAACAAAACCCGGTGTCAAATGATATGGTTAATCTGATCATGAGTTCGAATTGATAGAGTGTTCGCCCCAAAAAAAAAAACTAATTTTTTAGATTTTTTAATGCAAAAAAAACTTTTTCCGAAAATCACCTGTCACAAAGATTTTCCTCTCCTTTATGCTAATTTGGAAAATTCGCTTAAACATCATTTATTGATTTAAATCTATTTATTTTTTAATTTAAAAGAACTTTTCAAGGAATGGAATCTAAGCTGTGATTCTCGCCCACCACAATAGGGAACAAACGTAATCTTAATATTCTCAGGCATGTTTTCGTGAACGTTTTAACTCTTTAATCAAAAACACAACGTTTTCCCCAACATCAAGCCTTTGTGACCCCAATGCCACCCGACTAGCATCGAGCTGACTTGCCAAGAGAGACTAATTGACGTCTTTAATTTTGTTCTCTACCAATTTTTTTATACGTTTAACTCTTTTCGTAGCTTTGAGTTTGTAAGTTACAGCCTTTCATTGACTTTTACAACTTTGCTTTTGTAAGTTACCCTGTTTAGTTTGATGTTGAGAGCGGGACAATAGGAAAATAATGTGGAAAGCTTGTCGCTTATACAGAGTAAGCATGTTTAGTAACTGCCCCGACTCCAGTCTTGGCAAACGGCTACCAGTGACAGACGATCTGAAAGTTTTCCTCTTGTTGCAATACCAACCATACACAAGTCCTGAAAAAGTAATAATTTCTTATCTTCGGTTTGGTCGCTTTCTTAGGCAGTTGTTTGTCCATCGTACACCTACAGGAGCCACACATTTTCCCGAAAACTTGATTGTCTCCGCCTTTAAAGGCTTAATCCAAGGGCCTTTAAAACTGGAGACCTGGTTACAGCAGTGTGTTAACCCTTCTAAAACGGAACTGGTTCTTTTTACCAGGAAGTACAAGATATCGCAATTCAAACTCCCCAAGTTAAATGGAGTGGAATTATCCCTGTCGGATAGCGCGAAGTATCTGGGTGTAATCCTGGACAAAAAACTGAATTGGAATCTTAACGTAGGGGAAAGAATCAAGAAGGCATATAATGCGCTTTTTATTTGCAGGAGAACGGTAGGGCAAAACTTGGGGCTTAAAACCTGCCATGGTCCACTGGTTGTATACTGTGGTGGTTAGACCCATACTTACTTACGGTGCCTTGGTCTGGTGGAAAGCAACAAACAGAAAAACAGCTTATGGAAAATTATCAGCGGTTCAAAGAACGGCTTGTATAGCCATCACAGGTGCGCTCCATACCTACTACACCTACGGAAGCTTTGAACACTCTGCTACACCTAACACCGCTGATCTACAGATAAAAAAAAACTTGCTGGCAATAATGGCGATACGGCTCACAAACTTAAGCTATTTCAAGAGCAGCAGCTACGGACACGGCTCGATCCTGTCAGAGCTAATGCAAGGCAATCCAACTCTAACGGATGAAATTTCCTCCCTGGTCGACTTCGACACACCGTATGAAGTCATTTATCCAGCGAGGGAGGTATGGGAAAATAGTGCAATTGTCAGACCTAATGAAATTGCAATTTATACAGATGGTTCGAAAACAGGGGAAGGAACAGGTTCCGGTATCTTCTCAAAAGACCCGGAACTAAAAGTATCCTTAAAACTACCGGATACATGCAGTGCCTTCCAATCAGAGGTTCTGGCTGTACTTAGGGCGGCCGAGCTTATGCAGATGAGATCGATATCCGGCAGAGATATCGCCATTTACATCGATAGCCAGGCTACGCTCAAGGGAATGGAATCGATCAACATCAAATCTGATATAGTAAAGGGCTGTCGCAAAATGCTTAAAGCATTGTGCAGTCAGAACCGGGTGAGATTGTGCTGGGTGCCAGGACACTGCGGTATAGAGGGAAATGAACTGGCTGATGAGATTTCAAGAAGAGGAGAGATCCTTGGAAATAGTGAGGTTTCTAACATCAAACCACCCCTCTGCGTGGTAAGAGGCACTATTGAGGAGAAAATTAAAACGATGGCCAACCAAAGGTGGTCTCGTTTGACTGGACACAGGGTAAATAGGGCTCTCTGGCCACGACTAGACGAAAAAGGATCAAAGGGACTATTCAAACTGAGCAGGGACAAGCTAAGGGTTTTAGCAGGAATTCTAACAGGACACTGCCTCCTGCGTAAACACGCAAAGAGGCTCAGGCTTTCTGACACGGATATTTGTCGCTTCTGCAGTGATCTACAGACGGTTGAGGTTATAGGACACATTCTGTGCGAATGTGAGGCAATTTCGCGTATGCGCAGGAAATTTTTAGGGGAAATTTTTAGGGGTATTTTATGTACTTCAGTACAGCATTTAAATTGTCCTCATGTCTATTGAATTACTTTTAATAACTGTTATGTCTTCACTGAGTTGTAGTCCCATTTTTTGACAGGTGTCTAGCACAAAATTTGTAGCCATGTACTTTCAAGTCATCGAGTCATTTATAGGTAGTTGTCAACCTATTTGTTAAACGAGTATAAAACGAGTGATCACGAAAGATATTTTCATTTTAAAATCTTTTCTGCGAAAGGACAAACTATTTTACTCACAAATCAGATTGATAACTCACACGGATTTAGACTGCAAGCCTTATTACATTAGATTGCATGCCCCTGGGCATATTTGACACAAATTTTAAGGTAGAGCGCTGAAATTTGGTGGGTTGGCTAGAAGTCTAGTTTTTCAGATCAAGTTTGAAAATTAGCTGAATCTGCCCACAGACACGCCCATCTCTAATTTAAAAAAAATACTTTTTCCAAATTTTAACTATGTTACAATGGCGCTAGCGCATTCATTTTTGGTATGTAACTTTGCCTTGTAATTCTCTTTGAAGTAGCCGAAAAATGTTGGCTTTTTTATTGACCACGCCCACTTTCTAAGGGATTTTAGCTTAAAATGACTGTTTTTCAATAAATATATATGAAATTTGACAATTAATGTTAGGACAAAAGTTGTGGATATTAGCATTTTCTAACTTTTGTGTTTATATTGTGTGTACCTCCGCCCACTTTTGTGGGCGTCTCGTTAAAAAAGATGTGTTTTTTTTAGTTAAAAAGGCGGTTTTAGGCCGAAATGTATGCAACCACCTAGTATAAGGCATTTAACAGTTATATTTTTATATCCCGCCCACTTTTTGGAGGCGTGGCAGTTTTTTTTTTGTATTTTGCAATGCATCGTAGATGGACTGAAGCTTTTGCATACGCATTGTTGCACTTTTCCATTTGTTTTTCTTCATCTTAAGCTCGCACATCAATTTTCAATGCAAAAACACAGTACTTTCTGTCGCGCTCACTCGACACTCACTCACCAACCGAGAATTCATAACAATGTCCGAAATTTTTACCAGAATGCGAAGTACCTTTTTTACGAAAGGCATTCACCATTTGTTTGCAATACGTCAAAAATGCTGTGATTTGCTTAGATACTCGATGCCTTAGCTGGCATTTTTATCTGTCACAAATGCAGATATTCTGTCTCATTTTGACAGGTCGGCATTTTAAGGCATTTAAAAAAAATTACGATTACACTGCATAATGCTGAATGCCTGTAAAAATGATAGAAACTATGCCTCTAGGCATACCAGTCTAACCCAACCTTAATAGAAGATGGTGCAAACAAAGGCTGCAGAATTCGTTTCCCCTGATATGAGCGTCAATAATTCTTCCCAATTTTTTTAAGCAAAAAGCGATGTCAAGCTTCAAGATTGTAATTTAATAGACTTGTTGTCGTGCTTAAGGATATCTCATAACTACTAAGTTGATCTGCCTCCGCAAGCGCGACGTGCTCAGTTAAATTTGACACTTACTTTGGCTTTGATGCGGAGGAGGTTTAGAAAGGTGCTCTCTATGCCACAGTAGGAAATTAGATCTCAGCCTGGTCTACACAAATATCTCAGCAAAATCAGTCCCTCAAACTGAATACAGGAAGAAAAATAGAAGAGGTAAAACAGCGCACAGCCAAATACAGCTGGTGAAGAAAGTGTTCAAGAATGTCTTATAAACACCATTGCTATTGTAGACATTTCGGTGTTATGTCTTTTAAGTCTACCTGTTTGAATGTAGGTGGATTAAAGACAAAGCCGCAGTGCAATAACAAGTGTCAAACTAGATTAACAGTGTGAAGGCCAAAAGAATGATGGCAAACAACCCGTCCGTCGCGAATAGTCACCCCTAAAATTTAACCACAAAAAACCTAATAATGTCGAGGTAATTGTATCTAATAACAACAGGCCTGCGATTAGGTTTCAGATCCTCAAAAGATTAATAATTATGTGTTAAAGATTTCGAAAACTAATTTATTTGAAAATATTAGTCCCCAAGAAACTGTGCAACAATTTGTCACTTAATCTGTTGATATCAAAGAGGGGAAATACTATGTCATAAAATTTATCTACATCTGCTTAAAGCAATAAACAGCTTTAGCTTGTTGGCAAATATTGCGAATACAACCGCGCTGCCTCAATTATTGTTCAACCAATCAAAATCTTAAATCTATGACGTCTAGCCGTAGTCAATCAATACCATTTGTTCAAGTCTCAGGCAACCAAATCAATAAGGCAGCTAAGCATAGCATGTGCACGAAAAATGTCCACGCTATCGCGATTCATTCTCAGACGATACACAACCCAGTGCCTTACGCTTACCTTACCTAGTGGTCGCATTTTTTTAACGATTTATTTGATAAGATTAAAAAAAAAAACAGAAAAAAAAACAATTCTATGACCTGTTCAGAAGATAATCACGAAGCCGCCGAAGGTGTAATTTATCGTGTCATTCAAGTGAGAGATAAGTTTTACCATTTATTTACTTACCTACCATCGTGAATCAAGAAACAGAAAAACCCTCCACAAAAATTGAGCTCTATTCAGAATAATTTTTCGTAATTCAAAGAAGGCAGAAAGAAATCTGTTGCCTTCAACTTGACCTTGACATAATTGACATATTGTGGGCGTGTTAGTGTCTTAAAACATATCTTATCTTCAGTGAAAAATTAGATCTTAGAGTATACCCTTTCGAAATAAGTTGTGAAAAGTTTTATATGGCAACAAAAGAGGGTGTACTTCCTTTATAGTATCATTCCGTCTATTGACATTAAGATTTTTACCAATTTAAATAGTTTAACATTTACATTTGGTCCTTGTGTCTGTATAATAAAAACTGTTATCAAAATTTGGAAAAGTGTTTATTTGTCGATTTAACTTCTTTTTTAGAAACAAAAAAGTCTTGGTCCTATGTTATGGTATGACGTTCATTGTAAAAGTCTTTGTTGTTTTTGACAGATCTGGTCATTACGAAATAAGTATGTTCCAATTTATTGTGTTACTCAACCGTGTGAGCAAACCGTCCAAACAAACCAAACTATGTTTCAATCGTCTAAACACACATTAATTGTACCTTTTACAGACCTTAAGGACACTTTTACTATTCTCAGATGTGGTGCTCTTATGACGCCTGGCGTATATGTATGGCCGGCGTATCTATATATTCCACCGTATTTGAATCTTATACTATGTCCCCACCGACAATCAAAAGAGGTTTAAAAATAAATCCGAAAGTGGCTCCACCGGACAAATATAGGATTAATTTGACACGAACACTCTGTTTCTGTCATTTTGGCTCTGAAAAGAGAGTGGCGATGTCATTTCCCAGGAGCGAAAAACGATTTCCGCTGTGAAAATCACAATAGAAAACGAACTTGTGACAGACCTGTCGTACGAGGACAGTTTTAGTTTCCTTTTTTGATTCTCAAACTGTTACAAAGGTGCAGAAAATAGGTTTGTGAATAGGGTGAATGGGATTTATGAGAGGATTTAATTTTAATTTCTTGCCGAGGGGATTTAAATTTGTTTGGTAAATCGCGTGATCTGTAGAGGATTTAATAAACATTTATCTTAATCACGAATTAGTGCCCGGTGGAGACATGGTATTAGCGCTTGCTGCGCTGAAGCTCCTTTACGCCCCAAAGTATTCCTCATCAAGCCGCAGCTTCTATTGATCTGTGAATTTATTAGCTACAATCGAGTCCACGACCGAAACAAGCGGCCCACAGAAGAAATAAATCAATTCTAAAGATGGCGGAGAATAAGTCGATCGTGAGAAGCTATAGCCTGGGTGCAAACTGGCAACTCTGCCGAGAGCACAGTCATGCAAAAGAGTGAACAGATTGTTAACACAAACAAGTCAACAAAGACCCTGGCAAAACACCTAGCAACGCCTTGAACGATGCTCGAGGTATGCGAAAAATTTCTGCTGTTTACAAGCAAACGATTACAACCAATAATTGGAGAAAGGTGCTCGGATCATCAAATAAGTTTTAAGACGCCACAGGAATAACCTATAGCCTAACCCAATGTAACAAGTCCTAAATCTCTGAGAATACCATGACTATTCCTAAATCCTAATATGGAAATATGGCCCTTCACAATAATTGTTCTCACTGTGTTGTTTTGGAAAGTCTGCCATGTTAGGCATTGCTTGGCTTTGCAGAACCCCAAAGTTTTCCGGGACGACTTGACCGGGACTTCTTCTTGACGTGTAAATCCCAGCTGAGTTTAGCTTTGGTTTGCATAAGTTATTTGTACAGAGTTTATGAACAAAATATTATCCAAGGCCCGATGGAAACGCTTCTACTTGATGATTAGACAGTTTAATTGTGGTGGATGCCCGTGTCTTCCCTTAAGTCCAAAACGCAATGTTGCGTTGCTGCGTGCGTTCGATGACAAGCAGAGTAGAAACAACGGGCGCTTATGGGGAAACGAAATGTTACTTCAAAACTTCAACCCGCGTTTGACAGTAAATATCGTAGACGCATCTACAACGCAAAAGTAGGTCTACTTTCAGCTAGAATCGCAATGTTGCGTTCCTGCGTGCGTACGTTAATATGCGTTGTCATCCTTCTCAAAAACTTTACGATACTTTACGTCAAACAACGCACCTAACAAATTTGCAAAACGAAATGCCGCTTTGCGTTTTGGGGTAGGAAATTGGAAAGTATCAGCTCATACACATTCAATTTTTGTTTAAAGATATTTAAAAAAAATATTTGCAAAAGAACGAGCAGATAAGATGCTTTTTAGAAACGAACCAAGTTGGATAGCAATGAAACTAAAACTATTTCTGTTAATTCCATCACAAATAAATCCAAGGTGGTGCACTCGTGTCTTTTGCATGCTTAAAGCCAACACATTGCAAGTTATCGCGAAAAATTTAAAACAGAAATAATATCGAAAAACATCATATTCTTTACTCAAACCTCTCTACTCTACGCAAACCTGGTTTATTCTGACTATAAACAGAAGCAACCCTTTTTTACTACTGACGACAAGAGAACTATACGCACTCACCACACAATGAATGAGCATGAGGTTGTTCAACGGACGCAAAAGTAGAAAGTCGATCTACTTTTGCGTTGAAGATGCGTCTACGATAGACTTCAAGACTTCACCCCGGTCAAACGCGGGGTAAAGTCTTGAAGTAACATTTCGTTTTGCCCCCTATGCGCCCCTTATTTCTACTCTGCTTGTCATCGAACGCACGCAGCAACGCAGCATTGCGTTTTGGACTTTAAGCCTTCGTTTGATTACTGATATCGTTGCTTGAATTTATGTCCACCCAGGAAGACAAGTCCCTTACTACCTAAAAGCTGGGTATAGTGATGTTTTTTGTCCAAAACGTGTCGGTATTGGGTGTTTTTTTTCTTGATGACCAGCATATTCTTGGTTCTGCTCTCGTTGACTGCTAAGCCCATATTCCGTCCCAATACTCAAGGACTTCATTGACTTCTTCCGCTTATTTCAAAGTCGTCTGCGTATGCGATTAATTAAACAAACTTTTGAAAAATTGTACCTCTGGTGTTGGCGTGTGAGTTCTGCAGAATTCTTTTAACAATTATGTTAAAGAAGCCACATATGACAGAACGTCGGCGTGTATAAACTCTTTCCGACATAAAAGGCAATAGTGATGCTTTAACCGGCCTTGACGGAACAGCGTAAGAAACAAAAAGTTAAGGCCGGCAGATGGACCAAAAAATTATGCGGCTACCGCTTGATCAATCTCATTGTTAACTTATTTTAATAATTATCAGGATCTATCGAGAATTCCACTCATCGCTTCCTCCGAGATAATGATAGAGCCTTTGATGTCACTATTGAAAAGTAGACTAATTTGTTTAGCTTTGCACTAAATATATTTATACAAGGTTATAAGATTTGATAGGCTTGAGGCTTTTTTTCCTTGATGACGACGAGTACTGGGGGACAAGCAAATTCAAAATTTATTTTGATCCTTTTGGTCCTGTATATAAGGTAAATAAATAAGAAGGCGCAACCGCCAATTTAGCGATAGGAGGCCACTTCATTTGCCACATTTTCGAGTAGGTATACACACACCGAGATGATAAGGAAGACCACACTTTGTATTTATAATACATCAAAAGAAATAGGAACAATATTTTCAAGCTTACCACGCGCAAGTTTCTTGAAGTGTCTCGAATTATAATTCGTGTATCTGCATTTCACCTGTGGCAACTGCGGCGACTTCGGCGGAAGTGGCAGATCTCCGATGGGTTAAAAAGTGAACAAAGGGCAAACTCAAGTATTAGGTTATGTTAGGTTGAAGTGGCAGTCAGGTAAAAAGAAACCGACACACTTAGGGCTATATAGGTTCATTGTGGTACCCCGTGGATTGAGGTACCTCCTACCTCTTGAACGATTTTGAGCTATTAATGGAGCGTGGGAGACATTTTGGGTCGATCGTGTTTAGATTGCTAAGATCATTATAGAAAAAAGCTCCAAGGTTAAGATTTCGGTTCTTCGAGAGAGCTTCTTCCTCTTCTTCCTCCTCATCCTTGCAACTCCTGCAGAAGTAGTTGAAATAAATACCAAGCCTTGTTTTATGCTATGCCAATCAGACAATGTAATGACGCCGATTGTCAGCACTGATGTGCAATCTACTGAGACTGAGAGCGATCAAGCTCTTAGAGCGTTTAAGAACTAACCTTGGCCAAACCTGTTTCATTACTAGACAAGTACTACCCTACCACCCGTCCATCTGAGATTTGTCCTTTCTATTGCATCCAGTTTTAACTGTTGAATGTTGACTACGCTTACTAAGTCATACATCTCTGTGGTTGTCAAACAGTTGACAACGTTCACCGAATACATTACAAGCATGAGTTTTCATGAGTAGTTCCAAGCTTGGCGAGTTCATCAATCTTGCAGTAACATGGAATATCGTTATGCCCTGACACCCAGCACAGGTGAATGTTGAACTGCTCCAACATCTCCTTTAGACAATCGGCAGTCTAGGCCTACTTTAGAGCTTATAGAGACTGATTTTAGGCACTTGTTGGCCGCCTGGCTCGGCGGATCAGATTCGTATAGATATGTTTCCCTGCTCAATGGAGGCACATGTTTTTTGGAAAACAAGCTCCAGGCAGTTTTGGTAAGAGATGATCTATGGGATGTTATATTATAAACAACCCAAAACCAGATCCAGTACCCGAAGGCTGGTAGAAGTAAAAACAATAACCTTAGGAACACAGGGATGTAGCTGCAGCGGCAGTAGCAGCTGAAGTAAGAGCTGTCAAAAGTTAAAACACATTTATTAAGTGTACTGCGCACACAACGTGTTGCGGCAGCGAAAGCGCGTAGCTGCAGCGGTAGTAAGAGTTGGCCAACTTTTAACTTGTGCAGCGCTACACGGTTGAAAGTGCTGCACGGTTGACAGTTCGCTTTAAGGAAAGTAAACAACGGAGGAAAGGACGTGGAGAATTTTTTTGAAATTGTGAAAAATCAAAGAATTTTATGGAATTTGGGTTCCCGCTTTAAATTAAATATTAAAAAAAAAAGCTCTGGAGTGAAAATTCTCAGCCATTGCTTACAAACTAGGTATCTGTTTGAGTTTGACAAAAGCGTGCTTCACCATTGTGGACCGCACAGGTCCGCGCTTCATACTGCCGCTGCTGCTGCATACTACCGTTGCGGGCATTGTGGCTCTACAGTCTACGGTAAAGCTGCTGCGTATATTACTCTAAGTGTTGAGGATAATCAGCTCGTGCATATTGCACAATTGGATGATGCTAGAAGCATGTGGACTGCTCTTTCAAAGAAGTACGAGAGATCAACATTCGGAAGCAGACTGTATCTGAGCTCTGAGGAGAAAATTGTGTGTTATACAATTTAAAGGCGCATCGACTACAATGGGAGAGCATATAGCTTCTATCATGCGGATTGTTGGACTACTTCGAGTTCCGGTAAGCCATTGGAGGATGAGGAAGTCGTTGCTGTATTATTGGTTCGTCTCCCAGAATCCATCTCTGGTAACCGCGCTTGAGAGCCGTGATGAAAGTGGCCTGACAATTGAGTACGTGACCGGAAAGATGTTGGATGAATATCAGAGACGTGTTCAAAGCAAAGCAGAGGTGCAAATGTTGCATATAAGGACAAACAAGGAATCGCAAGTGGTCGACATCCAAAAATAACCACCGTGGTAGATCGAGAGTTCCCAAAAACAAAAATGTAGGCCTAAAAGAGACGAGAACCCATTTCTTTTGCAACAAGCCAGGGCATTTAAAAGCTTTCTTTTACCGATTTAAGACTTTGGGTGCTCCAAGAGCAAGTTATGATAGAGTAAAGACTTCAGTTACGACAGATAATTTTTTTTTTTTTTTTTATGTTTTTGTTGGAGGTTGCTACTATCCGATGGAGCACTCAGACACAACTACTGGTCCATTGTACTACCATGCAGACACCTTACATTAATGTATTTAGTTTACCCGTCTTTCGAAGAAAGATGAGAAGGAGCTTCAGTGATGAAGAGCTTAGGTGTTCGGCACTCACCACGTCAGCCCCAAAGATCCGCCACCTGATGCGAGCAAAGGCAGGACAACTACAGAGAAAGTGTTCCGCTGTATTGTCGTCCTCTCCACAGGCAAGACAGGTGGTGGTTTCGCTTAAGCCCAACACATTCAAGTGTCTAGCAAAAGCTTGGTGGCCGGTAAGGACGCCTACAAGAAGTCTGCAATCGATTCTCCTAAGAGATAGAAGAAAAGACGCTGACCCCTCGCAGATGTCCGGGCGTAGTCGTTTAGTCTGTTTGCACCCATCGCAGTCACGCCAACGAGCCCTGTGCTCACGAGAAACCCAAGTATCAATGGCAGACGTGACAACAGATACAGGCAGGCCTAAAGCAGGTTCGGGTCCCGAGAAAACCTCTTCTGAGCCAAGTCTGGCAAACTCATCAGAGATCTCATTTTCCTGGATACCAGTGTGACCTGGAACCCAAACAAGATTCACTGCATTTAGCCTTCCGAATAAGTTCAACCAATACTTGAGTTCGAGCACTATCTTGGACGAGGTAAGAGGGTTGAGCAACGCATTTAGAGCGGCTTGGCTGCCACTGCAAACGCATATGCTTCTTGCCCTCCACCTGTTAGTCACAATATAGCGCATAGCCATTAGGATAGCGAAAATCTCCGCTTGGAAGACAGACGCATATTTACCTAAGGGGTAGTGGAGTCTAATGTTCTCGCTTTCCACAAAGACTCCAGCACCAGACCCCTGTCCGGTTTTGGAGCCATCCGTGAAAATACGATGGCATTCTTTCCCTGGCTCAGAGTCTGGCCGAAGCTATTCCATTACCTGAGGAAAGTCGACTTGGTAGTTTTGTCGCAAAAAGATTTTTGGGGTCATTGCGTCAGGGGGAATGTCCATAAGACAGGGGTCGAAGGACAATTCTCGAACAAGTTCTTCAAAATTCCAATGCGTGTGGAACCAAAAACCACCTCTCTTTAAGCGAAAGATGGTTTTCAGCGTACACCCCATGATAAATATATCAAGGGGGGGGAGGTTCATCAAAGCATCTAGAGCAGTGCCCGGCGTGCTAGGGAAGGCCCCTGTGCAGCCAAGACAAGCCGTTCTTTGGAGTTTGGCAAAAGAGGCAGTAACACGTTTCCGCGAAAGCCTGTTCCACCAAACAACCGATGCGTATGAGGGGAGTGGTCTAACCATGGCACTATAGATCCAGAGGACCCTTTTCGGAGATAAGCCCCATGCCTTGCCAAAAGCGCCTCTGCACTGCCAGAAGGTGCACAATGCTTTTTCGGTTTTGGATTCAACATGCTTGGACCATAGAAGTTTTCTATCAAGGATTACTCCCAGATATTTGACTTCATCGGATATCGGGATAGTGACACCTTTAAGCACTAGTTGAGTCAGACCAGTGACCTTCCTCCTTCTCGTAAAGAGAACAACCGACGACAGATGATAGTGTTAACAAAAATTCTGTTTCTTTTGAAGCTTCTGCAGGAGCACGGACTAAACTTGCAGGCTGGTACATAGACTGAGGAGAGACAAATCACATGACTAATGATCGCAAGATTTTTTCGCAAGATGCTTCCAGATTCTGGAATACATAATCGTGTTTGGGGAGAAGCTGTTTTGACAGCTGCATACTAACAAAACAGGATGCCTGGCAGTAGTATCGAAAAGACTCCAGTCGAACTTTTTACAGGAGTCAAGCCGGATGTAAGTCATATCAGAGTTTCCAAATCGAAAGCGTTTACATATGTACATAAACAGAAAAGGAAAAAGTGGGATGACCATGCAGAAGAAGGAGTACTCGTTGGATACGATAACAGTTCTATAAAGGATACCGTATTTTAGATACAAGATCAAATCGTATTAGAATATCCAGATCGGTAAGAATTATAGAGACGACAGCCCAATTTTGGCAACAGAGTTCAAAATCGCATGAGTCTACATCCAAGTAACAGTTTTTCACATGTTGGAAGAATGTGGTAACGTGAGTCTTGATGACAATGAGTCTAACGAGAGTTTTTATGAAGCATGCGATAAAGCAGATACATCTGAAGAACTTCATTCACCAATTATCCAGGAAATTTGTGTCTCGCAAGAGTCAAATAAAGGAATTCCACCAAATCGTCTTTCATATAAGGTTGTCGTCAATGATTTAAAAGATCTAAAGTCGTGGGAAAAAGTGCAGACATTGTCAGTTCAAGAACAGCGTAGATGGATAAATGCAGCCGAAGAAGAATGGGATCTTGTTGACCTGCCCCAGGAAAGTAGACGGTTGGTTCCAAGCGGGAAATCAAAACAAAACTTAATGAAAAGGGGCAAATTAGCTGCTACAAGGCACGTTTATTATGCGAAAGGCTTCACTCAAAAGTTTGTCGAAGATAAACGTGAACAAATCCAAAGTGATGGTTGTTTCCCGAACACGTGTGCCGTGCACCCTGCACATTAATAGAGTCCCATTGAAACAGGTAGAGAAGTTTTAGTATCTCGAGGTCTTCTTCACGAAAAATGGAAGGAGTGATACTGAGTTATCCTGTAGGACTGGCCAAGCTGGAGCAATAGTAAGAGAACTGCGCCAGCCGGTCATCAGGAAAGCTGAGCTTGGACTGAAAGCAAAGGTCTCAGTTTTTAATTCAGTGTTCGTTCCAACCCTCATCTATGGTCATAAAATTTGGGTAATAATCGAAAAAATTAGATCGCGGGTCGAGTACAGGCTGCCGAAATGAGATTTCTGAAGTGCGTTGCTGCGGTGTTACTCTCAGGGATAGAGTGAGAAACGGCAGTATTCGTAGGAATCTTGGTGTTGAGCAGCTGCTTCTCCGAGTGGAACGATCAATTCTTCGATGGTTCGGACACGTTGTTCGCATGCCCCCCGACAGACTTCCTAGACAAGTTATGTTAGCCGAGATGCAAGCGCGTCGCCCGCCTTCTAGGTGGTGGGATCAGGTAAAGAACATCTCCGAGACCCATCTGGGGATCGCGCCTGTGTCTCTTGAGTTGGTGGGGGAGGAAAGGGAAAGATGGAGGGATCATTTAGCCACCTTCGCTCCGCGACCCTTAAGCGGCCACGAAAAATGATGATGATGATTGAGTTCGAACGCATGGAAGATGGTTCATTTCGATTGAGTCGAATATGATGGTTCATTTCGATTGAGTCGAATATGATGGTTCATTTCAATTGAGTCGAACGATTGAGAAATATAAAATTAGTTGATGAAAAAACTACAACTTAGAGGAGCCAAAACCAACTCCAACATCTGTGGAAACAAACTTTTTAGGAATGGGAACAACCAGTTAAAACAACCCAACAATTCTGCATATAGACTAGCAATAGGATCATTACTATATGTTGGAACAGTTTTCAGACCAGATATGGCTTTTGCAGTCAGTCTTTTGAGCAGACGTATAGAATCACCAACCGAAAGCGACTCGAAGGCAGTGAAACGAGTTATTCGATATCTTGCAGCTACAATAGTTAAAACATTGCAATTATCTTCGAATGGAGGCAACTAGTTGATATGGTATGCAGACGCAAATTGGGCGGGTTATAGAGGGGACAGAAAATCTACCAGCGGATATATTTTCCAGTTGTCAGGAAGCTGCATAGCTTGGTCGAGCCAAAAAAATATGTTGCAGATAGGAGGCTGCAAGTCGTGAATTGGTATGGATTCGAAGTCTCTTAGATGAAATGTGGGTGAACTACAAATGGGGCCGACTACAATGTGGAGCTACTAAAGTGGAGCTCGCACCAAACACATTGATATTTCTCATCATTATATAAGGGATCTACGCCAGAATAAAATTTTCAATTTATCTTATTGTTCATCTGAAAGAATGAAAGCTGATATACGGACAAAACCACTACAGAAGAATCCTTTCGTAAATCTTTCCTGTTATCTTAAAATTCAATAGATTCAACAAGAAGGATACAAATTGCTGATGCGATAGTGGGTGTTGGAAATACACTTTGCAGAAAGTTATTCTAAATCTACTTTGCATTGCAACAGTGTAGAGTTAACTATTATCTAATTGTATTTTCTTTTTCTTAAATAAAACGTTTATCATCTTAAAACCATATAAATTTATCAATAATTATTATTTCAAATTGATTATGCATTTGATTGCAGCTTAACTCCAAATTTTTTTCTTTCTAGTTAATAGACATGGATGAGGCAAACGCAGCTGTCCACAAGCACGAGAACATAGGGAATGTATGCGACTACCTCATCAATAGCACACTTACCAGTCCCGATTCCGGATCAATACTCAGTCCAAGCACTTCGGGCTACTCCGACTGCATCCAATCGTTAGATTCAATTCAACTTAACCCTCAATTCGAGCCACTTTTTGCTCCGATTGACGCCTACCGAGAACCATCAGGTCCTCCACCCCAAAGCACCAACTCAGCCAAAATTACACCTGAGCGTAAGAGGAAGAAAAAGCGCACACCTGGCCAGTGCGATATATGTCATCGCAGCTTCAACGATACCTACAACTTGCGAATTCATAAAATGATTCACACCGGAGAGATGCCGTTTCAGTGCGAGGAATGTGGCAAGGGTTTCCGTCAGTACAACAAGCTCAAAATTCATTCAATTATCCATACGAACAAAAAGCCATTCGTCTGTGATCTCTGTGGCAAGGGATTCCGTTTTCGAAACTATCTGGCCATTCACAAGCGTTTGCACACCGGCGAGAAGCCCTACAAGTGTAAATTCTGCGACGACCACTTTCACTCGCTGCACAACCGTCGCATACATGTCAAAGCCGTCCACATGCAGGAGCAGGAGAACTTCATCTGCACCATTTGTGGCAAATCCCTCTCGACCAAGTGCTACTTACAGGTGCACATGCGACGGCACAACAACCAAAGGGATTTCAAATGTGAATTCTGCGAGAAGGCCTTCTTTACAGGGGCTCAACTCAAGGAGCATTTGTCATCGCATACACGAGAAAAGCCCCACCAATGTGAGGTGTGCCTGATGACGTTCGAGAAGAAAATAAATTTGAACCAGCACGTTAAGATCCACTCGGCGGACATGAAGAGCTACACTTGTCGGATTTGCAACATAACTTTCGCACAAAATGCAGGATTCTATGCTCATATGGCGACTCACAAACAATGAGGTTACACAGGATTGAGATTTTCTACAACTACCTACTTTTACCAATAGTATTCAACGAGATTTCCACATCATCGAATTTAGTATTCACGGCGGAGTCTGTGTTCATATTAACGTGTGTGTGTGTGTGTGTTTCTGTTTATTTATTTAAGTAAAAAAAAAACCTCTAGCTGCATGAGGACTTGAAACATGCAACCAGGATATATACTTATTAGCCGTCCTTTTACCAGAACATTTTATATAGCTATTTAGAAAAAAAAAGAGTACAATGAAAAAAATATTCATTATTATTGTGATCGGGGCTTAGAAACCCATTAGCTAAAAAGAAATTTTATCTAGTTCCTGCGGTATTCAACCTATTTTTATTGGAACTACCTATTTGTGTCGATGTATTGAATATAAAGTCTATTTAAAAGAGCTGTTTAAATTAAGTTATAAGCTAGAAAAAAAATGTTAAACAATGGGCTGGTTTGGTCCAGATCATCGCTGCAAGTTTTCTGCGTGTCGTTGCCAGTTTGAATGTTTTTTTTTTCTCACCAAACTGATGATAAAAAATCGGTATCGATATCCGGAACCGGTACGTAAAAAAATGGGTAACGATTTTCTGTATCAATCAGCTCCTATGCCCAATTTATCATTGATTTAAAAATACATTTGATGTTCCTATACTGATCTACAATGTATGGATGTTGTTTTATTTATTTGTATTTATGGAGAGTTCTTTGGAAGTACTTGAAGTTCTAACTTAAAGTATGGTGCATGTAACGGGTGATTTTTTAAGAGGTTGAGAACTTTTAAAAAAAAAAAAAAACACAAAAAATTCGAAAAAATTAATGAAATATTTATTTGAATCGATAGTTTGAACCTTGCAATTTAATGTTTAAAGATAATTTCATGCAAATGTTGACCGCGGCTGCGTCTCAGGTAGCCCATCCGCTGAGTTCAATTTTGGCATACTCTTTCACACATATCGGCCGGTATCTCACGAATGAATGCATGGATGTTGGCTTCCAGTGCGTCAATCGAAGCGGGCTTGTCCCTTTAGACATTAGCCTTGACATACCCCCACAAAAAATAATCTAATGGTGTCAAATCGCACGATCTAGGCGGCCAATTGACCGGCCCGAAACGTGAAATTAACTGTTCACCAAACTCGCCGACCATAAAATGGAAGCAGCGCGCGATGAACATTTCGAACCGAGCATGAATTTTGATAATAAAATTCAATAATTTGCAAGCGTTGTTCATTTGTAAGACGATCCATGGTTAAATTGCAAACCAAACTGAAGCTGTTTGACAGTGACACAAGGTACTAAACACACGTCAGCTGTCAAAACCAGTGTTGCCAAAACCAAACCAGCTAAAAAATCACCCTTTATTTACTCAGCAAAGACACACTTGTAAAAAAATAAGATTAATATTTTTCTTTGTTTTATTTGACTCAAATTATTCCGCCGCGTCGGTAACAGCAGTTTTGACTATTTTGGGACAGTTAAAGCCCTCGTATCGCAGAATCAAATGACCGCAAAGCTCGTTTTAGGGCTTAGGCTCACGACCATTCAAATTTACGGATAACATACTGAAAAACAGGCTGCCAAAAGGAAAGAGGGTGATAAGGATTTTTTCGGTTAGTCGTTAAGTGGAGTTAAAAACTACTAGCATAATAATTGTCGAAAAAGATGCTTTTTGCTCACCGTCGCGGCGAGCCATTATCCTGCTGACTTCACCTGTTGCGTGCACTCCTTTAACCATTTAAGCTATCGGTGACTGTTTTTTTTTCTAAATTCGACCACCTGCTTTTGGCATATAATTGCCAAGTCTTGTATAAACCTTCCTCCGAGCTAAGATTATATTAAACTTCCATCATCATCATTTTCTGATGCCGCTTATCCTTAAAAGGGGTCGCGGAGCGAGGGTCTTTCCATCGTTCTCGATCCTCCGCCACCACCTCAAGAGACTCCGGCGCAATCCCCAGGCGGGACTCAGAGAGGTTCTTGAGCTGATCCCAAATGTTTCTTGGCCTACCAGGGGGCGACGCGCTCGCATCTCGGCTAGCATGACCTGTCTAGGAAGTCTGCCAGGGGGCATGCGAACAACGTGTCCAAACCATCGAAGAATCGATCGCTCCACTCGGAGAAGTAGCCGCTCAACATTAAGATTCCCACGAATACTGACGTTTCTCACTCTGTCCCTTAGAGTAACACCAGCAACGCACCTCAGGAATCTCATTTCGGCATCTTGTACCCGCGATCTAATTCTTTCGGTCATTACCCAAATTTCATGACCATAGATGAGGGTCGGAACGAACACTGAATTAATAACTGAGATCTTTGCTTTCACTCCAAGCTCAGCTTTCCTGATGACCGGCCGGCGCAGTTCCTTTACTATTGCTCCAGCTTGTCCAATTCTACAGGAAAACTCAGTATCACTCCTCCCATCGTGAAAAAGACCCCGATATACTTAAACTTCTCCACCTGTTTTAATGGAACTCCATTTATGTACAGGGTACACTGCACAAGAATTCGGGAAACAACCATCACTTCCGATTTGTTTACGCGTTTACTTTCATCCCAGCAACATCACAGACGGCTGCAAACCTATCCAGAGCTCGTTGAAGTTCCACTTTGGATGTTGCAAGGATGGCCAAATCATCAGGGAAAAGCAGATGGCTCATCTTGATGCCAGCCAATTCGAAACATTGCTCGCCAAGACTGCGCTTCATCATCCAGTCCATATATTGTGCGGCTCGTTGGTCAGCATCTGATCCCAGAGGGACGGTTGAAATTCAAATAACTGAAATCCAGGAGCGTCTGTCTCGGGACGAACGGCTTCCTGGTCAGCGTCTGTTGTCCGGATAAGGATCGGCCGAATTTAAGCGTGGCAGCTAGGTATAAAACGCAATGAGAATTCTGATCTTAAAGCTTAAGCTTGAACGATCGACTCTGGCTCTGAACGTACCGAAGAACGAACTGAGTCCCCTTGTTGGAGAAATTTCACGCTGGTACCTTGCTCTCGGATGTCTGCCAGCGGCTTCTTATGACGGTTACTGGTCCAGATCACATCCTTGCCATTCAAGACTTTTTTCTGGACTTTCTCGATATGCATCAGTACACACAAGTCTTGTCGAAGGTCAGAGAATAACGTAGTTCCGAGCTCACCGAAGACCGAGTGGAGAGAGAAGCGAAATTCCTGATTTTTACTACTTTTGAGCTGGGATCTGCTGAAGACATTGAGCTGGCCATTGGGCGAATTGTAGAAAATAACAGAAATCCATGAGCGTCTGTCTCGGGACGAGCGGCTTCCTGGTCGGCGTCTGTTGTCCGGGTTAGGATCGGCCGAATGTAAGCCTTCCAGCTAGGTATAAACTGCAACCTAACCCCCTCGCCATCCGACCGGGTTTAACCCGAAGAAGTTACGTGGAAAGCTTAGGTGGAAACTCTACAAATCGACAACGGCACCAACTCAAAATTGGCACGAGGAGGCCAAAAAGTATCAGCTCGATGCAATTGGCATCTCCTCAACTAAGTGAAAGGGTTCTGGAACCAAAGACTTCGATGGTGGGTGGAAGCTCTTCTGGTCTGGCGTCCCAAATCACATGACTACACAGGCGGGTGTGAGGATACTCACAAGCCCCCGGTTGTCAGAAAATGTATTCGATGTCATTCCCCTAGGGGGAAGGATTCTGAGTCAGGTTTATGCACCAAATGGAGAGTCAGAGTATGAGTCCTTCTTGAACGAAGTTGATGCTGCCCTGGACGTAGTGGCAGAAATGGACTTCTTTCTCCCGATGGGTGACTTCAATGCACATGTGGGTACAGACGACAGTACTTGGAGGAGTGTGATTGGGAGGCACGGTGACCCGGATCAAAACAGGAACGGAGGGAAGTTGTTGGACTTTTGCTGTGCATATGGCTTGTCCATCATGAACACCTTTTTCCCTCACAGAGACATTCACAAATACACATGGTACAAGCACAGTTTAAATCAGAAGTCACTGATTGATATCTTTGTTGTACCATCGTGTGTTCAAAGAATGATTTGTGATGTTCGAGTTTTCAGGGGAGCTGAGTTCTCAACTGATCACCACTTAGTGCTGTGTAAATTGTTTTTCAGTGACAGTATTCCTTTGCCACCCAGGCGAAAACCAAGACTGGTGACCCGCATACGGTGGGAAAGATTGCAGGATGCTGACTCTGATTTCAAAGAGCGTTTTGCACAGCATGTTTCGGAGAAGTTTGAACAAATTCCAACTGACCTTTTGAATGTAGAGAAGGAATGGCAGCTGTTTTTATCGGCAGTCATTGCCTCTGCAGAAAATGTTTGTGGAGTGAAGCGGCTTGGGGTATCGGCTGGTGGTGAGAAAAGAACTGTTTGGTTTAAAACACCTGGAATTCAAGAAGCCATCAGAGCGAAGAAGAGAGCCTACATTGCGTGGATCCAATGTAAAAACTCAACTTTTCGAGCCCGGTACAATGAGGCGCGAAGGACTTCCAATCTGGCAGTCAGAACAGCCAAGGAACAGTCATGGAAAAAGTTCGGCGAGAAGTTGGAGCACGATTACAGATCTGCAAACAAGATATTTTGGCAGACCATTCGCCGGCTCAGAGAAAGGAAGTCGAATATCATTCAAGGGGTTAAATCCAAGGACGGAACACTTCTTTCAAATGAGAGCGATGTCTTGCGCAGATAGAGAGAGAGTACTTTTCGGAGTTGCTCAACCCCCAACAGGGCACTGAAGATGGCATTCCCACTGCTGACGAGATAAGGGCGGAGAATAGTCCCACTAAAGCAATTAAATTGCTAAAAGTTGGCAAGTTTGCTGGAGTTGATGAAATCCGGCCAGAAATGCTCAAGTGCTCAAATGCTAACACGTGTCATTAAGGTGGCCTGGGATAGCGGGAAGGCACCTAGCGATTGGCAAACGGAAGTTATAGTGCCCATTTTCAAAAAAGGGAACAGGTACATCTCTCTTGAGTCTTCCGGGAAAAGTATTCGCGAAGGTGTTGGAAACGCGTTCCAGACCTGTAATCGAGCCTTTGTTACGGGAAGAACAGTGCGGCTTTCGGCCTGGCAGAGGCACAACCGACCAGCTTTTTACTCTGAAGGTTATTCTTGAGAAGGCCTGGGAATATGCCAAACCGGTCTATGCGTGTTTTGTAGATCTAGAAAAGGCGTATGACCAAGTCCCTCGGGATACACTGTGGAGAGTTTTGCAGGACTATGCGCTGAGTGGGCCTCTTCTGAGAGCCATTCAGTCTTTGTATGGAAACTGCAGAAGCTGTGTATGGATAAATGGCGTCAAATCCCGTCCTTTTGATGTGCGCGTTGGACTTCGCCAGGGCTGTGTTCTGTCGCCCTTAACTACGACTTTGAACTTGTCGCTTTGAACGAATTTTCTTCTTTTTCATCTTACGCCCATTTATGGGGGCGCGGCCAATTTTTTCAGCTTACGCCCATTGGTGTTGCAGAGGGCGGGTATTTAAAAGTTCGTTACAGACGAACTCTTGCACTTACTTACTCGTTTACTGAAAATTGTCATTCTTCATCCCCAGTCCCCGAGTTAAGCCTACAGTGGCAGGCATTACCGCTCCGTTATAGATCAGCCCACAACCGTTGTTGCTTAAGAACGGTCGCACCGGCGCGCGGTGTAAAACAATGGGGAAGTACCTATGATTTCCCTTTTCACGTATTTTTCAATCTTTGAGGATAGACTAAAGTCAAACGAAGACTAAGACTAGGCTGTTGAATGATAAATCGCCTATTTGTTAATTGTTGATGATGGAAGAAGTCATTATCAGGTGGAAGCAAAAAGTTTACGAATTTCTTGGGGTCGGCACAATAAGCATTTAGAAAGTTCTCCAAGGAAGATGGGTAGCTGCTATTAGAACACTATTGCCGAAGTTGAAAAACGGCGGTTTATGTTCTTCGTGAAATCACGACCAGGTCGCCCCCGGCTCGAGACGACCAGGAACAGGAAGGAAGACCGGACCTTAAAGGACCTAGCCATCGCAGATGCCAGAGCGCATGTTCAGGGCAATTAGAAGTAGCATGATTATCAGGATCGCAGAGGATGCAAGACTAAGGCTTATGTGAAACAGGTAGAGATCCCGCATGGGTCGGCAGCTCTAGGTATAAGTAAGTTATGTAAAATGTAAGAAGGTCATAAAGGCCTGGAGGAAGAAACCAGATCATGTTGTATTCATGTTATTGGTGATGTTGTTGAGCTGAAGAAAACAAGAGTCAGAGACAGAATCTTGGTAATTCTTTGGATTTTCTCATCGATGAGGATGAGAAAGGAGGCCACGGTAAACGAGATTTCATCACATTTGTAGACGAAACATATGGAACCTCTGGTTGTAAGAGAAAAAGTTGAACATCGACCGGCTCAGAAAATCCATGCAACAGGCTGAGTTCATTTATTAGTATGGTTAACACTTGGACTTTAAAAAGCCTAGCAGTATAAGACGAATCAAACGAGGTCTCTTGCATCTATCACCAGTATGTTTTTGAGCCTCTGCTTGTTGTGTCAATTTTGAAACCTGTCTGCTTCTTGCTCTCTTCAAAAATTACTCGCAACAAAATGATGATTAACAAGTTTCTTAATCGTTCTAATCGGAGGTACTGTTCTGTTCTATCGCAGGTACTGTTCTAATCATTTAAGCTATGTAGGGCCGGTTTTGCAGTGCTGAGTTAAGCCCAGGTTAAGCCAAGATCTGTTAATCCCGTAACAAGTTAACTCAGAGAGCTGTTTTTCAGTGCAAAGTTAACTCCGTCAACTAAATTATCAAAATCTTAGACTCTCGAAATTGTTGGCTCTTCCAGCTCGCACTTCACATAGAAAAACACAGGAAAAGAAGTTCGAGTTATTCTTGTTGAATTTATCAATTTATATGTTAATTAATACTTAACATTTCATAACACTATAGTATCCAGTTACTGTGCATATTATTACTAAAATCGTAATCGCACTGATATTTGATAGTTTTAGTTTTCTTATTGTGAAAATTCATTCGTTCTCAAATAATAAATACAATAGGTTATGGGACCAGTCGCGATTCTGATAAAAATTTATACGGAAAAAAGTTTATTCTACGAGGACGAATCGTTGCATATTATTTTTATTTTTTTTAAAGAATGGATCATTTTTAAAGATTAAAGATCTTTGTCCTTAATCTTTTTAAGATGATTTAAAAAGATTAAGGACAAAGATACGGCGCATGAAGCATGGGAGGCTCTCAAAAATCAATTTGAAGCAACATCTAAGGACCAGTTATTCAAGATATGCACGGATTTTTTTCAGTTTCAGTTGGAAAATAGGAAAAGATGTTTAGACACACATTGCTAAGCTACGGAGCTTGTGGATTGAACTAAACCACGGTCTTATCGCAAAGAAAGAAAATGCTTTGCCGGAGTTGATGCTGATATGCAAAGTGTTGCATATTTTGCCAAGCACGTTTGATACGTTTAGATCGAGCTGGATGCTTCTTACGAAAGAAAATGAGAAGACTTTTGACGAATTAACAATGTATGAGAGGAATTTTAGAAAATCCGAAGACGGCGAACAGTTTTCCCAAGAAGCACTTGTAACAACAACAGACAAAAAGAAAAAGCATTTTCAGAAGAAAGAATACAACAGCAATCATGTTCATAAAGAAGATAAATGTAACTATTGCAAAAAGAAGGGTCATTGGGTCCGAAACTGCAGGCAATGGATTGCTGAAGGAAGGCAAATGAAAAATAAGAACTCAGAAGGAGCTCAAACTAGCCGAGTAGATGCAAATGTATCTCTAGTATCAATCTGTAACGAAGCGTTTGCAACTGATATAGATTCAAATGATTGCTGGATTGACAATGGAGCAACAAGGCACGTTACGAATTGTTTCGATCTATTTATTGATTTTGAAAAGTTTGAGAGGACTTGCAGTATCCAGGCAGCAGGGAAAGAAACTCTAAACGCAGTTGGAAAGGGTTTTGTCAACAGTTAAAAACAAAACCAAACAAGTAACATTAAAAGACGTTTGGTATGTTCCCACAGTTTCCAGAAATCTGTTTTCTGTATTAGCAGCTCAGGACAGAAACCAAAATACTGTGTTCAAGTCATTCGCTTCCAGATGCTGGCTTGAAGTAAATGGTGAAAGCGTGCTATGTGGCAATCGTCAAATTAAAGGAACATTGTACAAAGCGTCAATAAGATCGATAGGCAAGCAAGGACTAAACATTGTACAAATGGCAGATAGTTCAACGTTGCAACTTTACCACGAGCGATGGGGACATCAAGATAAGCGACATGTGAAAGAGATGCTTGAAAGAGAAGTAGGGATGAAATTTAAGTTGGAAAACAGTTTTTGTGAACCTTGTATTTACGAAAAAGCAAATCGTTTACCACTTGCAACAAGAAGAAAAACCACGAAACCAGGAGAACTTATGTCAACCGATGTATGTGGACCTTTCGCAGAGTCATTTAAAAAGAAATATTTAGTTGTGTTCAAGGACAACTACACAAAATTCCGGTATGGCTTTGCAATAGAACAAAAATCTGAAGTCCAGAACGTTTTAAAGGAAGTTTTAACACACGCAAAAGGATTAGGACATACAGTAAAAGAACTCCTGAGTTTCAATGATGGTGAATTTGATAACGCAGATGTTAAAAAGTTTCTTCAGGATAACGGAATCACTCAGCGATTGACTGCACCATACACGCCAGAGCAGAATGGTAGTAGTGAACGTGAAAACCGTACAATAATAGAAAAGGCAAGAACTTTTAAGTACTCAAACTCAGACATTCAATTTTTGAGGCGATATGGGCAGAATTAGTAATCACGGCTATTTATATCCTTAATAGAACTGGAAAGTCATCAATTAGTGGAGCCAGTCCATACAAACTATGGATGGGAAGAAAACCCAGAATAAAACATCTCCATATTATAACTTCTACCTGCTATGCTCATGTTCCTATTCCGAAGAGAAGCAGCTAAAGAGATCATTTGACTAACCGGGCTTTTCCAAGGAATACATAAATTAGAAGACATTCCGATTTTGCAAGTAGATAATTCCGCAGCAGTTCGACTTGCGCAAAATCCAGAATTTCACCGAAGAACCAAACATATATCCATCAAACATTTTTTCATTAGAGAAAAAGTTAATGAAGGGAAGATCGGGATTCAACAGATCTCAACTGAAGACCAATTGGCAGATATAATGACGAAACCACTACCAAGCCCGCGATTGAAGATTTTGTGCGCTCGATTAGGACTAACTTAAAAATATTAACTATAAAATAACAAGGGAAAGTGTTGAATTTATCAATTTATATGTTAATTTATACTTAATATTTCATAACACTGTAGTATCCAGTTACTGTGCATATTATTACTAGAATCGTAATCGCACTGATATTTGATAGTTTTAGTTTTCTTTTTGTGAAAATTCATTCGTTCTCAAATAATAAATACAATAATTCTCAAATGCCATTTTTCACAGCAACGCGCAAATTGCACTAACATTGCACGCAGAAAAAACATTCAAAGACGTCCATACTGTTCTCCAGAGATGATCCGAGATCAACTAACTCAATTTGGTGAGTTAGGCGGAGATTAACCCCAGATCTTAGTTATTTTATAATTCACTCGCGAGCACTGTATTAGACTCCTCTTTTAATTTGCTGTGATTAGGCTACTGAAAAAAAAAGAAGAGGAAAATTAGCAACGGCATCTGTGCACTCCTGTTTTAAATCTGTTTTGAATCGAAAATGGGCTCGTGGGTTAAACTCGGGTTAAATGTCTTGAGGACTGAAACGCTGTTGACTATTTTGCTGGAGAAGAACCCATTAAACAGTGACGGGATAGCAGTTAACAGATATTGCTTTTCCAAGCATTTATCAATCCCGAAAGATTCCCGAACTCTTACAAACGAAAGGGGGGTAAATAATGCCTCCCTTTTCGTTGGTAAGAGTTCTGAGTTAAGGTCTTTAAAATAACCATATGAGAACCCGTTTGGTAGTCAAAAAAAGTTGAAAATCGGGAAAAATTGTGTAGTGTTTTAAATTGAAATATGCTTGGTCAGAACTAGGCATAGTAAGTCAAGAAGAGGGCAACAACGACTGTCAAAACTTGTTGGAAATGCAGCGTTAGCTCAATTTAGACTCAAGTTGACTGCAACTGAAATAGACCACAACTGAATCTTTTCTTTCAGAAGAAACAAAAGAAACTGCTGACTTAATTCAGAAACTTCTGACTTAAGGTCTGATCAGAATGAGTAGCTGAAGCTGACGCTGTCGCTGTGGCTGAAGCTTGCCGCGTAGCGTGCCGCTTATACCGATCACAATGAGACGCTGAAGCTGAGTACAAGTTTGCCATGTTTGTCAAAAGGTTTTCATTATAACGGGTGATTTTTTAGCTGGTTTGGTTTTGGCAACACTGGTTTTGACAGCTGACGTGTGTTTAGTACCTTGTGTCACTGTCACACAGCTTCACTTTGGTTTGCAATTTAACCATGGATCGTCTTACAAATGAACAACGCTTGCAAATTATTGAATTTTACTATCAAAATTCGTGCTCGGTTCAAAATGTTCATCGCGCGCTGCTTCCATTTTATTCAGTTTCAGTTTGGTGAACAGTTAATTTCACGTTTCGGGCCGGTCAATTGGCGGCCTAGATCGTGCGATTTGACACCATTAGATTATTTTTTGTGGGGGTATGTCAAGGCTAATGTCTATAGGGACAAGCCCGCTTCGATTGACGCACTGGAAGCCAACATCCATGCATTCATTCGTGAGATACCGGCCGATATGTGTGAAAGAGTATGCCAAAATTGGACTCAGCGGATGGGCTACCTGAGACGCAGCCGCGGTCAACATTTGCATGAAATTATCTTTAAACATTAAATTGCAAGGTTCAAACTATCGATTCAAATAAATATTTCATTAATTTTTTCGAATTTTTTGTGTTTTTTTTTTTAAAAAAGTTCTCAACCTCTTAAAAAATCACCCTTTACTACAGTGGGCGGAATTCCCATAAAGAAACTTGTATTTTTTCTTTTCTGGCTGTACTTTTTTTATGTTTTTGGATGAAGTTTGCAAAAATTCTTATAAACTTATACAAAAAATGTAATTTAAGTCACTTCTAAAAATAACGTGTTATAAACGAAAAACGGAAAAGAAAAATAAGAAGAAGATAGCCCAGCCCAGAACGATTTCAATCTTACTGAAATGAAAAATTTCTTTAGGATGAGAAAAGAATGGGCCAAATATCTGTGGAAGCACAGCATTTCTGCAAAGAATGCCAAATCCTCACTTCCCGGAAGCTCATTGGGTGAGCAAACACGGCCATCAAATGCTCGGTCTCGTGATACAAGCAAGGCATGTCTATGCTGAGTGACGCCAATTCAACAATAGGGTTGTTTGAGTTTTGACGTCTCCGTATTTGACGGGTAGACGTCAAAGAACTTTGGATTGTTGTTAGTGTATTTTAATTTATTAACTCACGGTTTCGGCTCGGTTGTTTGCTGTTAAATTTTGTTCTTGGGCTCAGATTATAGAGCTTAAAGTACTAAGATTTTCTGAGGTGATAAAACTTAAGTTTAAAACTTATTATTTATTTAAACAACCGCAGTGAATTCAAACTCAAATCGCACATTTACACCTCAAGAACTATTGACAGCTTGAACGTCATTAATTTTGACAAGTGCACAAACATATCTATGTAAAAGTGCTTCGAAAAGGCATAACTGCACAGTGGACTGCCGAGGCGAATGCAAGCCGTTGAAAGCGTTAATAGCGACTTACAGAATATTAAATTGATGAATTTTTAGCAAAATCTTTCGTGTTTTCACCAAAGTGATTGAAATTTAATTTTTTATAATACCTTTAAGAATTTCTACAAACATCATTTAAAAATACAAAAAATCGCGTGTGTCTATGCGAATTTCGGGCACTGTAGTTTAGCGAAAGAAATCTATAGTCCGACACATAAAACAAAGGCGGGAAATAAAAACACGTGTTCCGCCTAGAAGTTTTTGTCACTTTTGACGAATTTTCAACATTTGGCAAACGTCATGCTTGAAGTTGAATAATTTCAGCTACAACTGTCACCTTCAGCTTCACATTGTGTTCGCTCTTGTGAGAATACGTGTATTTAACTTTTTACTCAGCGTCAGCGTCAGCTTCAGCTACAGTTCTGATCAGGCCTTAAAGCATTATTTTTCAGGAGCAAAGATTCGAGAACAATACAAATTTGTTGATGTTAAGTTACAACTTGGCTTAATACGCATTCGAAGACCGCTAAAATGTTCAGCATTTCTTAAGGCTTGGAAAAAGTTGACTCAGGTATGTTGCTTGTGAAATAGACAACCCAATTTAAATACAATTAATACAACTCATAAAACAAAAAAAACTACGATGAATCTTGTTTGTTAAACAATTCTTCTAATACGAGAAAGCAGGGACCGCCAAGAAACCAAACCCTTGTTTTCATAATAAAATACCTATTACAGTGATTTTTGCTTACCTTTCTGCACACAATTCATTGTACACAATCCTTGTAAACAAATTTACATTCCTCCTTGTGAATGTAAATTTGCCACGCCTTGGATGACATTTTCTCTGTATAAGTGGCAACTCCAGGTATTGTCACCATACGACAGATGGGATTTACAGAGGATAAGGAATACCTAGCTAAGAAGATGAAGGTATACAGCATACCTGTAAGGTCAACACCAATCTCATTACCTGGCCCTAGAAACGACTCCCTGTTTGCCTTTGATTAATACCTAACACTGTCCAAAGAGAAAAGAAGAGTGAGGTTGCCTGGAACGGGATGAAAACCTGACAGATTACCTGAATCACAAATGTTTCGTTGCCTGTCGCTTGTTAAAGAAAAGGAAGCACAATACTGGAGGGTGTTTCCTTTTAAAACTATAACAACGTACTGAACCATTTCTGTTCAAAAGGATATGAACAGCCATTTTTAACTTCGGCTTGCATCCATGTTTGAGTATAGATCCCATTTTCATCAGGATCTAATTATCCCTTCTAATCTAGAAACAAGGCAAAAAGGCAAACAAAATGAAAGAAAAACAAGTTTGGTTTACATTTTTGTTGGATATTTATTACATACCTCTTTATTTATATTAAAATTTAATATTAATTATCATAATATTAATTAAAGAACGCATAGCATATATAATATAGTTATAGATATATGTACTTCGTGTTGGGAAAAGTTTTTTTCTTTATTCTTTTATTCTTACACTCAGGGTCGGCAAGGCCAATATTATTTTTTGTTTTGTTTTAGTTTCTTAAAGATTTCTTTGTATACTTTAAAAGTTCTTAATGTTAATTTTATACTTTTTTTTCTCTCTACTTTAACTTTTAGTTTTTTATTTTGTGATTTTTTAATGAATACCAATTCAAGTTAAAGTAAAAAAAAATAAACAAAAGTTCATACACGTTAAATGACTGGATTACACATGGTTTTTTAAGGTAAAAGAAAATGTTTGCTTAATGCAAAAACATTTTTTTAATGTTGGAGAAGGTCACAGTTAATTAATTGCTAAGGTTGTGTGCCGAGTACTTTGTACCCGTGTTTTTTTAAAAAGTTTTATAAAAAAAAAATAATCTTTATACATTTGGTTTACATATTCTTTTAGGGTATCATCTTTAAGAGCTGTGGTGCAGTCAAAGACAGGTTGATGCGCAGTGTGACAAATAAATTTAAAACAAACCGGTCGTCGGTCTTTTATGAGGGATTTCGAATATAGTGTAGCTAATTGAAAGCTATTTTAATGGGTTTGATTATAGATTAGCATTTTTAGGACTGACTTAAGCTTTTTTCAAAGCGTACAATGGACTAACTTTTTTAAAAAGACATTTAGGCAAGTTTTGGGACTTTTTTTGTTGCGTCACCGTTTCTGGAAAACATTTTGAGGAATTTTCAAGCGGTTTCATTTGCCCACTGTATAGAGCAGATTCTTTTTTAAATAGGCTTTCCCGCTCAATATTTTTTTTAATAAGGAAAAGATTTATTTGTTCCATTTTCCTTCGAATTAGTTAATACAATCAAGGACATAATCAAAATTTTTAAATTAATTAGTTTTGTGATATTTCTGTATGCAATAATGTTTTTAATTTATTTAGTGTTATGTTAATTCATTGAACAAAGTTACACACTTTACGAGTAAAAAACTGTCTCCCTGAGGAAGTCGACAAATAATCGACGGGACGTCGCGGCTGAGTCTCCGACGCGTCGGAGGAAAAAGCGGAATTAAGAAAAGCGGATTCTTGAAAACAAAAAGGTTTCATACTTACGTCGATTGAAAAACTTTTTTTTTATGCCTTGTGCAAAGAGATGTTTTATTTATAATCGTTTCGATGAAGCTGTTCGTTAGTTGCGGAAGTTTTAACAAGAAGTTTGAGTTTAATTTAGAGTTTGAGGAAGCTCTCATTCCACTCAAAAAAATGCGAAATAAAATCTACATATCACGGATGTATTGACTTTTTCAAGGCTATTTCAACCTAGAAGAAAAGCAAATTGTAATGAATGCGGCCAGAAAAATAGGATAGTGTGAGGCAGCAAAGATTTCGGTACTGCGTGTGCTTCTGTGAATAGAACTTCCTATGCTGGATGGAACTTCTTATGTTTTGACTGACATGTTAACTCCTAGAGCTATTAGGCGTTTATTTCGGAACTAACAGAAGTTTCGAAGGCTTTATCGCATGAGATGTGTGGACTTTGAAAACGTCAAACAGGAATTGCTCTTAGAAGCCTTTCGTCTTAAGGACATTTGAGGGAGCTGATAAGAACATGATCAAAACAACATGATTTATGGAACGATCAGGTATATCACAGCAAAACTAGTCTACTTCGTCAACAATATCAAGAAGGGATAAGTTCAGCTTAGTTTCGTGACGATCTTAAAAATATAGTTTCGAGATGCCCGACATATTGCCTTTTCAAAACTGGCTTTTAGACTTTCTGTCCTTTCCCTTCGCCGCAGCGCTTATTAAAAGACGGATCATAAGACGAAACAATTTTGCCTTTATTGGTTGTTTCTCGAAATTTCAATTGATATCTGCTGCCAAATTCATATGATCTTGCTATAAGTTCCAGAAATATTTAAAAAAAAAACCTTCGGTAGGATTGTTTTAAGCTTAATTTTGGAAGTCAAGATCAATGCGATCTTTCTAGGTGGATCTGTTTTTAGGTCCTACTTCGACAAAATTTCGCAGTCATTCTGCTATTGCTAATGTTTTGGAAAGATATGAAAAAAAAAACTTTCGGTAGGCTTGTTTAAAGCTGAAATTTGCATCTAAGAGCATGCGATCTCTCTGGACGGGTTCGTTGTTAGGTACTTCTTCAACAAGACCTTGCATGAGTTTCGGAAATATTTTTAACCTGAAAAGAACGTGGGATCTCTTAAGATTGATCAGTTTATGGGCATTGTTTCTCGAAATTTTCAAACAAATTTTAGGATTATGCGATCTTGCCCAAAAGTTTTTTAAAAGATTTGAAAAAAACTTTCGATAGTAGGGTGATTTGCAACTGAATTAGTAGTAGGGAGGTTTTGAATTGCGCCCAAGATCATGGGATCTTTCTAGGCTGATCAGTTTTCAGCTACTCCCTCAGCAAAAAAAAAATTGTGGTCATCTTTCTTCTTTTATCAGTTTTAAAGAGATAAGAAAAAACCTTTCGGTAGTGCTGTTTTAAGCTGAAAATCGCAGCCAAGATCATGTGATCTTTTTGGATCTACTTCTTATAAGTTAAAAAAATCTAAGTTGAAAAGAACATGCAATCTTTTTAGACGGAACAGTTGATATGTACTTCTTCGGCAATGTTTTGCGTTCGTGTTATTTCTTACAATGTTATGTGAAATGTGCTGCCAGATCATGCGCTCTTTTTGGATAGGAGAGTTGATACTCCTCTCCTCAGAAAAAAAGTTTTACGGTTAGGTCGTATCTCGAAATGGCAATTGATCCTTGCGCAATGATCATGAGATCTTGGGCATATTTGAAAAAGACATGGAAAAACTTATTTAAACTTTAAATTTACAGCACTGATGAGACTATAAGAGGGTAGTCAACTTTGCAACCCCCTGCCCTCAAAAGGACACACGATACGGTAACAAAGCAGAGTGGCATCATGCCTTTGATTTTCTGTCTGTGTAAAGCACTCGCCACTAAGAATGGAGTAGTAAACTAGGTCAATCATCGAATATACATGTGCAGTGCCCAGTCAGTGGAAGCTTGTGGACAGAAAGAGAATTTTTGCGCCGATTTGGCCATTTACAGTTTTAAGGTACTTCTTCGAGAACATTTTGCAATCGGGATTTTTCTTGAAAGGTTAATTTAATGTTTTTCTTAGAGACATGCGATCGTGCTTAGACTTTGAAAAAGATCATGAAAAAGTATAGGAGTGGACTTGTTGCCAGGATCGAGCTTTGTGACAGATCATGTCCACGATCATGCGATCGTAGTTGATTAAGAGTAACAAACTTAGCAAAGTTTTGCTGTCGAACCGAAGGGTAAATTGACTATGCCGCAGAGACTATGCGATAGCGCTTAGAGTTTCAAAAAGTTTTGCGCCCGGGCTGTATTTTGAAAGTGTTGAGCGATCTTGTCAAAATTTTCTTTCATTTAAATAACTCAAATATTTGAGACAGGATCAAACGATCTTTCTAGATAAAAGGATTTTGAAGATCTTTGAGAAAAAGTTTTACGGTCTGGATATTTCACGAAATATCAATTAGAGTTCGCCGCCTTAATTCAACGCGTTTGACAATTGCTGTTTCAGGCGAAAAGCGTAGCATGCAATAGTGTTTCCATTCACCTGAACAATTTAAGCACACATTTGTGTGTTTTTATTGATATAAAAGACTTTAAAATGTATTTAAAACATTGTTGGAATAATTTCAACATTGTAGAGGCAAGTTGTCGTTTTCTGTTGTTAGTTTTATGACTGAGCGACTCTGAAAAATAAGAAATGGATCGGAAAAAACAAATTAATTGAAAAAAAAAAATACACCAGAACAGTTTAAGAACCGAAAACATAAGAAGAAACGATGGGTTCTGTTTGCACCACCGAAACTGCGAATCTGTGTGGGTTTATTTTCGTCAGTCTTTAAGCAGTGCAGCACAGTAAAGTTAGGTGGGACAACCGTGTTGACTTTGTGCTGTATGCTGTTTCTTTTACACGTTTTCGATACCAGGGCCGAATAGTCAGGTGAGTTCCGTTTTTGCCACGTAACCCTGGAGACGCTTGCCAATCGCAGCTTTCGTAAAAATGTTTCAAACGCAGTTCATATGGATACGTACTACCATCACTTTGGTATTTTCATTGGTAAAATACAGTCTCTGCCTTTTAACAGAGGCAGAAACAAAGGACCTTAAAAGAAAAAACTGATGTTTGAAATTTGTTCTAAAAAAACGTAATAAAACGTAATAATTTAGTCAGTAAGTTGGTAAATGAGAGCGGATGGACACCAACGCCCCGGCCCGGAAAATCTTCGAATCCACACCGCAGGGACGGCGCGGTAGAGGAGTGCCGAGACTCAGGTGGCGCACGCAAGTGGAAGGGGACCTCAGCCAACTTCGCGTGCGAAACTGCAGACGGCTAGCTAGAGACAGAGCTGGCTTGCGAAGCTTGTTGGCTGAGGCCCAGGTCCACCCCGGACTGTAGCGCCACCTTAAGTAAGTAAGTTCGTAAATGTCCCAAATATATATTTTATTCTCTTCAAAATAAAATCAAAAATTCTGTATAATGATTTAGAGCTGCATTTACCGTGAAACAAAAGCAAAAAGTTGTTAAAAGAGGTGCCAAAGCGCCTTTTTGGTCATAGTCGTATAGTTTGACAGCGAAACAAAAAGAGAAAAAGGGCCAGATGTAAAATTGTTTTACAGACAATCGTCCATAAAGCATAAAGTCAGATCAACTATCCTAAATTGTTAAGTAAAGTCAGCGGTGAGTCTTTAAAAAAAGAAGAAAGCTACCACACTAAAACATGCAAAGCAGTCAAATCAAAAAACGAAATTTGTTTAAGACTTTCGCGGCACAAAACAAGATTAGTTGGTCCTTCATATGCAAATGCTCAACCAATAGTCACACAAATTCAAACCCAACGGAACTGTTAGTCACATCAAATTTAGTACTAATTTAAACAACTGTCTCTGCTTCAAATCAACTAAACATTAAATTACGTACTAAAAAATATTATTCAGCGATATATACGCATCGAATTTGTCACAATAATCTTTACCACTACATGAAAATATCGTAAACAGTTTCTAAATTTATGTTTAAAGACCAGGGAGTCTTCCACTTAATGCCTTTTTAAAAGCTTTTAGCTTCGTTTTTTTCTCACAATTTTTTTTTTGTTTGTTTCTCTTTTAAAAAGATATATCTATGATACGTTCAGTTTTCCAATTTTTGTTTTCTCTTGGGTACAATTAGATTGGTGTGTGTTTTGTGTATGTGTGTGTGTTGTGTGTAAATGTTTATGCTGCATTGGGTCTCTTATTAAAATTAATTTTATCATTAAGAAAGAAAATAAGAAAACATATTTATGACATAGAACTGCATGGTAAACGGGGCGAGCCCATTTGCGTTAGGACACGATCCAACCACTGGAGCGGACCGTTCAAATGCAACTCGATCCAACAGGGTGTCGATGTGACTGTCTGGCGGCGATATTCAGCTCCCCAGCCCTTGACAAAGGACATGCGTATGGTGCACATGCGGGTCAATTGATAGACCGCCTCGAATCCTTGCGACACCGATTGTGAGAGAAGCGCAGCGAATTCCTGATTGTTGAAGATCTTTAGATTGCATCCTGGGGGTATTTTGCAAACCGTGGCCGGATGCCATCCGTAGCGCTGATTGCAATTTGGGCTTTGCACAAAAATACTCGAATCGCTGAGACACTCGGCGAAGACTTCGCCGCCAATGTAATACAGACGGACTCCCTTGCCGATGTGACGCCTCGTCTGTTCGACCACCTCGTTGCGATTCACATTCGATAGGAGGCCCAAACAGAAGCGCTCCGAATTCGACGGATCGGTGAAGCCGTCGACCGTGATTGAGGGCTGGGAGGCGTGGAAGGTCTCACCCACTCGTGTGTTGAGCTCATAGTAACTAATTGAACACCAGAAAGCTGGCTCATGGTACATAACGGGCGCCGCATCAACTGGCGGCGTCAGACGCGACATATTCATGTTGTCGTTTTGATCCATGGGATCGCCGTCCTCGGACATGTAGCCAGGTGGCGGAGTTCCAGTATTTGGTATGCTGCTACCAACCGACGAAAGGCTGCTTCCAACCGAGAGAACCCCACCGCTCGAGTCCATTATAGTGGCGTTGCACGGCATTTGCTGACCTATAGCGCTTGCTTCCATATACGGGGGCGTCAGTGAGTTGCTTCGTATAGCATTATAGTCTGTGTTGTTGGGTATTTGGTTGCTGTGATTGTCCAACGGATAGTCGGCTATGGAGTCCGGTGGCGTGGGCAACGACTTTGGTACCAAAATCGATAGTTCGACCTTTTTGTAATGGTATGGATTGATGCAGATCTCGTCCTTTTTGTACTGGTAAGCAAACTCACAGTGATCGAGAGCCTTTAGTTCATTTTGCGACTGTAGATCGGGCCAACGCCAGAGGCGGCAGTAGATGACGTGCGGCAGTCCTTTGCGCAGATTCTCCGAGCCAACGGTGGGCTTGTTTCGCGGTATCGTTACACACTTTGTGTGGCAGTTTTGTGTTGAAATCGCTTTCTCGAGTTCCTCAAGGGCAGTGGATTTTTTTAGTTTCTTGACGAGATTTTTCACAGCTTTCTCCGACCACTTGCCTTCGACAGAGTCTTCGTTGCCTTTTTTTAGAGCCAATAATCTTTTCACAATTTGCGGCGTAAATGGCAACATTTCAATTTGAACGAAGAGCACGACGTGTTAATGGCGCTGGTGTGGCGGCGGCTTGTAATTTGTTTATTTCCTTTATTTTGTTTCGTTTATAGAAACGAAGCTAATTGGGGGAAAAAAACGCCCGAGATAATCCTTTCAAGTATTGTAGAAGAAGCAGCCAATCGTTGAATTTGGGTGTCTACTGTAATAAGGGTCAATAGCGTGTTATTGAATTTATTTAGTCTTTAATCCTGAAAGGAATGTTATGAACTTGTGATGTACGAGAAAGTTAAGTGATTGCAGTTATGTTAGGGACGTGTCGTGACTTCAATAATGTAAAAACTAAAACTTTATGTAGAATAAAGAGATAATAGGAAGTAAATTTATTTGCTATAAATATCCTCTTAAGCGGACCCCTTCAAGTGTCCTCTTTATCTGGTTGCTGGTTAGTTATTAACCAAGCTTTTGTTCATGTTTGAATAAATGAACACAAATAAAACGAGTCGAAAAAATAAAAATTAATGTTAAATAATTTCAAAAACAGCAGCATTAATTATTAATTGACTCTTGGTAAACTGCAACTATTGTGGCAGCTCTGCGCTAATATTTACCTGTGTATAAGCCTTGCAAAGGCTCAATTCGCAACAGATCGCCAAGTTCAACCATTCTCGCAGAAACAATATAAAGCGGCTCTGCAGTTAAGTACCACGCTTCTCGCAAATTCAATGAGTAGAAAAAAAGAGAATAACTCCAGCTTCTCAAAAGCCGGAAGGTAACTCCGGCTATACCGAAAGGTTGAAATAACCTGCCAAGGGTAAAAGGTTTGATTAGAAGACTGCAACGACGAACAAGTGAGCATCGTTGTAAAGTCGCAGCCGAATGCCAAGGATTTGAAAAGCCTGGGGTGGAATCGGCTATTGTGATCTGTAATTTTCACATTTTGTGACAGTCAATGTGATCAAACAAAAAAGTCCGCTTGCGTAAAGTGATCACAAACATATTGTTCCGAATCGTTGCTTTATTTAGGCTTGTGATATAAGAACACTGATTTTCATTCGTACATTATGAAAGTCAGCCTAAGTGTAGACAGAAACACCAACTTACGAGAAAGTTTGAAAACTGGTGACCAGCTGATTTTGACGGTGATTGATCGGGAGCTGTCTCAAGAAAGTTGTGATTATCGAATTTTTGTGATTTGTGACATCACTTATCATAGATCACCTTAGTCGATTCCACCCCTGTATCACGGTGACGACGCACGTACCGAATTCAGCTGTCAGGCAAAATGAAGCAATCAATTGGAAAAAGGAAGATCAACAAGTGCGCCTTTAAGACCATGATGAAATTAAACTTGTTATGCGTAATAAGCTTAAAATAAAACTGCCGGAGGTGACGAACTTGTCCGAGTTGAAGAGCGCGTTTGACAACGCCAATCGAGACGAGCTCTATGGGGTAATGCCTTGTTTCGACATCCCTGTCAAACTCGTGTGCAAGATGACGATGAGATACTCATGCTGTTGGACCAATGTCGGGTAAGACATAACCGACTCTTTTGCTATCGGAAAAGGATTTAGACAACACGACGAGATGCTTCTTTCACATCATAAAAGGTCTCCCACTAGGGTATTCTACAGTTTAGCGGACTAACAAAATTGTTGAGTTTTCGACGATACCAATGTGATCTTAATGTGTCCAGCACATCCCGTAAAAGTCACTGTGGGATGTGGATTTGTGACTGTCACCAGTCAATATTTTCTCAAGAACAACGTTCATCAGGCCATCATAGTCAACGGCTAGCGCTATAACTCGATGATTACAAATTTCTTTTGGCCTGCGTTGGGTGAACCAAGGACATGTGGCTCAAGCAGGAGGGCGCTACGTGCAACACAGCTCGAGCCACAATATAAATGCTGCAAGATCGACTCAAGGTTATGGTCATATGGATGGTCATGATCATGAAAGTAATATGAACTGGCCACAGAGATCAGTCAGATCACATGCGCATTGAACTTGGAAGTGAAAAAGGCATTAGCTAGACCAGTCCTAGAATGGCCAACACAACAAATCTCATTGGTCGAATTCAGTCTGATTCAAGTGCCAGAGTCGTGAAAAATAATGGCATCAGCAAACTTTTTAAAAAAGACGTTGGAAAATTTAACCTAAACAATTTTATGTACGTATAGATTGCACGCTTTTAGTAAGGCCACTTTTATTGCAGAGCTGGAGAGTATCTTGAGTTATACCAAAGGAAAAATCTCGTAATTGTTGGATATATCAACATAGATTAATTGAATTTTATAGATAGAGTGACTGAGAATTACCTTCTACTTATGTCTGCTTTTGGACTAATAAGCTGGTGTTTAATTAATACACCAACTCGCGTTTCAACTACTAGAAGTAGTTGTATAGATCACCGTTTTACTAGATTAAAAAGTCATAAAAAGTTTTTGATAGCGTTTAACGTTGCTGATGTGTTAACTTAGTTATTCAATATAAGTGTTAACAAAGGGGATCCGCAGTATCGGAGATCATTCCTATATTAAAAATGGATAATGAAAAAAATGTGTGTAACTATTGGCCTATATCTCTTCTTTCTAAGTCTTCTAATGGCGTAGTCTTTTGAACACCGAACTGCCAAACTGAGCTGTCAAATAATAGTCGGTGTTTACGGCAATTCCAGTGTGGTGTACACTCGGTTTTAACGTGAACAGAACGACAATTACTGAATCGGTGCCAGTCATCAAATGTCAAATTGCTTTGACCTCATTTTGTTTATACTTTTTTTTGCGTTTCGTTGTGTGATTTTGTTGGCGTCGCTTTTTGTTCTTTTAACATAAAATGAATTTTGTTAGCTTGAGTGTGTGATATTTAGTAACTTTTTATCGATTTCATACAATTTAAGTCGCGTTGTAAGAAATTTCAAATGAAAATTGAGTGGAACCGTCACTTCATATACACAATCAAAGCTACACTTAGCATCCACCGTCAAATACGACGGTAACGAAAATCCGAGTTCGGTGTCGACACCGAAATAATTCGCAGTCAAAAGAACATTTACATGAGCACGATTCCGTTCAGGTGTACGAGAAAAGAACGATTTTTTCCTGTATTCCACACCAGTTTCACGATTCTGTGTTGAAAAGAATACGCCATAAGCTTAGCTTTTTGAAAGCTCATTAAGGAACGAAAAACAATTTTTTTGTTTCAAAACATCAGTCGGTAAATCGACTGAAGATGCTATTTTGAGAGTATGTAGGCAATTGTACGATGGATTAAATAACAACAAAACGCTATTTGGTCTCTTTATTGAGATGACAAAGGCATTCGACTTGGTAGACCATGACATACTGCTTCATAAATAATATAGGGCCGGTTTTAGAGGTGTAATTTACCAATGGCTTTGCTCAATCTTAAAGCTCATTCTTCTAGGCCTAGAGCAGAAGGTTAACATTAATAGAATATTTAGTTTAAGTCCTCTTAGAAGTTTTATGGTCCTTAAAATTAAAATTATTTGGTCCTTATAAACTTTGGCATGTGCATTCAACGCAAAGTTGAACATTAGACCAAGTTCAAAGTTTTAGAGTTGAACGCAATTTTGTAAAGATTTAGCAGAACTTAAGGAGTGGTTTCTTAGGTACTTTTTTACTCGCGTTCATAAGTTTATGACAGAGATTGAGAGGCAATCACTTGAATGAGCAGTCTCCCATTCAACACTTTACAGAAGAAAAACACTCCCAACTGGGAAGAAGTGCCAGACATCAGAGTCGAAGAGGTTGGAAAGGCAGTTAAGTACTCAAAAAGAGGGAAAAGCGGTTGAGCCGGATCATACACATTAATAGTTCTAGAAAAAAAAAATGTGAGACAGCGGGTCCAGTTGGATTACGACCTTCATCTCCAAGCTAATAAGAGGTGATCCAATGCCTATTCAGTGGACGGAAAGTCATCTACTTCCATTGTACAAAGGAAAAGGTGATACACGAAGCTGACACAACGAAGATCGTAGAACGGGTAATAGATAGTCGACTGCAAAAAATAATAAGGCTGTCTGAGGACCAGTGCGGGTTTGTCGCGGGCAAATCAACCACTGATGCAACCAAAGTATAAGAAAACAAGAAGTTCCAGAAGCTTAGAGTAAGACTAGAGTAAGATGTCCTTCCGGAATCACTAATGAGTTCCCAATTAAAGCCGGTATACACCAGGGAAGCGTCCTATCCTAAGTCCTGTGCTTTTCATTGTAGTTCTTGATTGTTTGCTTAAAAGAAAGCTGACGGTATCGAAAGAACATCAGTTATTCTTCTCTGGCGATAGGGCATCATAAGTGAAGATCATACATCTCTGCAGCGAGCACTTGATTTAGTAGGTGGATGTTATGGAGGGGAATGGGTATCGTATTACCCATACTCAAAAGAAGACAGAGTATCTGTGCTGCCGAAGATCCGAGGAAGCCTCCATTTAAAAGAGCTTATCTCCAGGAAAATGGAGCACAACCGGCTCAGTTGGTATTGCCATGTTGAAAGAAGAGATCCTACGAGCCTTGTCAAAAAGGCAATGTCTAAAAGAAGACAGAGTACCTGTGCTGCAAAATTCCAAGCAAGCCTCCATGTAAAAGAACCTATCTCCAGGAAAATGAAGCACAAAGAAGAGGTCCTACGAACCCTGTCAAAAAGACAATGTATATCCCAAACATTCATGAATCCATGCAATGACCCAAACATTCACGGACCACACAAATGCAACGACAACAGCACTTATTTGGCCTAAGTGACGAAACGATCCGAAACCTGGTATATCGTACCCCACAAGCGGACCATTAGGAATGCAGTAGAGTAGGAGGGTCATGATCCATCATTTCAGATCATATCAAAAAGAAGAAAAGGCTATTTTCTTTGGGGCTCGTCCAAAATTTATCTTTCGGAATAGTTAAGGCCTTTGAAAAATACAAGTCATGGGACAATAATTGCTAAGCCCGTGTCTTTGAATTACAACGCAATATACCTTCTCAAATTTTGCCCCTTTAAGACGATGATTCCATTTACCTGAGGCGGTCTAGCTAATCTTTAGGCTGGGCTATGCTTATTGTTTGCAATAAAGGCTGCTACTATATCTAGCATGAAGTCTGCGATCGCATCCTTTGCGAATTTTCTCTTCTTAAAAGAAAATCCAAAAAAAGTGTTTATTGCATATCTACATCCTCCTAATCACAGATATGTTGAAGCAAGCCCAGGGCGGGTCCAGAGAACCTTAGAATAGAAACATTTCTTTAGTTCCATTTGTTTAGCATAACTACTCGAGTGATTTTTCCACTGAATTTCAGTATGACCTGGGACGGGACTCGCAATAAAAAGGTTGCTGCTCCCTCTTAATTCAAACACATCTTTAAAAACAGTATTGCATAGCATTAAGGTCGCTAATGGGTCGGATAGAGCAGCAACAAGAGCTCGACTGCCACATATTTTTCGACCGTCATTTTGTTTGGTGAATTTGGGAATAAGAAAAGTTAAATTTTAACATAATGTTCCCCCAGATTTACTTATTAATGGGATCCAATGGCAGATGGGATAAGCAGATAATGAAAATTATGTTGCAGGTACTGCGGGTGAGTGACAAAGCGAGATAGGTACCCGAGCTCGAGCTTCAGAGTAAAAGTATTATCAACGCAACAGGGATTTCTATTGAGCAGCTGATGAAGCGACCAATTTCAAAATTATGCATTGTTATGTATTATTAAAACAATGAATACCTACGTTAAATTTTAATATAGGTTAAATAAAAAGAAAACAAAGAGGTAAGGATAAGAGAAGTCTCTGCGGCTAAGTTAAAAAATGCATTTTAGCCTTAAAAAGCGCTTCAGAAAAATACTTGGTGAGTATGGGTGTGTAGAAATTGCCCTTTAATGAAAATGTAACTCACTGCATCAACTCGTAATGAATGGGTGACGCTGTAAAATGTGTTACACCTTACACTAGTGCACCGCACCGGCTTTTTTTTTTTTTTCTTTTTTTAAATCAAATTAATCAATGAAAGCAGGGGATTTCTTAAAGAAGTCTTCCTACATGGATACATACTCGCTGCTATTATGCAAAAACATTTCCTCTCAAACAGCTGAAAGAAGAAGTCAACCCTAAGCGAACGACCGCTTTTGTTTTCTTCTTCTCCGCCGAAGTTTGTTGTGCCTGGTGCTGCTGCTGCTGCCCCTCGCAATAAGTATAAAAAAAAAGGTGAATGCGCACACACTCGTACCCACATATATGTGCGGTGCGGCGCACCGACAAATTTATCGCTGGCGGCCTAGCGCACCAGACGATATTGTGAATGAGCAAAAATACTACCTCCTATATCCACCTACCCAGCGCCTACCACCCCCAATCGCATTTGCTTCTATATTATTTTTGCAACTTGACTTCGGCTTATAATGAAAAAAGCAGGAAGACGATAGTGGAAAGGGGGGAAAAGCATGCTAATGAAAGTGCGAAAATGATTAGTTTATCTAACGGCACTCACCAGAGGCTCACCTCAAGGCTTTTTGCAATTTTTTTTTTTATTTTTGTTTTTAATGTCCTTTTTGCGCAGATTATTTTCTTCTTTGAACTTATCCAAGAATAATACGTTGAAGGAATATTATTATGATGAATGCTGCTATGCAGAAATATATGTATAGTTTTACTTTTTGTTTTGTCTGCTGACCTTTTGCACTTTTTTTCTCCTTACAGTCGCCTCCTTCGTCGATGTAGTCCTGGCTAGATTCTTTGTCTGATGGTTTATCATCAAATTGCACAAATGAAAAACCTACAAGTCGGAAAGACACGTATTATGATCGGAAGAGGATGGACTTAATTTTGTAAATTTACCATCAAATAAATATAATAAGAACTTGAGAAATTATAGAAAAAAAGTTATTTTCAACGAAAAAAAGTGAACTTCGTCGCTAATTAAACATGGGAAATGTCAGACATACAGACGAGAATTATGGCTACTGTGAATGAGTTTACCATAATTTGTGGTCGATTCACCGTGGAGAATGGAGCAATCAAAATAAACTCGACTCGTTAAAGTTATGAAAGGAATGGTCTACATAGGCGAGCACAAATTACAGACCATGAGAATATGTCACATTTAAAAAAAAAAACAGTACACCTACTGCGTTGCTGATCTGTGATTGGCCAGCACAGATTGTTGTGTAAACAAATGCGCTTTTTTTTATATGCATGCAAAGTGACAGGTTCAGATTTACAGTTAGGTCTGTCAATCAAATATCATAACAAACTCGTGTCGAAATCTTTATATTCTTTCATTCATAATAAGTGAGTATACGGCGTTATAAGGATCGTCCGAGAGCTATAAATATTTGCGGCCTTGTTATATTGTTTCTCAAACGATTTTTTTGTCGATTTGTAATCAGAAAAGTCAGAATTCTTAGGTTATTTCAGAAAATTCGCTAATGTAAATTGTGGGTTTTTGAATTTACTTAATGAATGCAGTTTGAACTTAGGGAAACCGTTTGTAACCATTTCATTGTTTTCATACCAATCCAACTAAAAATTTTTAGTCGTGTCCCAGATGATTACCTGCCATCCTGCCATCGTCACCTGAAAAAAAAAGGCTTGTTCCTTTTCACGGTCCCCACCTCTGCGAGGGTTTGACAACCCCTCCGAGAGTATTAATTGTCTTGAAAAACTTCTCAAGGTGCCGTTCGGATTCGGCAAAAAATTGTAGGTCCCCTTGTATGTAAGAAAAATCAACACACCAGCATACATTGTTGAGTAGTTAGCCCTGGTTCACCTCGAGCTGTTGCGCCACTCTATTTATATAGATGATTTCCTAATTTTTTTACCATTTTGAATTTTTTTCAAGTCAGACAATATACTCATTTAAAGGCCCAACCATAACAGACTTTGAAGAGCTTAAGTCAGCTTTCCGAAATGTCCCACAACACGCGATTCATATGACTCGACCATAATAGCCTTTTGCTCGATTTCGTTCAGTTTTCGTTAACTTGTGTTGGCTTAAAGTTTTGTTTTTGTTGTCATTAGTTCATTAATTGCCATACTAACGCCCATATATTTTTTTTTAACGTGCTTAAAAAAATCCGTGAAAGAAAGGAATACACCAAGGATTGCACGCTAACTTCTAAAGTTTAAAGACATTTTAGATTGGACAACTAGTTTCGGAAATACAAACACCCAAAGTTGAAGAAAAAGTGACATGATTTTCAAATTTGATTTCAAATTTTCAAGGCCACGTTATACCCGAGACGTTCACAGTGAAATCTTCCTGACTTTCAAAACGTTGGCTTAAACTTGCTTGAGCTTGAACTTGAGTAGGAATTTTGTTGTATTTCGACATTAGATTAATCCAACTAAAGCCTATTATAGTTGGGCCTTAAGAAAAAAAGAAGAAAATTAGAACAAATAAAACTTGTTTAAAATGTTTAAAAGATTTTTTTTTGCTTCTACGTAATAGAATCAAGAGGAAAAATTTAAAACCCGACCAACAGCTGGTGTGAAAAAAAAACCGCGAACTCAGTAAGGATTTGACAACGAAAACGCGCCATTCAATCATGCGGACTCACACACGCAAACCACGGGAGAGGCAAAACTGCGCGGAGAAATGGTATACTTTACCATAAATTACTGAATAACTAGATATTCAACTTGCGTCCCTCTTGCCATCCAACACCTATAACATTTGTTTACGTTTTTTATAAAGCCTTCAAAGCTTTTATGAAGCTTTAAATTTCCGTGTCGCTGAATAAGTATAATACTATGTTTCCACCGCCAATAATACGAGGATAAGCGGAAGACGATTAGTAATAAATCCCAAAGTGGTTCCACTCATTTTCTGTCATCTTGGCTCTCAAAAGATAGTGGCGATGTCGTTTTCCAGGAGAGAAAAAATATTTCCTTTGCGAAAATCCCAAAAGAAATCGTAATTCTAACAGATCTGTCATACGGGGACAGTTTCAGTTTCCTTTTTCATTCTCAAACTGTTAAAAAGGTGTTCGAAAAGGGTTGAAAGTTGCATGGAATGCAAGTTGAATATTTGAGTAAATTAAACATGTCATCAATTCGTCATTGCCATGCGATTCCGTTTTTCAGCTTTTTCATCAGCTGATCGCGTAAGGTAAATTGTTGTTGTATGTTCTTACCCGTATTCACCGAGACGAAAATTTAAAGCTTTATAAAAGCTTTGAAGGCTTTATAAAAAACGTAAACAAAAGGGTGTTTGGAGGGCAAGAGACGCAAGTTGAATATCTAGTTTGTTTATGTTTTTTATAAAGCCATCAAAGCTTTTATAAAGCTTGAAATTTCCGTGTCGATGAATACGTGTGAGAAGATGCAACAAAAATTTACCTTACGTAATCAGCTGATGTAAAAGCACCAAAAGGAAATCGCATGAAAATGCGAATTGACGAATTTACTCGCATTTCTTAACAAATGTCAGTGTGTGTGTAAATTCATCAGTTTCAGCTTGTGGGCAAAGCCTTAACATGCCCGATTAGTCAAATGGTTTCAGAAAAATGGACTCGGAAAGTTGCTTAGATGGTCGTCACACATACGGTTGACAATCCATCATTTTTAAGGTGGAAAAAATCATGACGGAAGAGAAAATAAAAGCGTTACACGTAATTTGATCTGGCTCAGGCAAAATATACATATGTACCTTAAATACAATGCGAACTGACATTAAAAATATTCGACAAAAACCGAAAGTTTACACCATGTCTCCACCGGACAAAAAACTGAGATTGGCGGGAGATGATTAAAAACAAATACCGAAGTATCTCCACCGCACAAACATAAGATTAATTTGACACGAGCACCCTTTTGATGTAATTTTGGCACTCAAAAGAGAGTGACAATGCCTTTTCTCAGGAGCAATTTAGTTGTGCAAGGCCCAATAGAAAACATATTTGTGACAGACCTGTCATATGTGGACAGTTTCAGTTTCCTTTTTCGCGGATCAAATTGTTATACGGTTTTGTGAAAATGATTAAAAGTGGTTAAAGGTGTGTGAAACGGGTCAATATGATTTTTAATTTGTAATTAATTTGTAATCGCTTGCCGAGAAGATCTAAATTTGTTTGATAATTTTTTTGATAAATAATTTGATAAATCTCGAGATTTGTAGGAGATAAGTTGAAGATTTTTGTAAATCACGGATTAGTATTTGGTGGAGACACATGGTATAAGTTGCCACCCTGTATGCAGGAACAACGCCCAAAGAGCAAATTTTTAGCGCACCCAACATTTAAGGAAATTTCAAAAATAAAATAAAGTATAGCGGTAGCACAAAACCGTTACATACGACCGAGCTATTGAAATTAAAATCCATAGCAGTGTATGTTACATTTCTATTCGTTTATTAATTTAAAACTTTTAGTGAAAATTATTTATTATTTAATTGTTATCTTTTTATTCATTTAATAAGATAATTCATGAATTGCGACGCATAAAAAATAAACACAATTATATTAAAGGAGTTTTGTCAGACACTCAGTTAACATTTTACATCTAAATGAGGAAACGCTTACAACGTAAAATTTGACTATGTAGTAGTATCGTATAAATATATATTTAGTTTGTAAAAATGGAAAGAAAATAAAACTTAAACAAAAGTCTTCACTGTTGGAATGCATCTCGTAAGTACACTGTTAACCTAAATATTTAATTCATCTTACATGCCTAAAGGGGATAAATAATTTCTAAAAAGTTTATTTTACTTAAAAACTAGTACTGCACTCAGTGGCTTCTTAAAAAAGAAAATTAAAATAGATAAATCATACAAATGCTCTATTCAGATACCAGATCTGTTGGGGGTTTTTTTTTCTTAGTGCTTAGTACTGGTGTGCACACCCAAACCGCGCTTATTTGCATACGTTTTGTGGCATATTTTGCAGGTTTGCGGTTTCATTGCATCCGATTCCCGCGGTGATGAGACTGGGTGAAATGTTACGTCTTTTGCCTCGTCGTCAAAGCTTTCGTTGTCATCGGCATTCACGGCTTCGGTAGCTGTGTTATTCGCTTGATTCTGGCAATCTGGGCAAGCGTAGGGCTTCTTCAGAGATACATCGTTGCTAAATTGTATGCGACAAAAATCGCAACGATAAGTGAGATGCAGTTTCAGGTGGTTACTCAAGTGATGTCGCAGTCGGAAGCGTTTCAGGCAAAACTCACAACCGAACGGCCGATCGCCGGTATGGGTTCGCATGTGAATATCTTTTTCGAACTTGGTGCGGTTGAGTTTGCCGCACACCTCACACGGGTGGCTGTTTTCGCTTTTGTGCGTTTCCATGTGCGACACGAATTGCACCTCGTAGTAGAATGCAGCTTCGCAGAGTTCACACTTGAAGGGCTTCTCGCGCTGGTGGGTGGTCATGTGATAGCGGATGGCCTGTTTCGATTTGAACGCCTTATTGCACTGTGTACACTGGAACGGTGTCTCGGAGGTATGCTTTACCATGTGGTTTCGGTATAGCGAATGGAATTGGAATGTTCGCTTGCATATTTGACAATAGGCCGGCCCTTTGATTTGCTTCTGACGCGAGCGACTTTTACGTGGCTTTTTCGGTTTCGTCACTAGATGCACCGGTACTGGCAGGGTTGTGCCTGGTAGTTGACGTGGGCGTGCTCCTTTCAGAAGTGTTGATCTTGCTTTGAGACCTCGGGTCGGCTGGAAGTCTTCTTTTTCCGAGTCCGGTTCGCTCTTAATGCGGACGTATCCGGATCCATGCTGAAATTGGATTTATTTAAATTTCACAAGCAAATTCGACGGGCTATTAATGACCAATAGAAGACTACAAAGGCTTTGTCCCAGGTGCAGTAGCCTAAAAAGACGGGCTTGGCTTAATTTTGCTTAAGAATTTTTTAGGGTGTAACAACCGTGAAGTTCCTGGAAGTTTTAGCCGACTTGATCGCATTCATCCTGACTCTAGTAATTTAATTACAAAAAAGTTTCGATTTTGTCATGGTTTTCTTAAGTCCTTAGCTTAGTCCTAGCTGTGGTCTATTCTAGCTCTTAAGCTCAACGATCTGTTGAGCTTCAGTACAGTTTCATATGTAATGGCAGTGAACTATTTTACTAGCCATATCTCAGCAATTTTGAAAAGAAATAGGCAAGTCCCCTTTTGTGTGTTCCCCATCTTTTGTAAAAGGTGCTTCTTAGAACGGATTGTAATTACCATAACTGCCAAGCAGGTGCAGAAAATTCTAAAATCTCCTTTCTTGTTTAAGAGGTAAGGACAAACATGCTTGCGACTGAAGCGGAAGAAACCACAAGTAAATGCGATATAGAAAAACTGGTGATTCTTATGCTTGTCCTAAGTGGATGAGGACACGCATAAGAATTATGCGAGAAAAAGATTAACCGCTTCGATATCGACATTGACAACCACCACCGAAAGTTTTGTAAAACAGATTAAAAAAACATCGACAGCAACTTTTTTCGTGTATATTTCTTACGAGAGCTGCATTGTGAATTTGGTAGCACTTGCACAGCAACATCGAATTTTAGGATTAGGTCTAACGTCGATGTCGATGTCGAAGTTGCTGTGTTTATCTATTTATACGGCAGTATATACACTGAGCATAAAAATTTTGCTGTCAACTTTGATGTTGATGTCGATGTTGCTGGTGTAATCTGTTTCTAGCTTTACCATGTAGAAGGACCATTTTGCAATGATCTTGCACAGCGTTCTCAGTTGAATTATGTGCGTTTATTCAACTTCAACTGAGATCTCCATTGGAATAAATTTGAGAATTCGTATTTTTGCTCTTAGTAACAAATAGATTTGCAACGCAATCAAAACTCTTGACAAAAACAAGCCGGTTTTCCTTAGAGTAGAACGATTCGTTAATCGTAGCTCATTCGTAGCTACCTAAGAAAGGAAGTTTCACAGAGAGTGAATATAAGATAGCTGCGTTTTGAAAAGCATTGTCTTGGCTAGAAAGTGTTAATAGCCAAAAAAAATAAGGTGAACCTTCATCATTAAGATCGTCTCTTCATAGAAAAGCAAAGCGGACAACTTTATTTTATTGCACTCGCGAGAAATTCGCTTCTATTTTGATGTTTGACATCTCACAATCGAAAGGAGAAGAGGTACCAGTGCACTCTGGTTTTGAACAGTTGTAGGATGTATTGCTTATGAAAGAACCTCTAAACTTTAATGGTCATCTGAAAGGTTAAGGATCGTATTAAAGGGGTGACCTGATGTGCATTCATTGCAATTGGCAAGAGACTTTACCTCGATAGTCCGGTGAATCTTTTGATTTCGCAATTTGTATTTCTGTCTCCAATAAACTTTATCATAAATTTTTGAATCCAATCTAGCAGGTGCCGTATTTTATAAGCATCACCCCAGGCATGTGAGCTTTATGCCAGATTAGGACGAATGTAAAACTTATTATTATTATTACAGAATAAATAATCTTAACCTAGTGCTAGCTTTCAGGCCTTTCGACTAGTTGTAGGACTTTGCGAGATCATCAGAGTTTCCGACTTAAGCTCAGATTAACCCCAGAAATAATTTTTTCAGTGAATATTGATCCGGGATTAGTCTCGGTTTGAATCGCCAAATTTGGTAAGTTTATTCCGGATTAACTCTTCTTTGAATTGAATCCTTCTTTGAACTTCTTTGAAAGATGAGGCTTCTCTTTCCATGTCAGACATCCCACGAGCGGATAGCATTAGAAGAAGAGGAAAAGGGGGAGAGCTACCGGTGCACTCTTCTTTTGAACAGCTTTATGTTGCGATGAGAAGAAAAGACTGATTGTAGCAGGACGTTCCACATTCTTATTGTAGGGCTTATGAAAGAAGAACCTCTGAACTTAACAGTTCTCCCGAAAGTGGGCTCGAGGGTGAACTAATGCGCATTCCATATTTGATGAGTATTCCAGTTGACTTACTAGAGGGGCGGTATGCAGTTGGCTATTTCATTGGATCATTGTTCGTAGAAAAAGCGATAAAAGAATGGCAGGCAAGAGATATTTAGTCGGAGTTCTAGAATTTTCCATGTTCCTGGCACCAATAAGTTTTGACGCCCGTTTTGGGATTATATCCAGCAGATGTTAAAGAGTTATTTCCCTGCTTAGGGTGAATGTACACTTTCACAATATAGCGAAATCAAAGGGAGTAAAATAATTCTGGCGCCTTTAAAGGGAGCCTAGGCATTTTGAAGCGTTCTTAGCAGTCTCACATGGGTGGTCATTCCAACTTAATTTTTTATTGACATACATACTGAGGACATAACAGAGTCCTGTAAAACCCCAGCGTTTTTCTATGAACTGCAGACTTGAAGCCATTCATGGCAACTTGAATTGAACGGTTCGAAAGGCAATAAAATTACTAATCCATCGAATTAGAGATTCATTAATTGCAAAAGCGCGCATTTTCGGTAAGAAAACTTGTAACCAAAATTAGTCAAATGCTTTCGAAACAGCAACAATCTTGCTTTCACCAAGAAATTGCAAGGAATGATTCCACTTTTCAGTGAGATAAGCCGTCAATACACCAGTGGACCGACCGATCATTGAAGGAATTTTCGTGTTTAAGCTGGAAATTAATCAGAGTTTCCACGAAATTAGAACGAAGGGCACGATAGCTTGAGGGAGAAGAAACGTTTTTTTTTTCAGGGAAGGGCTGGACAAATGCTGTTTTCTTTCTACTCGGAAAAATTTTACGCGTGTTTTGCCAGCGTGGAAAAATACCTCTTCAGAGCAATAGGGGATTTACCACCTGAAACAGCGGAATAGTGATTGGTGAGATCGTTAAGTACTTTTTTAATTGTACCAGTGCGAAAACCTATACCGTGTTCTTACCCTATAGTGTATTCTACGCTATAGGCCGGTATAGGACAAATACAGGACGGAACAATGCGCAATCTTGAAGCGTGCAGCTTGCAGCATAACTTTCCGCGGTGAGATTGGCTTCGTCCAAGGAATTGACAGCTGGAATGCAATTGCAATCGAGTGTTGGGATGGAGGATGGGACACAATTTTTCACATTTTTGACGAAAGACCAAAAGTTCTTACTCCCTTTTTTGGACAGAAGGTAGTATTTTCTGCCTCAACTTGTGGTTCTTGATAGGAAAATTTGAGCTGCAGCAAAGCAAGGGCTTTTGCCACACTAAGCCACTAACAAAGCTGTTAATGGCCATAGTTACAAGAGCTAACAACCATAGCAGTAATAATAGCGAGGAAAACGGTTGCTTAATATATAAAACCAATTGGAAAAACCAATGTCAACAATACTTGCAGAGGTTGTTATGTTAAACAAAAATTGCTTCCCCACATTACGCTCATATCATCCCCATTGCACTCCATTTGTTAGTTTAATTCAAAAGTAAAGAACTTCGGAATGCGACTGGAAACTCCGATTTTAGTTTTAGAAGCTTAACTTTTTTCCTATTTTCAACAATTCTTTCCCAACGGGAAATATTCCAATTGCTCTTTACCTGCGTATATGGTCCTCCTTTTTGTAGCTTGTTGTCTGATAGGATTTCCTCGGGAACAGTTTGCACATTCACGTCCAAATAATCGTTATAGTCTACATACTGTCAAGAACAAAAGCTCCATGAGAAGAAATAAGAGTTTAAACGTATTCACTCAAACCTCAGTCAGTACTTTATCCAAAGGATTAAATGAAGGAACTTCGTTTTTCATGCAATTGCCATTTTCGACGATCGACTCGCGAAGAGGTTGCACAGCCTCCACGACTGGCTCTACGGGGAGCGGTGGCGGTAAATTAACATGAGCATGTTTTATGTGATTGATGAACTCTTCGATTTCTCGGACGCTCTTGTCGCAAAATGTACAAATAAATGTCCATTTCTTGGCATTGTTTCCAACGTAAATTTCTCCGCACCGTGATCCCGGATCATCATCATCATGATGAGGATTCTCTCCGGCGTCATCTTCGTTTTCGCAAAGGTTTGGTTCTTTTTTTATGGTTACTCCTTGCAAGAAATTCATTTTTATTGCATTTTATTATTCGATTCAAGAGGAGATTAAAAAAAATAATATACACCAAGAATTTTAATGGAAAACAAATTTTTCAATAATTTTTTTTTTATGTTTTTCCCATTAATGTCAAATTTGACATTATTTGGAGCGCCTATTAAGTAGCATCTTACATGGGCTCTTAAGGGTTTGTTTGGATGCCAGCAAAAATTCTTAAGTTTTACAGTACATTATAAAGCCGCGTTGTCACAAGGAACTGAAACAGAAACAGAAACCGAAACTGAACTGAAAACGGCGCCGTTTGTGTTTCTGTTTCAGTTGCTGGTGTTGCAACAGAAAACAGAAACAGGAACTGAAAATAATCTCAGAGAGAGCTTTCAATTAACAGTCATTGAAATCGATCGACATAAGATTTGTCAATAAAAAGGATATACGTCACAAATAGTGTTGAAAATTGTGGGAAAAACAACAAAAACTTCTAAGGCCTTCAAAAGGAAATGTATATTTTACATTGCACACGCACAATAACTGTTATCACTAACACGAAAAACACGGTCCAGAATTAAAAAACTCTTTTTTATTATAAATAATTACAAAGCGCAAAGATCGCTGTGCACAACTTGACGAATTTTGTTGATGCACATAAACCACACATAAACTTTTTTCTTTTTCCTAGGCGGATTTTCCTCAAATGCTTCCTTCTCTAATGGCACTGTGTTCCCTGATGCCTCTGTGTTCCTCCATTTGGCAATCCAAAAAAATCCGGGAAAAATTCGACGACTGCAATCAAACGTTCGCCTACGCGTAAATTATGTGGGTTGTTAATTTTGTTCACTATGCACACACCACAGCCGATACAAAAAATTTAAACAAATTATTGCTGACATTTGTGACAATGCCGGTGTGATTGTGGACATTTGTCAAAAACGAAAGAGAGCCGCTCACGAATGGCAGATATTCACTCATACATAAACAAGGGTTGCTATGCAACAGCAACGTTTGATTTTCTGTTTCGTTTCAGAAACAAGTCCTCTCGAGTTGTTGATTTTACGTCGCTGATTCAGTTGCTGGTTCAGTTGCTAAAAACGGCGCCGTTTAGTTTTCAGTTGCTAATGTATGGGATTCTGTTTCTGTTCCTGTTTCTGTTCCTTGCGACAACGCGGCTTAAAAGAGAGGAGTTGAAATATTAGCGGACGGATATGTCGAAAGAAAAAAGCGTGTGTGGCTCACCGGACTTCGGTGTCGGTCATAGGTGCTACCATCTGCACCACAGCCCACTTTCATCTCGGGTTCCCAAATAGCCTACATGATCTCTCTGCATATATAATGCACATAAACCAACAATATGTAAGTACAAATAATAATTTTTTATAAGAATTCCAAATTACGGATATTATTTATACAATTTGATGCTTATTTTCTATGGTTCTGTCCATGATTCTGGTTTAAACCGATTCCCTTTGCAATGTTTATGCGCAAACTAATCAAGTAGTTTCTAATTAACTGGTTTGAAAATTAATTTTACTTTTATGTCAAACTAGAACAATTTGTGACAAAAATTCAAAACTCAATCGATTTGACAATACCGATTTGAAAATCGGTTTTGTGTAAAGCGATTCGAATACTTTAATCGGTTTCAAAAAGTGTATATGCTATCGGTTTTCGTCAGTTCGATATCGTTCAAAGCGATTTAAAGTGTCGGATAATATTCATCGGAATGGTTGAAATATGACTTCTTCTTTCAAATTCCTTATTTGATGTTTATATCCAACTAACCAGCCTTCCGCGAGTGAATAAATATTTTACCAATTTAACTACAGATAGCTGAATGCATATTGCAACACACTTTTTTTCCTAATCAACCAATTATATGAGACGAATTAAGTAGACACTGCTTAAGAGGTAATTAAGTAGACACTGCTTTCAAAAAGGTTTGCTGCAAGTGCCCCAAATACCATGTCTCCACTAATGCACCATTAATATTAAACTTTATTAAATCCTCTACAAATCGGGCGATTTACCAAAAATCCTCTCATAAATCTCATTTACCCTATTCACAAACCTAATTACTGCACCTTTGTAACAGCTTGAGAATCAAAAACGGAAACTAAAACTGTACCTGTACGACAGATCTGTCACACGTATGTTTTCTATTGTGATTTTTACAGCGAAAATTGTTTTTCGCTCCTGGGAAATTACATCGCCAATCTCTTTTGAGAGCCAAAAGAGTGTAAGACAAGCAATGAGTCTTATACCATGTCTCCACTGGGCAGTAATCCCGTGATTATATTCTCATAAAACTGCGATTAGGGAGCAAGGATCAAATAATAAAAAACCTAAAGTGTCTCTACTGGAATAACATAAGTTGACTTTGACACGAGCTACGAGCGCGCTATACACTGTTATCGAATAGCGATATACATACCTCGGTTGAAATTACAATCAGAGCATTTAGCTGTAAAAACGCAAAATTTGCCATTTGTTTGGTACTTTTATGGGTTGTTCTCTTGATTCGGCCAATTTGCAGCTGCAGTATGCAAAAAAAGGAACTAAATGGTTTCAGTTTCAATTTTTCATTTGTTATTTCAACTACTCGACCATAAATTACTGAATAACTAGATATTCAACTTGCGCCCCTCTTACCCTCCAACACCCATTTGTTTGCGTTTTTTATAAAGCCTTTAAAGCTTTTATAAAGTTTTAAATGTAAGAAGATACAACAACAATTTACCTAAGCGATCAGCTGATGTAAAAGCTCTAAAACGAAATTGCATGGAAATGACGAATTCATAAACTTACTTCCATTTGTAAACAAATGTCAGAGCATGGGTAAATTCATCAATTTCAGCTTGTGGGCAAAGCTTTTACATGTCCGAAGATGAATATCTAGTTACTTACTTAAGGTGGCGCTACAGTCCGGGGTGGATCTGGGCCTCAGCCAACAAGCTTCGCCAGCCAGCTCTGTCTCTAGCTAGCCGTCTCCAGTTTCGCACGCGAAGTTGGCTGAGGTCCCCTTCCACTTGCGTGCGCCACCTGAGTCTCGGTGCTCCTCTACCGCCTCGTCCCTGCGGTGTAGATTCGAAGATTTTCCGGGCCGGGGCGTTGGTGTCCATCCGCTCTAGATGACCCAGCCATCGTAGACGTTGTGTTTTGACTCTTTTGGCTAGGTCGGTATCGCTGTACAGCCCGTACAGTTCGGTGTTATATCTCCTCCTCCACTCTCCGCCTATGCAGACGGGACCGTAAATCGTCCGAAGAATTTTCCTCTCGAAGCAGCCTAAAGTGTTTTCATCCGCCTTTGTCCTTTTCTCGTTTGCATTGGTCGTCAACAGTAAATCCGTCTGAATCCGAGGCTTGTTTCCGCTTCGTGACTGGTGTTTCTTTACATGGCCGGGAAGTCACCCCGACGGCACGACCCCCAACCTGGAGGACCAGATCCTTTGCTTAGCTCTAAGGACGGAGAGCCGGATAGCCCGCTCCTTATAGGCCTGAGCTCCGAATACGTCGTAGTAGCCCATATAAGGTGTTCTAGTTATTATAAGGAATATCTAGTTATTCAGTAATTTATGTACTCGACTCAACTCAATCCTCTTCTTCATGTGATGAGAAACATAGGTCGAAGTTCCAACTCAACTCAAACCCTCAACTTTTGCATATTAACGAAGCTAATGACGCGCGGCGTAGTAAATTCACGTTTTTTTTACGAAAATGCCATAATCTTATGCTAGAAACAGATTACACCAGAAACATCGACATCGAAAGCACAATTTTAACCCCAGTTTATATGTTGGCGTGTTTATAGATTACCACAAAAAAATTGACGTTCCCATCGACGTTAAACCTACTCCTAAACTTCGATGTTGCTGTTTAAGTGCTACTTAATTTAGACTGAAGTTCTGGTAAAGCCGCGTTGTCACAAGGTACAGGAACAGAAACAGAAACAGAATTTCATACATTAGCAACGCAAAAAGCATTCAGCGAATTTAGGTTTCAGTTGCTAATGTATGAGATTCTGTTTCTGTTCCTGTTTTACGTTGCTTGTGACAACGCGGCTTAAGACGTAAGAAATACACACTCAAAATGCTGCGGTCGGTGCTCTCAGTGTCTGCTTTCAACAGCTTTCTGTGGTGGCTTCAATGTTAGTGTCCATGTTGAAGTGGTTAATTTGTTTCTCGCATATACATGACTGTCAAAATATGTAGTTTTTCACATTTTTCGATTTTTCATTTTGCGGAATGCCAAGAAAATCGCGTTTTTATATGAAAAAAACTCAATAGTTTCTGTAGAAGTGTGAATTTTTAATGAACTACTCAACCTTGAGTGTGCCGAAAAGAGGGGCGCAAGATGAATATCTAGCATGCACAAAGACACGAGTGCACCACCTTGGATATATTTCTGATGGAATTAACAGATAATTTTATTTTCATTGCTAGGCAACTTGGTTCGTTTCTAAAAAGCATCTTATCTGCTCGTTCTTTTGCAAATATCTTTCAACAGAAATTGAATTTGTTTGAGCTGATACTTTCCAATTTCCTACCCCAAAACGGAAAGCAGAATTTCGCTTTGTAAATTTGTTTGGTGCCTACTTTGACGTAAAGTATCGTTTAGTTTAGGCAACGCACATTAACGTACGCACGCAGCATTGCGATTCTAGCTTTATATTCTTATACATATTCATAGTAGCGCAGCATCGGTATAAAGTCTAATACGCAATGTTGTGTTGCTACGTGCGTTCGATGACAAGCAGAGTAGAAAAAACGGGCGCATATAGGGTAAAACCAAATGTTACTTCAAAACTTCACTTCACGTTTGACCATAAATATCGAAGACGCATCTACAACGCAAAAGTAGATCTACTTTCTACTTTTGCGTCCGTTGAACAACCTCATTCTCATTTATTCTGTGGTGAGTGAGTATAGTTCTCTTGTCGTCAGTAGGTCGTGGGGATGAAAAAGGGTTGTTTCTGTATCTTGTCAGAATGAAAAAAATGTTTGCGTAGACTATAGAGATTTGAGTAGAGAGTTTTCAGTTTGTCGCGATAACTCGCAAGTTGTTGGTTCTTAGCATGCACAAAGACACGAGTGCACCACCTTGGATATATTTGTGATGGAATAAACAGAAATAGTTTTATTTTCATTGCTGGGCAACTTGGTTCGTTTTAAAAAAGCAATCGCTCTTTTGCAAATATCTTTCAACAGAAATTGAATGTGTTTGAGGTGATACTTTACAATTTCCTACCCCAAAACGCAAAACGGCATTTCGTTTTGCAAATTTGCTGCGTGCGTAGTTTGACGTAAAGTATCGTAAAGTTTTGGCAACGCATGGCAAAGGCCCTTAACGTACGCACGCAGCAACGCAGCATTGCGATTCCAGCATAACTTACGATCTCTGGTCTATTGGCAACTCTTTATACTTAGGAAAGCATCTGATGTAACGCCGCCCTTTGGATCTATTGTCCCGCTGACAAATAAACATAAAATTTTGAAAGAATAAACAGAGATAAATAAAAACTGTTCCGTGTATCCCATCCCAATGACTACGCTTGAGATTGAGAGTGATCCTTCTACTTGGTTCGCCGAGGCAACGGAAGACTCTCCCGAAATTAAGTTCGATCCGAATTTGTCCGAGTGCGGTCGAATATTACTGGACATCGAACAGAAAGTCTGGAATTTCCAGTGCTTATTTTGTGCATTTTTCTACTCGGAGGTCGGCGAGCTCATGCACCATGTCCTTGATTGCCACATCCAACTTTTGTCATGCAAAAGCGAAAACCCTAGTGAGGCGGCCATATCGACTTGTGTAAGGCAAAAGTTCCAATCGTATTCGGTATCATTTCACTATCAAACCAATTATTTATAGGAAGTAAGTCTGGATATAAAGCCGTTCGATATTGACGAAGACGAAAGTGGATACGAGATCCAAGAATGTAGCGGCAGTGAGGAATATCCCGAAAACGTGGATAAATCAGAGAAACAGAATTTGCAACGCGCTCTTAAATGCGAATACTGTGATAAAACCTTCAACTATCTGTCCAATCTCCGGGAGCACATAAGTGTTCACACTGGCGAGCTGCCTTTTAAATGTGATCAGTGCTCCAAGGCATTTCGAACAAAGAAAATTCTGCGTCTTCATAGCGCCGTGCACGATACGGAGAAATGCTATTTGTGCAGCCACTGTGATCAAACGTTTACGCAGGAGCGTTATCTGCGCTCTCACATAAGTTACCACCAAAGCGATCAAAAATATCTCTGCACAGTGTGCGGGAAGGCCCATAAGACAAAAAATCAGCTCAAAATTCACATGCTCAAGCACAATCCAAGAAGGGATTTCATTTGCGAGATATGTGGTGCTGCCTACGGCCACCAACACCATTTATCGATTCATCTGAAGCAGAAGCATGAGAACAAACGTGAATTCAAATGCGATGAATGCGACAAGGCCTTCAATGTTTCGGCTTTCTTGAAGTTGCATAAGAAATCTCATTCCAAGGAACGAAAACACATTTGTACCGTCTGTGGCAAGGGCTTTGTTTGGCGGAAAAATCTAGTCGAGCACGAGAAAATACACAATGAAGTTAAGAGCCACGTTTGCAAGTCGTGTGGCCGAGGTTTCAGTCAGAAGTCTGGTTTGATAAGTCATTTGAAAACACATGAATATGTATCATGAGATTTAAGTTAAAGAAGGAAACTAGAGTTAGGAAAATCACAAAGATGTTTTTTGTTTTCAACGATTTGAAGTGGGTCTATGGTGGGTGTTCTTGTTGTGTGATTTCAGACGTTTTATCTTGGTGTGGTTCACTGCCCAACAGGATTGCGATTGTTTTCCGGAGCGGCCTTAACTTGGTTCATCTTCACCCAAGCAAGGAATATCATGTCCTACCATGGTCGCAAAAGTGGGCACTTACCTTCAAATATCCCGGAAAGAGCTCACTAAAAATTCTAGGAAGCAATTACCTCGTTTAATTGATGTTAGTCCCTGCCAGAAGAGACAAGAGCGCAAAGATTCAGTTTCTCAGAGAATCTCGTTCAGAATCTTGTAGACATGCTGCTTAGTGGCCGTATGCAACTTTTGATGCTCGTTTAGGGTTTGCCTTGTCGAAATTACACACCATGTGTGTTACCCTTAGTGAAAAACGCTTTACCGCAAGTTTCACAACAGAAGTCTCGATGGTTTGTTTCCACTTGATAGTGAATCCTTTGCCACAAATGTTACAAATAAAGGGCTTTTGGCATGAGTGTTGGGTCATATGTACTTTTAAGCTGCTGCCACTAATAAATGGTTTATCACAATGCTACACTTTTGGCGTTTCTCGCCAATGTACAGAAAACTGTGCGCTTAGCGACCCCGGATGTGCTAAGCCAGCACCGCAAACGCTACAATTGTATGGTCGAGTTCCTGCATTAACTATTAGATGAGCGTTCAGGGACGTCAAGAACCTGAAAAGCTTTCCACACTCTTTGCATTTGTATGGCTTTTCTCCTGTATGAATAATGACTGGCCAGTTACGTTATTTCGGGTTCTATTCTGCCACGTTCTTCGGAAATGACTTTTCTTTTTCTTTTGCGCGTTTTTGCTGGAGGACTTTTGACTGTTTCAAAACTTTCAGACTTAGGCGAATTTTTTTTCTTCGTCCTGGATTCTGTAGATGATGGTGCTACAGGACTCTACATCCGAATTGGGTGGAACCTCCGCAAAGCCGTTCTTCATCTCATAACAGAGGCTTTCAGTTTCAATTGCTTCTTCAACTTTTATAGACATTTACTGGTCTACTGGTGAAAGCACCTGCTTCTTGAACAATATGTACCTCTTTTACGTGACAACAAATCTCGGCAACGTTCAGGAAACGTTCATGGCATAAAGTGCAATTAAACCAAAAAGTTTGATTTTCAGCAAGGAGAATATCTCCGCATTTTTCCAGGCACTTCAAATTTATGCTCGCCTTCTGTGCAACCCAATTCATCCAAACTTACTTCGTTCGAATGTGGCTTACAGGTATAAAAAAACTTCATTTTTTTAAATTTGTTTTATTGTGTTTAAATTGTAGCATCCTTCAATCCATGTCCACAAAGGACTCCTTCTTGTGTTGTTTCAAGTGTGAATGTAGGCCTGCAAGCTGTGCAAATTCTTTCTTACAAATCTTGCAGACGTGTTGCTTGGTAGCCATATGCAACTTTTGATGTTCCTTCAGAGTTTTCTGTCGACTAAACTTCCCCTGACAGACATCACATTCGAATTCCTTTATGTTGGAATGGCACACCATGTGGGTTGAAAGCGCTTTCTTATCAAAGAACGCCTTACCGCAAGTTTCGCAACGGTAGTCTCGCTGATTTTTTTCCCTTTTTATGTGATTGTCATAGTGGCACTTTACAGTAAATCCTTTGCCACAAAAATTGCAAATATAGGGCTTTTCACTAGCGTGATGGCCCATGTGTACTTTTAAGCTGCTGGTAGTAACAAATGATTTATCACAATGCTTACACTTGTGGGGTCTCTTACCAGTATGCAAGAAGCTGTGCGTCCTAAGCGAGCCCGGATGCGCAAAGCCAGCTCCACAAATGTTACATTTGAATGGTCGAGTTCCTGCATGGACGATTAGATGGGCGTTCAAATTGTTTAAGAACCTGAAAAACTTTCCACATTCTTCGCATTGGTACGGTTTTTCTCCCGTATGAAGTCGCATATGATTGCTCAGATTTTTTCTATCCGAGAATTGTCTGCCACATTCGTCACAGGAACATACTTTTCTCTTGCGGTTGCGACTTTTATTGGTTGGAGAATTTTCGACTGATTCAAAACTTTCAGGCTTAGCCGGATTTTCTTTCTTTGTACTTGAATCTGATGATAATGGTGCCTCGGGGAAGCTACCAGGATCCTTTACATCCGAATCCTCATCATCGTCGTTCTCCATCTCATTATAGGGGCTTTGAGTTTGCAATGTGTCTTCAATTTTTATTGGTATCTTCTCGTCCAATGGATCGGCGAAAGGATCGGCTTCTTCAAAAATAATATGTGCCTCTTTAACGTGACAACAAAGCTCGGCAACGTTAAGGAAACGCTCATGACATAAAGTGCAATTAAACCAAAAAGTTTCATTTTCACCAAGGAGAATCTCTCCGCATCTTTTTTCGGGCACTTCATATTTAGATTCGCCTTCTATGCAACTCCATTCATCCAAACTTACTTCGTTCGCAAGAGTTACATCGACTTCGGTGGGCCGTAAGTTCAAAACTTTAGCCATTATGCTTAAAGACACAAAATCTTTATTTTATTTTCAAATACGTTTACAAACAAATAACAAACAATTTTTACCTTTCGTATTATGAATTTTATCGGGTAAATTGATTTTGACAGTTCTTATAAAATCAACAAATCGGTGTGACTCGGTCACAATCTGAATTAAGAGGAGAGAAACCATTTAATCACAGCCCAACAAACAATTTTTTCTCATGTCCCAAGATAATGCAGATTTCGTAACTGATTCCATTCCCTTTTTGCCATATAATTTTTTTTTGAGACAGTATGTACCTAATGCCACAAATTACTGAATAACTAGATATTAAACTTGCGTCCCTCTTACCCTCCAAACCCCATTTGCTTACGTTCTTTTAAAAAGCCTTTAAAGTTTTTATAAAGCTTTAAATTTCCGTGTCGGTGAATACGTGTAATACGTGAGTGATTAGCTGATGTAAAAGCTCCAAAACGAAATTGCATGGAAATGACGAATTCATGAATTTACTCACATTTGTAAACAAATGTCGGAGAATGGGTAAATTCATCAATTTCAGCTTGTGGGCAAAGCTTTTACATGTCCGAAGTTGAATATCTAGTTATTCAGTAATTTGTGCTGAAGGCTTTGTCACAAAGCTGTGTAGCGCCAACGTTGATTTGATAACTTTAATTCAAACACATTGAATTTTTTAAGTAATAAAGTTTTGAAAAAGTAGAATTCAACACGATGAATTTATGTCAAAATTATGCGTTTTGACGTTTGTGTGAACCTAAACTTGTTGGCTTTCGCGGTGGTTTGTGTTCTTGTTGAGATCCGGTTGTAAAGCAACGGGAAAGTAATGGGACAAAGCAAACGACAACGCAGCTTTGTGACAGCCTTTAATTCAAACCAATTAAATTCAATTAGAGCTGCAACAACTTCGCTTCGACCATCCGTCCTTGATTTTTTTTCGTGAAGCCTTTAACCCAATGAATCCGTTGCATCCGTCACGTTGAAGTACACAACTGACAACTAAGTCAACTAAGTTAAATAACAACGTTCTCTTGGAATGAGGCCCATAGAAGAAGTGCATGACGTACGCCGCTTCCCATAAGAGCATGTGTATTTTACTGAGTTGTCAGTTGTGTACTTCAATGTAACGGATGCATTGGGCTGAATGCATAAGAGTTGCGTTGCGTCCATCACGTCAATGTACACAACGGACAACTCAGTGATACACACGTTCTTAAGCCTTCAGCCAAATAGAGTTTTAACAGTTTGACGTATACTGGTATTTTCGAGTGCGAGATACCAAACAAAGTACCTTTTTATATGGAAAACGAACAAAAATTACACATGAACGTAAATAACTATTGTAATAAAAATGCAACCCTGGGTTTTCAAGAACGGGAAAGTTGTAGACTTGATCTGTCTTCCTAGGTAATGCTTCAAATATTTTCACTATAAAATACGGAAAGGATTAGAAAAGTGTTGTTTGTGTTGTAGAAACAGTGTATACGACCACAAAAGAGTTCACGGCTTCAAGGAGATCACATTTTCGAAACACTTTTTCGATACTTTCGACTTATTTTATTAAAATAATTTTTGGATCAATTTAAAGAACGGAATAAGCACAATAACTTGTTTCCTTATCGGCACACTCTAGGTTGAGAAGTTTATTAATAATTCGCACTTCTACAGAATCTATTAAATTTTTGCATATAAAAATCCGATTTGCTTGGCATGCCGCAGTCGAAAAATGTGAAAAACGTCAGATTTTGACAGCCATGGTAAAAGGTATATGAGTCCGTTGCATCCGTTACGTCATAGTACAGGTATTCAACTTTGACATCGACTTCAACTTTGCTGAAATTGAAGATTTTTTATGACATTTGTTTACAAATGAGAGTAAATTCTGAACTAAGGTAAATAATTGTTGTTGCAACTACAAACACTTGTTTACGTTTTCTATTTGTTTACGTATTTTATAAAACATTCAAAGCTTTTTTAAAGCTTTGAATTTCCGTTTCGGTTTGAATACGTGAGAGAAAATGCAATAACAATTTACCTTACGCGATCAGCTGATGAAAAAGCACCAAAACGGAATTACATGGGAACTGACAAATCGACTTGCATCACAAATTACTGAATAACTACATATTCAACTTGCGTCCCTCTTAGCAAGTCCCTCTTAGCACGCCAGGTAATCTAGTCGATTAGCTACGCGTAGTTAATTGGGTAAACTACACCTCTGATTTGTTTCAATAACTACCTACATTTGTTACACTTCAAAATCTTAAATTTCCAAAAGAATTAAGGAATACTGAAGGTTGGTACTACCTCATTTATGTAGCAGACGTCACATTGCTAAAAAGAACAAAAAGAACAAAAGAAGTCACATTTCTGCCATCTCTGCCTACAACACCTATTTGCTTAAGTTTTTTATAATTTCTTTAAAGCTCTTTAATGCTTAAAATTTCCGTGTCGGTGAATACGTGTAAGAAGATGCAATAACAATTTACCTTACGCGATCAGCTGATGTAAAATTTCCAAAATGAAATTGCATGAAAATGACAAATTGATGAATTAACCCAATTTGTAAACAAATGTCAGAGTATGGGTGAGTTGATCAATTTCAGCTTGTGGGCAAAGCTTTTACATTCCCGAAAAAGAATATCAATCTATCTAAATATATGACGATTTGCTGGAAAAGTTAAAAATTCTTTTGAGTTTTATTATTTAAATTGCGCCATCTAGGTGTCAAAGGTCTTTGAAAAGTCCAGAGCAAGGCGGATGTCGGAAGTTACTTTATCAATTATAGATTCACAGCTTTGCTTGCTCCGGAATCCAGATTGCCATTATGTTAATAGACCATCATAATCCCAGTTCTGCTTTGCGGTGCAGAAGCATAAGGTGCGTTTCTTTATTCGTTCCAACTATTCTGCCCGAAATATCTGTGGTTCTTTATTTAATCGGAATATTCCGGTCGTTTACTTCTGTGTTTCTTTATTCGTTCAAAATATTCGGATTGCATTCTTTCCCGAGGTAGATCGGAATATTCCAACTTCGTATTCCATTTTCAATTCCTTCTAGGAATGAATATAGAAACGCACCCATAGACAATGTCAACGGAGGATGAAAACGCTTTAGGGTGCTTCGACTGGAAAATCATTTGGGCGATTTATGGGCCCGTCTCTGCATAGACGGGGAGTGGAGGAGGAGATATAACATCGAACTTTTCAATGAAACTGACCAAGCCAGAAGAGTCAAACAACAATGAAATCCTCGGGAAATCTTCGAATAGGGGCGTCCAACCCCTTTGAGCTATTATCCCATTATGACAAACCCACTGGAACTAGGTCAAAACGTGCTGATTTCGCTCACAACCAAAGGAAATCAATTCGAAAACAGGCCGACTTTTTGAAATTCTGTTTTATTAGAAACTTTAGATTAAACTTTAGCCTTCTTCATTTTCCTCGCATTTTACATTTCCAGAGGATTCCCTCTTGTGATGCTTTCTATGCGAATGTAAGCCTGCAAGCTGTGCGAATTCTCTGTTACAAATATCACAGACATGTTGCTTAGTGGCCATATGTAACTTTTGATGTTCCCTCAGGGTTTTCAGCCGATTAAACCTTGCCTCACAGATTTCACACTTGAATTCTTTTTTGTTGGCATGACTAACCATGTGTTCTGTAAGTGTATCCTTACTGAAAAACGCCTTACCGCAAGTTTCGCAACGGAAGTCTCGCTGATTAGTTTCCCTTTTCATATGCCTGTCATATTCCCACTTGACAGTGAATCCTTTGCCACAAATGTTACAAATGAAAGGCATTTCGCTAGCGTGATGGCGCATATGAGCTTTTAAGCTGGTAGTGCTAACGAATGCTTTATCACAATGTTTGCACTTGTAGGGTTTCTCGCCAGTATGCAGGAAGCTGTGTGTCCTTAACGACCCCGGATGTGCAAAGCCAGCACCGCAAACGCTACATTTGTATGGTCGAGTTCCTGCATGAACTATTAGATGAGCGTTCAGGGACGTCAAGAACCTGAAAAGCTTTCCACATTCTTCGCATTGGTATGGCTTTTCTCCAGTATGAACACGCATATGACTGGCCAGTTCCGTTATATCCGGTACTATTCTGCCACATTCTTCACAGGAAATTACTTTTCTTTTGCGTGTTTTTTTTGCTGGAAGGCTTTTGGCTGGTGCAAAACTTTCAGACTTAAGTAAATTTTCTTTTTTTGTCCTGGATTCTGATAAAAATGGATCCGGGACAGGGATGCTAATAGGATCCTTTGCATCCGAATCGGGTGGAACCTCCGCAAAGCCGTTCTCCATCTCATAACAGAGGCTTTCAGTTTCAACTGTTTCTTCAACTTTTATTGAAATTTGCTGGTCTACTGGATCGGTGAAAGCACCTGCTTCTTGAACAATATGAACCTCTTTTACGTGACAACAAAACTCGGCAACGTTAAGGAAACGCTCATGACATAAAGTGCAATTAAACCAAAAAGTTTCATTTTCACCAAGGCGAATCTCTCCGCATTTTTTTCCAGGCACTTTAAATTTAGACTCGCCTTCTATGCAACCCCATTCATCCAAACTTGCTTCGTTTGCAAGAGTTAGATTGCCTTCGGGTTCGGTAGGCCGTAAATACAATACTTTAGCCATATTCTAAAACACACAAAGACGATTTTTATTTTCAAATACTTTTGCAAACAAACAATTTTTATCTTTACCTTTTGTAACTCTTGGTAAATTGATTTTGACAGTTCTTTCGAAATAACAACAAAACTGTGTGATTAGGTCACAATCATGAATGAAAGAATAGGTGTGTTCCCTTACTTTCTGTGCCATTTTGGTCAGATTTCCTTATTTGAAGGAGTGAAGTTAAAAATCTCTTACTGAGAGCAAAAACTGACCAAGAGCATGAATGAAAGAATAGAGTTGTTTGAGTTTTGACGTCTCCGTATTTGACGTCCATACCCCAAGAACTTTGTATGGATTGTTGTAAGTGCATTTTTATTTATTCACTCACGGTTTCGGCTCGGTTGTTTGTTTTATTAAATTTCGTTTTTGTGCTTAAAAAAACTAAATTTTTTTTAAATGGGAATGTGTCTTGATAAGGTCTCAATAATCCATACCCGAAAAAACTGTTAAACTCATTTGGATGCACTAAAAAAGTCCAACCTTAACAAAGACAAAACATTGGAAGATAATTTAATTTATTTTTAATTAATGTGTTTATATCTGGCATAACTATAATATGGCAAAATATGTTCCAATTCACAAAAGTGCAATTTTCATGCAAACAATTACACAAAACAGTTGCCAAACGTATTATTCACAGACCTGTCCACGACTTCCCTAGATATAAAGCACCAAGAGGTATGACGTGCAGCAGTGTTTGATAACTTGTCATATGTGGACCGAAAGCGGGTCAAACAGCGCATAGTACCTAGTAGCACGATTTTCTGTGGTGATAAAACTTTAGCTTAAAACTTGTTATTTAGTTAAAAAACCGCAGTGAATCCATACTCATACTTGTTATTTAGTACTTATACTTGTTATTTAGTTAAAAAACCGCAGTGAATCCATACTCAAATCGCACATTTATACCCCAAGAACTATTGACAGCTTGAACGTCATTGATTTTGACAAGAGTGAACAAACATCTCTATATAAAAATTGTTGTGACTTTTGTTTGACAGACCTAATTGTAAATCTGACGTCATAGGATGGAACTTTCACCATACATGTAAAAAAATCTGTGTTGGCCAATCACAGATCAGCAATTTGTTTTGCTTGGCATCCAATGACGAGCGACGCAGTAGGTGTACTGCTTTTTTCTCAATGTGGCATAGTCTTACGTTCTGTGATTTGTGGACCAAAAGTAAGGCAACGTTTTGTGCACCAAAAACTGCCCACATTTTAAACGTCAAAGCCAATGTTAAGGAAAAGTTATAGTGATTGATAAAACTTGCATTCATTAAGAAGTACTTGAAATATTTGGATTATTGCCTGCACACACTTTTCGGTGTCAGCCGTGGCAATTGAGTTGGAACAAAGAAATTTCTGTCCAAAGCTACACAAAAACCGTGTGCCGAATAGGATTTGGCTATTTTTCGTAGGTTTGGGTCGTTTCGTGTAGTTAAGGACAGGTACGAGAACAAACCTTATATAAAGATTACGACACTCATTTGTTATGACATTTGTTGGACAGATCTAACTGTAAATCTGACGCCATGGGATGGAAATGTCATAGAGATGTTTGTTCAGTTGTCAAAATCAATGACATTCAAGCTGTCAATAGTTCTTGAAGTGTAAACGTGCGATTTGAGTATGGATTCATTGCGATTTTTTAACTAAATTATAAAGGCCCAACTTTAATAGCCTTAAGCTGTTTTAATCTAACGTCGAAATACAACGAATATCCCACTCAAGTCCTGCGAAAAGATTGTGGTGCCCATAATAGACTTAAACAAACGATTTGAAAATCATGCGATTTCACTGTGAACGTCTCGAGTATCACATTGCCATGAGAATTTTAAATCAATTTTGAAAAACATGTCACTTTTGCTCTAACTTTGGATGCTTATATTGTCGAAATTGATTGTCCGATCTGAAATCTGTTTAAACTTTAGGGCAGGGCCACACGGTGGCATAAAAACGCGCGACTTTTGGTATTCCGATTAGAAGCACACACGTTTAAATAGTAGACAACACACGATTACGGCTACGACAATTAGTTGCGAGACTCGATTTGCGACAAATTTCCGAGCTGCGCGACTCTTTCAAGTCGCACGACAAAAAATTGATTTTTTTTTTTTGATTAAACGAAAAATATGACGGTTTTCACCACGATTCACTAGAATCGCACAGCAAACGAATGTTTGCGTGCTGAGATTATCGCAAAGACCTTGCAAACTATTTTTTTCATCGATGAAAACGAATTTTTTCATCAAAACTGACAGGAATCGCACCGAAAATTTTTGTTCGTGTGTTGAATATGCGTGCTGCAGAAAATTGCGCTGTTTCCTGTCGCGCGTTTTTGTTTTTTGTCGCTGTGTGTCCTTAGCCTTTAGGCCCAAACATAATAGACTTGAGCGGGATTAATCTTATGTCGAAATACAATGAAAATCCCACTTAAGTTCTGCCAAAAGATTGTGTTGCCCATAAAAGACTAAATACTATGTCTAAACCGATAATTAAAAAAAGATTAGCGGGAGACGATTAAAATAAATCCCAAAGTGGCTCCATCGGACAAATATAGGATAAATTTGACACGAAAACTCTGTTTCTGTCATTTTGGCTCTTAAAAGAGAGTGGCGATGTCAATTCCAAGGAGCAAAAACGATTTTCTCAGTAAAATCCACAATAGAAAACGTACTTGTGACAGATTTTTCGTACAGGGACAGTTTCAGTTTCCTTTTTTGATTCTCAAACTGTTACAAAGGTGCAGAAAATAGGTTTGCGAATAGGGTAAATGGGATTTATGAGAGGATTTATTTTTAATCGCTTGCCGAGAGGATTTAAATTTGTATGGTGAATCGCGTGATTTGTAGAGGATTTAATAAAGATTTATATTAATCGACGATTAGTGCTCGGTGCAGAAATGGTATTAAGCCAACGATTTGAAAATCTTATAAGATTTCACTGTAAACGTCTCGAGCATCACATTGCCTTGAAAATTTAAAGTCAAATTTGAAAATTATGTCACTTTTTCTTCAACTTTGGATGTTAATATCTCCGAAAGCGATTGTCAGATCTAAAATGTTTTTAAACTTTTGAGGTCAGCGTACAATTCTTGGTATATTACCTTCTTTCACAGATTTTTTGAAGCACGCTTAAAAATAAAATGGGCTTAAATATGACAATTATAGCAACAGCATAAGGACATTAAGGTCTTGGCATACGAATCGCGTGTAATGGGACATTTCGGAAAGCCGACTTAAGATCATCAAAGTCTATTATGTTTGGGCCTTGAGTTTACTACGAAAAGCTTGCAAACCCTTTTTTAACACTGTGGCTCCACTGTCAATGCCCAATGCAATGGAAATGAACATGGCAATTGCAATAAAAAAATAACTGGCAATTAGATTTTCAATCATCTTCAATGTAAGCATTTCATTGCCTACAAATACAAATTTAAAACGAAAAAGAAAATCATAAAAGTTTTGAAATTTTCTATGTCTACGTGGTTTTCGGGTTTGAAGTTTATATTTTTATTTGTATAGAAGCCATTTAAGCCGAAAATATTAAATTTAAGTTTTAAATGTCATTTTCAAACTTATTGCCACGTAGATTTATGGCAATGATTGCTCTTTAAATGGAAATCAATCCTTGATGGCCATTTAAAAATCAATATTGCAAAGCTAATTTCCAAAGCGTCTACACAAGTAATTAAACAGTCAATGGAAATATTTCAATCAATTGATTGCTTTGCCCATTGCAAGTGGAGCTTCTGGGTAAATAATGAAAATTAAATTTTTCATCGAAACTGACAGGAACCGCTCGGGAAATTATCTCTCGTGTATTGAGTATGCTTGCTGCAGAAAATCGTGCTGTTTTTGTCGCGCGTTTTTCTGTCGCCGTGTGTCCCTAGCCTTAATAAAACAAGCAACCGAGCCGAAACCGTGAGTGAATAAATAAAAATACACTAACAACCATCCATGCAAAGTACTTGAAGGGTAGACGTCAAATACGGAGAGGTCAAAACTCAAAAAACTCTTTTTTGTACTCGTGCAATATAAAACCGTTTACACAACAATCTGCGCAGGCCAATTAGAGATCAGCAAACTGTTTTGCTTGGAATCCGATGACGGGACTGGCTTGTGAATGAGCCATGTTTATTCCCAAGTGTCATCTTCTGTAATTAAAGAGATTGTTACGTGAACAAGCGGACCTTTTTTTACACGCGTATAAATTGACAGTGAACTGTAAATTACTGATTAACTAGATATTCAACTTGCGTCCCTCTTGCCCTTCAACACCCAATTATTTATATTTTTTTAAAAAGTCTTTAGAGCTTTTATAAAGCTTAAAATTTTCGTGTCGGTGAATACGTGTAAGAAGATACAACAACAATTTACCTTACGGGCTTTTTTTCCACCCGTACAATCGAACGGTTCCATCCCATGACAGCAGCTTTACAGTTAAGTCTGTCAAGCAAATGTCATAACAACGAGTGTCGTAATCTTTTTACTCTCTTATTACTGTTAGGCCTGTCAAACAAATGTCATAATAAACGAGTGTCGTAATTTTTATATTCTTTCGTTCATGACCTTAGTGCCTGTTTTCATTTGGTTTATCCTAACCTAACCCAAAAATTTATTTCTCAAAATAAAACTGAGGTTGAACGGTGGCCACCACACTGGCGCTTCCCCTCACCTTAGTAATTCTGACATCAGGTTAGGATAAACCAAATGAAAACAGGCACTTACTCAGATGGATTATTTTGTTTGATCACTTTGACTGTCAGAAAATGTGAAAATCACAGATCAGCATAGCCGATTCCACCCCTGGCTCGATTCTGCATGGAAACGTGGTAAAAGGTAATCAGTAGAGCCGCTGTAAACTGAGCCCAATTTTTTTTCGCTGTGTGCTGTCAAGACATTATTAAAAAAAAATAGCAAACAACACAGAAGATCCGCTAATCAAATCAGGTTAAATGCTTTTTTAATGTTAATAAACGATCAATCTAAAATTATATTGTTTTTTAGGCCATGGCAGGTGTATTTGGCCTAAACCCCTTTGCATGCAGCACATTAAAAAACGAGTTAATTATCGACGAACTCGCAACTCCTCTCCACCAACCCCATATCAGCGAACAGAAATGCGGTGATATACTTTTTATCTCGGATGGAAACTTTTGGTTTGTTTGCACTTTTTGCGATGAGCGTTTTGTTAACGTTGTAATATTTGGAAATCACATAAAAGACGAACACATTCTAGAAGCCGAAAGACATGATCCTCTAGGACTAAATGCGAAAGAGCGTTTAACGCTTGAATCACCCATCCAAATGCATAGCGACGAACCTGAGGAACAGAACGAAGATGAAAAGATTTTTAAAAAGGCAGACTGCGAAGAAACTGATTTTGTGCAAACGGAACCAACGGTGGCGAGCAGTAGTCCCGCTGAGGAAACACCCAAGAATGGAAGCGCCATTCTCAAGTGTCGGGACATTGAAGATTTGATTCTTGAGCCCTCCAAAAAGAGTCCCAGGAAGAGAAATCGCAAGAAGAAGACATACTCTTGCTCGGATTGCCAAAAAGAGGTAAGTGATCGAAAGACCCTTATGCAGCACATGCGGCGCCACACTGGAGAAACGCCATTTCAGTGTGAAGAGTGCGGGAAGTTTTTCAAGTATTTGGTCAACTTAAAGGCGCATCTAATTATCCATTCGGGGACACGCCCATTCAAATGCACTTTTTGCGAAGCTGATTTCACGCATCCGGCCTCGCTAAGGACACACCGCTTTCTACACACCGGAGAACGACCGCACAAGTGCGAGAACTGCGAAAAGGCATTCGTTAGTACGAGCAGTCTTAAAGTCCATATGCGCCATCACACTGGCGAAACACCCTACAGTTGCGACATATGTGGCAAGGGCTTCTCTATTAAATGCCACTACGACAACCATATGCGAAAGGAGAGAAATCAGCGAGACTTCCGTTGCGAAATCTGTGGCAAGGCATTTTATAACAAGGAAACTCTGACACGGCACATGGAGTGCCATTCAGATGAGAAGAAATTCGGTTGTGATGTCTGTGAAGGGAGGTTTAATCGCCGCAAGACTCTGGTAGAGCACAAAAAACTGCATTTGCCGGTAAAACAATATGTTTGCCAGGTTTGCAGCAAAGACTTTGCCCAGTACGCAGGGCTCTACTCGCACATGAAACACCACAAGAGTAAGGAGTAGCAGAACATGTTAATTTTTAAAATTTCGACAATAAAACGTTTTTTTTTTTTAAGCGGGGGATTTTTTAAATCGATCTGTTGAATTCTTATCAGTAGAACAGACACGATTGAACTCGGCTCAATCCCTGTGCAGTTTCGTGATTGAAGGCATAAATTCTGCTATCTGCAGGGTTTTTATGCTTCAGTTTTGCGGAATGTCATCATTTTCGGTGATAAGCGGTCCTTAGAAAGGTCGGCTAAATGGCCCTTCCATCGTTCCCGATCCTCTGCCACCAACTCCAGAGACACAGGCGCGTTCTCTAGACGGGTCTCGGAGATGTTCTTAGCCTGATCCCACCTCCTGTTTCTTGGCCTAATAGGGGGGCGACGCGCTCTCATCTCGGCCAACATTACCTGTCTAGGAAGTCTGTCGGTGGCATGCGAAAACGTGTCCAAACCATCGAAGAATTGATGGTTCCACTCGGAGAAGTAGCTGCTCAACGTTCCTACAGGATTCCTATGAATACTGCAGTTTGTCACTCTACCTCTAAGAGTAAAAGCAGCAACGCATCTCAAAAATCTCATTTCAGCAGCATGTTCCCGCGATCTAATTCTGCACGAGGCAATAGATGAATTTTCTTAAGCTAAAGCCGCGTTGTCACAAGCAACGCAAAACAGAAACAGAGTCCCATACAAAGCAATCAGCGAATTTACGTTTCAGTTGCTGATGTGTGGGATTATGTTTCTGTTCCTGTTTTGGGTTGCTTGTGAGAACGCGCCTTAAAGTGTGAGTTTTAAGCCTCGTTGTCACAAGGAACAGAAACAGAAAAAGAATTTCGTATGTTAGAAACGCAAAAAGCATTCAGCGAATGCAGGTTTCTGTTGCTAATGTATGGGATTCTCTTTCTGTTCCTGTTTTCGGTTGCTCGCAGCTTTAAACTCTGCAAAATTTGTGGGAGCGAAAATCTTTTTTCAATTATTTGTGGAAGAGTTGAATGCAGCCATTATCTTCAGTAGCTTCGCATTACCGTAGAACCACAGTGATGTAGCTGTAGCGGTAGTAGTAGCGGTAGTAAGAGCTGTCAAAAGTTAAAACACATGTATTCAGTGTATTGCGCACACAAAGTGTGTCTGTGGTGGTAGCGCGTAGCTGTGGCGGTAGTAAGAGTTGGCCAACTTTTAACTTTCGTAGCGCTACGCGGTTGACAGCGCTACACGGTGGACAGTTCAATACAAGTAAAGTAAACAATGGAGGAAAAGGACGTCGAAAAGTTTATTGAGATGGTTAAATCTAAAGAAATTTCATGGAATTTGTGTCATCCGTTGTACAAAAATATTAAATCTAGCTCAAATTAACTCAGACTACCGGCTATTGTTTATAAACGAGGTTTTTGTTTGACATAGCCGCGCTACACCATTGTGTTCAATTTTTTTCCGTACTACGCCACATGGCTCCGCGGCTGTACTACGTACTACTGCTACATACTACCGCTACGGGCATTGTGGTCCTACGGTTACCGTTTCGAATTTTCAGCGCTGATCCATTGTGAACCACTCCTAATCGGTTAGCAAATGTCAAAAACATCAAATTCATATAGGCAACGTATGTATATATAATTTCCTCTGTGTTTTTATTTTGATAATTTGTTTATTTTCGTCTCTTGTTTATGTTTTAAAAAATTCTACAAAGTGCAAAAACCCACACAATACCACCCGCTAAATGAACACTCCAAGCAACGAGATTTTTCGACGTCCCATGGAGGAAATCCCACCCAACCAACAACAATCGACTGAACAAAGTATTCTCTTGAATGCGATTAGGAACAAATTCGCCAACCACAATGAAAACCACCAGCCTGTTGGCGCTGCATCGCCAGCACTCAAGATTCCGAACCTTAAGATGCCACAATTTTCCACTGTAGGCGGTAGCCCGTCACTAGATTGTGGCAAAACGCCCCTGAAGCAATTTCTACTTGGTCAACTGGGCGATAGTAAGACCACAACGAACCCTGGAGCCTGTGTGATTCCTGGCTTGCAAGGTTCCAGTAAGCTCAATGGAACAAACCCATCGTTGGCCGAAAGGTTGAACTTCACCAAAGCATATAGTGGCAATAGTATTGTGTCCCTAAACGAAGGCATCAGTCAGCTGAGCGTTTCTGATGAAAGTAGATCAAACGTGATTGACCTGACCACTGCTCTGAATAGGCACTCGGCACAGTGTGAATCGCCGAGCAGACGACCTGCTGCAAACACCCCAAATCCAATTGATTTCCAAATTCGTTTCATTGACTGTGATCTCAGGGAAACTGCCGCCAAGTTGCCCGTAAAAGATGAGTACTGCGAAACTGATGTGTCTGCCTTCGTCAATACCCGCTTTGTTACCTCACCGTCGAGGTTTGGCAAGATTACGTGCCTGAAATACAGACTGCCACGCAGGTCACCCCGCGTCGATCACAGTTTCAAACACAAATACGAAATCAATCGTTTCGCTTTCGATACCAAATCACCAGATGACGTCATCCTTGCATCACTGCGGAAGCACACCAGAGTGTGAGACGAGGGTTGCACAATGTACTGCACCAAATTTGATTCCGTGTCTGAAGTCTTTACGCAATAAATTGTTTCATTCTATCCACAAAAAAGCTTTTCTTCATATTTCAGAGTTCAGCAGACAAACTCGGCTCCACTCTAACCAGTCGCTCTTTCTCTGTCGGTCGCTGCTCCAATTCAACATGGGGCAGAGGGAGCGAAAGCACAAGTCGAGTCATCTGTTCATTTATTTACATTTTTGTTTACATCTATCTCGCGAAGCCACCTGTTCAGTTCGGCCGCTGTTCAGCAGCATCTGTTTGGAGTAAATTGAATTATCAATAGTAATCGGAGCGTTGGAGGCATGAAACATGCCTTATCTACAAGTGAAACAGTAAATTTTAATAAATTTAGCCAAAAACCAATTAAATGCGAGGTGGTTGACATCATTGGACTACTCCGTGCCTGAGGTGTTTCTCACCTCGATGTGCTTCATTGATTGTGTGAAAAATAAGTCAAAATGCTTAACGACTTTGCTGTGGAAGACTGGTGGAAGGAGAGCGGTTTGGATCATCAAGTGGATAAGAAATCTAACCCTCAGGTGAGTGCGAAATTATTGCCTAATGTCCGCAACCTGTTGTGTGGGATTTGTTTCCGGTAGGATGAGCCCATTAAAAAGTATTTTTTGCGCACAATTGCGTTCTGGTTGAAGGATTTCAGATGCGATTTGGCGCTGCAGCTTGTCTTAATTATAGGAAGCAAAATACTCCCACTCCATGCTTTTCAATAGAACGACGGAATATTCGGGGTCGCATTTATGGTAGACAATTTAAGCCAGAGACTACAATGAATTAACAAGAAGTAAAAGAGAATGCACGGCCTTCACCTTGGTGGCTCGTTCAAAGGTTTGAAGAAGCCATTCAGAGCTGGCCCTTCAATTTATGCACACAACAATGAAGTGGATCTTTGTGAATAATTAAGTCGCATTTGCGATGGTACTCATGCAAATTAGTTACCCTTGACCGGTAAAATATTTTCATGGGATTGTAACGTTCAAGTCTATATCTGTAAGAGAGTTCGAGACGAAGTTTGAAACCCATCTTTACGAAGCTTTTAATGTAGGTATGTAAAGCGAAGTCGAAAGTGTTGCAGCCACAGAACACCGCGATATTGGCATTTTATTGGAAGCTTTCAATGCCAAGGTAGGTAGGGTAAGAGACTGACAATAACAGAAAATCCTTGGATTTTTGCAATGACAGCGGCTCAACAAACATAGCTGAACGACTTTTTTTTAGCCCAAAGTGAAGCTGGATATGTGAAGGTGCCAAGCCAAAAAACATAATTTGCATTGCTAGGAAATAAGGTCACAAATTAAAAATGGAATAAAAGGCTCAATATAACAATGGAAAGAGTAATATAAGGGAAATTAAGAGAAACCAGTGAGGAAGTGCAACAGGGTGAATGTAATAGCTTCCGTTCGTCTGTAACGGATCGTGGTATACCCTATTCCTATTCTCTTTTCCATTCCTATTCTCATTCCTATCTCCCTTTCATTCGTTTATTTTCTGGTTTTCCATCCCCGTCCCATCCCCGACCATTCATGCATCATTTTAAATAGAAAAAATGTATTCCTTATAAGTTTTTGTGAACTTTTTTTTAAAAAAAGGGGCGTGGCACGTCCAGCTCCTTTAACCGAAAATCAATATAAGGGGGGTTCAAATTCAATGATTTTGTGAAATCGACCCTTAAAGATAGGCGTGGCCAAAGACTGTATAAACGAAATCTAAAATAGTGCCCGGTGTACTTTATGTGCTTAATCTTATTTTTTATTCTATCCTCATACAATGGTGGTCAAAGGATAGACATGTTCACTCAAGAGGGTACAAGCATCCACAGGTTTTCTAAACCCACATCTGTCTATCAACTCCTACTCTCACCTCCCCTAGGGTGCCTAGTACCTCAACTGGAGATTGGGTTCCAACCCCTTTGGAAGGTTGTTGGGGGTAGCAGACGAGAGAGGGGGGGACGGCAGCGGAGGAATTCCCCAGATGGAATCAACGGTGGCGTCCATAGTTCCAGTCAGGCCGAACTACTTAGTGAACACCTTATATGGGCTACTACGACGTATTCGGAGCTCAGGCCCATAAGGAGCGGGCTATCCGGCTCTCCGTCCTTAGAGCTAAGCAAAGGATCTGGTCCTCCAGGTTGGGGGTCGTGCCGTCGGGGTGACTTCCCGGCCACGTAAAGAAACACCAGTCACGAAGCAGAAACAAGCCTCGGATTCGGACGGATTTACTGTTGACGACCAATGCAAACGAGAAAAGGACAACGAGCTCCGGATCTGCACGTGGAATGTTAGGTCCCTTAACAGACCACGTGCAGCCGAGCAACTAGCGGAGGCCCTTAACGACTGCAAGGCAGACATTACTGCCATCCAAGAAATGCGGTGGGACGGGCCGGGCAAAAGAAGGATGAAAAACTGCGACATCTACTACGGCGACTGCTATCGGCATCAAAGACAGCGCCTATTTGGATGTGGTTTCGTGGTTGGAGGCAGACTTAGGCAAAAAGTCTTGAGCTTCAACCCTGTAAGCAAGCGCCTCGCGACGATCCGCATCAAGGCTAAATTCGCCAACATTAGCCTGATATGCGCACATGCCCCCACAGAGGAGAAATATGACGAGACCAAAGATATGTTCTACGAGCTCCTGGACAAAACTTATGAGCAGTGCCCTAGCTACGACATTAAGATTGTCCTAGGCGATTTTAATGCCAAGCTAGGAAGGGAGGGCATCTTTGGTCGTACTGTCGGAAAGCATAGCCTGCACGACACGACCTCCGATAACGGATTCAGGCTGATCGACTTTGCTGCGGGGCGACACGTTGTGGTATCTAGTACACAGTTCCCGCATCTCAATATCCACAAAGGGACATGGAGATCTCCCGATCAATCAACCGTCAACCAGATTGACCATATTGCGATCGACGCAAGGCACTCCTCCAGTATCATGGATGTCCGAACTTTCCGAGGGGCCAACATTGACTCGGATCACTACCTTGTTGAAGCCAAGGTACGGCTGCGGATATCCCGACCAGCGCCAAGTAATGGAAATACTGTGAGGAAGTTTGATGTCGGCCGACTACAATCGCAAGAGATCGCCAGGTCCTTCTCCAACCGAGTCTCTCAAAACCTTCTACGAAGTCCTACGCAACCAGCATCAAGTTTTGATAGCCAGTGGCAACACTGCCAAAATGCCATCAGAGACGCCGCCTCTGAAGTGCTGGGTTTCACACGGCGACCACTACGAAACCCTTGGTTTGACGATGAATGCCGGCAAGCACATGCAGCTAAACAGGAAGCATACAAAGCGGCGCTGCACAGAAGGACTAGAGCTGCTCGCGAGCTCTACGAGCAGAGGAGGAGAGAGGAGCACCGGCTTCTTCGAAGGAAAAAGAGAGAGCACGAGAAGCGCGCGGTTGAAGAGATAGAGAGATGTTACAACAGGAATGAGGTTAGAAAGTTTTACCAAAGGATCAGAAGGTCCTGCCAAGAGTATAAACTTCCAACTGAAGCCTGTAAGGTTCATCAAGGGAACATCGTTGTAGAATCGCAGTCGGTGCTGAGGATTTGGAAAGACCACTTCTGCAGACTGTATAACGGCGAGGACGAACCAAATACCGCTGTCAGGCAGAACGAACCATTCAACCCGGGCGAAGACGTTACCGACGAAGCATACGAACGATACCGCCCACCCGACCTGGAGGAGGTGAAAGTAGCTGTGTCTAAGCTCAAGTGCAACAAAGCAGCCGGAGCAGACGGCCTAGCTGCCGAACTTTTTAAATCCGCTGGCGATGAGCTGGTTAGGAGCATGCACCAGCTCATCTGCAAGATATGGTCGGAAGAAAGCATGCCCGACGAATTTAACCTCAGCATTGTTTGCCCGATCCTGAAGAGAGGAGACCCTCTGAGTTGTGCCAACTACAGAGGCATAAGTCGTCTTAACATCGCATACAAGATCTTTTCTGATGTACTGTGTGAATGCCTGAAGCCGTTTGTCAACAATCTGATAGGCATATATCAGTGTGGCTTTAGGCCAGAAAAGTCCACCATCGATCAAATATTCACACTGCGGCAGATCTTGGAGAAAACCCAGGAATTCCAAATCGATACACACCACCTCTTCATCGATTTCAAGGCCGCGTATGACAGCATCTATAGAGACGAGCTATATAGCGCAATGTCTGGTTTTCGGCATCCCTGCCAAACTCGTCAGTCTGTGCAGGATGACGATGGAAAACTCACGCTGTTCCGTCAAGGTCGGAAAAGACCTCACCGACCCCTTTGATGTCAAAAAAGGATTTAGACAAGGCGACGCGCTGTCATGCGACTTCTTTAACATCATACTTGAGAGAATTGTGCAGAACTTTCGCGCCAACACCAGAGGTACAATCTTTCAAAAGTCCGTTTAACTACTTGCATAATCGGTAGAACAAAGCGTGATGTCAGTGAAGCCTACGTGAGTATTGGGACGGAAGCGGCGAATATGGGTTTAGCAGTCAATGAGGGCAAAACCAAGTATATGCTGTCTTCAAGAAAAGACACCCAACACCGACGTCTTGGACAAAACATCACCATCGACAGCTATAATTTTGAGGTAGTTAGGGACTTTGTCTACCTGGGTTCCGCTATCAATTCAGACAATGACACCAGCGCTGAAATCAAACGAAGGATAACTCTTGCCAATCGCTGTTTCTTTGGGCTAAGAAGGCAATTGAGTAGCAAAGCCCTCTCTCGAGCAACTAAAGTGTCCATGTATAAGACCCTCATCATCCCAGTCCTGCTTTACGGTGCAGAAGCATGGACCCTGTCAAAGGCGGATAAAAACACTTTAGGCTGCTTCGAGAGGAAAATTCTTCGGACGATTTACGGAGAGTGGAGGAGGAGATATAACATCGAACTCTACGGGCTGTACAGCGATACCGACCTAGCCAAAAGAGTCAAAACACAACGTCTACGATGGCTGGGTCATCTAGAGCGGATGGACACCAACGCCCGGCCCGGAAAATCTTCGAATCTACACCGCAGGGACGACGCGGTAGAGGAGCACCGAGACTCAGGTGGCGCACGCAAGTGGAAGGGGACCTCAGCCAACTTCGCGTGCGAAACTGGAGACGGCTAGCTAGAGACAGAGCTGGCTGGCGAAGCTTGTTGGCTGAGGCCCAGGTCCACCCCGGACTGTAGCGTCACCTTAAGTAAGTAAGTAAGTATCCTCATACAATGTCTCCATCGACAATCAAAAGAAGATTAGCGGGAGACGGTTAAAAATAAATCCTAAAGTGGCTCCATCGGACAAATATAAAATTAATTTGACACGAAAGCTCTGTAAAATTTGTGTTTCTATCATTTTGGCTCTTAAAAGAGAGGGGGGTGTCATTTCCCAGGAACGAAAAACGTTTTCCTCATTAAAAGTCAGTAAATGTCACAATAGAAAACGTACTTGTGATAGATCTGTCGCACGGGTACAGTTTCAGTTTCTTTTTTGATTCTCAAACTGTCTGCACAAAGGTGCAGAAATAATTGAATAAAAAGATCTTTTTCACATATACAGTGTGTGTGAGTGAAGAATTTATTTTGACATTAGTCGCCCGATGTCGGGTATCAACTTGTAAGTGAATGTATCGAATGTATCATGAATCAAGGTACAAATGTGACCTTAACTCAGGAATGTTAAACAAAAGTAAAGCCAACTTCCAGAAACGTATGAACCTCGAGCCGTTTTTCATGACATGCCTGGTTCAACACATAAATAGTCCGCACTCACACAACTAAAACTGGTGCTTCACTTTTCCCCAAAAACACCACTTTCTTGTCTTTTTATTCAATGGCAGAAATTAGGTTTGTGAATGGGATTTATGAGAGGATTTATTTTTAATCGCTTGCCGAGAGGATTTAAATTTGTATGGTAAATCGCGTGATTTGTAGAGGATTTAATAAAGATTTATATTAATTCAGGATTAGTGCTCGGTGGAGACATGGTATAAGTAAAGCTAAAAAGCGGTCGAAATCCATGTTTTTCTGGAAATTTAGAGGTTTTTATGGAATTCTGCCTTTAAATGTGGGCGTGGCCCAAAACAACTTTGTATGAACCAAATGTAGAACCAACTATTTTCTACATAATAAATTAAATAAACATTTTCCGATTCGGAACAAAAATATTGAATAAACTGCATTTGAAGGCTTACTCTTTAAATCGATGCCAAGCCGACTAGGGGCGCACTGCCAATTTCGTTTTTACTTTTTATATTTTATATTCTTTAGGAGATGCTAAATGTCAAATTTCAGCTTTTTACGACGTCTTACAGTTTTGAAAACACTGGAGGTAGTTGCACTCACACAACTAAAACTGATGCTTCACTTTCCCCCAAAAAACACCACTTCCTTGTCTTTTTATTCAATGGCAGAAATTAGGTTTGTGAATAGGGTGAATGGGATTTATGAGAGGATTTATTTTTAATCGCTTGCCGAGAGGATTTAAATTTGTATGGTAAATCGCGTGATTTGTAGAGGATTTAATAAAGATTTATATTAAATCCTATATTTGTCCTATATTTGTTTAGATAAATAACAAAATATAAATATAATAACAAGCAGGGGTGTGGCGGGGGCTATTTCTATAGTCCTCCCTCGCAGCTATTCGAATTCGAAGGGAGGACCTAAGCAAGGGATTGCAGGGCGGCGGACGGTCCCCGATGAGGAGTTAAAATAGAAAAATGACGCGCGGCACCGCTGCCATGCGTATGCGCGCTTGCAATTTTTGACGCTCGTTACAATGTGCAATGCATGTGACGCTGTGGTCTCGTGGAGATTTGCGATATTTTTTTATTCCTTAAGCTTAGATTAGATTGCATGCCATTTTGGCATATTTGACGTTGCTAAGAAGAAAACTTCAGTAAATATTTTTCTTCTTACGCCAAAGATGCGATGCCAAGGCTGCTTTGTGGTCCCCGCTTCAAATTTTCGTGTCTTATGTGGGAGAGATCATAAATTACTGAATAACAAGATATTCAACTTGCGTCTCTCTTACCCTCCAACACCCATTTGTTTACGTTTTTTATTAAATTTCCGCGTCGGTGAATACGTGTAAGAAGATACAACAACAATTTACCTTACGCGATCAGCTGATGTAAAAGCTGCAAAACAAAATTGCATGGATATGACGAATTCATGAATTTACTCACATTTCTAAACAAATGTCGGATTGTGATTTGACAAATGTCGGTATGGGTAAATTCATAGATTTCAGCTTTTGGGCAAAGCTTTTACATGTCCGAAGTTGAATATCTAGTTATTCAGTAATTTATGCTTTCGGACTGTAAAGGTCACGAATTGCCTGGATGGTAAAAAAAAGGTAGCTAATATGGCTCTGTAATTCTCACCGTTGACCGAAAAAACGTTGTGCTCAACCTTGTTTTCGAGAAAAATTGTCTATGATTGTTGACAGTTTGTTTTTAAAATTTAATAACGATGTTTGCATAAAGCGACTTATTATGGTCGGTTATGATAGGAGGCACGATACCGATTTTTTTTTTGTTTCCAAACTGCACAAAACGTGATGTGATTTTAAAGACGATTCCTCTCTATTTAATATACGCCAATAAATCTTATTATTTTCCACAGGGGAATGAAGCTGGCCTAGAAAACATCCTTGATGATCTGCTTAACATATCAGAGGAAGCCGAAAATCTCATCGCTGAACAATACCCGTACCTTAAGATCGACTCTATTTCGGCAAAGGATAATCTATTTCAGAAGATCCAAAACCAAATCGACCGGAATGACATCGCAAAAGTTAAACCAAAATTATTTAAATGTGACCAGTGTGGTATGAAATTCTCGCATCGCTACAAAATAACCCGTCATCTTAAGACTCACGACCGCAGTCAAATATTTCGGTGCCATCATTGCGAAAAGACCTTTAACCAACGGAACTCTTTAGTGCTACATGTCAAAAGTCATGTCCAGGAATGCCACGGAAACGAGTGTATTTTCTGTTACAACCTGCTTGTACACAAGTGCAATATATGTAGCATGGAGTTTTTCGCTAGAGAACAACTAAGAATGCACAAAAGATCTCACGACAAGGAGGTGAACTTGAAATGTGAATTTTGCTATAAGGAATTCTCACTGCCACGATACCTGACGCTGCACCAAAAGGTGCATTTCAACGCGACCGTCAAAGAGTATGCATGTGAACAGTGCTCGAAAAAGTTTACCAATCGAAAAACTTTCAAGGCACACCTTATTTGCCATTCAAGGGAAAGGAGCCATGAGTGCGGTTTTTGTGGGTCAACATTTCAAAGAAAGAACGCTCTTGTCGAGCATCAGAAGCTGCATAGTGGCGCCAAGGAATATCCATGTAAGGTTTGTAATCGTGCGTTTGCGCAATTCGCTGGACTTTACGCTCACATGAAGGTTCATAAGGAGGAGGAGTAATGGAGAAAGGCTGATGTTTGGTTCGAGTCCAGAATTTAAATTTTAGAAATAAGGGCCCTGTCATAGCTGATATTGAAAAATGGATCCGTAAAATTATTTTTTTAATTTTTACAAAACTTTCACTAGCGCTATTCACAAATTAACCAATTCCGAATATTTTATGTGAATGGGCCCTAACGTGCAATTATGTTATTAACTAACAGTGATTTTGTAAGTTTTTTGAATAAAATTATAATAACTTCGGTTGAACTCTAGGTTTTTGAATAAAAATTGAGCTTATTAAAAGCGGCAGAAGAAGACAGGGGCAGTTAAAATAAAGCCTTCAAGCCTAATGAATCCGTTGCGTCTATTACGTCGAAGTACTCACCTGACAACTCAGTAAAATACACAAGTTCTTATGGAAAGCGGCCAATAGAAGAAGAGCGTGACTATAGGAACTCGCTTCCTATAACAACTTCTATATTCAACTGAGTTGTCAGTTTTGTGTACTTCAACGTTACGGACGCAACGGATTTGTTGGGCTGAAGGCTTAAGGCAAAAGGGCAAATAGTGGTTTGATTTTGCCTTATTGTTAGGATAAGATTCATCACGAAGAATGACGATAACACCGAACAATTCTCTGAAGTTCCTTGTAAGCAATAATAGCAATTAAATATTGTAAAAGGCGTAGGTATTACCTGGAGAAAATCATAACACGAGGAAAAAAAAATTGTAGGTTAATAAAAGGAAACATGCTAGTTTTTTGCGTGCAAATTTTTTTTATTTCTTTGCCCAGTTGGCGAGTACCTTCAGAATGCTGAATGTCTATCTTCCTAGTTACAAAGAGTTTTTCGCCAAAATGTCACTTGGTAAGAAAAGTTCTTTTTTCATCTTGTTCGCATTCACGCCAACCCTTTGTATCCATTCCAGTCGAGGGGAAAAATGACTCAAGTCATTTTTTTGTCAAAATTAAAATGGTGATGACATCTTATAGCTTCTTTAAAGACTATCCGATTATATGTTGATATTTTCAAAAAACAATAGTTCTTTAAAATCATTGCCAATAAATTGTCATGCAATTGGACTCTATATGGTGTGGACAATATTATTTTCCCATTTTTTTTTTTTTCAAAATCGATTTGAGTGGAAAATTACTGAAAAACTAGATTCTCAACTTCCGAAAATGCTTTGCCCACAAGCCGAAATTGAGGAATTTACCCATACTCTGACATTTATTTAAAAAAGTGAGTAATTTCATCAATTCATCATTTCTACTTAATTTCGTTTTGGCGATTGTACATTGTATCTGTAAACGTCAAATTTAAAAAATCTAGTGTCATAATGCCGTAATTTTTGTATTGTTTTGTGACGATAGTTTACCAGCTACGATAAGTTCCGAAAATGCTACTGTTTGGTTACCATTTTTTGACAAAGAAAAGTAAATTTGGTAAAAATTTAGATTTCCGTAAAATATGTCACTAAAATGACAGTATTGAAACTGTATTATAACTACAATGTATCAGTTTTATTTCGGCTATGTATCGTCTTCACAGTTGAAAACCAGAGTTGAACCTATATTCCATTTTCTTTGGGCACCTAGATGTTTCGGCTGATATCTTTGCGAGAAATACCCGGTAGAAAATGAAGTTTATGAATCATAGCAATGTAGTATGAGTTTTTGAGTAAAACTTAATTGAAAGAAAATAATTAAAACTCAATTTTCATGCAGCATGTTAACATTTGTTAATAGGAGTCGTGAATTAGGGAAAGCTTTGTCATGTCGAAAAGTGAATATCTAGATATTCAGTTATTTTTGACCAAATGGCTCATAAAAAAAGCTCATCATTATGTTTTAATCATAAAACTATCGCCTGTCAAAGTTACAGAACCTCACGAGTGCGATAAAATTAGTTTCGTTTCAGTTTCGGACGTTTTTCCATTAATTTTATCGATGCGATAATTACAGAGCATGGGCACAGGAGTCATGAATTAGGGAAAGATGTTACATGTAAAAATAGAATATCTTGCTATTCAGTTATTTTTGACAAAACGGCTCATAAAAAAGTTCATAGTTATATTTTAATGAACAAAAAGCACTTTTCTATATGCTACCCATACACCCTGTATTAAAAAGCCCAAAATCCCACGCGGTGCAAACCCAGCGACATTAACGCTGTCTTTTTTGACAGCTAACCTGACAGACAACAGTCAAGCCTCCACCAACTCGTCGCAAATCGTTTCAAAGCCAACAATCTTTTTGAAAAAAACCGCGTCTTTTTAAAGAAATTACGTTTTTACCACAAATATTTTACTTTAATTATTGCAAATAAACCTCAAGCATTATGTCGGAACTAATTAAATTGGAGCGGGATGAAGAATTCATGGGGAAAATCGAAGATGACAACAGTCTTAAGTGTGGCGAGATCGTCTTCTCAAATAATACACGATTTTGCTTTACGTGCGTGTTTTGCCCGAGAATTTGTGAAAGATTTAAAGAATTTTACCTTCATGTTCTCTATGATCATTTGAATTACCTGGAAGACTATCAATTCAGTGACGATGAGGAGGAGCCTTCGTTGCCACATTTTATTCAATCAAAAAAGAACAAAAAATCCATTGTCGCAATGGAATTGCTTGAGGCTGAAATGGATAACGAATCGGTGGAGGTAAGAAATGATTACGATTGTGTGATTTCATTATTTCAATTTATTTGGGTTGTGGAACTTGCATTTAATAGAGCCAATGTTAGCTTGAGAATTTAGCGCAATCACCACGTGACCTTATCACGACGACAAAACTTTGAAGTGCCGACGTGGTCATTGCTGAACAGAATCTCGTATCCTGGAACTTAAGCAGCTCCATGGCGTTTCCTTAGCCAAGCATCTCGATTTCCAGATTTATTCCGATAAGATCCAAGAACAACTACAGAGGATAGGGAGCGGACTGCGGGCATAAATGGTTGCACGTAAACCCATGTCTTCCCAATTTCATGTCTCTTCGTTTCCTTTCTGTGCACGCTATTTCAGCTCAAAGGTGTTCTCCATAGATGTTCTCCTCTCTCGATCTACCCACGATTGCATTATCATCCGCTTAGGCTATTATCATCGACGTCTAGGAGTAGGTGTTTCCTCTAGCTGCTGCCTTATCGCATAGTGGTAACAGAGCGACCACCGTGAGGTGGTAATCTTGACGATAGCCCGGGGTACTAGCATGCACGATTCGTAAGCCCCAAGTAATCGATGCCGGGATGCGATAAGGGGACTAATCAACCATCTGAACTCTTCAACCACTTCCCCGTGGTATTGCCGTCAAGTATTACTTCGCGGGGCTGGTTAGTATTTTACGCTGTGCTTCCTGTTTCTGCTAATTCTTCTCACCTTATTTTCTCTATTTTTCTCAGCTCGATTTGTACCTTTGCCACAAATCTTGTTATTGCTGTCCAGCCTTCCTCTGAGCTTGGCATTTCTTCTACAATTCAATAAGAATTTGAGAGGTTAATTTTCCATTCTGCAACGCGAGCGCAATGAAATATGGCGTGCTCTTTGTCCTCCTTCTTTGTCCGAAACGGTGGATATTTTCGGCAGCCATCGTGGCCGGATAGGAACTGCGTAAGGTGGTAGTTGCAGTCCCCATGCTATCGTTGTAGCCAAAGAGCGATTCTCGGTATTTAGTAGTTTAAATATCCATCTGCCTTTCGTTGGGATAGGTATCAAATACCTGGGAATAAGTATCAGCAGCAGCAACGAAACCAACGACTGCATTCAGGAAAGAATCATGGCTGCAAACAGATGTTCCTACGGATAGGCTAAGATTTTCAAATCCAACATCGTGTCCCGAAGAGCGAAGATAGGCGTATACAAAGCAATTAAAAGATCCAACAACAGAAGAGAACCAGATTAGAGTCTTTGAGCGGAAAATTGATGGGCCTATACACTTGGCAAACGGAGCATGCATGATGAAACTTCTGCAATTATGCGACGGTGAAGATGTGGTCAAATTCGCAAAGGCGCAGCGGCTCAGATGGGCCGGGCATGTAATTTGCATGTCCGAAAGCAGGCAGCAAAAGGCTATACTCACCTACACACCGTGCATAACTAGAGCTACAGGTAGGGAGGTCGCGCCTAAATCGCTTGACGACGTTATGGCCGACATAAGGAAGCTGGGAATCAGGAACTGGAAGGAGACGGCAAAGAATAAAGTGGAGTGGAGAAAACTGGTTGATGCAGCTAATAACTCTTACTTACTTAGTTAAGGTGGTGCTACAGTCCGGGGTGGACCTGTGCCTCAGTCAACAAGCTTCGCCAGCCAGCTCTGTCTCTAGCTAGCCGTCTCCAGTTTCGCACGCGAAGTTGGCTGAGGTCCCCTTCCACTTGCGTGCGCCACCTGAGTCTCGGTGCTCCTCTATCGCGTCGTCCCTGCGGTGTGGATTCGAAGATTTTTCGGGCCGGGGCGTTGGTGTCCATCCGCTCTAGATGACCCAGCCGTAGACGTTGTGTTTTGACTCTTTTGGCTAGGTCTGTATCGCTGTACAGCTCGTACAGTTCGATGTTATATCTCCTCCTCCACTCTCGGTCTGTGCAGATGGGACCGTAAATCGTCCGAAGAATTTTCCTCTCGAAGCAGCCTCAAGTGTTTTCATCCGCCTTTGACAGGGTCCATGCTTCAAAGGCGGATGAAAACACAGCTAATAACTCAGAGATTTTTTTAATGCCTCCTTGTTTGTTTTCCGACCTGAAATGTTGCGAATTCAACGGTCTTGTGCGGCTAGTAATCAGCCCAGCTTTTGTTTTGTGGTCCGCTAGTTCGAGTCCAGCGGTCGTTGGCCAATCTTTTACGTGAGTAATAGCTTGGTTGTCTGCTAACTCCACTGCATTGATCTGTTTACGTACTACGACGACAGCAATATCATCAGCCAAGCCGGTTATCGTTACCTCTTCTATTAGTCTTATTCGTAGGACTCCGTCATACATTATATTCCACAGTAGCGGCCCTAAGACCGAACCTTGTGGGACTTCCGCGCGGTGACTTTGTAGACTTTTGATTCTTCGTCTGTACTGTAGCTTAGCTTCCTGTTGCTTAGGTAATTCATCTTGGTGAGAGATCTTTTAATAAAGGACCATTTGGCCGAGTTGAAAGCGTTTCTTATGTCCAGCGTTCTCACTGCGCATTATTCTTTTAGCCATCTTTTTCCTGCTATCGCGTGTTCTGCTATTTCAGCAACTGCTCTTATAGCCTCCACAGTAGATCGGTTTTTCCTAGAGCCGAAACGTCATAGGTAACCTGCCGTCTATCGTTCGTCCGACAACAGCGTTTCGTCGACTACCTACTCTACAATCCCTATTTTCTAACCCTTCTCTGTTTGAAGCGAGGGTAACATCAATCCCCTCTTGTTATTTTCATTTGCCACGAAAGTGGCTGAACTGCCTCTGTTTCAAAAGTGGAGTGAGGAATCATATAAACATTCGCCTCTTGCGTTTATGTCACTGCTTCTTCGTTTTGACATAGTTTAAACCTCTAAACTAAACTATTCCGAATATTTTTATTCCTAGAACTAGGTTACCATGTTTATCCGATGGTTTATATTATTGCGTAAAGGAGCCCATTGCATGACGCCGTACTTCGCCATTTGCCGATCAGTTCACCAGGGATGATTGATCATTGCATCCTTCAATGGAAACCTTTAGTTTCGGAGCCCCAGATTCACATGTCGTACAGTTTTTTGACTTTTACTTGAGTCTGATTTGGTGTGCTTTGTTCCTACTACACTGCCCTGAGTTTTAACTTTTATTTACTCACCTCACAAATATCCACTGCGACTTTATCAGTTTTGAGTTACGCATCTCGTTGGTAGCATATATTTAGTCTTGTTTTTGTTCGCAAACGTAGGTACTCATAATCCAATCATTTATTATCTTCTTGCAGCTGGACAAAAACGACTACATTAGGCAATTTGAGAGATTTGCAGCGGCACCTTTCATTAAAACGGAAATAAATGATGCGGAAGCGGAAAATAACTCCAACGCTGATAACATGTCATCAAGATCCAGCTATTCATCACGTCCTCAGCACATGAACAATCCCGAGGACATCCTTCATATCGAAATTCTGGAAGCACCGAGTGAAAATAATTTTGAACCGGAGGACACAATCGATCCACCCAACGAGGGCCGCATTCCGGAATCTGACAATGAGGCCGACGCAGATATCTTGGGTAGTAATACTGACCTCAATCTCGGGAGCATGGATGAAGAATTTGACTCCAGTCCATTCAAAGACGATTCGAAAGCGACCAAAGACACCGTTTACAACTGCCCCGGATGCAAAAAAATCTTTACGACCAAAAATGGCGCAAAACGGCACATGGACAACGTTCATCATGGAAAAATTGAGCAATTCACCTGTAACACATGCTCAAAAGTGTTCAGAACTGAAACTCAGCTGGAAACTCACATAAAAAGGCATTTGGGCGTTAAGCCACACTCCTGTGAAATGTGCGGTGCATCGTTTACCGATAAGTCCAACTTGAATGTGCACATATTGCGACATAAGGGCATTAAGCCACACAAGTGCAGCCACTGCGAGAAGTGTTTTCATTCGACAACGGAACTCAAGCTACACATACGAACCCATACGGGCGAGCGACCGTTTGTTTGCGAAGTTTGCGGTCGAAAGTTCTCCAATTCTGGTCATCTGTGCAGTCATAGGCGTCGCCATCTGGGCGAGCGACGATACGAATGTGATGTTTGTCATAAGAAATTCTTCGATCGGAAGCTGCTCAAGGATCACCAAGTAATGCACTCAGACGAGAGGCCCTTCGAGTGCGTAGTATGCGGAGCTACGTTTCAGAGAAGAAAAGCTCTGATGCAGCACGATAAACTGCATAGTGACGTTAAGCAGTACGTGTGTAAGCTATGCGGGAAATCTTTTGCACAAAACGCTGGTCTGTATTCGCACATGAAGTGCCACTAGTCACAAGAGCTTTTAGACTCAACTAAAACCATACAAATTAGTTTAATACATTTATTAAAAAAAAAAAAACGGGAATCACAACTTTTTTTTCATGAAAAAATACATTTTTTCTTTTGCTTAGATCTAGATCTACGTTTGCTATGAACTACAAAAGGTTTGGCATTGACAGAAACACCCTGGAATGGTTGTGTAAACGTTATACGTCGTGTCGTGGCATTGAAATGACGCTTTGAGGGATTTATTGAGGGACTAATGAAAAATGGCAGTCAGCAGAGAGACTGAAAGGAACCTATGAGGCGAAGTTTATTGGAGGAGCAGCTGGCTGCCAGTAGAAATCAATGTGGCATAATTCTTATGTAAGTCTCTTCTTGTTACTCAAGACTTCAGAAAATTGTAAATGAGAAAGTCAAAAATTGTCAAACATGGAAGCTTTCGACTGTGAAGACGCATTGTACTCGGCAAGGTGCTCCACCGGGCTTAAAATTGCTGCTATTAACTAACAGCTTCCTAGAAACTAAACCTAGCTTTTAAAAACCAGGTTGAACCAATACAAACGTAGGAAGTTTCGCTTTAATAGCTGGGACACAATGAGTATCTGTGTCTGTGGCTGTGTCTCGCAGCTCAGCTTACGGGAACACGTATATAGCGACGCAATGCATATCTCGCTGTGTCTCTGATTTTAGGTGAAAAATGTGGCAAGACACAGAGACAGACACAGACACACATTGTGCCCGGCTTGTAAAGTTTTTTTTTTTCCACAGTAATGCTCAGTTTTCGTCGGAAGTGTTGGGACAATGCATGGAAAACGCAAGATCTTCATCAAGTGATACTTGTTCGCCTCTCCGAAACTAAGTGGATTCGGGTTCAGTGACAAGTTTCATAACTGAACGGCTGTTCAATTGTAGGTTTCAAGTCCAAATTCACACACCTAATTGAGGTTTCCGGGTTTGGTTTAGTCGGCAGTGGCACTTGTCAGAGAGTTATTAGCATCGATCGGTGGTCACATCAAGGCATCAAATGAAGGCTTTTATAACTCCAACCCAGGAGTGCGAGGTCTTGTTCTTGGTATCCGCAGAAGTTTTAGGTCGAGTCAAAACACTTGGTACCGACTGGCCTGCTATCAACGAGGTTTCTTCTTCGGGAATGTACCTTACAGCAATCGATTTGGGTTTGCCTACGAGTTAAATAACCGAATCGGCTTTTAAATTTTTGGTGGAAGTCCAAATGGATTAAGTCAAAAGTGGCACGTGCCAAAGGGTTTAATGCAGGGTTCCATCATTCCCAACCAGAGTGCGAGGTTCGATCATTCCGCACGCAGAATGACTGGCTCACTTGCTACTAACGATATCTACTCCTTCCGGAGAGTATCTCCCAGCAATAGATTTGGGTTTGCAGGCGAGTTTCATAGCCGAATCAGCAGTTCAGTTTTTAGTTTTGAAATCCAAATTCCTACACGTTGTCACGTGTCAAAAAATTGGAAAGACCACCCTCTCGTCACATCATTTAGCTTTAGTCCGAGACATTAACGCAGGCTTTCATCATTCCATCCGGGTACTGCGAGGCTTCGTTCTTAATGAACGCAGAATTTTAGGATCGAATCAAAACACTTGTCGCCCACAAGTGTGAATTTTGGTCAAACGTTTTTAGAAGGGATCAGTTCAATCAAATCAGAAAAAGAAACGATGAACAACTCCCAGGAGTTAGGAGGAGTTGCTTTTTTTTTTAGATTTGTACTCGGCTGATTGAGAGGCACAGCTTACAATAAAGGATTGCAGTACGTCCTGGTTTAAACGCAGCTGCAAAGTGCATTCCAAATGCCACGACTTGTCATTTAATGTCTTCAAAAAAAACGAAAAATCCTACAAAATACAAACAAACAAAGTAAACAATAAACAGTTATAATACCTTACACGGCAGAGTATCTGGCTCAAAAGCGAGTTCCATTACTCCCGCTAAACAATATTCACTTGTATCTTAATGACCAGTCTATCGTTTTCAATGAATCCCTTGCGAAAGATGTCAGCGATATGCGCATATTCGAGAAATCCAAAGCCCCGAGGGCTGATGCGCTCCTTTGGCTGGTGGAATGCCAAAAAGTCCGACTTCGACATGATGGTGTCGTACTGCGAGAGCTGTTGGTCCTTCGGATGAATCATGCAGAATTTCAAGCGCCCATTGAATGGCCAATCGAGATGGAAATCATTCTCCGACTGCATTAGGTGCACATGCAAGCTCAGGTGCTCCATTCGATGCACATTGATGCGTGCACAGAATTTGTAGCCATGCGGCGTTGTATAGCACTCGCGGCTGTAGAAGCGGGTGTTCATGTTGCGACGCATCTCCTCCACCAAGCTACCAAAGTTGGCTACCTCCCAGACGATCACACCGTTGCTGTAGCGTGGGTCTACAACCGGGTCAGTTATTTGCTTGGTGAGATTTTCAATTTTGATATCTTGTTCGCGGCAGCGCTGCTCCAGAACGACAATCCTCTGGTACATGGCCGTGATGAGATTCTCGTCGGCCTCGTTGGCGTACTGTGCTGGTGGTGGGGGCAGCCCTGCTGCTGACTGTCCGTTGTAGACTTTATGCGGCGGAGCCCAGGACGCCAGAGATTGCTGTTGTACTGCTTCCAAGATGAGATTCATGTGTTGTTCGATATCGTTTTGAATGTGCTCCTGAACACTGGGCCCGTTTTCCGTGGCAATGAAGGAGCACTTGATCGTAGCAAAGGGACACCTCTCCTCGACTGGCGATGGCAGCTGATAGGGGCACTGCAACAAGTGCTTGTCGAATTCGATTGGCGAGCAAATCACGTCACAGCCGAGGCCACTGTTGGGGCACTTCCACTTGATTTGTTCAATTTCACGTCGGGTAAAATTGTCCGGAAATATGTCGTGCTCGGTGGAGAGCTTCTTATTGTCGAGGGGGCAGCAATGGTTGCCATTTTCCAGCCACGAATAGATGCACGACTTACAGAATCGATGACCACAAGTCGTCACAACTGGCTCGTTAAGCCAGTGAATGCAAATAGGGCATTCGTGTCTCCCCTCTGCTGAATCATCTAGCAACGATGTGCACAGTGAAGTAGATGTAGTCCGTGGATGTACGTTTCCGGCGGGAGGCGCCGCTCGAACAGGAGAATTCGGCGAAGACATAGTTAAATGCTTTTTAAGAGATTTCAGAAGTGATTTTTGTGCGAATGAAAGCAAAATAAAACTCGAACTGTGTGCAAAATAGAAACAAAAACGAAAACAAACGTCTGTGTTTTGTGTGGGTTTGTTTTTGACTGAAAAAAATTGACATTTGCTTCAAGACTGAGCGATGACAGGTGTCAAAAATGATTTTTGCCCAGTTTTGCTCAATTGTGACAGTTGGGGAAAAGTCAGCGGAAGCAGATTAGAAGTGCTTTTCTCAAGCTTGCAGTTATTTTTAACGGATGTGCTGTTTTACCGTAAATAAAATGAAAATAATTTTATTCTGCTTCAGTGTCTTAGGCCAAAGTTTAAATTATGAATCTTTTAAATTATATTTTTCATCGAACCAAAGAAGAAAGTCATTTAAACTGAATCTCTTTTGACAAAGTTTCCGTAGTTTCCGCGTCCGTAGTTTAATTTACGGACGCATTTATTGCAATTATTCGTAAATTGATTTACTTTTTTTTGTAAATCTACGCAAAAGTATAAAACTGTGAAAAGCGAAATGACCGGAAAAAACGATAAAGATGAAAACCAGAGAAATTCGTAAGACCTCTTTTCTCTGGTTGGCGCTAATACAGTCAAAGTGGTTCATCAAATAAGAAGAAAAGCAGATTGCCCTATTCCAGAGCTTCATAAGGCAACGAACAGTTAAATAAAGGAAATGTTGTACCTTATTTCATCGGATGGACTTTGATTTTCTGGTAAGTTTTGTGCTAACATTAAGATTTTCCTAGAGCTGTTCTATAAAGTTGGTCGCGATAGCATTAGTCGGTCGAGTAACATTATGTTCATGATTTTTTTTTGCGCTTAAACCACTCCAAACCGGGGACCTGGGCTTAACAAACAAGCTTCGCCAGCCAGCTCTGTTTCTAGGTAGCCGCTCTCCAGTGCTGCACGCGAAGTTAGCTGAGGACCCTTTCAATTTGCATACTGACGGGTCGAAGTCAAGTAGAGGAGTAGAGCTGGTATAGTAGGGCTGAGGTGCCACAAACATACCACTCTGAGTCCACAATTTTCAAGCCGAACATTTTGCGATGAACGAAGAAGCCCTCTGCATTTATGATAGGAAATCTCACCAATGTCAAGATCTCGCTATTCTCTGACAGCCAGGCAGTCATAAAAGCTCTAAGAAGCGTCAGTTTAATTCCGAGGCTGTCTGGGACTCTGGGAATTTCACCAAATTTTGAATACTCTGGCTAGCAAAAGCAATGTGAAGCTGATTTCGGTGGCATAAGACACGAAAACTATGAGGGTAATGAAAAGGTTAACATGCAAGCCAAATGGGGAGCTGAGATTACCTTTTTAGGGCCTTTTACACTCTTCGGTTCCACAATGGCAGATATTAACCAATAAATAATAAGTTTGGACTATCAGTTTCTCTTCACAAAAAAGGAATAATATGGAAGGTCTCAGGCATTCCCGAAAATTCCTCAGATTTAACCCCAGAGCAGCCAAGGAAGCCCTAGAACTCAACAGTTGCCTGATCTAGGACTATTATGTGGTGCTGTCGACATTATAATGCACAACTACCACCTCTCCAACAGCACTGAAACCTGTAGGGACTGTGGAAAAGCGACTGTGAACGATTTTTAGATAGATTTTGCTGCTCTTGCTTTCCACAGACTGAAAATTACTGTGAAACCCAATTTACCAGGGAATGCACATTAAAACAACCCGTCTACGAAGGTTATCAAGTTTAGAGTAAGCCTTAAAAACCTAGATCAAAAGAAGGGGCACAATAGATCTTTTAAGTCGCATTACAAGTGGGTATTACACTCGCACCCTATAGATTCAATTCAATTCAACTCGCGTGTGTCATGGGAGTTTTTGGTGCTCCTCTACTGCGCTGTGGTGTGGATTCAAAGGTATTCCGAGCCAGGGCATTTTGGTCTCCATACCCGCTCTTAGGTGACCCAGCGATTGCGGTCGTTGTATTCTGATTCTTCTGAGAAAAAAAAGTGAACGCATCCAAGGGCAATTTTTGGTATACATACATAAATCGTTCAATTACAGTTTGAATTTTGATGGTTAACCAGTGGGTAAGTGCAAGAGTTGGTCTAGTAACGAACTTCTAAATACCCGAGCCTATTTACTATGTAACACCAAATTTAAAAGCTTTTTTTGGCCTGAATTTATATGCTTTATGTCATTTATTTGTATTGACCACGCCCCCAAAAATGCGTTTGGGCTAAAAACGAAAATTTAATTAATTCTAATCTCGTAAAAATCATGAGAGAATCCGTTAAAAGCGAAAGCAACTGCTTAAAAAACTTTTTTTTTTTAATCGCCCCCTAAAAGTGGGCGGAGCTCAATACTTTGTATGTAACAAACTTACCAACTGGTAATATCTTTAATATTTGTCATAATTTTTTTTTGTCATAGAATGAATCTTACGAGAAATCAGGTTTTTAGAGATCCAACTTGTTAAAAGTGGGCATGGTCGATTGTGTGGGCGGTCAATTTTGAGTCTTATTAAAGTCTTCTGACCACTGTTGCTCTGCATCAAAATTGAATTGAATTCCTACGCCTTGTCCAACTTGACCAAATGGCATTTTGAAATCAAATGTGAATTGGAGGTTAATCTCACATTGAAGTCAATTATGGGCGTGGCTGTGGGTCGATTTTATGGCAGTGGGTCACTTCAAGTTTTAGCTTTCTAGCTCAGTTTTAAAGACCTAAAAACTTCAGACAAATGTTTTGGCGCTCATTCTAGAAAGTTCTATAACCAGAGAGAAGCAAATTGAAACATACACTAAACAAATATTGAATTTTCATAATAAATTAAAATTTTTGAGAAAGAAGGAACGGAAAAATACGTGTTTAAGACCATATAGCTTTTTAATTACTTCATAAAACAGTCGATATTGGGCAAACATGTATATGGCAACCGCAACTAAAGCAAAGGCTTAAATCAAGTTTTGTTTAAACCGTTTTATAATTGCGGTTTTGACGTATTTTCGAAAAAAACGTAAAAAAATTTTGTCCCCACCACTATCTTCGATGCTATAAATGATTTGAAAAAACTACACACATCAGAAGTTATTTGTAATTTTAGGGAAAACTATAGAAATTTTTTGATTTTTAGAACCAATTAAAATGAGATTTGGTTTGTATATAAAACGTATAAAGACTTATGCCTTCAGCCCAATGAACCCGATGGGTCCGTCACGTCGAAGTACACAACTGACAACTCAGTAAAATACACATGTTCTTATGGGAAGCGACGTACGTCATGTACTTCTTCTATGGGCCGCTTTCCAGAAGAACGTGTGTATTTAACTTAGGCGTATTCCTTTCAACACCGAATCGTGAAACTGGTGTGGAATACAGTAAAAAATTGTTCTTTTCTCGTGCACCTGAACGGAATCGTGCTCATGGAAATGTTCTAATGAACTCCGGATTAGTTCGGTGTCGACACCGAACTCGAAATTTCGCCACCGTCGTATTTGACGGTGGAGGCTGGTTGTAGCTCTGATTGTATATGTAAAGTGACGTTTCGAATCAATTTTCATTCGTGATTATTTACAACACGACTGAAATAGTAAGAAATCGATAAAAACTCAAATTTAAAGCTATCAAAATTAATTTTAAGTAAAAAGCACAAAAAACTAACGCCAACAAAATCACGCTACGAAATGAAAAAAAAAACTAAACAAAATGAAGTCAAAGCAAGTTGACACGTAACGTGATAATTGCACCGGTGCAGTATTCGTCGTTCTGTACACAATGAAACCGAGTATACACCACGCTGGAATTGTCGCCAACACCGAGTATTATTTGACAGCTCAGTGTGGCAGTTCGGTGTTCAAAAGAACACGCCATAAGTTGTCAGCTGTATACTTGAACGTGACGGAAGCAACGGATTCATTCGGCTGAAGGCTTTACTTAATGTAGCGCTACAGTCCGGGTCGGATCTGGGCATCAGCAAACATGCTTTGCCAGCCAGCTCTGTCTCCAGATAGCCGTCTCCAGTTTCGCACGAGAAGTTGGCTGATGTCCCCTTCCACTGCGTCCGCCACCTGAGTCCCGGCGATCCTCTTATGCGCCGGATTGCGTGGATGCGCGTGGATTAGAAGATCTTTTGGGCCGGAGCGTTGGTGTCCATCCGCTCAAGATGACCCATTCTATCGCAGCCGTGGTATTTTGACTCTTTTGGCTAGGTCGGTGTCGCTGTACAGCCCATACAGTTCGATGTTATATCTCCTCCTCCACTCTCCGTCTATGCAGACTGAACCGTAAATTGTCCGATGAACTTTCCTCTTGAAGCAGCCTTAACTGTTTCCATCCGCCTTTGATACTATAAAGTACCGTTTCAAAAAAATCTCTGACAAAGAAAATTTTTTTGGGGTCCAAAAGAAAAATGAAGTGGGCCTAAAATATTGCTCGACTTTTTATTTACGCGTAAAATCATTAAAGTTGATTTACTCAAATGGTAGTGCTAAAAAATGCCGATAACTTCTGTTTCCGTCTCATCACCCAAATTTTACGCAAGCATAAACAAATTAAGTAACAATCCAATATAGGTTAAAAATTTGAAATCAAAAAACCCATCCGTCTTTTTTTTTCAGTTCAAAAAAATTTACTTCTCACCCTGCGTTTCGATAAAAACTTGAGTACCTTTTTCCTTAGCTCTAAAACGCCCAAAATAAATATAGAAGACTTACAATAAAAATTATAACAGTGCCTACGTTAAAATTAATGAAAGAATATTTTTAAGAATTTTCGGGCAAATACTCAAAGATGTCCCCTTTATTTACTACACTGCAATAACAGCATTAAAAAACTTGTATGCACAGAGTTTATGCATTTATCTTCTTAAAATTGCACTCGAAATGTTATATATATATGCCAAAAAGACGGAAATTGCCATTAAAAGAAAAACGTAGGGTAAAACCCCCAGTAACGAGCCCCCTTAAGGAAAGTTTTGAGTTCGTTGCTCTTCCAAAATTTATTACTTAGATATACGGAAGCAAGTTTATCATTTTAATAATACTTGATGTATTACTATTTGAAATAATTAATAACTTTTTAAGAAAGAATGACTTAAGCCGCGTTGTCACAAGCAACGTAAAACAGGAACAGAAAAAGAATCTCATACATTAGCAACTGAAACCTAATTTCGCTGAATGCTTTTTGCGTTGCTAATGTATGAAATTCTGTTTCTGTTCCTGTTTCTGTTCCTTGTGATTACGTGGCTTTAGATTTAATAAATTTAAATAAAGTAGAAAATGAGACATAAGCCAATACCGAGCCCCCTCTGTTCCTAATTCGAGCCCTTAGCTTTCCAGTAACGAGCCCCCCATATAAATCATAGCATGACAAGGAAAAATGTGCAACAGTGCGTATAAAAAAGTTTCAATTCGTCTTCGAGGTATTAATAAATTGCCTTAAATGAAATTGCCACGCCTCCAAACAATTGGGCGGGATGAAAAACATATTTGTAATGTGCTTTATTCATATTTTGGGCTTAAACCCTCTTTTTAACTTAAAGCATCACTTTTCTTAAAAAAAAAATTGGGCGAAGTACCATGGGCGACGCGCTCGCATCTCGGCTAGCATGACCTGTCTAGGAAGTCTGTCAGGGGGCATGCGAACAACGTGTCCAAACCATCGAAGAATCGATCGCTCCACTCGGAGAAGTAGCTGCTCAACATTAAGATTCCTACGAATACTGATGTTTCTCACTCTGTCCCTTAGAGCAACACCAGCAACGCACCTCAGGAATCTCATTTCGGGTGCTTGTACCCGCGATCTTATTCTTTCGGTCATTACCCAAATTTCGTGACCATAGATGAAGGTCGGAACGAACACTGAATTAAAAACTGAGATCTTTGCTTTCACTCCAAGCTCAGCTTTCCTGATGACCGGCCGGCGCAGTTCCTTTACTATTGCTCCAGCTTGGCCAATTCTACAGGACAACTCAGTATCACTCCTCCCATCTTTCGTGAAAAAGACCCCGAGATACTTAAACTTCTCCACCTGTTTTAATGGAACTCCATTTATGTGCAGGGTACACTGCACAGGAGTTCGGGAAACAGCCATCACTTCCGATTTGTTCACGTTTACTTTCATCCCAGCATCACCACAGACGGCTGCAAACCTATCCAGTGCTCGTTGAAGTTCCTCTTTGGATGATGCAAGGATGGCCAACCCTGCAAGGTCGGGCTTAAGAATAGCCTTGAGGTAGGTATGCCTGTCGTAAGAGCCGACTGAAATCCACTGGAGGAAGTAATCTTCAGGCATAAGAGATGCTGTCCAGAGGTATAAACTCCTTGTGGGGCCACCCTTGGCAGTAACATAGCTGAAAAAGATGAACCTCAAGGTTTAAAAAAAATCCAACAGCATCTGTTACATATTGTGCGGCTTGTTCGTCAGCGTTTGATCCCAGAGGGACGGCTGAACATCAAATAACAGTAATCCAGGAGCGTCGGAACGAGCGGCTTCCTGGTCGGCGTCTGTTTTCCGGGTTAGGATCGGCCGAAATTAAACCTGGCAGCTAGGTATAAAATGAAATGAAAACGAAAACAGCCTCGGATATTTGCTGATCCTGGTAATCCAGGGCACCCTTTGGAGCTGGGCCTGCGGGGTGTCAGCATGCGAGCGCTTGGTGGTCGGAAGGTCGACCGGGTTTAACCTGAAGAAGTTACTGGCAGCCCGTCAATGGTGCCGCTATCCATTACGGGGGGCGGAGGGGGACAGCGCCAAGTCAAAATAAGGGCTTAGGTAAGAATTAGAAGGGCTTATTATAAGAATGCAAAAAGTGTTTTTTTTTTAACAGAGAGTGTCGAACATACGGGCCTGAGCCTGTGTGCAGAACAAAGCGGTTTCCCGAATTTCACGTCTCTAGCTTAATTTCAAAGGCCTTAAAATAAAACTTTACACATAAAGACTGACAAACTTCCGTCTACTCATACCTACCTAACAAGTTTAATGAATAGTTTGTAAGAACGCGTTCAAATATTCAACGTAGACCCTCAAGACCTTTTAGAGATCTGATCGAGACCGACAGGAGAATTGAATAAGCCATGTCCTTCATTTCGTTCATCTTTATGTATGAAAGTTTTAGGTCTTTAGAATAAAGCTAGAGAGCTGAAACTTGAACCAAGGCTGAACTCTTATGTTGCACAGACAAAATGTTGAAATTGGTTAAATCTGCCGACGGCCACGCTCACATTGAGAGAACCTCTAATGCACATTTTGTTTCAAAAGACCTTTTGACCAAATTAAACAAGGTAAAGGAATTCAAATTTTTGTGTATAGAAACTGCGGCTGAAAACCTTTAAGACGACGAAAATTGAACTGCTCACACCATCGACCATGCCCACTTTTGCAGTGTTATGTCTTTAAAAACTTTATTTTTCTGCAAATTCACTCTTAGTCGTAAAAATATTATAAGATGAATATTACGCATACTAGTACATATTTTTTAAGTTTCCTCCATACAAAATTATAAGCTCAGCCTACCTTAAGGGGCGTTTTTAGGAAAAAAATGTTTTTTTGGCTTAAATGATCATTTTCAACTCATTTCCTCACGGTCCTAACGAAATAAGATTAAATGATTTTCTTCTTAGTCCATGCCTACTTTTTAGGGCTTGGCCCATACACATCATTGACTTCGAATGAAAACATTCAGGCCAAGACCTTCATGATTTGGTGTTGCTGGGTAAATAGAGTCGTGTATTTAGTAGTTCGTTACAGACGAAGTCTTGGACTTACTTTCTTCTGTTATGTTCGCAATATGCCTCCCCCTTTATTCAGAGTGTGGCTTTAAGAAAGAAATTTTCTAGCTATCAAGGCGGGGTTTCAGTCCAAAGTCTATGCAACTACCTAGCATAAGGTATTTAAATATTATATTTTCTACATCCCACCTACTTTCTGTAGACATGGAAATTTATATTTATAGCAGGGCTTGTCGCACTTTTCGATTTCTTTACATTTATAAAAAAAATTAGTTAATCATACGGACGTGCACAAACAAAAAAACAAAATAAGCTTGATTTTTAATTTAATTTTGTTGTTGAAAGTCTGCAGGCCTCGTTACTGGAACATCATTATTTTTAAGTCAACCCAAAACCGAGCCCCCCCAAGCTCGCCACTGGATTTCCCTATTTTTTCGTCCCAGTAACGAGCTCCCATCAAATTTCAATAAATAACTTCTTTTTCTTACTTTATCTTTTGGAAAAATGAATCATAAATTATTATTGTTATATAAAGTCGTAATTTCTTGACTTAAACTGAAAGAAAATCGCCTAACTTCTTGATTAAAGCTTCGAGTTTCTCAAGAAATTTCACAAATTATGCTCTCTTTTTCTTGCCTACCAAAGACTCGAAAGACTCAAAAAGGGCTCGAATTAGGGTACTTTATCCTAAACCCGGAAATATACTAAACAATATTTTATATGCAAATGCAGCAATAACTGTACGCTAAGCCTTCAAAAAACCGGCGGACCGCTTTGTGTATGACTTCACATATGACTTGAGGCGCAGGGACATAGGTCCAGGAGACATAAATCCAAAATTTTATTTTGGTCTTATGTCTCCTGGACCTATGTCCCTGCGCCATGACTTGATGGTCTTTTTTATGCCAAAATAAACCAACTAAAACAACCTGTCTATGTGCTTGGTGCAATGATGACCTATTATTACACTTTACGTCTAATCTCAATATTCTACGTCAACTTTTCTTACCCAAAACAAATAATTTCTTACCGCCTGATAAGAGAATTAAAATCCCATCGTTTGAAGTTAATGCGTTTTTTGCTGCTGATTAGGCTTTTCGAACTTGATCGTGTCTAAGCTTCAACTTTATCTATCAAACTACTCGTGGATAGGATTAAGAGAATTTTTTTGACAAATTATACAACGGCATTTAAATCTACAATAACTCAAACCAAATTAATTTCCTCGGGTTTTGACTTGTTTCTTTTTCAACTAGTTTTTGAGTTTTCGACATTATTGCTACGATACAATTCTCCTTTATTGTCCTAACTATATTTTTATTATTTCTTATGCCATGTCTCCACCGAACACTAATCGTCGATTAATATAAATCTTTATGAAATCCTCTACAAACCACGCAATTTACCATACAAATGACAGAAACAGAGTTTTCGTGTCAAATTAATCCTATATTTGTCCGAAGGAGCCACTTTTGGATTTATTTTAATCGTCTCCCGCTAATCTTCTTTTAATTATCGGTGGAGACATAGTATTAGCTTAAAAAAAACTTGCTAAGGTTTAGATTTTGCAAAATACAACAGAAATATTTATAATGGGGTTTCCCACGCTTAATTACACTTTCATCTGAGAGTGCAAGAGTTCGTATGTAATGATATTCGTAACTTTCCATTTTACCAAAAAATTGACGCGTGGTCAAAATTGACTTTTAGTTTGTCGGCAAAGTACAGCGTTGCCAAACTATTGCTATTGATTTGTCTGCTTCCTTTATCTTGTGCAATTGGTTAAAGATTTATACGGCTTACCTATCCTTATTTAGTCTAAGGCAACTTTTTCACTTGAGTCAACGTCATGCTAATCTCGGAAAACAATGTTCTACGTCACGCGATACTTTCCATAAGCCCGTCTGATAAGTAAATTGCGCCACGCGGTCATTAGAAAAACAAGACTTTAATAAATAATAATCATAAATGCGTCATAGGTGGAAGGGTTTTCCGCACTTAGAACTCGTTCTTGTTTTAGCTCTTGCACAACACCTCATAAATGGGAATTGCGAAGCTTATGATATTTGATTGTGCAGTCCCTCCTATCTGTAATTACTCAATGACTAAATGACTTCTTTAAGTTTAATTGTGTTGAGTTGTGCTTTTTCTACCGTGCTTCGTCTTAACTTTTCACAGGAATACCAACGTCATTTTTGTCTTTAACTATAAGTACATACATAATTTATGTGACTAACGAAGTTTATAAACCTAACTTTTTCATTTTTCCTGTGCGTCATAGGTTTTCGCTGTAAATCGGTATTTATACCCGACCCAGGGTAGTTTGATGTATGGTTTGTAAAGCAGTGAAATAATCACCGTAGAACCTCTAAGACCTTTTAAGCCATGTCCGTCCGTCCGTCCGTATTTAAACAAATTTTAGGCCTTAAATTTTAAGGTAGATAGCTAAAATTTGGTGGGTTGGCGGAAGTCCAGTCCTTTAGATCTTACTTACTTACTTACTTAAGGTGGCGCTACAGTCCGGGGTGGACCTGGGCCTCAGCCAACAAGCTTCGCCAGCCAGCTCTGTCTCTAGCTAGCCGTCTTCACTTTCGCAACGCAAAGTTGGCTGAGGTCCCCTTCCACTTGCGTGCGCCACCTGAGTCTCGGTGCTCCTCTACCGCGTCGTCCCTGCGGTGTGGATTCGAAGATTTTCCGGGCCGGGGCGTTGGTGTCCATCCGCTCTAGATGACCCAGCCATCGTAGACGTTGTGTTTTGACAGTTCGATGTTATATCTTCTCCTCCACTCTCCGTCTATGCAGACGGGACCGTAAATCGTCCGAAGAATTTTCCTCTCGAAGCAGCCTAAAGTGTTTTCATCCGCCTTTGATCAAGTTTGAAAATTTAGATCAAGTTTGAAAATTAGCTGAATCCGCCCACAGACACGCCCATAACAAGCCTGTATGTGCGACCATCTCTAATTTAAAAAAATACTTTATCCTAATTTTAGCTATGATACAATGGCGCTAGCGCATTCATTTTTGGTATGTAACATTGCCTTTGTAATTGTCTTTGAAGTAGCCAAAAAATTTTAGACTTTTCATTGACCACGCCCACTTTTTAAGGGACTTTTTAGCTTAACATGACTGTTTTTCAATAAATATATATGAAATTTGAGAAAATATTATATGACAAAAGTTGTAGATATGAGCATTTTCTAAATTTTATGTATGTATTGTATGTGCCTCCGCCCACTTTAAAAAAGTGACTTTTTTTAGTTAAAAAGGCGGAGTTTTAGGCCGAAATGTATGCAACCTCCTAGTGTAAAGCATTCATCAGTTATATTTTTATATCCCGCCCACATTTTGAAGGCGTGGCAGTTTTTTTTGGTATGGTCGGTATTTTGCAATCCGTCGTCGATGGACTGAAGCTTTTGCATACAGACTGTTGTACTTTCCCACTTGTTTATTTATAATTAAATACATACCTACCTTCATACGTAGTTAAAAAGTAAATTCAGGTATGGTATCGTTTTTAGAGGTCCTTTGTTAAGAAGGAGGTGTTTTAATCCGCAAAGTGTCCGTCAAGTTTAAACCTTTTAATTTAAAATGCATTTTGACAGAATTACTTGGTGACATGGATGGGCGGAATTAAACATCTTAGGCTTAAAAGTATATGAGATACATAATAATTATGTGCCTATATTTTTTTATTTAATTTATATTTTATACCAGATAGATTTTTTCTTCCACTTTCTTCAAGCTGGGGCACTCAAGGTTAAGGTTACATAAGATAAAGATGACGTTCACACCAGTAAAAAAAAAACACATTTTATTAGTTCAGTTTACGCTTTTATCTACGTTCTCTCTAGACCACTGACGCGTTTGTTTGTTTTCAATAATCAAGTTGCAATAATATATTTTTTAGGAAAATAACTTGTTGTTCAAATATGTATGCCTATATCAAAAATTTAATACCTACTGTACTAAATTAGAATAATATTTTTTGCAAGCGCAAATCGTTTGCAAATCGCTGCCACCGAACGTTAAACTGTATTTATTTGGGCCTATTAGCTGCATAAAATGTTGTTTTCAAATCACCCAAAAAGTGGTTGTCATGGACAAAATGTCTAGACTTCTGCGCACAGCACGAATAAATAAATAAATAAAACTTTTGCCTTCTGGGAAGGGTATACTAGTGCCGAATCGGGACCCTTGCCTTTTAGTTTTTCTGAAGAAAATTACTCCTAGCTGGCTTAAGCATCAATAAGAAAAGTTTACAGGTATAAAAAATAAAATCAATTTTAACCACACTTACCGTAACAAGAAAATAAACTCAGTAAATAAATGAATGTTAACCTCATTTTGGCTATCCCCGTAAATTAAACAAAAGCACTTGAAGTTGGAAATAAACTAGGGATCGAAGACGCCCAGAAATAGTTGTATCAACTGTTCAAATAATTGTACAACTTCTACCAATGGATTTGCACAACAGCCATAGACATATAGTGCAGCAGAAGCCTACAAAAAAATTGCGTATATTAATTTAAAGAGTTTTGTATAGTAGCTTTATTCTTCTTCAAATTTAGTCTCGACCCATTTTTTTTTTAAATTTTAAAACAATAACATAACTAACTAGTGGGAAGGTTACAATCCGCTTTGGCGAATCGTTGGATACCCCATCCAAATTATATACACAAATACATATATCGAATAAAACACGTTTATAAGATTGAAAATTAAATATGTTCACGCCCAATCATAACACTAAAGCGAGGATATTGTTAACCAAATTTCAGCTTCCTATGAAAACTTTGATAATAAGTAATCAAAGTAAGTAAAGTGGGCGTGTCAGTGTGCGGATTTCAAAAATTTTTACACTTGTGCTGCTTCGGGACCTAGAAAGAACAGACATCAAGTTTCAGCTTCCTACCTCAAAATTTAATGCCTAAAAACTGCCGACAGACAAACGGACGGAAATGGCTCATTCGACGAGAATTCGGTCTCGACCATATGCGCTTCAAAGCGCTCATCGCGTAAATATTGAGACGACTGTTGACTGCACGGTTGACTTGAACGATATCGACAAAAGTTCTCGTCATCGCCCTCGTTTCGATCAGTTTTCCCCTTTCGATAAATTTCAAACCGTGAAAATTTGTTTTCATCAAATATCAATTGCCAAAACCCAGCCCAAATTTATTTTTAAAAGTGTACTAAAGATCAATTAAAGAAGAAGATATATGAAGAATTATACGCTGACCTCAAAACTACGATCATATTCTAAAATGGATATACGATTTCGTGGGTATTTGGATCCGAAGTTAAGAGAAAAGTGGTATCTGTGGAAAATTGTGAATATGTGATTCAATACTAAGGAGACGATATCAATTTTGATATCGTTCAATCGCTATCGACGAAACAACAATATTTGACAAATTTTCGGCTTCCGTGAAGCAAAACTCAAATCATCAAAACGATCTCGACTAAACGAGAAAGCAGTTTTATGCTTATGTATGTGTAGCAAAATTATTGTAAACGATATCGAGAATGATATCGTCGTTCAATCGTTTACTTACGCGATGAGGCTCCAGGTCTTGGGGGTCTACGGTGATTATTTCTCTATGTTACAAACTATAAATCAAACTTAATATAATACCTCCTATCCTATGGAATGGAGCAAAAAAAATTCAGCATAACGTAAAACAAACCAGTGAGTAAGTGCAACAGAGCGTATGTAATAGCTTCGGTCCGTCTGTAACAGACCGCGGTTTACCCTATTTTTATTCTCCTTTCCATTTCTATTCTCCGTTTAATTCCTATTCTCCGTTTAATTCCTATTTTCCTTTCCATTCCTATTCTCCTTTCCATTCCTATTTTCCTTTCCATTCCTATTCTCCTTTCCATTCCTATTCTCCTTTCCATTCCTATTCTCCTTTCCATTCCTATTCTCCTTTCCATTCCTATTCTCCTTTCCATTCCTATTCTCCTTTCCGTTCCTATTCTCCTTTCCATTCCTATTCTCTTTTCCATTCCTATTCTCCTTTCCATTCCTATTCTCTTTTCCATTCCTATTCTCCTTTCCATTCCTATTTTCCTTTCCATTCCTATTCTCCTTTCCATTCCTATTCTCCTTTCCATTCGTTTATTTTCTTGTTTTCCATCCCCGTCCCATTACCATTTATGCATCATTTTAAACAGAAAAAAAAATTATTCCTGTTAAGTTTTAGTTTACCTTTTTTTAAAAAAGGGGCGTGGTATGTCCAACCCCTTTAACCGAAAATCAATATTAGCATAGAAATTTCCAAGTTTGCGGTTATAATGTACGCAAAACTGTAGTTTTTTGGTTCCAAAGTAATTATTTTGTGAAATTGACCTCTAAAGATGGGGGTGGCCAAAAACTTTTCAACAAAATCTGAAATTGCATCCGGTGTACTTTATGTGATAAATTTTATTTCTTATTCTATCCTTAGTAAGGCTAAAAAGCAGTCGAAATCGAAATCCATGTTTTTCTGGAAATTTATAGGTTTTTATAGAATTCTGCCTCTAAATGTGGGCGTGGCCCAAAACTTTGTATGAACAAAATGTAGAACCAAGTATTTTCTAAATAACATATTAAGAAAAAAATTTTCAACTTGCAACAAAAATATTGAATAAATTGCATTTGAAGGTTTACTCTTTTAATCGATGCCACGCCCACTAGGGGCGGTCAGCCGATTTCGTTTTAACTTCTTATATCTTATGGCCTTTTCGGTTGGACATCCCGGATCAGGGCGTTATTCTCCCGGATTGGGGCTTCTCTCCAAACAGCCAAACAAGTTTTTTCTTAATTTTGAAGTTTGTCTAGCGTTGTATTTGTGAAGCAAAGGCTATTCTACAGGGGACAGATGACATTTATCCCACTTGACATTGACACATGTATGATTGTGTGCGTGCTTCTGGTTTTGATTCTGGATTCAAAACATTAGAAGATGATAAATGTCAAATTTCAGATTTTCACGACGCCTTACAGTCTTAAAAGCACTGGAGGTAATTGCACATTTCGACCGATTGTGGGCGTGTCTATAGGCGGATTCGAAAAATTTTAACACTTGTATCGCTTCGGATGACAGAGAGCCTACGTATAAATCATCATTTCAGCTTTCTAGCTCAAAATTTAAGGCCTAAAAATTGGTGACATACGGACGGACGGACATGACTCATCGACGCAGAATTCGGTCTAGATCATATGCCCTTAACGTCTTGGGGGTCTATCGTCATTATTTCTCTATGTTACATTTTCGCCTGTATTAAACTTCATATACTCCATTCTTGTAGAATAGGGTATAAAAACAAAGAGATGATTGAATTCTGACAGACAGTCAGCTGGTTAGTTGATAGTTTACATGTTCTGTTGATGTAAAAGGGCTTTCTACATCATTTGTTGTGGGATGCAAATAACAATTTATTTAGTCCTTACCCGACGTTTCGTTGATTTGTTTTCCACTTTTTCAAGGGTGTAAAGTTTTCATTAAATAAATTGTTGCATGTGTCGTCAATTATATTTTTTAGTGGCTCAGCTAGTGTTTTTATAGAACAAAATTGTGATTTTATAGACAAAAAAACGCAAAAACTTTTTGAAAACATACTTAAAACTCTAAGACACAAACACTTATATGACAGTTTGGTAACCCTATTCTTATATTTCCCCATTATTGTTAAAATAAATGTATAAAAAATTTTGACAAAAAAAAATTATATCACAAATGTTGTTTTTTTTTCCTAAATTTTCTTACACATGAACATGTCTTTTTTTAAGAAGATTTCCCAGGAGCGCCTAATCAATTTAACCAAAAAATTGCAGTTATTTTGGCAGATGTAGTACAAAATGCTGGAAAAGAACCGTAAAGTGTGTCTCCTTACCCAGCATCAGGAATGTGTGTGTTTCTTTTGCAAGGTACTAAAGGGTCCGCCATCTAACGTTTTTTCTTCAACTAATGCTTATTTCGTGAATGGTAACACTTAGCTCATGTCTGATTTGACAGATAATTAGTTTTATCCTTTCGCTGAACGAATATGGTTGTGTATTCGCTTGAACAACGCTGGGAAATATGCGTTTTCGCTTCACTAAGTGGGAGTACGATCGACTTAGAGAAGATGCCGATTTTGCCAAAAAAAAATCATCTTTTCAGATGAAGCTCATTTTGATCTTGGCGGGTATGTAAACAAAGAAAATTGTCACATTTGGGGCACAGAAAACCCGCACGCATACATTGAAAAGCCGATACACCCAAAACGAGTCACTGTTTGGTGCGGATTTTGGTTCAGAGGCATAATTGGGCCATTTTTCTTCGGAAATGAGCAAGGAGTGGCCGTTACAGTCAATGGCGATCGTTATCGGGCCATGTTAAACGAATTTTTATTCACACAAATTGAGAGAGGAGGATATTGGCAACATTTGGTTTCAACAAGACGGCGCTACGTACCACACAGCCGAAGCTACACTTGATGTTTCGCGCCCTGTTTTTGAAGATCGCTTATCAGCCGCAGAGCTGATGTCGTTTGGCCACCTCGAAACTGCGATTCGACACCGTTGGACTGTTATTTGTGGGGTGCCGTAAAAGATAAGTGTTACGCCGACAAGCCAGAAACAATTGACGTTTTAAAGGACAATCTTCGTGAAGCCATTGGAGAAATACAGCTGCACACAATCGATAATGTGCTTAAAAATTGGCCCGATCGTATAGGCTACTGCATGGCCAGCCGAGGCAGGCATTTTATTATTTCCATTATTAGCCGGAAGGATTGTACTTTCAAATTAAAAAAGAAATTTGAGAAAATATTCAGTAGTTTTTTTTATAGCATTTTCAAAAAAAAAAGTTTTTTGGCGGACCCTTTATAATAGCCTTGTTAGCCTGTTAAATGCGATTGTTTTCACACAGTTGCAAATAAAAAGAAAAAAATCAGGATCGATAAAAGTATTTTAAGTGCGTCTAATCAAATGAATCACTACCTATAGTCTGTAAGCTTCCCCCCGTGGCTTTAAAAGTTTTTTTATTTAAATTAAACCAACTAAATTAAGGGGCATGCTGCGCCCCTGCATTCGCTACTTGGGCACGCTATAGGATTTAGGATGGGTGCGAGTTTGGCTTTATGCAAAGTTTGAGTTAGAATAGGGTAAGCATTCTGGCCCCCTGCAACTCCCTTGCTTGGCCACTTGACCACACCATAGGATTAGGGGTGTATGGGAGGATGTCTTGTAACTTCATTGCCTTGTAATTTCAATTGTGGCGTAATATGATAAGTCCCGAGCTAACGCGCTCATCAAGAGTGACAGGAAGACTCTGTCGTTACTAGAAGGTCAAGGTATATACTTTAGATGGGTGCGAGTTTGGGTTTATACAAAGATTGAATATGTATGGGGGCCCCCCAAGTTCGGATATGATTTCTATGGCAGCTATTGCCTAGCAAACTTGTATAATTATGGTGATATCATCCTGTGGCATTGCCCTAATTGGCAGTAGGCTGGCTGCCTCCTTGTCTCCAATGCCCTTAAGGGTGGTATGCAGTCTAATACCAATTGACATACAAGCACGGGACATTTGCAGCACTCTTTTGCTTGCCAAAAAAAAATCCAAATTGGCATGCAGTCTTTTTCTTTCCAATAGATAAAAAAGGTAATAAATATGTAGGTACAAATGGAAAGAACAGCCACCAGCAGTAGTCGCATATCCAGACCTATTGGATTCCAATGAGGTTTTAGCGTCCGAGCCACAAATGTTAAGTTTCAAATTAGGTGTTTGGCAGACAGAATTTCTTAGACTTTTTTCTGAACTTATTTGGTGGTTTACCGGCAAAAAATTTCACAATATTTTGAATGCTTACCATTCAGTTTTCATTCTGGAAGGATATGAAGACAAAGGGATGCCTTAATGTGTCTTTTTTTTGCTTTTTCAAAGGTCTGATAGGTAAATATTTTATCAAGTCAAAGCTGCACCTTCCTCATGCCTTCAAAGCGTCCTCACTTTTACTAATTACTGTTTTGATTTTAAAAAAAGGAATAGATCGGGAAATCAACACCCAATATTGAGGTCTAAGAAAGAAGACCACAAAGAAAATTATGTATAGGTTCCTTAAAAGGTCTTCTTTAAATGGTTTCATACTTTTGTAATTTTCCAGCTGTTTACCTCCATCAAATCTTTAAAATTTTCTAGAAATGTTCCACTTGCGTGCCCCCAGCTAAGCGAATCACAGACAAGGCATAATAATCCTAAAATGCGACTTCCCACAACGACGTTATCGCTTCTAGACAAATCCCAATTCTGTCGTTCGTCGCTCGATTGATGCTCTTTTTTTCCTGGTACACGCAACCTTTGTACTTACTTCTCCGGCGATTGACGACAGAGAAGTTGATTCGTCTTTGACACAATCCACGCAAAAACAAGATCGAACGAACAAATTGATAACAGAACATACAATCTCGCTTAGGTGAAGACATTTTTGGTACTTTATTTGAGTATAAGTGTGTATATTTCAAAATTGTTTATAAATAGAGAGGAAAAAATCACATTGCTGTTAGCCACTGGCTAAAAAAAGACATCACTACTTAGGATTAACTTATGAACTACGGTTTTGATTATAACGCTTCAAGTATTGCTTATCTGAGGGTACGTACGTACAAGTACGTGTTCGACATGCTAGAACGCCTGCATCTAGTCTAAGTACAAATGAGAACGTGTTAAGTGGAGGACGCAGGCGCCCTTGCAATGCATTCGCAATCGTCAGTTAACTGAAGTTTCATTTAAATAGCTCATTGATTTGTACTTAAAAGACTAAACTACTAACAAATAGAACAGCTCACGCGCTAATTATTTGGCACCGAGAATACAAAAACTCCTTCCGCCTGCTGACGTAATACGATTAGAATTTCAAATTGTCCTTGAGGTAGGCCTTCTGCTTGACCTCCTCCTTCTCGCAGCTGCCCTCGGTGGATCGGCGCACGCACACCTTTTCGGGTCGCAGAATGAAGCACTGCGTCTGCACCACGTTGAAAAACAACTTGCCAATGGTGTTGGCGTCCGAGTTGTCTGCCATTTTCAGGCAGGTGCGAAAACGACGATCGCAACTGCAGTGACTCAGCGTGAACGGACGGTAGTTGAAGAGCCCATACTTCGTATTCATTCCCAGTATGTGCAACTGGCAATGATCGTGGCGACGACAGCACTTGTCCGCACTAGACGCACCGCCCAGGTGGTTGTAGCTACCAGCCGTGTTCCCACGGCCGCACCATCGCGTGTTCGGTGCGATTAGCCAATCAGAGAGCTCGCGTCGTTTTCTTGAATGAAAATCGTCTGGCACTGCTCCCCCGGGAATCCCTTGGTGGTCGGCAACTGAACTCTGGGAATGTTCTACATTGTCCAGACTGGGCGAGGATGCTGGCACAAGTTTCGCACTAAAACACAGGCCGATACAAATGGACAAAAAGCACAAAAGCGACGCGTAATCTCTGCGAACGTACATTCTCTAATTGGATTATTGCAAAATTGAAATTTCAAGCGAAAAGCGAACAGAATATCACGGAGCACAAGCAATGGACGTATTAACGGCTGTGCGAAAAAAAGCAAACTACTGCTGGCTGACGTTTCACTTGTCATTTTATAATAAATCAGCGAGACACACACGAATTTTCAGAGAACGAAACCAGCCGCAATGACGACAACAAATGGATTTTGCGAAAACATTTCACATTACACGGCAAGTTGACGCGATTTGCATGATTACGAATGTTTTCGTTTGAGTGTGGTTCTATAAATAAGTTGCACACAGCTGATACTGATAACCGGCAATTTACAGTTTCCCGAGAAAAAATATTTATGAAATCACCTGCACTTCGGCAGAATCAGAAAACAGTAAACAAACCGAGTTGGTTCACGATGGCGGTTGAGCTGTGTGGCCAGTCACAATGGGACGCAAATATTCGGGCTGTGTTCCACGAGTTCCAGTAACTCGTTACAAATATTTATTTTGGCAGTGAAATTCTCAGGTTTTCAGTGCATTATTTGTTGGTACTGGGAATCTGCAATTAAAAAATGATTATCTGATTTTCGACTTCAGACGCGTTGTCATAAGGAACAGGAACAGAAACAGAAACAGCATTTCATACATTCGCAACGCAAAAACCATTCAGCGAATTTAGGTTTCAGTTGCTAACGTATGGGATTCTGTTTCTGTTCCTGTTTTACATTGCTTGTGACAACGCGGCTTTAAGCCCGAAAACCATAGCCTTTAACTCAAATTTTCTAAAACTCTAGATTTACACAATGCTTATAGCCTGCCCAGGGTATGTTAATTTAAATTGCAACATTGGAAATAATTACCGGAGATTATGATCGAGACCAGCAGGTTAATTGATTAATACTATGTATCCTATCTCCTATGCCTCCATCAAACGAGCAGGAGATTATTTAACACAAGCACCTTTTTTTGGCCGTTATGGTTTTTAAAAGAGAGTGACGATGACATTTCCTAGGAACGACAAAATAATTAAGCTTTACATATCCCAATAGAAAACGTATTTTTGACCGATCTGTCATACGAAAACACTTTCAGTTTTCTTTTGGGAGACTCAATAAAGTTATAAATTTGAGCGAGGTTTGTAGAAAAAGTAAGACTTATGAGAACATTGATATTTAAATGTTTAATGCACTTCGAAATTTTACACGTCCCCCCTTTGACAAAGAGACTTTTAGATTCAATTTTTTAACTATTTTAATTTATTTGCCTAAAAGATTTTAATTTAAATGGCAAATCTCGTGATTTGTAAAATATAAGTTGACCCTTTACGCTAATCGCGGACAAGTTTCTTGTTTTATTAAGCCTAGGGTAATTAAGCTTTGTCTACTATCGAATTTCGGCCATTTATCCAAAAAAAATTCGGCTATTTTTTCCAAATTTGAAACCAGAAAGTTTTTGCGGCTTTTTTTTAGAATAAATTAGTTACAAAAAATAACCGGCGTCGTTCCGGGAGCCGTGTGAAGATTTTTAGTTCTTTAAAATCGATCTAATACGGTTTTCACACCGAGCTAGAATCTAGATTCAGAGTAAAAAAAGTCCCAAATCTAATAAATCTTTTAGAATTCCCATACATTTGTAGAGTTCAGAATCTAGATTCCCACAAAATCGAATACGGTAATAGATTGTATTCGATTTTGTGCGAATCATAGGAAAATAAAAGCAAACACACTTTTTAAATTCAATCAAAAGAAGACATATGACAGCCGATGAAGTTTGTTTATAAAATAAAAAGGAGAAATATTTTCGTGTTTTTTTATACTATTTAATTGTGCGGTGATTTTCATGTGTTCCCAGTGCTTCTTTAGCTATCCACAATTATTTTTTACTTATTAAGAGTGAAAAATTGGACAGTTGGTGTTCAACGTATCGAAAAGTCAACAAAATCTAGATTATTTTCGCAGTGTGAAAGGGTCAATTCGATTTTGAAATCGAATTGCTCAGAATCTAGATTCTGGCTTTGGTGTGAAAACGGTATAAAAAGCTAAAACTTGGGATGTGCCTTGTTTCTCATTTTGTACACACAAAGTATGAAAATTGATAAATTTGGCCGACAGCCACGCCCACAATAGAATTGAATGTCAGATAGCACATTTAATGAGCTATCTGACATTCAACAGCATAGCAAACAATTCACTTCCCTTTACGTTTTACTATATTATGGCTACCCGTATACTGAGTCAACATAACCTGAATAGAAATAATCAAAGAAGACAGAGGAGAGGAACTGACGCACTTTGGTTTTGAACTGTTAGGGACTGTAATGACGAGGAAAAACTTCCTGCCTATTCCACACCCATGTTGTTCGGCTAATAAAAGAACTCCAATACAACGCGGTTCATTCGAAATTGGGCTCATGGGTGTACCACTGATGTGCATTCCTTCTTGCGCGGGTATTACAGTTGAATTCTCTAAGGGCCAATCTGGAGTTAGCCCAGCGAGCTGTTTTTCAATATGGAACTAATTAAGTCAGAAAAGTTGTCAAAATGTTCGACTCTCGAAATTATTGACTGTCCCAACTCTCAATACAAAGGAAAAGAAGATTCGAGTTGTTCTTCTACGCATTCTAAACAGAAAAAAACCTTCAAAGAAGTTCATTCAGTTCACCAGAGTTTATCCGGAATTAACTCACCAAATTTGGCGAGTTAAGCCGAGATTAACTCTGGATCTAGATTCACTGAAAAACTCATTTCTGGTGTAAATCTCAGTTTAACTCGGAAACTGGAATGATCTCGCACTGAAAAACTGGCCCTAAGGGGTGGAATGCGGCTGGCTATTTTACTAGAGCACTCTTAGGGCCGATTTCACAGTGGCAACTTAAGTAAAACTTAAGTTGAGAACGCTTCAATACTCAGCCTCCGTTCCGATTCCGATGGCGGTTTTGCATATTAGCCGTAGGCTCCTAGAAAATGCTGTCAAAACAATTTTGTTATGTAATTTTTTAAATATTCAATAAAAATTTTCAATGCATCGTGTTGAATTTAAATTTTTGAGTCATACATCAGTTTTTATGCTCTTTTTTGTATCGTATTGAGTAGGTGTAAATTTGTGTTAGGAGCTCCTGCCAAGACATGAGAGCTATACTCAAGCTTTGATCGTAGATACGATTTATAAATGACAGCCAGATCAAAACGTGTAAAATATCTCCTGCACCGACTGAGGAATCCTTAGCGTTTCGCTGCGTTCCTTGCGACGTCGAATATATTTGCTCGTTCCAATGTAACTTGTCATTAACACTCATACCGCTGATGAAAAGCTTTTCGGTTTCAGTGATGCAAGTGCTGTTCATGGATAACGGCTGAAGATTTCTATTCAGCTTGGAATCTGATTACAGCATTAAGTTTTGGATGCATTAAATTGCACTCTGTTCAAAAGTGCCCATTTAGATATGTTTTTAAGGTCGGAATTTATGAGTTCAGCATACTTAACCGTTTCTTTTCAACGTCCGAAGGACTCGGTGACGTCTGCAAGAAGATGAAAAACTAAGATTACTACCATCAACAAAAGAATGAATTGGATTATTCTGTGCCAGACAAGAGATAATTTCAAAAGATCAGAAAGAATGTTGGAGACAAAACTGGGGAACACCACCATTAATATCTATGATGGACATCAGACTGGTAACCATCCAAAACCACTTGAATTGATCGGTTCGAAAGGTAATTTCTAATCCGATGAATAAAAGACACATCGATTCGAAATGCACGCATTTTGACAAATGAGTCTGATGGAAGACACTGTAACGCTTTAGAAATATCGAGCGCAACAACCTAACTTTCACCATGAAGGTGCAAGGAGCGGTGCCACTTTTCGGTGAGAAGAGCCATCAGATCGGCAGTGGACCTTTTGCTTCGAAAGCTATATTGACGGTCATTGAGAAGTGATATCTCTCAATCACAAAATCATAAACGCATTACCCTGATTGCAAAAATATAAGTTGTAACCATTTTCAAGGTAGGTTTCCAGATGATCTACCAGATAGCACTGAAAAAGGCAAAAAAGCTAACTTTCAGTGGTACATAACAGAGGGAAGCTGGACTAAAAAGTTTTTGAAACCTATTGTAATGTTTTCGGCCTCGGGTTCGTCGAATAAAACTCAATTTCTTTTATACTCTTCACACAATGAAACACTTTATTTATCAAACAAAACTTATTTACATTCAAATTACACTATTATTCCACTTTACTACTTGGAATTCAACACTTTATTTCAATTCAATAACCTTTAACTTTATTACCGATTTTCACAAGTCAACGTTTAAAATATAACTGTCCCGTACAAGGCTGTCACCCGTGTATTTATACAAAATTAAGCACCTTCTAGTACGTTCCATACTTCCCCTTTGGTAATTTTCAATTGGCACTCTTCCGCTGAATTCCAAGGAGGGGAAATCGAAATTCGAAATTCGATTATGCCAGCTGCTGTCAGATGACTGGAATGACGGTTGGGTTTGTTCGTTCAGTGAATCGATGGGTGCATTCAGCGACTCCTGCATGTTGTTTTATTACTTGTCGCCACATAACACTAAATATTTGCAATCAGGGAATGCGTTTATGATTTTAAGTCAACTTCGAGGTGGTTTCATCCTCGCTAACAAAGGTACCATTCTTAAGTTAACACTACTACTTGCCACGGCTGAAAGAAAAAGTTGCCAGACTTTGCAATGTGACATCGCGTGAAATAGGCCTTTCCAATGATATGCAATTTTTTTGGTTATATAACCACTCCCAAAATACGCTGTGGGCTCTCGATCTATAAGTTCTAAAACACAAAGTTGTTTTAATAGCTTTTAACATTACAATCAGCAAAACTGGTTTTCGGGAATGAAATAACGAAACGATGAAAAGGATATCGAAGTTATCGACTTTATTCTCTTAATTGTCATTTTTAATAAGAAAATTGCAAGTTTGAGTTGTTTTCTAGAGTAAATCCCGTTTGTTTTAAACCACTGCCTCCTTTACTAACTCCTTCCCTTTACACATCTTTTGCAGAATCTTAATAGCCTTTTCGGTTGGTCGCTCGGGAACGTCCGGGAGCATTCTTGACAGTTCCTTTTCTGAATGAAAGAGAAATTTGCTTCTAGTTTTGAATGCAGAATCAAAACCAGAAGCACTCACACAATCATAAAAACCATGTGTCAAATTGGATAAATGTCATTTGTCCCCTATAGAATAGCTTTTGCTTCACAAACACAACGCCAGACTAAAAATCAAGAAAAAAGTGTTTGGCTGTTCGAATGCACAGCCCCAATCCGGAAGAAGAACGCCCTGATCCGGGATCGCCAGCCGAAAAGTCCATTAGATATCCGGAAATTTTTAGACTAGTTTAGTTCGTTTTCCTTCGTTTCCTTCGTGCATAAAATTTTCAAATTTTTTTTATTATTTTCCCCCTCCTTGCAGTTTCCCTACTTCTTACAGTTTTAGGTCTTCTTAATCCAACCGTTTTAGAGTCCCAACCTGGTTTCTGAGATTTATTCTATAATTCAGATATAAGTTTCTTATGGTTTTCATTCAACTCATTTCTGACCAGAGATAGAATATTCGATTAAAGTTTTATCAATTTTAATGCAGTAAAAACTTTTTCTTTCCATAAACAAGGCAACGGTCAGCACCGTTTTAGGGTCTAATCATAGCTATCATCGGATAGCATCACTGGAACAAATCAGTGGAACAATGTCTTCGATTTCCTGACAAGTCATTCATAGCAATCATTGAAAATTTTCGTCAGTGCCAACAAACAACTGACAGATGAGAATAGAAAGAGAATGGAATGCTTTTCAGTGGAACGATTTTGTCGCAAAAACACAAATCAAAATCAGCTGTGTTCAAAATCGATTTCTGTCAGTGAAATAGTAAAAGCGAGTTTGCATAAAAGTTTTAACGCAATAACGATTTGACCCTTAAGCTAGCTTGCTCTGCTTTGAAATTGCCTGGGACATCTCTGCTGAATCGTTCATCTTGTACCCGACAGCGATCTCGCAACGATATCCGCGGAATTGGCTTACAATCCTGGATTGCATAATTGCGCACCCATGCCTCCAGCCCAATGCATACGTTACGTCTATCACACGTCGAGGTACACAACTCAGTTGAATTAAAACGTTCTAATGGAATCCGGCCAATTGAAGAAGTGTGTGACGTACGTCACATTACTTTCCATATGAGAACTTGTGCTGCGACGTGACGGACGCAACGTATTCATTGAGCTGGAGACTGCCCGGTTTCAAGACTTGGCTGAAAAAAGAATTGTGTCCTAAATTTAATTTTATTTCAGCTAATTTCAAATTTATGTGGATTGGTCTCAAAAATCTAGCAAGTTGCACGGGATTGTGTTTGAAAACCGTCCTTACTAAGTTTTTGAATCGGTAATTACTGCATAGTCAAATAGGATTAGAATAGTCAATCGGCAGGAGTACTTGGAATTATATCAAACCTCTACAAAAAGCTCCAATCCTTTTTAGTAAGCATGCCAACGAAGAAATAATTAAACTAACCTTATAAAATCCTGTAAGATACCCACACGTCAGACAAAAGTGCCATATCAATGTCACAATGCGGAATGCAACAAAGTTCCACTAACTGACATGCGTTACATGTCCCCACCCAGTCCGCACTCCAATTATTGTCAATTGTTCCATGAGAGACTCTATCTTGCATTTTATTGTTCCTCAAGTGCACAAGTGCAGTGGCATATAATAAGAGAACAAATCTCCTACCAGTTTGTTGACGTCTTCCCGTCGCATTGTGTACAGCGGGAAGTCCCGGCTTAAAGAAAACAAAACATAACCCCACCAGCGCATGGGTGCCAAAGCCATAACACAACACTCTGTTGGCAATAATAATTTATTAGGGATTTTATTTGCGTCTCCTCCAGGTCGACTTCTGATGATGTAGTAGGAGCTGCCGTACTATAGACACCTCGGGGGACGAAGAAAAGACGATCTTCGCGAACAGCTGTCTACAAGAACTCAAAGAAGTGCCACCGAGGAAAAAGTGCACTTCGATTACGGCCTAGAGCTAGATGTGTAGTAGAATCACTGGTGAACAGATTGACTTTATATTTTCCAGGTTCCCCTTTCTCTCCGTGATGTTGAGTATTTTTTTCCTCCATTGCCAGCCTTTAAATCTGTCTTCTTAAGTCACTTACTTCGTTTTTGCGACGTCGCGTTACATTCGTAGATAATCTCTGCTCTGGGTTCTGGTAACTGACTTCAAATCTTCGGATGCAGAAACTAGAAGCAGGCGCTACAGGTTGAGTGCTGAAATTAGGGCACCGTCCATCCAGCAAACCGTTCTCTTCGTTGTGTCTTTTTGTTGCTGTTGTTATGCTATACTCCTGTTCTATATTTCCAGGCACGGGAGAGAGATTAATTGCATCTCCAGTTGCATCTGCGGAATGGGGGATCACTTGCACAAGATTCAATTCATTATAATTTATCTGCTCCCGGGGGAGATGACTGAGTGTGATCAGTGTTTTTGCAAGGAGAATACACAGCTTACAGTCAGATTTGGGTCAGTGGAATATGTATGGGGGCTGGTACAGGTAATTTAGGCCATTCTAGCATAACCAGATTTAAAAATTCTTCGCACAACCGGATCCTGGAGTGTTGTGATGCTCCAGCTGGCGCATAATGGCTAACGAGAAGCAACACATTACTGTGGTGCTGCAGAGTCTATTGGGGAATTTTGCTTTGATGTAATGATCGCCATTCGGAAACAGTTCGTTTTGGACTGAGAAATGTCTTGGGTGTTCTTAATGGTCTTAGAGGTATAAATTACTGTGGCACGCCACGCAAGATATCGTAACCTAGGAAAAAGAGTTGAGCACATGTAATGATCTTCGACAGTTTCAGGAATCTTACTGGATAAATTGAGTCTTGTTGTTGCTATGTTTTTAAATTGGCTGTCCGTCTTGGGTAGGCATAAAAATTTCGGAATCAAATTGGAAAATAAATCGTACAAATCGGTTATGTGAATTAACCTTACATTGTGTCTAGGTTTTTTAAAAGTTTAAAGCTATGTGTCCTTATCAGGACTGATTTTCAGACTTTTTTTTTATCCAACAAAGGGTATCCAACTAAAATGCCAAATTTCCTCTTTTAATTTCCCTGTTTGACGAAGACTGGCCACCATTTTCCCCCAATAACGCCGGTGCGGAGGCACCTTAAATCATGGTAACTCAATCGCCTACGAACGGCTGACAGAAAACCTGCCCTTGCCTGAAGTTATGCGTAAGTAAACTTAGCTTTGAATAAGCTGTGTCATAATGCTCAGCCTTACAAAAATCGCATATCCGCGAACTACACCCGCGAACTAGATCTCGTCTCCAGAAAAAGGTCTAAGAAAGAAATCACATTGCGAGGGCACACATCGAGAGAACTCGACCTACTTCGGGAGAGCCTCTCCGGTGAGCAGTAAAAACTGCGGGGTACGCCTTCTACTAAGGGGAGATATCTTACTTACTTTTCTTCAGGTAGCGCTACAGACCGGGGTAGACCTAGGCCCGAATCAACAAGCTTCGCCAGCCAGCTCTGTTTCTAGCTAGCCGCCACGTTGGTTGAGGTCCCCTTCCACTTGCGTGTGCCACCTGAGTCTCGGTGCTTCTCTACTGCGCTGCTCATGCGGTGTGGATTCGAAGATTTTCTGGGTCGGAGCTTTGGTGAACCAGCCATCGCAGTAGTTGTATATTTTGACTTTTCTGGCCAGGTTGACGTCGCTGTGCGGTCCGTACCTACAATTCGGTGTTATATCTCCTCCTCCACTCTCCGACAATGCAGATGGGACCAAAAATCAGCCGAAGGATTTTCCTCTTAAAACAACCCTTTGACCAGGGCTCATGCTTCTGCACCGTAAAGCAAAACTGAGACTGCAGATCAGTTCCTCTTACGAGCAACTAAATGGACATTTTAGTTGCTCGTGAGAGGGCTTTGCTACTCAATTACCTTCTTAGCCCAAAGGGACAGCGATTGGCAATCGTTAACCATCGTTTAACCGCACTGCTGGCGTTTTTGTCGTTGCTTGAATGTATTGCGGTAAACAAAATTTACCCACAACATAGTCCCTTACTTCCTCAAGGCTAGACGTGTTTGCGTTGAATTTCTGTCCAAGACGTCGGTGTTCGGCGTCTCTTCTTGATGACAGCATATACTTGGTTTTGGTTGACTGCTTAACATATATTCGACGCTTCCGTCCCAATAATCACGAAAGCTTCATTGACATCACGCTTTGATCATCCAATTATATCCATGTCGTCTGCGTACGAGTAATACGCGGAGGCATCACTCTACTGCTCGGAAAGTTCGCCTTGATTCCAGAAGGCTTTCAAATAGCACGACGAAAAGGCTGCACTTTTCTGGTCGGGCCGTACACCAAGTCTTTAGTCTCGATATTCTGATGCCCAAAAGTCCCACGTCACAGAACGGAGCCCATTAAAAACCACGACGAAAAGTAAGATTTACCTCAACAGTATATTTAGAACTGTCAGCGATTTGCCAAGAACGATCTCAATTTCGGTGTCGTTGACCAAGGTGACAAGGAAGGTAAAATATATATGGATAACAGAAGCCTTCTTAAGACTCAGATCTTCAATAACTTTGCAGCACTGCCTGGCCAAGCCCACGCTAGAGTCACAAATTTTAACGCACAGCGCCTATCATCAGACGGGCGCCAAACTTCTGATTTGCAGCAACGAGACCTCAGCGGACTACATCAAGTCGGAAGGCTAAGACGTGTCAACGCTATATGACGCGGTGCAAGGCTGAAGGTCGTACAGAAATCTGACGTTTCAGTATGGCTGACGTTACAGCATGGCTCCCAGTGACCCGAAGAGATTTTCCGGTTCATATACGAGTACAATTTTCCGACCTTCCAACGAAAAATTGGAAGATTATAAATACCACAGTTGTAGAGGTGTCTGTCTGTAGACCATTCAAAAGCCTTCCTTACCAGGCCTGGCACTTCCAGATCTTAAGAGCCATCGCGTTGACTTCTCACAATCATGCGAATGGGGAACTGAGAGGTGTCTCTCGATAAATGATTCTCTCGGGGAGCTTGTCAGATCCTCGCGGAGGTGAGAATGTGAAAAGTTCTTTTATTGTATACAGTAGTCCGACACATTTATCCCTGTACCACCAAGCCCACCAAACAAAAGTAGCCTCTGATGTCAACAGCATAACTGAATTGGGGCATACGATTACGAGCGTTTCTTTGCTATATCCAGGTTAGCTTTAGGCGATCTTTTGTCCGTTTGTGTAAACCTGATGGAACGCAGAACAATCGCCTTAGCATACTTGCTCTACGACGACGGATAGGGGCGTAAAGAAGAAAGGTGCCCGAGATAGAGAATTATCCTCTTGTGTTATGGTGCAACACCAATGCACATCATGCAGTAAGCGATAGCAGTGATTCAAATTATCGGGGTAATATCATGTCTCCACCGCACACTAATCCGCGACCAAGGTTAGGTTAGGTTAGGTTGATGGATGCCCTTTTGACAATAGTCACGGCTTCACTTAGACCAGCAGTTGGGTCCATTGTGTCCATTGGGAACGCTTTTAATACCTGGAACGAAAACAGAAATAGACTGCTGATAGAAGCTCAGAGTTCCGCCCTCTTGGACCCATCCGGATTTGTATACAAATCTTAGGAGGTCCTTTAGATCTACATTTTTTAGATCTTCGAGCTCGTTGAAGAAGTAAGTGCCGAGGGTACTACGCCTGATGATGTTTAGGGCTGGCTATTCGCAAAACAGGTGACGAACAGATTCAATTTCTTCAACGTCCCTGCAGCTTCTGCAGTAATCGTTATGCGGTATGCCTAGCCGCTGAGCGTGTAGACCCACAGCGCAGTGTCCCGTGAGGATTCCCGTGAGTACTCGGATATTCCTGCGGGCTAGTCCGATCAAGAATAGTGATCTCTTTTTGCTTACCGCTGGCCATAGCTCCCTTGTGTGTCTGCACGTATCAAGTTCTGTCCAACGTAGGTTGGTTCTACTCAAGGATTCAGTTTCTATCCTACGTGCTATCGAACTCAGCGGGACTCTTATAGATTTGAGGGCCAGAGATGCATTCATTCCAGACCCAAATCTCGCAAGCTTGTCCGCTTCTTCGTTTCCCGATATATCGGTGTGACTTGGCACCCAACACTCAGTTACAGTGTTGCCAAGTGATAACTCGTCCAGAATTTCCCTGCATAGTTTCACAGCCCTTGATTTCACCACGTCTGATTCCAAGGCTTTAATTGCCGCTTGGCTATCAGAGTATATGGTGATGGTCTTGTTTGCGGGGCCGTGTTTCTTCAGCTCGGAGGCAGCTTGGATTATGGCTGCCAGCTCCGCCTGAAAAATGCTGCAGTCGTCATTAATTCGAAAAGATTTACTTAGTCCCAGAGCTCCACAGAAGATGCCCGCACCAGTTCCGACGTCCATCTTAGAACCGTTGGCATATACGGCATATCTCGTCATCTCCTGTAATGGTCTTATCTTCCCATTCACCTCTTTCAGGTATTCTGGTAGTGAATCTCCTGTTGAAGGCGAATGCCATAGGAAGGCGATCCGTGACTGGGGTATTTGTGGAGGCAGCCCATTGGGTTGCCACAGAGGCGTGTCCATAAGATCTTGAGGACCACAGTCCGGATTCCCTTAGGCGAACAGCTGTTTTAGCTGCCTTGCTTCTGCAGTATATGTCCAAGGGGGTGAGGTTGAGTAGTACCTTCAGTGCCGCGGTGGGTCTGGTCCTTAGGGACCCTGTTATACCCTGTTAATCCGCGACCAATATAAATCCTAAACCACGCGATCATATACAAATTTCAATCCACTCGGCAAGTAACTAAAAATAAATCTCCTCATACGTCTCATTCACCCTTTGGGCAAACCTCTTTTATGCCACTTTTAACCATTTAAAAGCTTTTACAAAAGTTTGAGACTTGAAAAGGGAAACGGAAAATGTCCCTGTATGTTAGATCTGTAAAAAAAACGTTTTCTATTGGGATCTTAACAATGGAAATCTTTCTTCGCTCCTCGGAAAGGAGGAGCGAAGAAAGATTTCCATTGTTAAAAAAGATTTCCATTGTTCTCTCTCATTCTTTTTTGAGAGAAAAATATTAGAAAAAGAGTGCTCGTGCCAAATGTGTCTTTTTTTGTCCGGTGGAGCCACATTGGTATTTATTTTTAATCGTTTCCCGCTAATCACAGTTTTCTGGCCGATGGAGAAACTGTATGAGTGTGTTTTTGATTAACTTGTGGTATCTTGCCCTTCAGACCTTGCTATCATTAGTGAAATATTGACGTGACTCTTGTAACATCATTCCGAAAATTTTGTCACTCCCAAAGAAATACGCTGGGATCACATCTTCTTCTCGTATAAATCACATGACCAGTCCTTTTTATCGAAGATCCCTAACTAGGTATCCTCTGGATGAGTTCCAGACTACAGAGATGTTCCATAGGCAACTTGAAAGCTGAAGAGCGAGGTTTAGAACATGCTAACTCTGCTTTTACTCTGACACCGAAGCCATCATAATGGCAAACGTCATAATGGCGATGGCCTCAATAGTATTGCCATTCGCATATTAACTATTAAGACATAAGAAACAAAGACACATTACCTTAGTAGATCTCACACAAAGACTCCAGCAAAGACTAATGCAAATATGATGACATTCCATTTCTCGAAATCTGATCGAACACAGTCCATTGTCTGAGGAAAATTTCAATGCATATGATGCAAACAGTCTTGATGTATTATATCAAGAAGGAAGGTTCTTAGAGTATCTAGAGCAGTGCCCAGTACGCTTGGGAATGCCCTTGTGCTGCCAAGACATGCCGTTCTTAACGTTTGACAAAACAAGTCATGAATTTTGGTAAAAGAGGCCGTTACACGTTTTTCTGAAAAACCTCTCTCACTGGAAACATAAGCTCTGCTGACAGTCGCTCATACAGCAACGGTTACCCCGAGCCTCCTTTACCCTTTTTTGGGTAAGTCCCTAGCAAATCCAGCATTCATTGGTGGTCTTCGAAAAAGGCTTACACCACTACTGGTTGCCTCAACCTTTCTCACCCAAAAAGGGGTAGTTATCATTTAGGTCCTCGGGCTGGTAACTCCGGGTAGTGGTATCACCATAGACCTCCTTTGTTCTAAGCGGATCCTTGCCTAGCGGGGACAGCCACCTAACCATACCTAACCTACACGTTTTTGCGAAAGCCTGTACCACCAGAAAATCAATGCGGAAGAGAGTATTTCTCTAACGTAGATCAAAAGAACCCTTTTTGGAAATAGTCTTAGCTCATGTGCACCGAAACCGATTGCCCCGTATTGGCTTCCCCTTTGAAAAGATCGCTTACAGTGCCCCAACTTTGTGCCAAATAAATTTTTTCTGAAATAAATATTTTGACCTACTTTATGAGCGCCAGTAATGTCCCAATAAATCTTTAATCGACGAAAATTACTTTATTTCTGTCATCCTTGAGCAGTCTTGAACAAAACTGTTGACAGCTTGCCCAGCAATAATTGTGCACTCACGAAGCACTGATCCATTCATCGAGATCGCTGTATTACCTGCTTTACCATCGAGAAATGGATACAACGGCTAAATGTGTCTTCACAAGCTTCCACCTTTGCCGCCAGTCTACACAAAGTAACTGTACACCCAACTATGGTAAAGGTATACCTTGTTGCACAGCGGCTTCCAGCATCTTTATCGTGTGGCACGTTATATTCACTTCGACACATGACTTGTGTCATAGGAGGTAGCACTCACTGGCACAAAGCGTCACATGCGATCAAAGATAACTTCAGGCAAGATGTGATCCTCAAAGGCCATGTACCTACACCTTCACACTTGGGGCGATATGGTGTTTAACTTTAAAAAGGCCAAGTGTCAGATTGTAAATTGACGGTTCGATGACGTATTTACCTTATTCTACTTGCAGCGTCATTTCAATGTCAAAAGATCTTTTTGTTGGAAAAACTTTAGACTTTTGTTGCTGCACCATTTTCCGATTTTCGCAGCTATGGTGCTTGGAAATTGGTGTGACGCTTTTCTGGCACCGCTATTCTTCCGGTTGGCTTGGTTTCGACGCCAACATCTCGTGATGCCTGATTGATATCGCCTTGCAAAACAATTGAGCAAATCAAATGCTCAATCATGCTTGGGTTGGTTTTTATTTATTCTTTCTTTGTGCCTACTCCCAATGGAGCATCTGACATGCAAGACTACTTTTATGACTGAATGGATGGGAATGCCGTGTAAAAGATTCATCTCTCATCTGTTGCTTGTCCAATAAAATCGTGGTCTTTATACCGTAAACATGCTAAAATTGCTGCTTGCCGTGTAATTTGCCGTTCATAATCTTTGAACACAGCCTCGGTCAGTGGGTCAGGGAACAAAATGCAGAGCGTTTTTTTTCCATTTCAACCATAAACGATAACCATTACGAGTGTTTATCCCTAATTCAAGTCTGTTGTCGCATTTATACACTATTTGCAGACTATGCAATGGTTGGTCCTGGATGAGTGAGGCAAAGTGGAATCAGCAATCATATTACCCATCATTTCTACATGCGCGCATACAAGGCGATCATCAAATAGACGGAGATCGTACTATTTGGCAAATTGATCTTATTTAACTAACGCTGTAGAAGGGAACAGGGGCGGGGAACTATTTTCATCTAGTTGCGCAGGCGCACGCTGTATCTAGCTGTTGCAATTGCTTTGATGGTCATCTTCTTTTGTAGGGCGATTCGTGATCAATGAAATATAGGTCATTGCGTTTGCATACGTGCCATTGCGTCGAAATTTTCGCAAATGCTCGTATAAGTTCATTGATAAGAGTCATGAACAAAACCGTTGCCAACTTAGTAGCCGCAGTTTTCAATGCGTTTATTTTGTTTTAGAGCTGTTTAATTTTGATATATTGAACAATTTTATTTGTTTACATACAGACAGACGGACAGGCAGACATGGCTTGGAGATTAGAGCTTAATTGTAAGAGCGACAGAAGAGTCGCAGTTGACATAGATATAACATTGGGTGTTTTGGCAATCATGCGGATGGTTCTGGGTTCTGCCAATTATCAATGCAAAAATGACTAAACTTCAACTGAGCTTCGCAAGCCTCAGTTAAATTTTAGTCGGCTCTTCAACTATGTATAAACGTTGAGCTCATAAGACTTACCTACGAGTAAACCAACCTACCCACTCTTAAGTTGAGAGCGGTATTATTTTCAAAAATTCGAGACCCGCTGTGACTTGACGCCAATTATTAAAGGCTTTGCAGAATACTTAATGTAGAAATTGATGTGAATGTGGCCGGAATTGTTAAAAAAAGTTAAATACACTGAGCTAAAGACAGTTTAAAATTGTTGATGTTGATGCTGCTGGTTGATGTTCCCCCCCCCCGTAGGTAGGAAAAACCTTCATAGGCACTACGAGGACCGGCCGCGCGTGCTCTTAGTAGTGTGAGATTCTTACTCACTAAAAAACCTTCCATTTTCCGTCAGACTACGACTAAGTTTCCTTAACAAGTAGTTCAAGCTTCTGTAGTAATCGCGTGTGGCAGGCTGCCTTCCAACGAAGGCACCTACAATACCGTCAATTTATGCGGTTTCATCTTATGCTGCTAGATCCAACGGTCTCATTTGTTGTAGTCGGCGCGTAAGATTTGTCTGATCCGCAAAGTTCGGATAATTTCATTGTCGCAATGACCACGAAGTCGAGTACTAAGTTTGCTAGCAAAGTTTGTTACCTCGTCAGTCACGGTTGCGATTCCTAGGTCTCGGTGTAGATCGCTATTTCTTATGTACCATGAAGCATTAACAATTGCCCTGAGTGTCTTATTTTCAAAAGCTTCTAAAATAGATATATTGCTTGGTTTAGTACAACCCCAGAGTTGTATACCGTACGTCCAAGATGGTTTTAGCACTTGCTTATAAAAAAGCAGTTTGTTATATATGCTTATTTTCGAAAATCTTCCGATAAGCCAATTAATTTCTCTTAACTTGATTTCGAGCTCGTCGCGTTTCTTTTTAACGTGCGGCTTCCATTTAAGTTTTTCGTCTAGAGTCATTCCGAGATATTTCGCTTCATTTGAGTACGGGACTTGTACGGAGTTAGGTTTGTTGTTTATCTTTTTATAAGTAAAGTTAACATGCGTTGACTTAGTCTCGTTAAGGACGACTCGCCAGCTCTTCAACTGTCGTATCAATAGCGAGAATAGCAGTGTCGTCTGCGAACGTAGCTAAAATTGTTCCCTCATCGTGGGGAATGTCTCTTGTATAAAGCAAAAATAATATTGGCCCGAGAACGCTTCCTTGCGGGACACCGGCATTTATCTCTTTGAATTCCGAGTACTCATTTTCGTACCTTACGCGATAGATTCTGACTTCAAGGTAAGACTCTAAGATTCTATAGAGCTTTTCTGGTAAGCTAAGCCTTCAGGCCTTCGTGCCACACCTTGTCGAAGGCTTGCGATACGTCGAGAAAAGCGCTAGTACATATCTTTTTCGCTTCCAGAGCTTTTTCGATTTCGTTTGTTATAGACCTGGTCGATTGTTGAATGTTTTTTTCTAAATCCGAATTGGTGATCCGGAATCAATCGTCTTTCTTCAATGATTGGTTGCAACCTTTTAAGCAACAGTTTCTCGAACACCTTAGCTATTATCGGCAGTAGCGAAATAGGTCTGTATGACTTTTTGTCGTTCGGATATTTTCCTGGTTTCGGAACCATTATGACCTCGGCCACTTTCCATTGCCGTGGAACGTATTAAACTCTCATGGAAGCGTTAATGATATAGAGTAGCTTGACCAAAGCTTTTTTCGGTAGCTCCTTTAGAATTTCGCTAGTAATTAAGTCGTAGCCAGGGGTTTTCTTGTTTTTCAGATTATTTATCGTTTGACGAAGTTCAGCCAATGACACGGTTTTTATTCTATAATTATCTTGTACCGCATAAGGATTGAGCTCCTCGACCAACGGTTCCCCGTCAAACGGTTTGAATGTTGCCAAACGGTTTGAATCTGCAATAAATCCGCTTTTTCTTTGTCTTCTCTTGCCCATTCGCCGTTGGCTTTTCTTAATGGCGCAGAGTGTGCTATAGGCTTCTTAACGGACTTCACTGCTTTCCAAAGAGAGAAGTTCGAACCTTTATCGGCAGTCAAACTTTCGAGGTAAGCAGTAGTCTCGCGACTTTACAAGTCTTGAAGTTCGTGCTTCAGTATGTTAAAAAGGTGGTTCAAGATGGTCTTATCCGGGGGTGCTCGCGAACGTTGCCATCTCTTGCGCGCTCTCCTCTTTTCGCATATTAGCCCTTCTATTTCTTGTGGATATATTGTTCCGCTGTTCGATAGTTTGGATCTCCGAAAAGAAGTGTTATTCCACGCAGCGCTCTGAATAACTCTCACGAGTTTTTCTATTTCGTCTTCTATTTCAAGTGACGTTTTGAGTGGTACATTCAAAGCTATGTTTTCTTTACAGTATTTTCTAAAGCCGTCCCAGTCGGTATTATTGTTACTTAATCTTGGCGCTCTTTCCTTTTTCACTAGGCTTCCGCCGATTTTCAAAAGAACTGCCGAGTGATCTGAACAGAGATCAAAGCGTTCTTCTACGTTCGTAAGGTAACGAGGTACCCCCTTGGCGATAAAGAAGTCGACGAGATCAGGTATTTTATTTCTGTCGGTTGGCCAATATGTTAACTTTCCCGTCGATAAGAAGACCACGCCGCGTTTTGTACTTGCTTTAAAGAGGGCTCTGCCTCTTGTTGAATTGCACCCTGAGCCCCAAAAAGTATTTTTCGCGTTTAAGTCCCCTCTGATGATAAAGTTTTTCCCAAGTGATTCAAAGAGGGAAGCAAGATCTTCATCAGTCAGCTCGACGCGATGTTATAATCTAAGTGCCTCAATTTTACGGAGATTGAGCTTATTCGCATGGAATCCAGTTCTATTTCTGCATTTTTGGAGTGCTTAATGCAGTCTTTGATGTAGAGAGAGGATCCGCCTCTCGAATTTTCTGAAGGATGATGCGCGTGATAGTCGATGTAACCTTTTATTTTGGGTGCCGAACCCTTTTTAAAGTGGGTTTCCGAAATCAGGCAAATGTCTATATTATTCTTCCGTAGGAATACTTTTAGTTCGTCAATCTTTTGCAAAAGGCCGTTTGCATTCCATGTAAAAATTTTGATTGACTTTCCCATATTCATGATTTTTTGTTATATGTTTTTCGAGGCTTAAACTCGAGCTCGCTTAATTTGTTAAATATTACTTGATTTACTTTCGTCTGTTGCTCAAGCTTTTCTAAAATCATGCCTAGAATTTGAGAGACCGAATCTGGTGCGGTCGATTGTTGCTTACTTTCAGGTGAAGCGACTTGAGCGTACGATCTTGGACCACCAAGTGTGGATTTTCCGGTTGAACTTGGACCAGCGACGTTTTCTTGTGCTGTTTGAACCTTTTCTTTAATCAATCCCGTACCCCTGGTCGACTTAGGGGTTTTTGGTTTATGGGCTTTAGTAGGTTTTAGGCTTGGACCCTTTTGTTCAATACTTTTCTTTGGAGCTTCATGCCGGTTTTGTAACTCTATGGCAATTTCGCATCCTCGGTAGCTTGCTGGGTGACTTCCGCTACAATTGGCGCAGACTGCTGGGGCCTGACTGCTGACATTGCAATCTGTCGAAAGATGTTCACCGGCGCATTTAACGCATCGCGGTTCTTTTTGGCAGTATGCTTGCGTGTGGCGGAAACCTTGGCATTGTTTGCATTGAGGTACTAGTCTGTTGCCCTTCCGCTTGGGCTCGATTTTGACCTTAATGTTAAATATTGCTTTTATTTTGTAAATCGCGCTTATGTTCTCAGTTCTATCAAAAGATAGCATGAAAATTGGCAGACCGCACCTGACAACAGCAGAATCTTTACCATCGTCCGTACGTCAAGAATTTTAAAGCCTTGGGCTTGAACGTCTTCTATTACTTGTTCCTTAGTGCAGGATGGGTGAAGTCCCCTCGCAATAACCCGCAGCGGCTTCTCGAGGTGATTTTCATACGTAAACCATTGAATTTTCTCTGTATTCAACTTTTGTGACAGCGACCGATAGGCGTCAGAGTCATCGACGTGAACTTTCCATACATTGTTCCGAAGCGATGTTAAGTTATATTTCGTCCCAAGAGTATTTTTAAGGATGTATCGTAACTTTCCGTAGTCCGCGACCCCAACGACATTTATTGCAAGTGGTCGACGGTTTTTTTCTTGGGTTTTTTCTGTCGCTTTTTTTGGCACGACTGGTGTTTCTTCTTTCTGCTCCAAGGTTTCTACTTCAGGTGAAGAACCAGCTTTTCGCTTCTTGGTAAGCCTTTTCTTAAAGACCGGATTCGTTTCGCGTGCAAGCTCTTCCTCGTCCGTCTGGTATTCGAATTGGCGTTTCGGTGTTTCCTCACATTCTATAGTACGGGGATTCCTCAAAGCTTCGTTTTCTTTACGTAACGAATCTACTTCACTTTTTAGTTCATGGTAGAGACGTTCCATTTCATTAAGCTTAGCACGGAGTTGGTTGTTTTCCGCTTCAAAGCATTTAATTTTCGCTGAGTCCTGATTAACCGGCGAACTTCCTTTCCCGGAGACCTTCGATCCAGCTGGTGGAGGTCGAGGTACCCTTGATCTTTTCAAAAAGGGATTTATAAGCAATAAATGGCTTTCCCCAGAATCCGTAGAGCCTACCTCCGAAGAGGGTGGATTTGCCAGTGAAACTGGATTGCTACCTGGGTAATGATATCTTTTGTTTTGTCCATTGCATAGTTTGTATGCGCTACGCGCTCGGCATACGGAGGGTGGATTTTAGTCGCCTCTTACGACAGGCATGCTAAGTGCCTCGAGCATATTCTAACCCCTACCCGAAGGGGGTAAAAAAGTGCCAAAAAAGTTAAGAAAAAAGCCAAACAAATTTTGGGCTTCTTTCCAAATTCGAAAAGGAATTCAAATAGAAAAAAAGTTGCAGATTTCAGGCTTATGTCTAATACAACATTATGTACGGTTACCGGTTAATAAAATGAATAAAGCTAATGAAAGTAGAGTGGGGTGCCGTGGCGTAGTGGTTAGTGTGTGTGCTTACTACGCCGGAGGTCTGGGTTCGAATCCTGCCATCGTCACCTGAAAAAAAAAAGACTTGTTCTTTTTCACGGCCCCCACCTCCGCGAGGGTCTGACAAGCCCTCCGAGAGTATCAATTGTCTTGAAAAACTTCTCAAAGTGCCGTTCGGATTCGGCAAAAAATTGTAGGTCCCCTTGTATGTAAAGAAATGAACACACCAGCATACATTGTTGAGAAGTTGGCCCTGGTTCACCTCGAGCTGTTGCGCCACTCTATTAATTTATTTTTTTTAATGAAAGTAGAGGTTGGTCGAAATAAAGTCGATTGCAAAAAAGGCGCAAATGGAAACAAAGTCGATTCGGCCTAATTAAGTTCGACTTTATTTCACACCAACGGAGATATGTTGGGAGTGCAACATAAAGTTACAAAACCAGACAGTGGCTGATGGAGAAGATCAATACAATCTCCTCCGCGCGAAGAGGGGAAGGGCGCGACCCGTGGACGAATCTTGTATGTGCGCGCCCGGGTACACGTCCGCGTTTCACCTAACCCTTTGGGTTATAACCCAAAGAACTCCATCAGTGCATGTAAAATAGTCCTTAGCATTTTTGAGGGAAAAAGGAAAATCGTAATTTCCGTTTCACCTTTTGGCTCTTTTTCCAAAAAGTTTTGTATTTTCTTTTATGGTCTTTCGCGTTTTTTAAACCCAAATTAAAAAAAAAAAATTTAAATTTGGGTTTAATGGCGTCTTTTTGGCGTAATTTCCTAATAATTATGTAAAATCGAACCCTTAAGGGTTTGGCCAAAAACCTTGTATTTACAATAAAATATGTTTTTTTAGGCCCTGTAAAAGTTTGGAAATAATATAAGCAAAATATGTGTTAAATAATAAATAAATGCATATACAGTGTCCAACATTTTTTAGCAAATTTTTTCTAAACTTTCTTGAATTTACTCGTGCTTTTTTTTAAGTGAAGTTAAAAATCTGATTCGATGGGTCTTGGAACTCATTGTACTACTTCCAAGCGCGAATTAATAAAAAATTTAAGAAGTGATAACTACACAATCAATGAGATAGCACGGGCTTTAAAATGCTCAAAAAAAAAGTATTTACTGCTATTCATTACACCCCCAAAGTGGAAACACGAGACAGAAAGCGAAAGACAACACCGAGATTTGACAAACAACTTGTAAGATTCAGCAAGAAGAACCCGTTTGCCTCTTCAGAACAGCTAAAACGTGAGTTCACCGGCGCACAAGTAACGAGTCGAACAATGCGGAATAGGCTCGGAGAAGCAGGTCTTCATGGAAGAAGCCCAAGAAAAGTGCCGTACTTGAGCAAGAAAAATATCCAACAGCGGTTAATTTTTGCTAAAAAGCACCTCCATCGTAAAAATTAGGACAACGTCTTATGGACGGATGAAACAAAGGTACACTTATTTGGGTCTGACGGGAAATTGTACGTTAGGCGGCCAAAGAACTTGGAATTCGATCCGAAGTACACGAAAAAAACTGTTAAGCACGGTGGAGGAAATCTGAAGATTTGGGGGTGTTTTTCAGCGTTTGGGGTTGGACCAATTTTTTGGGTAAAGGAAAAAATGTGTGCTGTAGACTATGTCCATATCCAAGATTGGAGACTTTAAGGCCAAAAACAAGGAAGAATTATGGTCAAAAATACAAGAAGAATGGTACTCCCTATCTTCCCAGACTTGTGCCAAGCTTGTTCATTCCATGGGCAACAAAGTTTTGAAAAACAGTAAACACAGTAAAAACAGTTTCTGTAAGTTTCTTTTTCTTCTCAAAAAAATGCAAAAACAATCTTGTTTCTATTGTTTTTTCCAGGATTTCATCATAAGGAATTTTAAAAAGTGAAATTTTGAATAATTTGCTTTATTATTTATTACTAAATTTAAGTTCGGATATTTCTTAACATAACATTAAATGAGTTTAAGAACACACAAATAACGTTTGTTTTACTTAGCTTTGTATTTCGCAAGGAAACCGGTTGATGAAAGTTTGTTTCTATTATTTTTTCCACCACTATATGTAGTTGATTGAAAACCTCGAACTACTCATAAGATTTATGGTTACCGAAAATATAAATAGTTTAATGCTGTTATTTGCTGTTTCCGTATTGACTTTTTTCATTGAAAAACAGTACGCATACGCCGTGAAGGGCGACAGTTGAAAATAAATTTTTTAAAACTATCACTCACCCGATTCCTATTCGTAGCAGCTTCAGTTGCTGTTTTATTTTACCAAGATGGGTATATCCTAAAAAATACACCTCAAAGCACTCAACACCCTTATTTATGTGTTCGAAAGAACTTTTTTTTTTTTTAAAAGAAATGATTTAAATCTATAAATCACTATAGATTTTTTTTTCACTGATACCAACCACTATAAAAACTAGAACACGCTACCCGCTAGTTAATTCAAAAATCTTTTTCCCGCCAAATCACTACAAAGCCTGACACTTAGCCAAAAACCGAACCGAAATGATCACCGAGAATCGAGCGAAATCAAAACGAAACTCTTACGACATTCGAACTGTGAGGAAGAACAAACGCGAGTGACTTGGTCAAAACCAATGTCTGGAATATGAACCGGGATAAAAAAAAAAACACCAGCTGAATGTGCACCTCTCTCGCTGCAGAAGAACAAGAATCCCAAAGAATCTTGGACATTCGTATGGACGAAGAAAGGCGAAAAGAGAATAAATACTGGGAAATCACATCGAAATGTAGAAAGAAAGACATTTTACCACCCAATTGAATGGGAGAACGACCAGAGAAGAAGTTGGTCGGCGTCCTTATCCCGTAATGTCGTAATAGATACCTCAACTTACGGGAACAATCTCTTTGGCGACGAGAAGACTTCAAAAGAAAACATTCTAACAGAACAAGAAGTTCCATCCAAGAATCTACCGATTCAAATGGAAATCATCCAGAAATGGTAATGATGATCGTGCATGGAGCGAGCAAATGGTTGTGGTCGGTTGTGTACCTGTGACGACACAGCCGAACGACCCAGTGGGGAAGAGGTGAAGGTCTCCGCAATGAAATGCAATCAGATTGCGGCATCGTCGTCGTCGTTGGTCGGTCGGTCGGTGTCTTTGGGTTTGCTGATACCAATTACTGGGCGAAAGGAAGATCGGTTTGTTCCTCTTGAACAAACGAGAGGAACAGATTGGGGCTAGGAGGTGGCCGTGGAATGATCTCGTTGATTTTATTTTACGACAGATGCATCTGCATTGTGGGCGGCTTGAAGGAGATGCTACGGTAACTAGGTATAGGTCAGTGGGTGTTTTTGAAATGAAAGTATCTGTTGGTCGTTGGAGTATCTTTGTTTTTGGCTTGAGTTGTTCTTTGTTCGAGAGCAATTTATTTGTCGGCGAGTGACATTTGATAACTTATTTAAGAGTTGTCAACAAGGCTGAGTATAGTTTTGGGTAGGCACTTGAAATTTATTCTGGGAACAATTGTGAGCAGGACATACAACAAGCTTTTTAAATATAACGAAAGGTCGAAAGGGTATTTTTTTTTAATGCAACATTTTTCTTACCATTCAGAACTTTTCTATCATTACACATTTTTACTATTGATCGGTGATAACCTTCCCTTCCATCTCGTTATCGTTCAGATAAGCTAGAGGTTTTCTGATTAAAGAAGCTTCCGTGATGAGGACTTGGCATCTTCAGTTTAGTTCCTACAGGAACCTGTGCGAAAATCATGAAACAGAAATGACACTAGAGCTAATGCCGGACAATTGTAAGAGAGGCTTGTACCTACCTGCATTTGTCAAATGAAATTTAACAACATTTTTACGAATGGATTCAGCGGAGTATATTAAGATTTCTCTTGATATGAAAGAAAAGAGAATATTAAGGATTCTCTTGTTTCGAAGGGTGTCGTGGCAGCTTACGTCTTAGACGCAACTTAATGCTTGTCAGACCCGCCGAATTAACTTAGTGCCTGTTTTCATTTGGTTGATCCTAACCTGATGTGTCAGAATTACTATGGTGAGGGGAAGCGCCAGTGTGGTGGCCACCGTTCAACCTCCGTTTTATATTGAGAAATAAAATTTGGGTTAGGTTAGGATCAACCAAAGGAAAACAGGCACTTAGGCAACCATTGCATCTTTAAGCCTTACGTAAAAGTCTTTATTTTCTTACGTTTTGATTCCATTTTAAGATTGTAAGCATTGTACGAGTATAACATATTAGAGGAAAAAGGAAATAGAAGTTTTAGATGCAGCTCAAATGCTTTTAGTGCGAAACACGAAAAAAACCCCATGAACATAATCAGCAGAATATTGTAATGTTTTTGGGGTTCTGGGTTCGATTTTCCTGGAGTTCGTTGAATAAAATTCAATTTCACTTTTATGATTGCACAATGAAACATTTTATTTATCAAGTCAACGTTTTAAATACATCTGTCTCGTATGATCCTGTCATCCGTGTATTCATATACACATTCAGCACTTTCTGTATTTCCCCTTTGGTGATTTTCGACTGGTACTTTTCCATTGGATTGAAATTCAATATCGAAATTCGAACTTCGAACGTCAGTTAGCTGTCAGCTGACTGGAATGACAGTTGGTTGTGTTCATTTAGTGAATCTATGGGTGCGTTCTGACGTCTTTTTACGCCTATTTCAATTTATTTTGAGTTGAAAGAAGAAGATGTATTCGCTGAACCCTATCCTAGAAAGGTTAGGTTAGGTAAGGTAGTCCAACAGACCGAAAGTTAGGGAGACGGAAAGCCAGGATTAATAGCAAAACTGCAAGATAATTCGTCGTCAATTTAGGGACAGGGAGATGAAACTTCTTAAGCGTTGTTGCCAAAAGCATAAGTTTCTTAGTTAACCACAGAACAATGTAAGACCTCCGCTGGGCTTTTAGCCACATCCACGACTATGACCTGTGACCGTAGTCTCGAATCACTTGAACTAACAGTTGGGTAAATTGAGCCCATTTGAGACGGCAAAGCGCATCCAGCTTTTCTAGCAGTGCCGCTGTCGTAGGTTTTCTTTTATGAAGGTTTTCTGGTATGAAAATTTTGGAGAGGATTTTTCTCAACAGAAACGCTAAGGCTTTTCCATGAATTTTGCTTTGCGAATCAGATTTATTTTTCAGGGTTCTCACGCTCAGTTGCTCAACCCCCAAAAGTGCACTGAAGGTGGCATTCCCACTGCTGACGAGATAAGGGCGGAGAATAGTCCCACAGTAGACGAAGTCACCAAAGCGATTAAATCGCTAAAAGTTGGCAAGTCTGCTGGAGTTGATGAAATCCGGCGAGAAATGCTCAAGGCAATGGGTGAAGAGGGTGTTAAATGGCTAACGCGTGTCATTAAGGTGGCCTGGGATAGCGGGAAGGCACCTAGTGATTGGCAAACGGGAGTTATAGTACCCATTTTCAAAAAAAGGGAACAGGAGAGATTGCGCCAACTGTAGGGGCATATCTCTCTTGAGTCTTCCGGGAAAAGTATTTGCGAAGGTGTTGGAAACGCGTTCCAGAGCTGTAATCGCGCCTTTGTTGCGGGAAGAACAGTGCGGCTTTCGGCCTGGCAGAGGCACAACCGACCAGCTCTTTACTCTGAAGTTTATTCTTGAGAAGGCCTGGGAATATGCCAAACCGGTCTATGCGTGTTTTGTAGATCTGGAAAAGGCGTATGACCAAGTCCATCGGGATACACTGTGGAGAGTTTTGCAGGACTATGCGCTGAGTGGGCCTCTTCTGAGAGCCATCCAGTAGTTGTATGGAAACTGCAGAAGCTGTGTACGGATAAATATCGTCAAATTCCGTCCTTTTGATGTGCGTGTTGGACTTCGCCAGGGCTGTGTTCTGTCGCCACTCTTTTTCATAGCATATATGGACTGGATGGTGAAGCGCAGTCTTGGCGAGCAATGTTTCGAATTGGCTGGCATCAGGATGAGCCATCTGCTTTTCGCAGATGATTCGGCCATCCTTGCATCATCCAAAGAGGAACTTCAACGAGCACTGGATAGGTTCGCAGCCGTCTGTGGTGATGCTGGGATGAAAGTAAACGTGAACAAATCGGAAGTGATGGCTGTTTCCCGAACCCCTGTGCAGTGTACCCTGCACATAAATGGAGTTCCATTAAAACAGGTGGAGAAGTTTAAGTATCTCGGGGTCTTTTTCACGAAAGATGGGAGGAGTGATTCTGAGTTGTCCTGTAGAATTGGCCAAGCCGGAGCAATAGTAAAGGAACTGCGCCGGCCGGTCATCAGGAAAGCTGAGCTTGGAGTGAAAGCAAAGATCTTAGTTTTTAATTCAGTGTTCGTTCCGACCCTCATCTATGGTCATGAGATTTGGGTAATGACCGAAAGAATTAGATCGCCGGCACAAGCTGCCGAAATGAGATTCCTGAGGTGCGTTGCTGGTGTTACTCTAAGGGACAGAGTGAGAAACGTCAGTATTCGTGGGAATGTTGAGCAGCTACTTCTCTGAGTGGAGCGATCGATTCTTCGATGGTTTGGACAGGTTGTTCGTCTGCCCCCTGACAGACTTCCTAGACAGGTCATGCTAGCCGAGATGCGAGCGCTTCGCCCCCCTGGTAGGCCAAGGAACAGGTGAGGGGATCATGTAAAGAACCTCTCTGAGTCCCGCCATGGAAGGACCATCTAGCCACCCTTGCTCCGCGACCCTTTTAAAGGATAAGCGGCATCCGAAAATGATGATGATGATGATGAGGATTCACACGCTCTTCTTGAAGATTGTCCATCCGAGGAGTCCCTCTTTTGCAAACTTCTATATTGATCTTGAGCTCTTTAAGAGCTTCGCGATATTGGACTTTCATCAGGGAATTCTTGCTGAAGGAGCTGAAGAGCACCTGGTTATGTATTCGACTCTTTTCGGGAATCTCTTGTTCAGTGGTGAGATCTTTACCTGAGTAGAGAATAACTGTCTTCTAACTTCTGAACTTCTACTAATTTTCTCTTTTTGGGGTTTTTAAATCTTTCCTATACGAAATGTCTTCCTGTGTCTCAAAGAGTATCTATCAGTGCTCTGATAGCGATGCCTGACCGGATTCCCCTTATACAATACTTTAACACAATTGTCCTAAACCACGAATTTTACATCTAATACTTCTTTCCTATTTGCTGTAAAAATGTAGTATGATTTACCCTGTTAGACAAAAAGATTGGAGCGAAGCACACAATTGAACAACACCCCGTCTTTTAAAGGCAATGTCTGAGCTTCCCATCACAGCCTTTGACAAAATTTTACAATCTTGTTTTGAAGCTCTCACTGGTGCCTTAATACATACAGTCCGAGGGACCGAGCTACCGACGTCATATGGCGAGTAGACCGACGCTGATACGCCCCTATTACACTGACCTCCACCACCGCTTAGGCCACTCTTCCAAAAATGAGATAGCTTTAATATTTGATAATTTTTGCTACGATACAGGTTCAGGCCTTACTTTTTTCCTTTTCTTTACAAACATAAATATTTCTCGACCCAAATCCTTAAACTCCGTTCTTTTTGTTGACCATAGATACCGGAATCTGGTCAACTATTCTTCTTCTAGAATCTAGAAGAATAGCCTCAAGAGATGCGGCAAGTACCTCACTACGATAGAGGTTTACTTGGACTATCTTCATCGATTCCTGTTGTCCTCGTCTCCATCGCATTGTCAGTTGGCTGGGTGGCATCAGCAGTTTGCCTCAGCAGTAAAAAGGCGATCTCACTAGCAGCAAACGACAACAGCGACAGCTATTTCGCCTTTAAGGTTCCGAGCTTCTCGTCGAGGGCAACCCTAGATTCCCTACCATGCATCGGAATCTGAGAATTCTGCGCTTGTAACACGTGAAGAAAGTCACCTTTTCTGTAGTCTCTGCCTCCACCGCAGTGCGTCAATTGCCAAGGTGCTTTAAGAAGTTCACCAAAGCAGCTTAAAGGTAACTTGACTAGCTGCAAGCGACGACAGCAATTGTTTATCCGCCTTTAAGGTCTCGGACAACGCATCGAAGGCGACAATATTACACCTGGTAGCGTGTGTCGGCTCTTTCCCCATAACTATTTCCCAAATCGTAATCTGGGAATTCTGCGCTTGTTACACGCAAAAGACGTGATCTTTAACTATATCCAATAGTTTATCTTGTCTTTGCTCTTTTCCAAGCCTCAAACTTTGCATTGTACCAAAGCTTCAGTCCATCCACTGTTAAAAAGCCTTCATTCCTGCTCGCTGATAACGATGTAAGTGATGCCTTTGGATTATCTCATCTTGCATTAGCTTGGGGCGCTAGCACCTGTGATTTTTAGTTTATGGCTGACGACAGCTGCCCCTGGGGCCTGCTCGATCTTCCTGCCACATTCTTCACACTGTACTGCCCGAAAGGTATGATGAGCCTCGTCATCTCGCTGGCACTGCACTTATTAACCCGGCTCGTGCTCGGCGTACTGGGACAAAGTAGTAAGAAGTAAAGCTCAATTTCGCCTTCCTTGGAGCGACCTCAAAGACCGCATTCTTTTCGAAGCCAAAACCTCGCATCTCTGTTTAGAAGCCATAAAGAAGGCCAAGAAAAGTAGGCTTAAAGCCATAAATAGTTTGGCCTTCTTAAGCAACATCTTTCTGTCTATGCCAGGAGTTTGCTCTCAAGCTACGTCGCTTTTTTATCACCGGCCTTCTCCCTGTTCAGAACTTCTTCCCTTGTTTTTGAGATCTCTCTATGATCTATCAATGAGGCCCTATTCAGATAGCACCGCACCATTGCTAGGGTGTCGTCCGTGCCTTTGGCACCTTAGACTGCCATCCTGCTTGTCTGTGTGATCATAAATGAAATTTTGTTCCCACGATAGGAAGGAAGGTCGAATGTCCGCCCGGCAGAAATACTGTATCGAAGGTAGGAGCTTGGTGTATCTGCAGGTCTTGGACTAGGCTGGTCTCGTCGCTCTCATCAACTATTTAGTCCAGCCGATAAACTCAGCAAAGTTCTAATATTGCTTTCCTTCACACGATTGTATACCCCGACCTTAACTAGAAACTTTCTTGGTTGAGTTTGTACGTATCGGGTCCGACTTACAACCTTTTGCCCAAATCTCTTGGGCTGTTTCGCAAATTTTCTTTGGGTAATTTGCCTTGAAGCTTTTTCAAAGGTTTAACCAAATCTGGGCAAGGTGGACAATGTCCTCCGATGACGAAGGATCGCTTACTTTGCTAAAAAGTTTTGGTAAGTGGATTGAATTTCATTGCTTCTAAAAAGGACTTTTTTTTTTGACGTGCTGACAAGTATAATAGAAAGCCTAGGAATGTCAAACATATGACAAAAACACGCAGGCTTCTAAAAATTATAAAATGCGCCACCAGAGTGTGTCTAGTGAATCCTTTTCTAAAGCCTTCAGCCCAATGAATCCCATGCGTCCGTCGCATTGAAGTACACAACTGACAATACACACGTTCTTATGGGAAGCGACGTACGTCACGCACTTCTTCTTTGGGCCGCTTTCCATAAGAACGTGTGCATTCAACTTTAGTTGACAGTTGTGTTCTTCAACGTGACGGATGCAACGGATTCATTGGGCTGAGGGCTTTAGCTCCTCTTAAGGTGAAAAGTTTATGTTTTTCTTGTTATTGACAAGTTGACTTCTCTGTTTTGGCACACGTCATTGTTCGTCTCAGTCTGATATTCCTTTCTTCGGGATACCTGCTGGGATACCGGCTCTAGACTTCAGTCTCTAGAAGGATAAATTTCGCTCATCTAGACTTCTTGTAAGCTTTAGCCACCGGCTTTAAATAGACAATCAGACGATTTTGGATCCCAAAACAGATGTCGGTATCAAATAACCCAGTCTCTAATTTTGCAAAAATGACATTAAAACCGGCAGTTTTGTCATCAGTACGAGTCTGTAGCTCCATATAGACGTCTTCTTTGGTGTAGTCGGAAGTTGTTTTGCTCTTTTTGCTGTGTCTGTTGAAATTTTTTTCGGGTGAGTCGAAAGCGATCAAGTTTATGACCAATGCTCGAAGGACATACTGATTTCGAATAGCTTCATATTTTTGGTGCTAAGATAGAGTAAAAAAGCGCCACCGTTATCCAATGCATTTAACCTGTATTCCAGGGTAGCTTCATCAATTATTTCCGGTTTTATTCTATATCAAAGTTCTAACAAGCCTGGATTATAAACTTACAAAGTCTTACACAAACGAACATTCTATAAGCCTAGCTCCCATAATGCTACCTGGCACATTATGGAATATCTCTGAATCTATTTATTGGCTCCTGCAAACTGCATCGTGCATAGCCTAAAACCAGCCAGTTTATCGCCACTTAAACGGTTCTCGCAACTTCCCAATCATAACTTATAATCGATTACAAAACAAGCCTGCAGAGCTGCAACCCCATTCAGGCTTATTGCAGCACACACCGGTAATGCGAAACCGGTCAATTGAATCGCATGCGCTAAAATCCGGATTGACACATATTTCTGCAGCATCCTTCATCTCCTGGATGATTTTACGCATTAAACAACCTGTTCCGCAGCGGAGCAACATTCACACAGTCTGCTTCTCTGATAAGCTGTTCCCATTTTTTGTATGTGCGCGCGGGACTCTCTTGATCCGTTCCTCGTGAGCAGCCACGATTGATGAGCCCATTATGCGCAATCAACACACGGTCGCATGAGCTGGAAAGGCTATACCTACAAGCTGCGCGAGGTTCGGTGAATGTGCCACGAGGTGCAGTTGCGGAAACGGGATACCCTTTCAGATTGCACACAGATTGCAGACAATGCGATTTAAGACACTGCTGGCTTCGAAGTGGCACCGTATCGGCCAATATCGAACACTGGTAACGTCTCCAATGATTCACCTATCTATCACTAGTCCTCCCACCTTGCGGTGCAGCACTCTCTTCACCATCAGTCGGCAGGATGGTGCGGTGAAGCTGGATGATGGGCATTTGTAAGAATTTCCATTGGGATGTGTTACACATGCGATGTGGTGCTAACAGCAAGACAATTTTTAACCGACTTTTGGTGCGCCAGGTGACAGGCTGAACGCCGAGGCGCACTTGGTGCAGCATGTACGACGTGCTCGCACTCGACAGCATGTGGAGGCTGAGATGGGAAAAAGAATCAACGCGCCCGCCGCCCGGAGGCTTTGAGAGATTTGTAGGTTTTGCAGTTGAGAAGATTGCTGTTTCATGTCCTCGAGTGTGTCGAGTACCTTTAATACATAAATTGAAAGCTGTGTAGTTAGGGGCAGTCGTGTGCTTTGCTATCTAGAGTAACGATCGTTGGTGATGATCGTTTATGGCTTTTAAATTGTAAGAAGGCGTTCGACAATCAACGAGTGGGAGTATAATGACCATCGGGACGGATCCGGTACAATTATTTATTAGGTCAGGTCAGCTTCATAATTTTTTTTTCTTATCTTATGCCGTTCTGTTCAAGGGATTGCAGCTAGGTCTTGAAAACGGTCCAAGAAGATGTGTGTAAGAAGAGGAGTCCCGCATGCATCTATTCTGAGTCAACTCAATAATCTCAGAAGCTGAAACTGATAACTTGTGTTATCAAAAAATTAATAATCACTCGTAGAAAAACTGTGTGCGCCATCAACGTGGTGGTCGCATGTAGTTGCATATTCTGTTGCATGTATTTGGGGCATAATTAGCGCTTTGTATTAGATGGGAGAATAAGAATGAGGTGTGCAAGTGTAGGTACACGAAATGTTTTAATTAATCCATTTTATTTTCTCGTTGTCGATCACTGATTGTCATGAGATCTTGACGTTTCTTCCTTGTTTCTTTTTATTCTGACTAACCCGACTGCGAAGACAAATCTATTGAGAATTATTGTAAGCTCAAATTTGGTACCCAGCAAGCATTATCAGAGGTAAATAACTACCTTTTTTAGGACTGTGGCTTTTAAATGTTGTGGCATTACAAATTCGTACAACGTCATGTAAAGGTGACAGAAGGAAACGTCAAATGCAGTTTGCTTGTATGCCATGTGGATAAGCACATATTTGAATGCGATAGAGATGTTGCGAAGAATGACTTGGAAATAGACTATCTCGGCAAACATGATCTGTCAAGGAAATCCATCAGGGGGCTCGCGACAACGTGTCCAAACCATCGAAAAATTGATCGTGCCACTCGAAGAAGTAGCTGCTCAACATTAAGATTCCTACGAATACTGACGTTTCTCACTTTATCCCTAATGGTATAACACCAGCAAAACAGCGCCGATATCTCACTTCGCCAGCTTCTATCCGCGATCTAATTCTTTCGGTCATTACCCAAATTTCATGACCATAGATGTGGGTTGGAACGAACACTGAATTAAAAACTGAGATCCTTGCTTTCACTCTTAGCTCAGCTTTCCTGATGACCGGCCGGCGCAGTTCCTTTACTATTGCTCCAGCTTGGCCCAACCTACAGGATAAATAAAAAGAGTGGCGCAACAGCTCGAGGTGAACCAGGGCCAACTTCTCAACAATGTATGCTGTGTGTCTTAATTTCTTCACATACAAGGGGACCTACAATTTTTTGCCGAATTCGAACGGCACTTTGAGAAGTTTTTCCAGACAAATGATACTCTCGGAGGGCTTGTCAGACCCTCACGGAGGTGGGGACTGTGAAAAAGAACAAGTCTTTTTGTTCAGGTGCCGATGGCAGGATTCGAGCCCAGACCTCCGGGGTAGTAAGCACACGCACTAACCACTACGTCACGGCACCCTACCTGTTTCAATGGGACTCTATTAATGTGCACACTGCACAGGAGCTCGGAAAACAACCATCACTTCGGATTTGTTCACGTTTAGCTTCATCCCAGCCTGACCACATATGGCCGGAAACCCATACCGTGCTCGCTGAAGTTCCTCCTTGGACGCTAGCTAAATCATCTTCGAAAAGCAGATGACTTATCTTGACGGGAGTCATTTCGAAAGATTCCTCACCAAGAGTGCGCTTCATCATCGAGTCCATATATGCTATGAAAGGGAGAGGCGATAGAACAAAGCTCTGGGGAAGTCCAAAGCACACATCAAAAGGATGGAATTTGACGCCATTTATCCGAACACAGCTCCTGCGGCTCCCATACAAAGTCTGAATGGCTCTCAAAAGAAGACCACTCAATGCAAAGTCCTGCAAAACTCTCCAGAGTTTATCCCGAGGAACCTGATCGTAGGCCTTTTCCAAATCGATAAAGCCCGCGTTGGCATATTATTTTTGGAAGGCCTTCTCAAAAATACCTTTCAAAGTTAAACGCTGGTCGGTTGTGCCTCTGCCGGACGAAGCCGCAATAAAGGCTCGATTACAGTTCTGGAACGCGCTTTCAACACCTTCGCGATCGCGAATACTTTTCCGGAAAGACGTAAGTAGCCCTATAGTTGGAGCAATCTTCCTTGTCCCCTTTTTTGAAAATGGGAACTATAGCTCCTGTTTGCCAATGTCTTGGTGGTTTCCGCTTTCCCAGACCATCTAATGACATGTGCTGGCCATTTAACAGCTTCTTCACCCATTGCCGGGAGCATTTCTGAACGGATTTCATCAACTCCAGCAGACTTGCCAACTTTTAGCGATTTAATCGCCGCAGTGACTTCATCTAGTGTAGGAGTATTCTCCGCCCCAAACTTGTCAGCAGTGGGACTAATCTTAAGTGCCCTGTTGGGGATTGAGCAGCTCTGAAAAGTACTCGCTCCAGCTGCGTAAGACGCCGCTCTCATTTGAAATAAGTGAACCATCTTTGGATTTATCTTTTTGTACGATATTAAGCTTCTTTCCTCTGAGACGGCGAATAGCCTGCCAAAAAATCTTGTTTGCGGATCTGTACTCGTGTTCTAAACTTTGACCGAACTTTGCCGTATTGGAAGTTCTTCGCGCCTCAATGTACCGGGCACGAAAAATAATGTTCCTACATTGATTCCACATAATATAGGCTCTCTTCTTCTTTCTGAAGGCTTCTTCAACTCGCGGAGTCTTAAACGCGGTTCTTTTCTCATCACCAGTCGCCACACCAAACCGCTTCACTAAACAAACATTTCTTGCAGAGGCAATGACTACCGATGAAGACAGCTGCCATTTTTCCTTTATACATTTGAAAGGTCAGTTGGAATTTGTTCAAACTTCTCCGTGCAAATCGCTCCCGAATAGTCTGCCAAAACATATTGTTTGCAGATCTGTATTCGTGCTCTTAACTCTCGCCGAACTTTTTCTATGCCTGTTCCTTGGCTATTTCGACCGCCATATTGGAAATTCTTCGCGCGTCATTATACTGGGCCCGACAAATACATTGATTCCACACAATAAAGGCTTATTCTTCTCTCTGAAGGCTTCTTGAACACCTGGAGTCTTAAACGCGGTTCTTTTCTTACCACCAGCCGCCACAGCTAACCGCTTCACTCCACAAACATTTCTGTGTCTCTGGATCAAATAATAATTTTTTTTGTTAACTCGCATAATCTTTCTAAAAAAACATGTTTTTTCCATACGTTTTTGTATTTTTGGAATCCCTGAAGTGAAATCACAAGTCCCAAATCACAAAAAATTGTCTGAATCAACTGCGACCGTCACAATTTTCTTTTAACAGCTCTTGATCAATAACCGTCAAAATCAGCTGGTCCCCAGCTTTCAAATTTTCTGGTCAGTTGGTTTTTTTTCCTACACTTAGGCTGACTTTCTGCATGCATGAGTAAAAAAACTGTTCTTACATTAAAAGCCTTAATAAATCAACGTTTTTTTTTATTTCGTTTGATCACCATGACTGTCACAATTAGCCGATTCCACCCCTGCTTTTTTGTAGTTTTTGTCAAAAACTACTGTGAACGTCACAAGTATGACTATGCCTTAAAATTTTGAAATCACATAAGCACAGAACGACACTATTCCCTCAACTTTGGGTGCAAATGTCTGGTGTAGTCCGAATATGTTTTGAAATTGAGACTTTTAAATTGGACCCCAAGTAAACGTGTAACACAGAGCATTGACGCCTTCAGCCCAATGACTCCGTTGCGTACATCACGTTGAAGTTCACAACTTACAACTGAGTTTAATATACACGTTCTTATCGGAAGCGGCTTATGAAGAATTATTTGACGTAATTGGAAGTATCTGCCCAAACACACTCAATTTATTTTTTAAAGGTTATTTTTAAAAGAGAGGGCGTAATAGATGCTTTTTAAAAACGAGCCGCTATGAAAATGAAATTATTTCTGTTAATTCGATTCAAAGTGGTTTTGTGCATTCTAGAAACCACCACATTGCGAGTTGTCGCGAAAAACTGAAGACAAAAATAATATCGAAACACAGCAGATTCTCTACTTAAACTTCACTCCTCTGCGCAAACGAACTTGTTCATATTCTGACTTTAAACAGAAACAACCCTTTTATGTCCCCACAAATTATTGACGACAAGAGAACTATATTCAGTGTCACCAGTCACCACACATTGGATGAGCATGAGGTTGTAGTAGAAAAGTAGAAAGCAGATCTACTTTTGCGTTGTAGATTCGTCTACGATATTTACGGTCAAACGTGGGGTCAAGTTTTGAAGTAACATTCCGTTTTGCTCCACATGCGCCCGTTGTTTCTACTATGCTTGTCATCGAACGCACGCAGCAACGCTACGTTGTGTTTTGGACATTACGTTTACGTACATACACTATGCAGTACATGGTGTGCTTTTAGGCGATTGACGTGATCTTTTTTCTTGCATACTTTTCACTTCTCAAGTGTCATTCTTTCTAAGATATCGTAAAGCATGCTTATAGTAGCAAGTATTCATTATTAAGGGCCTTAAACTCTGCAACAAAAAATGTTGGAATGGTTCTGTTCTTAGTTTCTGTTCTTTTCCCTTACACAATTTTTCATTAAATCGGGGTTTAAAAATTGCCTGACGAGGGGGTGACTGACAGTAGCTTTCGATTTCAACTAAAAAGCCGAAATTCCAATCCAAGTTTGTTAGAACATTGGCCCTTTATAAGTGTATCTTCTCTTTTTCCTTGCCCAGTCAACCTCCTGCAACGCCTCACAATACCAGAGAGTTAGACAACCTGGTAGATGTGATTACGAACACCCATAATAAGGCGATGGACATAGCTTGTCCACTGAAAAAACCTGACAAGACGCCACAACCGCGTTGGTGGAATGGGGACTTAAGCAACCTTAGAAAAACTTGCAGAAGGAAGTTCAATAAGGCAAGGAATACAGGAGAGACCCAAGACTGGGACTCCTATAAATAATCTCTCAAATGTTTTAAAACTGAATTTAGGAAAGCAAAAAGGTCCACGTGGAAGAAATTCTGCGAAAAGATTTAAGAATCCACGGAAGCATCCAGGCTCCGAAAAGTTCTCTCAACCTGTCCCAATGTGTTTAGCTTTCTCAAAAAGGCAGATGATACGTGGACATTATCCAATGAAGAATCCTTGAAACTGCGGGTAGAGACCCATTTCCCGAGGCACTCACCAGACTACCCAAGTCCAAGCCAAGCAAGGGCTACGCCTTTTAGAAATCCGAGCTCTCTGATAACGCGTCATAAGATCATGTGGGCTATAAATAGCTTCAGTCCCTACAAGTCACCAGGACTTGACGGCATAATACCAGCCGAGCTTCAACAAACGTCCGACTTGATTGCCCCCTGGTTGGAGACCATTTTTAAGAGCTGTCTTTCTTTGTGCCATATCCCCACCAGATGGAAGCAAATCAGAGTGGTCTTTATCCCCAAGGCGGGTAAAAGTTCCCACGTTCCCACCTATCAGCTTATCATCATTTCTAATTAAAACATTAGAAAGGCTCATTGATCAACTATAGACCCGTCTAAACTTTCTCTATCTTAACATGCGTACAGCAAAGGAAGATCCGTTGAAACGGCTCTCCACACACTAGTGCGATTCATTGAGAAATCATTCAACCAAAAAGAATATACGATGGTTGCTTTTCTAGACATAGCAGGCGCTTTCAACTACATCCATCCGCGCGCAATCACACAAGCACTGGAAGAGTTAAACATAGAGGCGGGACTAGTAGCATTAACAAAACAACTACTTACTAGTAGAGAAATTAATGCCACTCTAGGTCACGCTTCCTTGAAAAGCTTGACCAGAAGAGGTACACCTCAAGGAGGAGTACTATCCCCTCTTCTCTGGAACTATACTTGAAAGAACGGGCTGCAAAACGATTGCCTACGCGGATGATGTAGCCATTGCCTTCTCGGGGAAATATCCCCAGGTACTGAGAGACTTAATGCAACATGCCCTTAGTCTCCTCCACAAATGGATGACTGACAATGGTCTGAGTGTTAATGCACAAAAGACCGAAATTGTCCTCTTCACTAAAAAATACAAAATATCCCGCATTGCTCCTCCCACCTTGAATGGCACCAGCCTATCGTTTTCAAATAAGGCAAGGTACCTTGGCCTTATTTTGGACAATAGACTAGGCTGGAAGCTCAATTAAGCCGAATGAGCAAGGAAAGCCATCACGGCCCTTTATATGAGCAAAAAAGCCATTGGGCACAAATGGGGACTACAACCTCACATGACGCATTGGCTTTTCACAGCTGTGATTAGACCAATCCTTCTATACGGCGTAGCAGTATGGTGGCCCATACTCAACGTCGGCACACATCTCGATATTTTAGGAAAGGTACAAAGGCAAGCATGTATCTGTATTAGTGGTGCCCGGAGAACCACTCCTACCGATGCGCTCGAAATCCTATTGAACCTTACCCCCTTAGACTTTTTTAGTAAGAAAACAGCTACCAAGTGCGCAATTCGACTTAAAGCATGCTCTTAAAGCATGTTTAGGGACATGCCAATATTCTAAACGAACAGCATCTCACCTCTACGAACCTGGATTACACTTCACCCTCATATTTCCCAGAGAAAAACTTCGAAAACCGGATTCCGAACAGAGACCTGTGGTACGGCGGTAATATACCTTTTGGTAACGCCATACGCTTTTACACAGACGGATCCAAGACGGAAGACGGTGTAGGAAGTGGCGTTTTCTCTGAGTGCCTTAACTTAAATAAATCCCTTCGCCTACCCAACCAATGCAGCGTCTTCCAAGCAGAAATAATGGCAATTAGTGAAGCCCTGTCCTGGCTAAAGTGGAACGTGATATCCGCCCGTGATATCTGTATCTTTACGGATAGCCAGGCTGCCATCAAATCCCTGACATCGATCTCTATAAACTCTAAATAAATTATTAACTGACGCACATCTCTTGATGAGATATCCGAACAGTTTCACATCTGCCTGTGCTGGGTGCCAGGTCATAGAGACATCATGGGAAACTGTGAGGCTGATAAACTCGCTAAGTACGCCACTAGACTGCCAGAAGATGAAATCTCCTGTAATATAGGTATTCCTCTAGCTACCTTCAGATTACAGCTCAAAAATCACAGCATACAAGAAACTAACGCCAGATGGAGGACAGGCACCACTTGTTTAACCTCCAAGCTAATCTGGCCTTGCCTCGATCCAAAAAGATCAGATAGCTTGATCTCCTTAATGAGATCCAAAATTAGCACTGCAGTGGGAATTATCACCGGACACTGCCTAATAGTCTTTACGCAAAAAGACTAGGTCTATTCTCAAACGACTTCTGTATAGAAGCTGCCTAGATGAGGAAGAGGAAGAAAGTGTACAACACCTTCTCTGTTGCTGCCCGGCACTCGCGTCGTACAGGAAATCCATTCTAGGCTCCTAGACTACCTAAGCGACCTTAGTAAAACACCGGTCAAAAAGCTACAAAAATTCATCGAAAAGACTGGCTGGCTAACATAGAATTCACGCCAACCTACTCCCTTCGTAATATACCCACGTGACGGTACAATGAGCCTTCTTTTTGGCGTAAGTGCATGTAAAAAGCCGCTTTCCTACCTACCTACCTACCTACCTTGTTAGAACATTACATTTTTCCATATAAAAACGTTTGTTGACCCGACGAAAAATCGCCGCTTCTACAGCTACAAAATCGTGAAATATTCTATATGTCGGAAGAAGCACAACAAGTCGGTGTTACACTAAACTTTAAAATAATGCTCGGTGTAACGAAATTTTGTGTTTAAAAAATAATTTCCTTCAGCTGTACCACAAATCTAGGGCTTTTGTTTAGTAAGCCATAGATACTCTACACCGTTTTGAAGTTCGGTGTTGCTTCGTTCCACCGAGTTTTATATAAAAGCGTCATCGAGGTAAAGATATCATCAACGCCTTCGATTTTAAGAAACCATTAAGTCCCCGGTAGCTGTGGTTATGTAAAGAGCATGGAAACCAAATCTTCGTGCCAATAGTCTTTGAATCCGGCCTGGGAGGATGGCAAAGGTAGGTGAAAACCCAGGTTCATACCCGCCTTAAAAGCCACCCTAAGTTAAGTAACTCTTTCCTTTTCTAGATCTATGTGCTCTGGTGTTGGTGAATTAACTCAGTGACGTTGTTCTCAATGTTTTCTGGACAAATCACTCTCAGACCGGATTTATTTATTCACCACCTCTAGGAAATATTTGTGAAGTGAAGCGGCTTTGTGTAACGATTGGTGTTGTTACACCCTTTCCCGAGTTAAAATAAATATCAAATGTGCGCCGAATATGCGCTCGCGGATGTAAACAATTTATGAAAACTAAAAGCTAGCGGCGAAAAAGTGCAACAACACAGCAAGTTGTTGCTGTGCTTCCCGACTGCTCAGCAAGGGGGTGGGTTCCGAGAATGCTTAATGATTTTTGTACGTGGATTAAAATGGGCGCCAGCTGTTTTATAAGTAAAATAGCAAAACTGTAGGGAGCTGAAAATGGTTAGGTCCGATCAAAAGAATAACACAATGATTTAGGTCGTTATAAACGTTCTAAAACGAACGAAGGCGATTTATTAAAAGAAGTTAAGGTTAAAGGATTGGCCAATGAATCACAGCAAGAATTACTCAAACAGATTGGTATCACAAACAAAGAGAAGCAACACAAAACAAGGAAATGGCCGACTGAAATAAAATGAAAAGGTAAACAATTTTATCAATATCGCCGCACGAAGAGAATGGCTCACTATATTAACGTCCCGAATGCCAAAAAGGTGAAAACTAAAAGGGGTCGCGCGTCCCGTCTTTTCTAAGGGATTTTCTCGAAACGAAAGTCTACCAGCCAACAATTTTTTCCTTACAAAACACAAACGCAATCATAAAACACTACTTAGCTTTTCCTCTTTTTTTTTCTCGTTCCTTTTTCCTTTTCCTTCCAATTACTGCGTCCTTTCTCCTGGATCTTTTCTGCTTCCTTAGAAGATATTTCCTCTGGATCTTTTTTTTCTAAAATTTCTTCAATGTTTTTATCAAAACCTCCAGCTCTCTTTTTTACAAAACCTTCACCAAACTTGCTAGGTAAACCAGAAGTGATTCACCCAAGCTTGGCTTGGCTTTTTCCCAATCAAAACCATTACTCATTCACACACACATTCAACCAATCCTCTCATTCCGGTACAGTGGTTATCGGGCACGGCGTTTCAAGCCACGCTCAGCTCTTTGCTGGGCATGCTTGCCGTTATTGAACCCCAGCTGCATTTCTCTCACACAAGAATTCGTACCAATTCGCCCCACTGCGAATTATAGGGTAGAATTCGAAGCCGAACCGAAAAGAGAGCATTCAGTGATCCATCATTTAACCCTATTCTCAGAAGGAGAATAGTGTTATACATTTTCATAAGGAAAACGAAGAAGGAACTACCATACTTAACACGCGTTATACATACTACATTACCCTAGTGGACTTTCGCGCAGATTTGGGGGAGAGGACTCTACCTATAGTAAGCCATTCTTTACATAATCAGAATTTATCAAGATGGGCCCTCGGCCATTGAAGATCTTCGCTCTGGGTGGATATAGGTCTCGGGTTAAGAAGCGACCGTGTGATTTTACTTCAAAGCATTTTCTCGGTGGTGTCTCTCAGCACTTGTTAGTGTTGGGCTCTTTGACATTTGAGCTGTGTGCATGGTTTGATGGTGGTTTACCGGGTCATCGGGTCCATTATTGGGAATCGTGAATCGCAAGTTGGGAGCGTCCTGACCGTCCGTCTTGCTCCAGGGAACCTGTATGGAAGAAAAGAGGGAACACAAGTGGGAAAGAAAGACGGGGAAGCCCAAAAAGTGAAGTGGAGGGATGGGACCAAAAGGACAGACAAAGTGCTTCTTTGTTGCGCGATTTTTGACCGCAACAACTCCACCCTTACCTCCCGTGAAATGTGGTACACATTTCAATAGGGCACCTAGGAATCGAAAGGTAAAACAAAACGTAACAGAAGGAGACATGGCCGGACTGACAAAAGATTGGCCATCAACTTAGAAGGGGAGCCATGGCCGGGCTAGCAAGAGATTGGCCGATGGTATGGAAACGCTGGTGCGTCCTATGGGTCGTCGATATATGGCTTAAGGTCCTTCACATGCCATGTTCCTCGTTCCTTTCCGGTGTCATCTTCAAGCACGTACGTCCAAGGGGAGACTCGCCTACGAATTTTGAAGGGGCCGATGTATTTTGGGGCTAATTTCGCTGAGTAGTAGTTCGCTGCATCTGAAAGGATGTAATTCCTACGCCATACAATCTCATTCGGCAGATATTGAACATCTCGCCGCCTAAGATTGTATGCTTTCGATGACTTCTTGGCTGCCTCCGCTAACTTCCTACCAATATCTTTCCTTAGCTCCTCAAAACGTTTTCCTAGCTCAGTCATGTTGATTTCCCTACTCCTAAATCTGACTCACTATCTGGCCTATTCTCTGTATCCCTATCTAAACTACTAGCTGAAGTACTGGGTGGATCCTGATTCCCTACTGAGTCCCTATCTAACCTGTCTGAGGTGGTACCTAGGGTCGAAGACATACGACCACAAGTAACCATCTCCTTCCCGAAATTCGCGTAGTACGGGGAAACTCCTAAAACGTCATGTTGCGCAGTGCGGATGCAACAAGCTACCTTCTCCAGATGTGTGTCACACGTCCTATGGTTCTCCGACACATAGGCACGCAGAACGGTTTTAAGGGTGTTATTAATCCTCTCCGCGGGATTAGCCTGGGGGTGATAATTCGCTGTAAATCGTTGCTGTGACCCGTATGCGTCGCATAGCGCTTTCAGTTCCTTTCCTCGAAACTGGGGACCATTGTCACAAACGGTCCACTTGGGTACGCCGAAAAGTAAAAACACGTTCTCTTCCAGAACCTTGCAGATAGAAGCAGCCTTCCCAGTCCTAAGAGGAAACAATAAGGGGAACTTTGTGAAGTAATCAACCACTGTCATGATGTAAACAAAACCTCTATTCGACCTTGGAAGAGGGCCTACCAAATCTACACATATCATTTCCCACGGATTAGAAATACCTTTCCTCTCAACCATCAAACCAGCCGGCTTATCATTCACAGGTTTCACACTCTGACATATCTTACAGTTCCTAACATACTTGGTAATATCTGACCTCATTTTAGGCCAATAGTACCTAGTTCGTATTCTAGCAAAAGTTTTCCTTCTGATTGTCATGACATTCTGCTAAAACTTTAATTCTAACCTGTTTTCCTACTACTTCCTTCCATTCTAAATTACTGTCATGCACAATCACGTGACCTGCCTTAACAAATTTATATAAAATTCCCTTATCGGCCCTCCAGGCCGGAAAAGCTAAAGGGTTCGACTCTACTTTCGCCATCATCTTCGTGATCCAAGGATCAGAAACCTGCTGTTGTATTTCCCCTATCACCGGAACCGTCCGTGAAAGCAAATCGGGTACAACGTGATCTTTCCCCTTCCGATGCACGATTTCGAAGTCGAACTGCTGCAACCTAACCGCCCACCTAGCTAGCCTACCGCACGGATCCTTGAGATTGCTCAACCAGATCAGTGAGTAATGATCCGTCACAACTTTAAATCGAACGCCGTCGATATACTGTCGTAACTTCTCAATAGCCCACAGAACCGCTAAGCACTCTTTCTCCGTGGTTGAAAAGTTCCTCTCGTTCCTATCCAAAGACCTACTTAAGTAACAGATTACTTTCTCACCTTCCTCGAATGTCTGAGAGAGCACTGCTCCAATCCCAAAGTCCGATGCGTCGGTTTGCACGACAAACTCCCGCTGAAAATCCGGACACGTTAATATCGGGGCAGTTACTAAGCACTCCTTTGCTTTCTGAAAACTCCCCTCGCACTCTTCAGACCAGACGAACCTACTCCCTTTCTTTAATAGGTCAGTCAACGGCTTTACCAAAACTGCAAAGTTTGGTATAAATTTCCTATACCAGGATACCGTTCCTATAAAACTCCTAACTTGTTTGATATTTTTCGGTGCGGGTATCTTTACCATGCTCTCAACCTTTTCTGGATCCACATGCAACCCATTGCGATCCACAACATAACCTAAAAACTTAAGAGATGGCCTACAAAAATTGCATTTTTCCCTACTAGCCATAAGTCCTGCAGCGCGCAACCGCTTAAGGACTTCCTGCAAAATCTCTACCTGTTTGTCGAAGGACTCGGTGACGATGACAATGTCGTCGAGGTACACGAAGACAAAGGGTTCTAGATCGGCTCCCAGCACGTTATCTATAAACCTTTGCCAAGTCGCAGGAGCATTATGCAGACCAAATGGCATGCGCTTGAACTGGAACAGTCCCCGGTTAGGGACTGTGAAAGCCGTGTATTTCCTCGACTGTTCCTCCATAGGTATCTGCCAATAAGCAGATTTAATGTCCAAGGACGAAAGGTACTTGGCATTCCTCAATCTATCCAGGATGACGGAAATGTACGGTAAAGGGTAAGCATCCCTTTCTGTAACCTGGTTTAACTTCCTATAATCTACACAGAACCTATAAGAACCATCTTTCTTCTTAATCATTACTATGGGTGAAGCCCAAGAACTATCTGACTTTTCTATCACGCCATCCTTTAACATCTGTTCTAATTCTCTATCTATATGTTGTTGAATTGCAGGTAAAACCGGGTAGTATCGCTGCTTAATTGGTTGAGAAGACGTCCTAATCCTATGTTCAACCAACTTAGTACAACCTAAGCCCTCTGGCATTTCACCAAAAACTTGCTCAATTAGACCCCGAAGTTGCTCTTCCTGCACCTCATCCAAATCCATCCTCTCCCTAATGGACGAAATCGAAGCTTCCGCAGCTTGATTTGAGAAACTCCACTGTCCTGATCGTATATCCGGGACCCAAGATCAAAACAAGAGGGAGTTTTGGAATCACGAGGCATTCCAGCAACACTGACTTATCCTGCACTACAAATGGTAACGATATGCTACCTTCTACTCCTACTCCCGCACCGTCAGCTAAAGTTACCCTACCTACTTTTGTTTGTTCTAATTTAAGACCTATATCCTCTAAAACTTTCCATCCATCTCTACCGATGATCGTGCGCGAAGCTCCTGAATCTAATAAACCTACTAAATTAACTCCATAGACGCTAACTCCTAAATATGGGCGCACGTCATTCTCCTTTTCCTCAAGTGTGAAACCTAACTGAACGTCCGACTGGTTGCCAGCAGGCAACCTATTTAAAACCGACGGAGCTCTTGTCCTGCTGACACAAGAGACCGAATCCCGTTTCCCGAACACGTCCTACAATCCCTACGAATAACCCCTAGCTGACCACAACCTAAACATCTCATAGGAGCGGAACATTCCCGAGAAAAGTGACCTTCCCTATTACAATTAAAGCACCTCAACCTCCTTACAGGCTGAGGGTCTCGTTGGGCGCCACTTTGGGCTCACCAGAAAAAGCTATCTAGAAGGTGAGGATAAATTGTATATGGATGGAGGCAGAATTCTCGAATTTGGATTGGGTTCGAGGCATATCTGTTAAAGAAAAAGTTCGGTGCAAAGTTGAGGGAAAATATTTTGGTTGATTATCAAAGTTAAATATGATTTAAGAACTCCCCTCACGAGGAGGTGTAAGTAAAGGGTAATTGGCCTCTTGTGGTCTTATAAGCTATATGTACTTAAATTTCTTTAATTTTATATTGTATGCTTTTAGCACACAAATAACACACCTTGAGCTTTGAGTAAATTATCAGATGACCTTTCCTGAAAACTCACCTTTCAGTGGTTAATTAATTAATTAAAAAAATTTTTTTACCTACCAAATTGTGAGCTATCTGATGGTTCCTCTACTACGAACAAACAATCTTCTTTCCCCCATTCCATAAGCACAAAAGCTGCCTTTCCCTTTATTCCTGCTGGTCTAACTATCGAAGAATCAATTTTTTCCGCCTCTCATATTTTTGACGCTTTTTTCATTCAACAGTTTTACCCTTCTATGAACTTTTTCTCCTTGCAGCTGCCAGCTGGAGGGGCTTAAGTCCTTTCTCTGGTATGCTAGATGCATTGTGTGAGACACAGACAGCAGGGGTGGTCTTTACTCTAAGGAGAAAATAGTTTTTCATAAATTTCCCATCTGACTTATCGGAACACCAAAAAGAGCTCGCCTCGTACCTGATGCAGTCTCTAATGGTTGTTGGCCAGTAAACAAAAAAGAAAGCCAACACCTCCACTTCCATCAGTGTCCGGTTTTCGGAATTCTGTTGTAGCTTCGTTTGATCTGCAGGGGGTATTGGTGCCTATTGGTCCCGGCGTGATTATCAGCTTAAGCCCTCGGAGGTTGGTGTTGGTTGCCTAAAAACTTTATTTCTTAGAAAAACCCTTCGTAAAACACCAAATTCCCGTCCTCTTGTTCTTCTCTCATAAGGAAAACTTTTGACTTTTCATAACAATAAAAACTCGAACACCTTTTGCATATAGCCAACTTCTTCTGGATGGAGCTTTAAGTCGGGCAGTACACCAAAATGGGGTGTCTGATGAGGGTGAACGCCTTTCCAGCCAAGCGTAGGATTTTTAAGTGCCACTAACTATACAAAATGCGGTTTAAATACGTGTGTGTGTGTGTGTGTGTGTGTGCAATTCATAGCTTTTATCGCACAGAGTGCAATGAAAGACCATAAGTCGTATCGTTCTTTGTAAAGTTTTTGGATTGTTTTTTTTTTGTTTTTTTTTCTCTTGGTCCTGCAGAGACTCTAATAATAATTGAACAGAGAACAAACAGAGCTGTACAAAAGAAAAGGACCACCACCCGTGTGTATATATAGTTCCTCCTCGTTTACAATGGGAGCATAAAGTTTTATTTCAAAACATTTTCGAAATCCTATGGCTATCGTTTTGAAAGGTATCAGGCAAGGACTTTTGGCGTTCCTTGTTCTCTGTGGTGTGTGTGTGTGTTTTTTTACTTTTTCTTGTTGTTTGATTTATAGAAAGTTTGAGACGAAGGAAGCTGATGTGCAATAAAGAAAGGAAAACGTAATGCTTTCGAGTGCAGTAAACCTATGGTGGAGCAAAATCATTTTAAGGAGCAACATGAGTCTTAAATCATATTGGATAGTGGTTGCTGATGATATCAAGCTATTGGCTTTGTTGTTGTTTTCCTTTTAAAAACAAGATTGAAGCGACAAGCTCTTAAACCGGCTATAAAACAAGGAGGAAGTCGTAGAAGCTACTTTTTTTTACTAAATTTTTAATAGAAAACAAAATAAAGCTAAATTTAAGGTCCCTGCATGCAGATTTTTTTGTGTAAAGATCTCGGGATTAAGGGGTTATTACTTTTCGTAAAAGGAGTTATTAGCATACTCGTATGACGAGCGGAAATGAGTGGGCGAAACTTTGACATCTGTCAGTTTATGTGCTGAAAAAGTTTAGGGCTTTATTTCCGACTGCGGCCGATCGGCGTTCCCACAGAGTACGGATGTACATTTCGTTGTTACAACTTTTCCTGCCAGACAAAAAATCCCTGTCTAAAAGCATCCTAAAGTATCCTACTCTTTGAAAGAATGAAATGGGATTTATATAAAAAGTGTCTTATAAAAAAAACACTTGCCTTCTTAGCCAAAAGAAATACTATTTGGCTCTCTGCTGCCCAGGTTGGCAGAAAGGTACTAGAATACCTCGCATAACTATACTAGAACTTTCATTCCACTTCTCACAAAAGCCTACTGGAATGACGATGGCCGACAACGGATAGGACGTGAAACTAGGAAGGTGGGAACAGCTCTACAATCTGAGCATTGACGACGATGCCTTCATATCCCTGTCGGAAGTGGACTCGGGTTCGAGGGCGTCTTTTGCTTCAGAGGCCGCCACCATAATCCAACCGGAGGCAAATCAACCTGCTTCAGCGGCTGCTGCTCCTGCTGCTATGCTTTAGCGGATTATCCTGCGACAGAGAAAATACTTTGAAAAAGTTGAGTCCCAGTGCTTAGTTTATAAAAATTATTATTATAATTTATTTCAGGGCCGCGGAGCCAATCTGAAGTGTCTCCGGAAAAATGGGAGAGAGCGAACGAGATTCTGCAATTCTTGCCAAAGCACTCATCACCAGTTGGCAAACTGCTTCGGAAGGGCAATCGGATCAGAGTTTAGCAAATTTTAGACCTGGAATGGCTAATTCTGGGGATAAGGCACCAACTTAGGGAAGTCAATTCATGTCGGGAGGGCTTTCTAAAAGCACTAGGCAGAGGAGTCAGCTAGCTTTGAGAGGGCCCTCTACTAAACCATCAACCTCGATGTTATCAATCTCGACGTTCAAGAGACCCAGGTCTCAGGACGGCACCTCAAGAATTCCATAGAAGGTCAAGATAGTCTTAACGGTGTCTAGGCCTTTTAGCGATGCTGCGAAGGATCTGATCCTTGGTATCATGAACCAGGGTGATGAGGTTGGTACCAAGGTCGGAGAATTGCAACATTTTGAAGGGTCAGTTATCGTCAGGCATTCTGCAGCATTGCCTGGCCAATCCTATACGTTGTTATCTCCAACCTGTATGGACGAAAACTAGCATCAAACTCCTTATATGTAGCAATGAAACTGATGTAAAATGTAGCTGTTTACATCAGGACGGCGGTGTCAGAAGTCGGCGCTGTATGACTCGGTGCGAAGCGAAATGCTATGTAAAAAGCCGAGGTTCAAGCCAGGTCACAAGCCAGATTGTGGATCCCTTCGGGTCCTAGCAACCTAGAAGACATCCACTGGTTCATACGTATACAGAATCCTGACTTTCCGATCAAAAATTGGAAGGGCGATTGATGCCAAGTGATTAGTTTCACTGCTTTTGAGCCCGGTGTCTATTGCGCCACTAGTAAACTATTTTCTAGCCCAGCCGAGGAGTCAAATGGGCCGTGCCAAGCAAAGTTTGCTGAGAAGCAGGTAGGTGGTGAGTAATCTTCCGATTTCGAGGATTGCGACACCACAGTTGTAGAGGCGTCTGTACCAAGAAGCAATAATGCTTCGCTTGGTACAGATTAATCTACACCCTTCCAAAACAGCCTCTGCCAACCTTTTGCTCCGCCTCCAAGAAGGTGAAGAAGACATTAAGAAGACACTTTCATCCAAGAGCCCTGGGTTCTTGATGACCACACAATAGCTGGACAGAAGGCATAAGATTATGAGCCTTCTTTTCCAAAGTACCTTATTTTAGCGATGCGGACTTTGTTTGCGTTGGCCTTGAATGCGGGATTGGGAAAACTGGATCGCCTCAGCTAATAGGGTCTACGACGTAATAGAACTCGGACGCATGATAGACATCCTTTCATGCTGCTCTGTGATGCAAATTGGCACCATCCTGCTTGGGCCAGAACCGATAATAATAGTCAGGGTGAGTTGCCATTTGAATGTCTTACTGAAATGAAACTTCATTATTTTTAACAAGGGATCAAGTCCCACTTTCATTACCAAAAACAGGCAGGATGTCATTGATGTGACCCTGGTCACGAACTCCTCTCACATAACCGGTATCAAGATCAAGAGATGTAGGATTCTCCGGCCATCGCTTCATATAGTCTGAATTGACTTTAAGTTTCCCTAAAAGTCTTTCGGTCTTCAGAAACCCCAGAAGTTCTGAATGGGGCTCCTACAACTGATAACAACTGACTCCTATTTAGCAGCAATCACCATAGCAGTTTCACCTGGATGAGGAGGAGTTTCAACCATAGCTCATCTTCAGTGTAACTGTATCGCCCAGAGTTGTAAAAGACTGCAATCTTTTGAATTAAATAATCAATTGGCTTCCCACCTCGGATTTTTCAATTCCTGAATTCGCTTCGGAACTAAGACTTCTTCAATATTAAAATCACAATTCTTTTTGAAGTCTTTGATTGGACCAATCCTTCGAAGCATTCTTTTGATTGCATTCAATTGAATTCAATTCCTTGGAATTACACTGCATTCTTTGAAGTCCTTTTGAATTTTTTACCATCCCAAAGACTTCATCGAAAATTCGTGATGTCCCAAAGACTTCAACTGAATGCGGGTGAGTTTTAGTGAATGGTAAACACTTCAAAGGGACTTCAAAGAATGCAGTGTTATTCTAAAGAATTGAATTCAATTCGATCATAAGATTGATCGAAAAGACTAATCCAATCAAGACTTCAAAAGGAATTCGAGATTTTAGAGCTGAAGTCTTAAAGCCCAACTATAATAGGCTTAAGCTGGATTAATCTAATGTCGAAATACAACGAAAATCCCACTCAAGTTCTGCCAAAAGATTGTGGTGCCCATAATAGACTTAAGCAAACGATTTGAAAGTCATGAGATCTCACTGTCTGAACGTCTCGAATATCAAGTTGTCTTGAGAATTTGAAGTCAAATTTGAAAATCATGTCACTTATTTTTCAACTTTGGGTGTTTATATTTCCGAAACCGGTTGTCCGATCTAAAATGTGTTTGAAATTTATGATCAGCGACGCAAATAACTGTTAGTAGAGCAAATCTGGTGATGGTCGTTGTCCAACTAGAGTATTGGCTAAATGACTGAATGGTGAATCATACAACCCATCCCTTATAACACCCGGCAAACCAATCGTAGTGCATCTTCAGTAATTTTACCCCAAGGTTTCTTCCCTACAGGACTGGTCTGGTACGGGCTTAAGCCCTTTCGGTTGCCCTCAATTCTGCGTCCTTATGGGAACAATAGTATCAAGTCACCCCCTGCTGTAACCGCTTCGGTTAACCCTAAATCTCCCAATACCCCCAAAATAAATTCTGATTTGATTCACGTGAGGTACGGTCTTACCCCAAAAACGGTTACCCCTCCTCAGCGCCCCACCGAAAAATTCTCCTCCGGCAAGGGTTCATACTGAAATCGGTATCCCTGCAAACCTTGAAGTTTTAATACTTCCTTGAGTATTGCTTGCTCGGTTGCCCTTGCTCTGTTCTCACGTGAAGGACTGCTCCTCACTGACTTCCCACTAACTTCTTGAGGCTGGTTCATACCGAAAACGGTTACCCCTGACCTCAAGGTAGTCTCTCCAACTTATACCAACCCCACCCCTCCAATTCTCAAAAAATTTATCTGGGGTCCGAGAGTCACGAGACTTCGGGAATTCTTCAGAGAAGTCGCTCATCCGGCCTCCACAATCCTGCTGACAGTGCCTCACACCGAAACGATAGTAACCAGCCTTCGTTTCGCTTTTCCGTGTAAGTCCCTAACCATAATCATCGATTAGAATCGACCAATCAAAACATCCATTTGTAACCTTTGGGGCAGGCTTAACAGATACTGGCTGCCTTGAACTTTTTCCCCAAATTACGCCGTCATCATCTAAGTCATTGGGCTGGTGACTCCGGCCTTACGATGAGTGGTATCACATCAAACTTTTTGTCCTTATATGTCCCTGCCCAGCGGGAAAAGACACCTTGTCTAACCTTACCTTGGATTGCATCGTTGATTGGATTAGCTACTTACTTAAAAAGGCTCCGGACCCAAAGAGGGTCTCTACCTGGTTCACAGTAGGTCTCTACCTGAGACCCTCTGCGATTCTGGGCACACTGCTTCCAATTGTCCAGTCCAAGCGCTCTGGCATTCGCGGTGGCTTGGTACTTAAAACGGAGGTTCGGTCTTCCTGGTTGTCTCGAGCCTGGGGGCTTGGATTCGAAGACCCTCTTGGCTGGAGCGTTGTCCAATCGCTCGATGTGACAAAGGCAACGTAGTCTTCGTGTTTTGGCTTTTTGAACTGCATCCACATCTCGGTTCTTCTTCATTCGCCCTCCTCGCACACAGGACCGTAAATTCGCCGCAGAATTTTTCCCTCGAAAGAGCCAAGTATAATTTTACCTTCTCTGCTTATTGTCCAGCACTCGGCGCCAAAAAGCAGAACTGGCAGAATAAGGGTTTTGTAGAGCTTATACTTTGTCTTTCCCGAGAGGAGCTTTGAACCCATATGTTTTGCCAAACCGAAATAACAGCGGTTTGCTAGGGTTATTCTTCGACGAATTTCCACAAGGGTGTCGTTTGTGGAGTTGATGTTAACTCCAAGGTGGATGAACTCCTTAACTACCTCGAAGTTGCTGCTACCAACAGTGACGCTTTGTCCTAAGCGGCGGATGGATGTTTCCTTGTTTGTTGATAACATATCCTTGGATATACGTTGATTGGATTACATCTGAAAATTTTATTTTCATGTTTTTAGACGAGTGAGCAAGCAATTTTGGCTTTATTGGTATAAAAGTAAAGCTTCTGAGTAGCAGAATTGTTTCCTGAACAAAACAAGTTGTGAGTAAATGTTGAAGAAATCGTTAATAAAATACCAAGTCTCCACCGAGCACTAATCCTCGATTAATAAAAAATCTTTATTAAATCCTCTACAAATCACGCGATTTAACATACAAACTTAAATCCTCTCAGCAAGCGATTAAAAATAAATCCTCTCATAAATCCCATTCAACCTATTCACAAACCTATTTTCTGCACCTTTGTAACAGTTTGAGAATCAAAAAAGCAAACTGAAACTGTCCCTGTGCGACAGATCTGTCCCAAGCACGTTTCTATTGTGACTTTTACTGAGGAAATCGTTTTTCGCTCCTGGGAAATGACATCGCTACGCTCATTTGAGAGCCAAAATGACAGAAACAGAGTTTTCGTGTCAAATTAATCCTATATTTGTCCGATGGAGCCACTTTAGGATATATTTTTAATCGTCTCCCGCTAATCTTTTTTTAATTTTCGGTGGAGACATAGTAACGGGTGATTTTTTAAGAGGTTGAGAACTTTTTTTTCAAAAAATTCGAAAAAATTAATGAAATATTTATTTGAATCGATAGTTTGAACCTTGCAATTTAATGTTTAAAGATAATTTCATGCAAATGTTGACCGCGGCTGCGTCTCAGGTAGCCCATCCGCTGAGTCCAATTTTGGCCGGTATCTCACGAATGAATGCATGGAAGTTGGCTTCCAGTGCGTCAATCGAAGCGGGCTTGTCCCTATAGACATTAGCCTTGACATACCCCCACAAAAAATAATCTAATGGTGTCAAATCGCACGATCTAGGCGGCCAATTGACCGGCCCGAAACAATCTTCCGAATAGACTGCTCAGAAGGTCGAGAATGCCGACCATAAAATGGAAGCAGCGCGCGATGAACATTTCGAACCGAGCACGAATTTTGATAGTTAAATTCAATAATTTGCAAGCGTTGTTCATTTGTAAGACAACAAGATCCATGGTTAAATTGCAAACCAAACTGAAGCTGTTTGACAGTGACACAAGGTACTAAACACACGTCAGCTGTCAAAACCAGTGTTGCCAAAACCAAGCCAGCTAAAAAATCACCCTTTATAAACGAACTTCTAAATACCTGAATTCTAAAGGCCTGAATTCATACATTGTAAGTCAATTATTTGTTTGCGCCATGCCCCGAAAATAGGCGTGGATTAAGAACAAAATCTATGAACCTTATTTCTTTAGGACCATGAGGAAATGTTTTAAAAATGTAAACTTAAGGCAAAGAAAATAAATAGTTTTTTCCTGAAAACTCCCCGTAAAAGTAGGCGGACCTCAAAACTTTCAATAGACCAAATTTAGAAAAAGTCAATGTCTTTAATATTCGACATAAAATATTTTTATACCCCATCCCATAGGATAGGAGGTATATTAAGTTTGATTCATAGTTTGTAACATAGAGAAATAATTACCGTAGACCCCCAAGACCTTAAGGGCATATGATCGAGACCGAATAGTTAGTCGAATGAGCCATGTCCGTCCGTCCTTGTGTCGGTAGTTTTTAGGCCTTAAATTTTGAGCTAGGAGCTTGAAACTTAATATCTGTTCTTTCTAGGTCCCGAAGCAGTACAAGTGTAAACATTTTTAAAATCTGCCCACTGACACGCCCACTTTACTTACTAACATGAAAATTCAAAGTTGTCGTAGGAAGCTGAAATTTGGTACGCGTTATCCTCGCTAAAGTGTATTGCGATTGACATTTCAAAAAATGCAAAATCTGCCCCCTTTTGGGCGTGGTCATATTTCATTTGCATTTTAATCAACGGTTTTTATTCGATATATTTTCATTGAATCCAAAAAACTTGGGCTATAAAATGTTCAGATATGTGTGAAAGCTAACAACTGAAATGTATTAATTTTTGTCACGCCCACTTTTGGGGGCGTTTTTAAGTATAAACCCAATTTTTAATGTGAAAATGCAATCAACACGTGTATACCACTTCTGATAATAAATATATGCCACGCCCCTTTTTAAGGGAAAAGATTCTTTAACTGAGAAATTCTTAATACAGTGAAGTTAATAGAAACTGAAATTTAGCAACCAAGATTTTTGACGCAATTCGGAGCTTGAAACTGGTCAATTGGGATGGGGTATCCAACGATTCGCCTAAGTGGATTGTAACCCTGCCACTAGTTTGATTAAGGGTGAATTTTCAGAAAAATATAGTTTTTAAATATATAATACGGTAAAAGTGGGCATGGTCGATTATGTGGGCGGTCCAATTTTCGTCGTGTTAAAGGTTTCTTTCCACGATAACTACACATCAACATTTTGTGTCATGCGCCTTGTCTAACTTGGTTAAAGGGTCTTACGAAACAAAGTGTGAATTTGAGGTTATCGATTGAAGGAGTGACTGCGGGCGGATCGAAGTAAATTTCATACTTCGTCTATGTAAAATGATGACCTATCTTCACTTCAAGGGCCAGCTCTCTTGCTCAATTTCGAGGACCTCAAAACATCTTACATATGAAAAGACGGACGGACATAAATTCAGCCCTTAGATTTTTTTGCAGATTTACTGACAATCATTCCTTTTTTTTGGCCACCCATGCTTATCCGGAAAAACCAATCTTTGTCCAAATACAATAGTTACAAGTCGCCAGCGTTTGCTCATTCTTCCTGGAAGCGCACCAGACCGCAGTATCCTCTGCTCTGGTTACCAGTTGGAGGCAAATAAAAAACACTAGATGCATAGTCCCAGTTGCAAACTGGGTGAAGCCAAGCCAGGTTGACTCCGAGCAGTACCTTCTTACAACACGCAACCACCAAACTTGATGTGCGTATAAAAAATACATTTTTTTTGCGTTTATACCAATACTAGGAAGAATTAAGGGTTATTTATAAGGGAATAAAAGAGAATCATCTGCTGAGAACTCAGAAAAAAGTTTTGAGGAAAAGCAGTCCAGTGCAGATGAACAAATTTTTAGTTCACCCTTGGACAATAGTCGATGCACTGCTCCAAATGTGATTTCATAAGCGAAGCTATTTTTTATTCGTTCAATTCACATCCTTTCCCATGCGCTATCCTGTTATGCGATGTGCCCTGTTGTAGATTCCCAAAATTTGCCCAGTGGATCCAATTGATTGGACTAAAAATCTAAAAAAAACTTTTTTAATTCAAAGTTTAGATGAATTTTAAAGTATTCGACCTCGTTATTGTCGCATGGCGAAAAGCTTTTGTGTGTTGACACAGCCCTCTCGGTTTAGTTCGCGCCTCCATCCACGAGCGTCAATAATGTATGGCTCGTTCACACCACGCAATTGGTGCATTAATTTTAACGTCCAATTAATATTGAAGTAGTTTTGAGGCCGCAAATGACATAACAAAACACCTTTCCCACTAATTTCCACCTAATTTAAGGAAAAACCTTCCCCTCTTATTTTGAACGCGTTCGAGGTTAAATTTTAATTAAGATAAATTGCACTCAGCTCACACTATGGTTTGGCAGAAGTCCTGCCGAGAGCAAGGTGAATAACCGCGTAACAACAGCAATAAGGACGAAGTGTTACAACGAGGCAACAACCTGGTTCAGTAATCCTGTTTCGTTGGCTTCCCTCGCCCAGGCTATAAATATAACTAAACGCCATCACCCACCACTATCCAAAAAGGACGATGGGTTACAGGAACCGAAATACTTTTGTAAGTTTCTGCCATACAGAAAGAAGTATTTTTGCTTTCCTTCATCGGGATATTAACTTTTTTTTGCGAAGTTACTTTTAATGGCCGAAAAATAGCCTCGTAGCGGACACAAGCGATGAGGTTCGAGGTAAAGAGTGCTACTTGGCGATTGTGGGGCTTGCTCCAGGAATTTTGAACTCTTGGCAATGAAATTCGTAGAACAAACAGTGCAGTGCACTACAGTTGGCTGCGACCTCGGCATAGCTGCATATCTGCTGCATATACTATTTGGGATTTAAGAGTTTAAGTTTCCTGCTTTAGTGCCATGTTCCTGTTACTTGCTTAGGCTCAAAGGGTCAGGAAGTGTATATAGAAAATTTTGTTGGATTCACGAACCGGAGGTTGTCAGATAAACTAAATTTACAAGCTTTAAGCTGGAGACTTCTCCTAGGTTTTGTTGTGGGATTAAAATGGGACGAATTAAGATTTTTTGTTGCAAGGCAAACTTAAATCTTTTAGCATTATAACAAAAAAAATTTCCACATCTTGAAAGTGAAAGGTGCAGCAGTTAGTGGAAGTTCGTTTACGAAGTTCGTGGGTAACTAGGCTTGTAAGAAAAACTCGATAATATACTTCGCCTTAGTTTGGGAATGCCACTTTTCCTGACCTTTTGGCTGGGCCTCTTCTGCTGGCTGGGGCTTACTTAATGCACACTTGTTGCACCTGTAACATGTAGCCGGTCAGGTTAGGTTGCTTGCTTGTATAAATAGTATCGTTCCCTACGCTGCTTCTAAAACAATTTTAATTATAGATAAATTTCCAGCTCTATTTCGAATCCGGACAGTAAAAGTTTTCAAGCTCCTTCATGAAATTTTCAAGAAGGATCATCTTACTTTTTGGGTAGAAGACAGCTGGAAATAAGGTGAAGTGGGGATTCATGATTGCAATAATGATAATCGGCCGGAACTCCAAGACCCTAACGCACCATGACTCAGCAGTGAAAAGCTGACTCACCCTGCTCCTGGTGAAAGCACTTGTTGAAAATAAGAAATTCATCACCAATATTTATTCTAATATGTAGCTACATAAGATTCAACCGTCAACCAGATTGACCACATTGAAATCGACGCCAGTATGATGGATGTCCGAACTTTCTGAGGGGCCAACATTGACTCTGATCACTACCGGATATCTCGACCAGCGCCAAGTAATGGAAATACTGTGACAAAGTTTGACGTCGGCCGAGTCTCTCCAAACCTTCTACGAACTCCTATGGTTATCAATACTTGATAGTGGTAGCCACTATCAAGTATTGATAGCCAGTGGCAACATTGCCAAAATCCCATCAGAGGCGCTGCCTCTGAAGTTGTGGGTTTCACACGGCCACCACAACGAAACCCCTGGTTTGACGATGAATGTCGGCAAGCACTTGCAGCTAAACAGGAAGCATACAAAGCGGCTCTGCACAGAAGGACTAGAGCTGCTCGCGAGCTCTACGAACAGAGGAGTAGAGAAGAACACCGGCTTCTTCGAAGGAAAAACAGAGAGCACGAGAAGCGCGCGGTTGAAGAGATAGAGAGATGTTACAACAGAAATGAGGTTAGAAAGTTTTACCAGAGGATCAAAAGGTCCTGCCAAGGGTATAAACTTCGAACTGAAGCCTGTAAGGATCATCAAGGCAACATCGTTGTAGAATCGCAGTCGGTGCTGAGGATTTGGAAAGACCACTTCTGCAAACTGTATAACGGCGAGGACGAGCCAAATACCGCTGTCAGGCAGAACGAACCATTCAACCCGGGCGAAGACGTTACCGACGAAGCATACGAACGATACCGCCCACCCGACCTGGAGGAGGTAAAAGTAGCTGTGCCTAAGCTCAAGTGCAACAAAGCAGCCGGAGCCGACGGGCTAGCAGCCGAACTTTTTAAATCCGCTGGCGATGAGCTGGTTAGGAGCATGCCCGATCCTGAAGAAAGGAGACCCTCTAAGTTGTGCCAACTACAGAGGCATCAGTCCTCTTAACATCGCATACAAGATCTTTTCTGCTGTACTATGTGAACGCCTGAAGCCGTTTGTCAACAATCTGAGAGGCACATATAAGTGTGGCTTTAGGCCAGGAAAGTCCACCATCGATCAAATATTCACACTGCGGCAGATCTTGGAGGAAACCCAGGAAATCCAAATCGATACACAACACCCCTTCATCGATTTCAAGGCCGCATATGACAGCATCTATAGCAACGAGCTATATAGCGCAATGTCTAGTTTCGTCATCCCTGCCAAAGTCATCAGTCTGTGCAGGATGACGATGGAAAATTCACGCTGTTCCGTCAAGGTCGACAAAGACATCACCGTCCCTTTAGATGTCAAAAAAGGATTTAGACAAGGCGACGCGCTGTCATGCGACTTCTTTAACATCATACTTGAGAGAATTGTGCAGGACTCTCGCGCCAACACCAGAGGTACAATCTTTCAAAAGTCCGTTTAACTTCTCGCATACCCAGACGACATTGGCATAATCGGTAGAACAAAGCGTGATGTCGGTGAATGCTTCGTGAGTATTGCGACGGAAGCGGCGAATATGGGTTTAGCAGTCAATGAGGGCAAAACCGAGTTTATTCTGTCATCAAGAAAAGACACCCAACACCGACGTCTTGGACAAAACATCACCATCGACAGCTATTATTTTGAGGTAAATGGGGACTTTGTCTACCTGGGTTCCGCAATGACACCAGTGCTGAAATCAAACGAAGGATAACTCTTGCCAATCGCTGTTTCTTTGGGCTAAGGAGGCAATTGAGTAGCAAAGCCCTCTCTCGAGGAACTAAAGTGTCCATGTGTAAGACCCTCATCATCCCAGTGCTGCTTTAGGGTGCAGAAGCATGGACCCTGTCAAAAGCGGATGAAAACACTTTAGGCTGCTTCGAGAGGAAAATTCTTCGGACGATATACGGTCCCGTCTGCATAGACGGAGAGTGGAGGAGTAGATATAATATCGAACTGTACGGGCTGTGCAGCAATACCCACCTAGCCAAAAGAGTCAAAACACAACGTCTACGATGGCTGGGTCATCTAGAGCGGATGGACACCAACGCCCCAGCCCAGAAAATCTTCGAATCGACACCGCAGGGACGACGCGGTAGAGAAGCACCAAGAATCAGGTGGCGCACGCAAGTGGAAGGGGACCTCAGCCAACTTCGCGTGCGAAACTGGAGACGGATAGCTAGAGACAGAGCTGGCTGGCGAAGCTTGTAGGCTGAGGCCCAGGTCCACCCCGGACTGCAGCGCAAACTTAAGTAAGTAAGTAAGCAAGCTACATAAAATGAAATTATTTTACTTTTTTTAAGAAAAGGATTCTTCATATAAAAAGCTAAATAATGAAGTAACATTCGTTCACTACCGAATATTCTTGAAGACTGACTTGAAAATAAATTTTTTTGATTGGCTTTTAGCCTTGATGCCTTGATCATTTTTGATCATTCTTTCACCCACCTCCTCTGTGAGATTACTGCATCTCTTTTTGGCTGCTTTTTCCTGTTATTGCAATAAGTCTAACTGAACTGCAGGAAGATTATATGTTTCAATTTAAATTCGTACTATTGCTCTCCGCATTTGACCATCTTTATGCTAGGATTATACGATTGACGTAAAAGCCTAAATCTGTTATCAAAAATTTTACTCGCGATTGATGCAATAATGACAGAAGCGTAAATAGATTTTTTAACTGATTTACACAATTAACTTAAAAGTCAATCGTGTAAATCAATTTTGACAACGTCCACAAAATTTCCGATAGACGTTATTAAAACAAAAGAGTCAACCGTCAACATCGCAAGTCAGCTGTTAATACGATTGACCCTTTATTTTTGTCAATAAAATTGACCATTGACTGACATTTACTGCCTTAAGTGTCAAACGAGCTTACGATTTTGTTTGCTTGTATAGTTTTTACTTAATACTTTATTAAGCCGTTTAACTGTCTGCAGTAGACTTTCTCTGTTACTTGTGTTGAGCCACAACAAATGAGTTACGGTATCGTCTTTGGTCACAAAACAAATTCGGACAAGGACCAAGTGCTTAAAACCCCAATTAAAACCCAAAAGCAACTTCATTTCAGCTAAAAATACTTTATTTTTGATACAATATATAAATACATATCGAATTTGTTGTTTTCTAAAATGTACAAAAGTGAAAAAAGAAGGGCAACGGCCTTCTTTGTATTTGCTGCGTCGTATACCCAGCACCAGTATTTAAGTGAAGAAAAGGCAGCGGAAGAAAGTGGGGCTATACGTCGAGTTTGCATATTTGATTGGCTACGCAAGCGCGATGTCGAAAACCAAAAACATTTGTATCAAAATTGTTTTCCCATTAACAAAGCCAACTTCAATGAGCTGTTGCAAATGCGGTGGCACCGGATATTCAAAAGCAAGCGACAAACATGCGGAAGTAAATTTCCGCTTCTGAGCGTTTGGCCGTACATGTTCCTGCGAAATTGCTTCAAATTGACGTCTTGGAGCTACAGATTTCAACCATTGGTTGGCACTTCTGGTTGTCGATTGGCGGATGTGTTCCAAAAAGGTTCGTTTACACGATTGAAACTATTACGTAAATTTTGGTTAACGAAAATCTGGGACAATCTGGGGGTGAGCAAAATTGGAGCAGATTGATGTAAAAATTTTTTACAAAAAAGACCGTCAAGTATGAAGACATACGCGGAGCGGTCCGTCGGCTTTTGCTGAAGGTTATAGTCATCTACATTGCGCAGTTTGTGTAACATTCTTTTTATTTATTAAAATTATTTCTGGATATATTTTACAGTCTGTAATATACTTTTTTCGTAGTGCTGTCTACTGTTCTTATATTGGGTGATTTTATATTGGGTTTCGTTAGGTACTCTAAAAAAGGCTGGCAAAAAGCTTTTCCGTTACGAAAATAGAGGGAAGGACATACTCTTTCTTGGTCTTTTTAGGATTTTTATAATTTAAGACCCATAAAACAGCTATTTCGATTATTTTTAATTACCGTTAGACTTTTTGATCAATTTTACAACCACCTGTGTTAGCATTTGCCACTTTTCTAAAATTCTGCGGACATGGATTTCTGAGAAAACGGTAATAATATGCTGTTTTTTATTTCGCTTGTTTGAATGGGCTTAAGGACTTAGGGTCGAAAACGGTGATTTTGAAACGTTTTTGATGCAGTTCGCTTGCTTTTTAAACATTACATACTTCAGCCAAATTTAAACAAGATGGTCATAACCGTTAAGGAACTAGAAATCCTTAAAAAATTGTTTTCGAAAATGTTTATAGTTAAATCAGTTAAAATCTCGAAGTTTTTGAATATTCCAAGTCTGCTATAGTTTTGTAGAAAATTTAAGAAAATGTACTATGCCCGGAGTTAATTTAAAAATTATACTTTATATCGTTTGGGAGATAGAGGGGGAGACATGCGTTCTTTTGACCTTTTTTATAATTTTTTAAATTTCAAATCCATAAAACAAATATTTGGAAGTTTATTCCAGTTCCCGTTAGACTTTTTTCCAATAGCACAACCAGCAGCACTAGCCTTGGATGTATTTTTTTTTAATTCTATGGCCACCGGTTTATGCGCAAACGGTAAAACAAGCTCCTTTTTCATTTCGTTTTCTAAAAACTTAGGTTAAAAACGGCAATTTAAAAAAAAATTTAACGCAGCCTGCCTTCTTTTTGCAAGCTTTGTTCTTTAACCGAATCTGAAAAAGATCGCTTATACCGTTAAGCTAGTAGAAGACTTAAAAAAATTGTTTTTGAAAATGCTTTCATGTTTTTCAGTTAAATCTCAGAAGATTTAGAAATTTCAAAATCTGCTATAATTTGCCTTAAAATTGTGAATAATTTTTGATACGTGTGATTTTTTTCATAGGATTCCACCAAACAGCGCCGGAGATAAGGGGAGGGGATACACGTTTTTTCATGCATTTTTGCGATTTTTTCGAAAATACGTCTGCCGTACTCAAACTGTTTTTGAAAAATATGACCTAAGCACTTGGTCTACTTTGAGTTGTTTTATACGTGTGTTCAATATTGATTTTCAGCAATAAGCCGCTCAAAAGTTAAGGGCCTCCAACACTTTGAAAAACGTCATGCATTTTCGACTCTTCATTTCTCAAAAACGTTCTGATATTTTCGAAAAGTTTTATTTTTTAATTAAAGCTTAGAATTTCTTAAACCTAAGCTAGGTTTTTCTAGTTTTTACCTACTAAACTTCTTGTAAAAAACACTAAAAAACATTAAGTCCATTTTCACATGAAATTTCAAACTGTAATTAAACCGTTATTTGTGCTTAGAAAAAAATGTTCTCTTTGGATTCTCTGACTATTTCCGCAGTTTATACGCACACCAAATTTTGTCTTTCTACGACTTACCGTTCAGAAGTTATAAAGCGATTGGACGGACGGACGGACAACGTAGCGATACCAAAAGAGGTCCTTTTGCCATTTTTGGACGGACCGCTAAAAAAGCGTTAATATTGACGCTTACTGCCAATCGTGTAATACTAGCATTAGAATTTGCATTTTTTACTTTTCACACTTTTCTTTTTACTTTTTACTTTTTACTTTTTACTTTTTACTTTTTACTTTTTACTTTTTACTTTTTACTTTTTACTTTTTACTTTTTACTTTTTACTTTTTACTTTTTACTTTTTACTTTTTACTTTTTACTTTTTACTTTTTACTTTTTACTTTTTACTTTTTACTTTTTACTTTTTACTTTTTACTTTTTACTTTTTACTTTTTACTTTTTACTTTTTACTTTTTACTTTTTACTTTGTGCCTGTGTGTCTCGTGAGCGTGTGGCGGAGGATCGAGAACGATGAAAGGACTATTTAGCCGCCTTCGCTCCGCGGATTTTTAAAAAGTATAAGGGGCATACGAAAATGATGATGATGTGTTGGGCTGCCCTGATCCAAATTATTTTTAGCATTCTTTCCGCTGTAAGACTGCTGTATCACTATTCTAAGCATTAAGTACGGATAACTTAACTGCGGGACGACAATTTCTCGCCATATTTAACCCTCCTTAGCCTTGACGTTGCTAATAACGATTTTTTTTAGTCAACATATTTTTGGAAGTTTACTATCGACAATTGTAACAACATCACCTACTTCTAAAGGCTTAAGACCCTGAGACCATTGCCATCTACGTGTCAACGTATGTAAATATACACGAACCCATCTCTTCCAGAACGTGTCTGAAAGTTGTTCGCATTTCCCAAGCTTTTACAAAGAAAACGACCTGATGTTTATAAGATAAAGCGATCTTGAAAGATCTTAAAAAATCTAGAACTTTCTTGACGCGTTTTATAAACTTACCAAAATTTCACTACAATCTATGATACCAGAATCCCTTTAAGATACTCTTTGAGATACCAAAATATTTTGAAGAATTGTTGGTTTAAGTGCATTATTTCTGCAGAGAAGACATGTAGGCTGTTTGGACCCCCGAGATGGAAGCAGGCTGTAGTGCAGATGGTAGCACCAATGAGCGACGGTTGGAAGGTCCTGGGTTCGAATTCAGGTCCAACCAACCATCTTTTTATTTTTTATTTTTTATCCCACATGTCGTTAAGTAAATTATAACAGTTATGATGACAACTAAGCCTATTCTAACGTTTAGCTCTATTCTAACGTTTAGTCGTAGAGAGGTGGTGAAATGTTAGCCGACGGAAACATCGAAAGAAAAAGCCGTGTGCGGCTCACCGGCAGGGTACGAGAGTAATGCTCTACCAGTTGAGCTACAGTGAACACGATTGATTCTTTAGCAAGAATATCAACGAGTATAGCATACATAAGGCAAAAACTAGTGAGATGGTCGAATCTGGACAAAGAATCAATCGTGTTCACTGTAGCTCAACTAGTAGAGCATTACTCGCGACAAGTAGGGGTTCCAGGATCGTACCCTGCCGGTAAACCGCACACGGTTTGTTCGACATTTCCGTCCGCTAATATATTTTGAAAAATTGTTTTTGAAATGTGCTTGCAGTTTTCGAACTAAATTTCAAAATATTATGAACACTTCGAAAATTACAAACTATTCGTTACACGTGTGATTTTTTTCAAATCATTTGGCCTTATAGCATCGAACATGGTGGGGACAAATTTTTTTCACGATTTTTTGCGATTTTTTTTTTAAATACGTCAAAACAGAAGTTTAAAAAATTGTTAAACCAAAATTTGATTTTAGCTTTCGCGTTAGCTATACGGTTTTTCTGTATGCGTGCTAAATACCAGCTTTTTTTAGGCCAGCACATTGAGCGTATTCAAAGTGTAATCCAACCATTAAATTGCTATTCGGGAAAGTCTCTTAAAAAGGAGCCTATTGTGCCTTCAAATCGTTGTGAGTATAGAAATTGCCTTGTGTTTACTTGTAAGAGTTTTTTTTTGTAAGTTTTATAAGAGTACCAAATTAGATGTGTTTAAATGTGTATGGTCAGACAACGTACGAGGACATAAGAGGTCCTATTGCCATTTTTCGATGGGCTACTTAACGCAGTCAAAGAAGTTCGAACTTTTCTCCCGAGTTTGATCCGTGTTTAACCCACAAAGTTTGGCAATTAAACCAAGATTAACCCGCGTTGCTTGAAATCAACGGAAAAACTCATTTCTGGGGTTTATCTCAGATTATCTTCGGAACTAGGACGATCTTGCACTGAAAAACTGACTCTAAGTGGGCTTGGTAATAGCGTTTAATTCTTCGATACGCCCAGATAATCACTTTAATAACTTTTCCGAAAGCCATTTGAATGTCTTTAAACAGAGAGTGAGCTTAGACATTCAGTGTCTGAAATTCAATTCTGTCTGAAAGCAGTAGATAAGGCTTGACTCCAAATCGTTATATGTATGTCTAGAATGAACCCGTAGTAACGGTCAGTACAAATCCAAAAAGTTTTGCTTTCTAGGTCATCAAGTAGTCTTAATTTTATTTTGATTAATTTCAATATAACCACATTGCTCCAAACCCAACTGGGCTAGATTACCTATTACCTTGTTAATCCGAAAAAATGAACCGAATTGAATTGTAACCGTTTTGACTCACACCGATTCCACTGTCATGTTAATGCGCAAACTAATCAAGTAGTTTCAAACTTACCGGTTTGAAAATTAGTTTTACTTTTATGTCAAACTCAAAAAATTTGTGACAAAAATTCAAAAGTCAATCGATTCAAACCGATTCAACCGTGATGATCATTTTGGAGTCGGTTTGAATTTTATAATACCGATTTGAAAATCGGTTTTGTGTAAAGCGATTTGAATGCTATCGGTTTTCGTCAATTCGATATCTTTCAAAGCAATAAACGGGGTATACATACCTACATATTCCTTTTGACTTGTCGACTCGTTTATTCGATCATAATCGAGTAAACTGAACAGCTTATAATTAAATATAACTGACATAACACCGAATAGAAAAAGAATTTTTAATATCATCATCATCATTTTCGAAATGCCGCTTATCCTTTAAAAGGGTCGCGGAGCGAGGGTGGCTAAATGGTCCTTCCATCTTTCTCGATCCTCCGCCACCAACTCAAGAGACTCCGGCGCAGTTCCAGGCGGGACTCAGAGGAGTTCTTTACATGCTCCCACCACCTGTTTCTTGGCCTACTAGGGGGACGACGCGCTCGCATCTCGGCTAGCATGACCTGTCTAGGAAGTCTGTCAGGGGGCATGCGAATAACGTGTCCAAACCATGGAAGAATCGATCGCTCCACTCGGAGAAGTAGCTGCTCAACATTAAGATTCCTACGAATACTGACGTTTCCCACTCTGTCCCTTAGAGTAACACCAGCAACGCACCTCAGGAATCTCATTTCGGCAGCTTGTACCCGCGATCTAATTCTTTCGGTCATTACCCAAATTTCACGACCATAGATGAGGGTCGGAACGAACACTGAATTAAAAACTGAGATCTTTGCTTTCACTCCAAGCTCAGCTTTCCTGATGACCGGCCGGCACAGTTCCTTTACTATTGCTCCAGCTTGGCCAATTCTACAGGACAACTCAGTATCACTCCTCCCATCTTTCGGGGAAAAGACCCCGAGGTACTTAAACTTCTCCACCTGTTTTAGTGGAACCCTATTTATGTGCAGGGTACACTGCACAGTAGTTCGGGAAACAAACTTCCGATTTGTTCACGTTTACTTTCATTCCAGCATCACCACAGACGACTGCAAACCTAGCCAGTGCTTGTTGAAGTTCCTCTTTGGATGATGCAAGGATGGCCAAATCATCTGCGAAAAGCAGATGGCTCATCCTGATGCCAGCCAATTCGAAACATTGCTCGCCAAGACTGCGCTTCACTATCCAGTCCATATGTGCTATGAAAAGGAGCGGCGACAGAACACAGCCCTGGCGAAGTCCAACGCGCACATCAAAAGGACGGGATTTGACGCCATTTATCTGTACACAGCTTCTTCAGTTTCCATACAAAGACTGGATGGCTCTCAGAAGAGGCCCACTCAGCGCATAGTCCTGCAAAACTCTCCATAGTGTATCCCGAGGGACTCGGTCATATGCCTTTCCAGATCTACAAAACACGCATAGACCAGTTTGGCATATTCCCAGGCCTTCTCAAGAATAAGTAAAAAATTGGTCGGTTGTGCCTCTGCCAAGACAAAAGCCGCACGGTTCTTACAACCGTAACAAAGGCTCGATTACAGCTCTGGAACGCGTTTCGAACACCTTCGCGAATACTTTTCCCGGAAGACTCAAGAGAGATATGCCCCTATTGTTGGCGCAATCTCTCCTGTTCCCTTTTTTGAAAATGGGCACTATAAGTCCGTTTGGCAATCGCTAGGTGCCTTCCCGCTATCTCAGGCCACCTTAATGACACGTGTTAGCCATTTAGCACCCTCTTCACCCATTGCCTTGAGCATTTCTCGCTGGATTTCATCAACTCCAGCAGACTTGTCAACTTTTATCGATTTAATAGCTTCAGTGACTTCGTCTACTGTGGGACTATTCTCCGGCCTTATCTCGTCAGCAGTGGGAATGCCATCTTCAGTGCCCTGTTGGGGGTTGAGCAACTCCGAAAAGTGCTCTCTCCACCTGCGCACGACATCGCTCTCATTTGAAAGAAGTGTACCGTCCTTGGATTTAACCCCTTGAATAATATTTAACTTCCTTCCTCTGAGCCGGCGAATGGTCTGCCAAAATATCTTGCTTGCAGATTTGTAATCGTGCTCCAACTTCTCGCCGAACTTTTTCCATGACTGTTCCTTGGCTGTTCTGACTGCCAGATTGGAAGTCCTTCGCGCCTCATTGTACCGGGCTCGAGAAGTTGAGTTCTCTCTGACGTCTTCTTGAACTCCAGGCGTTTTAAACCAAGCAGTTCTTTTCAACCACCAGCCGCTACCCCAAGCCGCTTCACTCCACAAACATTTCCTGCAGAGGCAATGACTGCCGATAAAAACAGCTGCCATTCCTCCTCTACATTCAAAAGGTCAGTTGGAATTTGTTCAAACTTCTCCGAAACATGCTGTGCAAAACGCTCTCTGAAATCTGAGTCAGCATCCTGCAACCTTTCCCACCGTATGCGGGTCACCAGTCTTGGCTTTCGCCTGGGTGGCAAAGGAACACTGTCACTGAAAAACAATTTACACAGCACTAAGTGGTGATCAGTTGACAACTCAGCTCCCCTGAAAGCTCGAACATCACAAATCATTCTTTGAACACGCGATGGTACAACAAAGAAATCAATCAGTGACCTCTGATTTAAACTGTGTTTGTACCATGTGTATTTGTGAATGTCTCTGGTTGGGAAAAAGGTGTTCATGATGGACAAGCCATATGCACAGCAAAAGTCCAACAACTTCCCTCCGTTCCTGTTTTGATCCGGGTCACCGTGCCTCCCGATCACACTCCTCCAAGTACTGTCGTCTGTACCCACATGTGCATTGAAGTCACCCATCAGGAAAAAGAAGTCAATTTCTGTCACTCTGTCCAGGGCAGCATCAACTTCGTTCAAAAAGGACGAATTTTTAATATCGCCTTCTTAATTTGATCCTATATGATTTAAGCCACAAATATTTTTCCAAACTGACGAAACACTCACGGTACCAGCTGCGAAGTCAGACATGCGACAAAGAACAAAATTCACCGAATGCTGCAGATCTATTCAAAATTCATCAATTGAGAACATGGCAAAAAGCGTAAACGCTAGTGACAGCATAAAATATTACAATAAAATCCCCATCGCTGTTTGCGCTATAGTCTATTGCTATTCCTCCCCTAATCCAATGATGTCACGACGAAATGCTTGACACCTTGAACATTGCCCTCATAAATAATGTATCCACTTCGAATTAACCCTTTAATATCCTTAAATCCTTACACTTTGACACCCATAGACGAGGAATAAGAGCCGCGCAAAGGAAGAAGAAACCCTTCCGAATTCCAACACGGATGTCAAATACTTTAAACAATAATTCCCTCTTTTCCGCAAAGCAAACTTTTTAACCACATTTATTTCCGTTTCCTCTTTTCCGCCCTCGAAGCCGAAGGGTTTCTTTGATTCGTGTTTTTTTTACCCCCAAGATGTCGAGCTCGAATAATGCTTAAATTTCGTGGTTCCTGCGACCATCGTAGGAACGTTTTACTTTCATTACCGCACTCCACAGTCAAGGGTTGTGAGACTCTTCACAGCCACAGGAGGAGTGGGCGCCTGGAGAGACCCAAATCCACCATGCATTAAGCCAGCGAAGAAATATTGTTTTCTTGCGTTGAACACAATTCTGGGGATTTCCCCGAAATGCTGTGCGGTTTCTCGTTAGCAACAGTAATCGTACGTACACATGTACGTACACATGTATAATGTCGGTAGAGGTACCTACTTGAAGGATAAAAATAATAAAACTCTTCCCCCATCCCTAATGGTTAAGCGGTTCTGGCTAAAAGAATATACCGTCTACCGATACACCACCACCGCCAACGCACCACCGACCGAAAGGTGGAATAGATTTAAAAGTCCTGCCATTCGGGATTGGCAAATTGAAGATTTTCAAGGATTCGCAACACTAATGGGAGTTATATGCTGTGTAAATTATTTATTGCTCGCATTAAATAACTTTTTTTTTAAGTATCCTGTCGGCTTGCGGCTTTAAGTTTGCTGTTGCTGAACCGGAAAACGGAAGTTACACAAAAGTTGCGAGATTTGTGTGCGGATTTAACATTTAATTGACTTATGTTTGAGCTAATTTTTAGGGACTTGTGTGTGGCACAGAGGATGTGGTGTGACCTTCTCGGAAAAATGTTTAAGCATAAATGGTGTTTTTAGTTCCGCTTTGGAAACTCTGTCCTACGGACCAAATCCGTTGTCCAGATGAGAATTAATCATCCGTTTTTAATAGAATTTTTTTCAGGTACTTACTTGTATTGAAGGACAATTTAAGGGTATAATAAAATGGAGCTTATATGCGCATATTTATGTTAAAATCGGTCTAAGTCCTGCCGAACCTGAAGCAGGAACAAACTTTTGGATGTCTTTTGCGAGAAGTAGCTGGAATAGCTGGAGCTCGGGAAAAATGTACTTTAAACAGGGTCAGTAAAGTTATATTTAGAAAATCATAATAGGACATTTTGCAATCGGGACAAGTCCAGCAAAAGTCTTATGTTCGAGGAGCTTCACCAACCTATACCATTTAAGCTGAAATAAATTTACAAGTGAAGTGACGTCCACAGTGCTAATCACAAGTTCTTTCCGCGGGAGCGGAGGATTGGAGCCACTCAAACGGCTGGTGGACGCAATCCTATGCAAAACCTCTGGGGTTTTCAGAATAAGGCTTGCCACGTTGTGAGCCTTCCTTTCCGTCCTTCAAGTCCCCCAGTTGTTTGGTCTGTATCTTACAGCCTTACATTGAACTTTAAGATGAAGTGTCTTGAATTTTAGACACGTCAGCTTAAAGTTCTTTAGGCTAAAATCTCTAGAGAAACTATTTGATGTGCACAACGTCAATCAAATCGACCCTAAATTGATTGGCTATTGACCCAGCGTGTATTCACTAAAGGTAAGAAGATCTAGAAAAAGCCTGGCCCAAGGTATATAGTCAGACTGTTGAAATTATATTTTAATTCAAAAAGTTTACCCTCGCAGCATTCCCCTCCTCTGCCAGTAACTCGGAAAGCAGATCGCTCTCCCGGGTCAACCTCCGCCACAGGTACAAACAACAGCCTTCTCGGACTCTGAAAGTCTTAGAAGACATCCTGGGCCCAATAGAACAATGCCTCAGATCGCCAAGTTAAAATGAATGTAAAATTTTGTTCGTAAGGCCAACCGAGTCTTTGCGTCAAAGCGTCAGAGGTCGCAGGAAAAAATTATTTCGCAAGAAATGATTCCAGCACTCTTCCAAAATCCTCCAACGTTGATCGCAAGGATATTGGCGGTACGACCGCTCCCAAAGAAAGGTCAAATAGCAGTTTTTCGACCTTTATGTGGGACCAGGATTATCCTGGATCACCCCCTCTGATCTTTGATGGCGAATGGCAACATGGGTGCTCACGTAAAGCTTCGCCTCTGGATATGAAACTGTCCCGATTGTTCCAGTGTTTCGTTGAAGGTCGTATTAGCCCTCTCCTTCTCAAAAGTCGAACTGACTACAGTCAAACTGGCTGCAGCTTTCTTCGAGCGAAATGGTGTTGAGATGATGAATGGTATATCCCTGGTGCTATGTCAGCGCTGTCATCCAGCTGCATGGTGAGCACTTGGACATAGCATTTTTGGACATGAAGCACAGAACCTCCCACGTTAAACGAGCTTTAATGTTGGAGGTTATTTAACTTCAACTTCACATCCTCTACGGTTGGCAAATACCAACTGCTTGTTGTCTGTATATCTTTCGTATATCCTTCGTTTGAGTAGCTAGCGTAAGGTGAGGTAGCAGCTGTCTTTTCCGTGCTTGAACAAATAACGGTGTTCCTGGCAATGGTAAATTGCACTGGTGAATGGTGTTGTGACCAAGTGTCATTGTGGTTGCCGACGAGGATCGCTAAATGGGTGTTGAGCTCCGCATTCTTCCTCTCAACCATGCTGTAGGCTGGTTTTTCATGTTTCGGGATACTGCATAATTGAGCAAATAAACTGGGGTCCGTCGCCGCTGATGATTCGTCTCGGAGTTCCAAACCTGAGGGACACCTAGTGGAAGAGCACGCATTGCTCTGCTGTAGCTGTGATCGGCTAGAAGTGTTTCCATCCATCGACTCGCAGAATCCTCGTTTATGTAAGTCTAACGGTTCTTAGTGCTAGCTGTAATGGTGCAAAGAATATGGAAATTTTTTTTAGCTTTGGATGTAGCTTCGACCTTACGTATAGGAACCTGCTAAAGCATCGCCACGTTTGGTACTCGTTCATGCATTTCTCTACTCTGGAAAGAATGTTGTCATAACTAAAGTTTGGAGTAATCCTCGCTATAAATTTTTCTTTATATCCACTCATCGGTGAATCGTTTAGTGCTTCCAAGATGCTTACTATCTCATGCTCTGGTCCGTCTTGAGATTCATTGTCGTGCTTCTAAGGAATTTCTTGGGTCATGAGAAATCATTCATTTGAATAAGAATCGCCTTCAGTTCCGCCTGTGCTTTCGAGTGCATCCAAAATAGTCTTAAATTTATATTATCTTTAGTTTAGCCTGTTGGAAGTGTAAATTCCGTGTAGCATTATCATGCATGCATCCATAGACCATCTGCCACACTAGTTCTATTTGGTTTTATGTTGTGGGTTGTAGCTGCAGTGTCCACCTCAGATTCTCAGCGTGCTTAGCCATCTAAATTTTTAGTTTTGCATCAGATCCGTTGATGTACCCCCTTAATTTGTTAACTGCCCGTACGATGGCTTGACTTCCCTCTCAGTCGTCGAATAATTTTATTCTGCAGGCCTAAGCAATCGGCTGTCTTACTCAAATGGGTGGTCTTCATCCCTTCACATGCCTGCACAAGGATCCCTACCAATGCGTATAGCTGCTGGTGGCAGTTCTTAAAAAATACGACTCATTGGCATTTGCTTGCTTGGGTACTGGAGCCCTTAATAACAAGGTCTTAAGCTGCTTGTATGCATTTTCCTCTCTTGATGGGGGCATCAACCTTTGTCCGTCTTTTTAGTAGTCGGCGGTGGGAGTGGTGCAGTGGTTAGTATGTAAGACTTTGTGCACGAAGTCCCAAGTCCGATTCCCGACCTGAGCGATATAAGTTTTTTCACGGTCCGACCTCCGTGAGGGTCTGACAAGCCCTCCGAGAGTATCATTTGTAATGAGAGACCACTAATATTCGCGGTTCGCAATCGGAAAAAAGTGAAGGTCCACTTCATGTGTCTTAGATCACCTGAAACAAACACAGCTCTGAGGTGTCGGGCGAGGGTTTTCTGAGCTGTGAGTGCCATTAAGTAGACTTCTTAGTAGGACTGCTTAGTTGCTTGACAGTGGAAACAAACCGTGGATACAATGAGCAACTTCTGCTAGAAGGTCAGGATTTGGTTGTCTGTGGCCAACGAAACTTTCATTTGCCCAGATTGTCTCACAATCCACGATCTACACTTGGTTAAGGTCCTGTTATATTTTCGTTGTGTTGGCTATGAGATTAAAATGTCGTCGATGAAGGCTAACACCAATATGCCTGGTAAGCTTGTCCTTAACCTTCCTTATCACTAGGCTTGGGATGTAGCAGGAGCATTTCCGAGTCCGAATGGCATCCGAGGGCAGCTGAATGTTCCGAACGGTGCAGGTGCAGTCATGAATTGAGGCCTTCCCAGGTGGCGGATAGGGGAATGCTTAACAAATGTGGTGGGGACTGCTTTTAAAAATATCCGGAGTGGACAAAAACCAGCAACAGACGTAGAGTCCCAGAGTGTCTGTCTCAAAATGAGCGGCTTTCTGGTCGGCGTCTGTTACACAGGTTAGGGTCGACTAAACGTTCAGCACAAACATGACAGCAATGAGATGTATGTATACCACACGTAAACTCACCTGAGTTTCCTATTTGCAGACATTATCGTGCTTGATAATCAAATTGTCGATGCTGGCTATACAATTTTTTTCCGTCGTGGTTGTTGTATTTGATGTCTACCATCTTTAATTTAAAAGGAAGTCCTAACATATAATCGTCCGAGATGATTGGACTTCGTTTGGGAGGCACGAAGACACGTGGCATAAACTTGCACCCTTTGGTTAGGTTAGGTTAAAGTGGCTGTCGGGTTCAAAGAAACCAACACACTTAAAGCTATGTAAGGTCCATTGTGATACCACGTGCATCTGGAAATATATAAATGATCCGGGATTAATCTCGGCTTAACACGCCAAATTTGGTGAGTGAATCCCGGATCAATTCTGGTGAACAGTATGAACTTATTTTAGGAATTTTTCTCTGTGCAATGACAGCGCCTTTTGCATGTTTCTGTGAAAAAAGGCATCTAAAATCGACTCAAACTTATTTTCATGTGGTTTTCTTTGAGAAGTGAAAGCGGGAGGGTCAATAATTTCGAGAGTCAAAGATCTTTACAGCTTTACTGACGGAGTTAACTCTGCACGGGAAAACTGTTTTGCTGGGCTAACTCTAGATTCGTTTTGTTCCGGGATTAAGAGATCTTGGTCTAAGCTGTGCTTAGCTCAGCACTGGAAAATTGGCCAGAACATTATAGAAAAAAGCTGCAAGGTGAAGATTACTGTTCTTCTGAGAGAGGGGGGCATGTGCAGAGAAGGTGGAGAGTGGTCTCTTCTTCCTCGTTAGAGGAAAAAATCGTTAGAAAAGGCTTGCCAATCAGACAGTGTCCTGTAATGACAAAAGTTGAAGCACTAATGTGGAAGCACTATAAGAGCTATCAAACTCCTAGACCGTTTTAGATCTAGCTTTGGCCAAATCTGTTTCGTTACTAGACAGGTACTACCGTCTGAGATTTGTTCTTTCTATTGCACCCGCAGTTTTATCATGGGCTTGCATGCCGAATTCGGAATGCCAAAGAAGCCTTTATCGCGCAAAATTGAGACAGTAGTTCCAAGTTAAGCGAGTTCGTCAGCCTTAGAGTTGCCTGGAATGTCACTCTACCCTGGCACACAGCACAGGTGAATGTTGAGCTGCGCCGATATCTCCTTTAGAGACGAACGGCAGGCAAAGTCTACTTTAGGGCTCATAGAGACTGATTCCAAGCACCAATATACGTATATCCCTGGCGAATATAATTCAGCTTGAAAAACTCTGATCAATGATCCAGAAGACGCAAAGAGAGACTAAGATTTAGTCTTTCTGAAAATATACCCCCATACCTACCCCATCATTTGTGTTTCATCCATCAGTGTAGAAATGAATCGATTCACATTCCAGAGGCGCACAGTCATACCAAGAAGACCTAGGGGGGATAATTGACTGCAAGTTCTTGTCAAGAACTTGTCTATGTTTGTGTATATAATCTGTATAATTGTGAAGTCTATGTTTCTAAAAGGGGACCTGAATGTGTTCAGAATAGCGGAGTGGCCTATCTCGCTATCGGTTCGCTGTTGTGCCCTCAATACGAATGGTTGGATTATTAACAATTGTGTCCCAAACGTTTCAAATGTGTCACGCACTCATTGTCATTGTGTCATGCGTTACAAAACATACCGGAATAAGAACGCAACTCGAATCGAACTAGGTCAACAACAAAGCCACAGGACACACTGCGGTGTCACATAGCAGACCTAAGTAGTACTGACCCACCGCGGCGTGGACTATGTCAAGTGCATATGTTTAGGGTTGCAAGGATCATGTGTTTGCAATTGAGGTAATGCAGAAAGATGCTACAACAGGAATGAGGTTCAAAAAATAAACCACATGATCAAAAGGTCCTGCCAAGGGTATAAAGTGTGCACTAAAGCCTATAAGGATAGCAAGGCTTTGATAGCAAGGGAATGTCGTAGCGGAACGATGCTGTGGATTTAGAAAAAAAATCTGCATTAGACTGTACTGTGTGAACGCCTAAACCCGTTTGCCTACAATCTGATTAGTCCATATCAATTTGGCCTTAGGTCAGGAAAGTCCACCATCGATCAAGTATTCACAACACAGCAGATCTGGGAAAAATCGATGCCCACGACCTTTTAATTGACTTCAAGGCCGCGTATGACAGCATTTAAAGAGACGAGTTATACTACTAAACAACGTCTAACGTGGTATCCCTGCAAAACACATTCGGTTGTGCAGGATGAAGACTGCTCTAAGAAACTAACTCTATTCCATCAAGGTCGATTAATATCTCACCGACTTCTTCAATGTCAAAACAGGATTTAGACAGGGTGACTGTCGACGCCCTGTCATACGTCTTTTTTAACATCATACTTGAGAATATGGTGTAGAACTCCCGCGCCAACACCAGAGGCACAATCTTTCACAAGTCCATTCAAATACTCGCATATGCAGACGACATGTACATAATTGCCGAACGATCAACTGAAACGATCATTTTTGAGCTAGCCAGAAGAGTGTAAGCACAACGGCAAGAACACGGACATGCTGCGGCCCGGAAAACGTTTAATGGGACCCGGATTCACGGCCGGCACTTAAGAGATGCCTTGATACCCATGTCGCGCATGGAAGTGGAGGGGAATTTCATGTTCAGAGTTATGAGTTATATTTGAAAGATTTTATATTTCATGCTTGATGACATCGAACACCCTTTTGAGTCGCCCATATATTTCAATGATTATCGATAATTTCGGTCAGATAGTTTGCTTAATCCAAAGTTGAAGATAAGGCTCATCTGCCTGCCGATCTAAACCTGTACAACATAAGGCACCGCACATGAATTTCTGCAACTTAAAGATCAGGTGCACATCGGTGAGGAATTCTTTGCCTACTCTTCCGATAGGCTAACCTTATACACCCCCTGTACCCCTTTTTGACATGATTAGATGTGATTTTTTTATTCTTCCGTTAAGCTTATAAGACTCCTCATGACAATTACTTATGCACCCAAATCACCTTTCCCCCTATATCGTTCCATGTCAACGTTTGTGTTACATCATAATCTAGATGAGCTACCTACAAAGTTAGGATTTTGTTTAAAGGGATGCAGCCCTTTGTTTTTTTTCATACGAGTACAACGAAAGTAGTCATACGTAAGGGAGCTACCGTGCTTCGCTACTTATCACCCTACGTTCTGCGCTTAAAAAAAACTGCTCAAAGATTCAAATTAAACCTTTACTTGACATCATCATCATTTTAAGGGTTTCATTTTCGAAAGTGCATTTTCCCTACGACCACCGTCATTTGTCTCGCTTCCCTCTCAACACTTTCTCGCACGCTAACGAGATCTAATGCCTTGCTCCCTTATGCAGCTTAACACTTTAAACTCTAAATTGCAATTTATTAACTCACTTTCGCGAGAAAAACGACCCGGGCAACTTCGAAAGACGAAAACTGCAACATTTGGCACCCGCTCTGGCATGCAAATGAGGCTTCCCGTGCGCCCCAGTGATGAAATGATTTACAGTGCCGCTTAGCACTTAACTTCATGATGTGAAAATTTGTGCAAAAATTTAGATGAAATAATAAAGCTTGTGCAACGGTATAATGGCTTCGCCTTAAACGCCATCGCCCAGCCATTAGGCACGAATTGGAAAGCCTTTCACTCTGCCGACGTTAAATATGAAAGTGTGACCAGCTCCCCACCGCTCCTTTCGATTGCAAGCAAAGCCATGTACCTCCTTGAAACTAATGGTCAATATCGCACTCACGGATGTGCGAGCTGAATCAGTTAAACTTCACCAGGGCGACGCTCCTCTTCCCCATTGACCACTCTCTGGGATTTGGAATTGAGTGAAGCACTCAAGTGAGGCGCAATATTTGCTTGAACTTGCTGCACACCAATTAGCAGCAACCGAGAGTTTTAGAAAATGAGTTTGTTTCGATTTTTTATTTGTTTTTTAGTCTTCATAATGGGAACGACGACGCACGGTCGTGTCGGTCCATGCGCGCCATCATGGTCGGCCGCCCGCAATGTAAAACTCCAATTAGCCGAGGTGCACCGATATCAAAGGCATCAGTGGCTATGCACGAGGTGCAAGTTGCACTTGCCACTGCAAGTGTAGCGTGTTTGCGTCCGCAGCATGCACCCAATGACTGCGGGAACTTTCTCTGGCCAATCCACTTCGGAATCCATAAATATTGCACAGTGTATCGGGTTTCTTTTATGGATTATGTATCTTTGGAGAGATCCATTGATGCTTGTTGTATCTATTACCATATCGAGAGTGATTGCGCACGTAGACGTGTCTTTACAAGATGTCTGGCCATGAAATTATGCTCGCTGGTCAAATGGAAGCCAGTTCCTGTGGCTGACGACCATAGCTAATGGACAGACAGACGTAAGAAAGATGGATTTTCTCTGGATTAGGAGAGGAAAAAAAAATCAAGCATGTCATTGATTGAGGTGACATACAGCAGCTAACGGTGATGATGGTGACGAATGAAAGTTACTAACTAAGGCAATGGCCAAGGTTCACAAATGCATCTTTTGCCACCTTGGCCTGATCGTTATAAATTTTTTATTTTGTGATTTTAAGGTAGCTGGTCACTTGGTCGTTGAAAAGTTGAATTTTTATACCCTATCCAGCGTATATTAAGTTTTAGTTTGTAACGCAGTAAACTAATCACCGATAGCCCTAAGAGACCTTTAAAAGACCGACAGGAGAATCGATTAAGCCATGTCCGTCCGTCCATCCGTATGCTAGCAACTTTTAGGCCTTAAATTTTTAGCTATAGAGCTGACAGCTGGTAAGTGAGCTGGAAGTCCAGTTCTTCAGATCAAGTTTGAAAATTTAATTAATCCACCCACAGACACGCCCACTACAGGCTTGTCTGTGCGACCATCTCTAATTTTTGAAAATACATTTTTCAAATTTCAGCTTTGTTACAATGGTGCCCCTTATTTTTCGGATATAACATTGCCTTGTAATTGTCTTTGAGGAAGCAGAAAAAGTTTGGCCTTTTTTTTTTTTAGGAATTTTTGCTTAAAATGATTGTTTTTTAATAGATATGTATGAAGTTGGACTAAAAATTTTATAACAAAAGTTGTAGATAGTAGGATTTCTTTTTTGAGTTAAAAAGTAGGCCGAAATGTATGCAACCACCTAGTATAAAGCATTCTTACTTACTTACTTACTTAAGGTGGCCCTACAGTTCGGGGTGGACCTGGGCTTCAGCCAACAAGCTTCGACAGCCAGCTTTCGCACGCGAAGTTGGTTGTCCCTTCCACTTGCGTGCGCCCTCTGAGTCTCGGTGCTCCTCTACCGCGCCGTCCCTGCGGTGTGGATTCAAAGATTTTCCGGGCCGGGGCGTTGGTGTCCATCCGCTCTGACCCAGCCATCGTAGACGTTGTGTTTTGACTCTTTTGGCTAGGTCGGTATCGCTGTACAGCCCGTACAGTTCGATGTTATATCTCCTCCTCCACTCTCCGTCTATGCAGACGGGACCGTAAATCGTCCGAAGAATTTTCCTCTCGAAGCAGCATAAAGTGTTTTCATCCGCCTTTGACAGGGTCCATGCTTCTGCACCGTAAAGCAGGACTGGGATGATGAGGGTCTTATACATGGACACTTTAGTTGCTCGAGAGAGGGCTTTGCTACTCAATTGCCTTCTTAGCCCAAAGAAACAGCGATTGGCAAGAGTTATACTTCGTTTGATTTCAGCGCTGGTGTCATTGTCTGAATTGATAGCGGAACCCAGGTAGACAAAGTCCCTAACTACCTCAAAGTTATAGCTGTCGATGGTGATGTTTTGTCCAAGACGTCGGTGTTGGGTGTCTTTTCTTGATGACAGCATATACTTGGTTTTGCCCTCATTGACTGCTAAGCCCATATTTGCCGCTTCCGTCCCAATACTCACGAAGCATTCACTGACATCACGCTTTGTTCTACCGATTATGTCAATGTCGTCTGCGTATGCGAGTAGTTGAACGGACTTTTGAAAGATTGTACCTCTGGTGTTGGCGCGAGAGTTCTGCACAATTCTCTCAAGTATGATGTTAAAGAAGTCGCATGACAGCGCGTCGCCTTGTCTAAATCCTTTTTTGACATCAAAGGGGTCGGTGAGGTCTTTGCCGACCTTGACGGAACAGCGTGAGTTTTCCATCGTCATCCTGCACAGACTGACGAGTTTGGCAGGGATGCCAAAACTAGACATTGCGCTATATAGCTCGTCTCTATAGATGCTGTCATACGCGGCCTTGAAATCGATGAAGAGGTGATGTGTATCGATTTGGAATTCCTGGGTTTTCTCCAAGATCTGCCGCAGTGTGAATATTTGATCGATGGTGGACTTTCCTGGCCTAAAGCCACACTGATATGTGCCTATCAGATTGTTGACAAACGGCTTCAGGCGTTCACACAGTACAGCAGAAAAGATCTTGTATGCGATGTTAAGAAGACTTATGCCTCTGTAGTTAGCACAACTTAGAGGGTCTCCTTTCTTTAAAATCGGGCAAACAATGCTGAGGTTCCATTCGTCGGGAACGCTTTCTTCCGGCCCTATCTTGCAGATGAGGTGGTGCATGCTCCTAACCAGCTTATCGCCAGCGGATTTAAAAAGTTCGGCAGCTAGGCTGTCTGCTCCAGCTGCTTTGTTGCACTTGAGCTTAGACACAGCTACTTTCACCTCCTCCAGGTCGGGTGGGTGGTATCGTCCGTATGCTTCGTCAGTAACATCTTCGCCCGGGTTGAATGGTTCATTCTGCCTGACAGCGGTATTTGGTTCGTCCTCGCCATTATACAGTCTGCAGAAGTAGTCTTTCCAAATCCTCAGCACCGACTGCGATTCTACAACGATGTTCCCTTGATAGTCCTTACAGGCTTCAGTTCGAAGTTTATACCCTTAGCAGGACCTTTTGATCCTCTGGTAAAACTTTCTAACCTCATTCCTGTTGTAACATCCCTCTATCTCTTCAACCGCGCGCTTCTCGTGCTCTCTCTTTTTCCTTCGGAGAAGCCGGTGTTCCTCTCTGTTCGTAGAGCTCGCGAGCGGCTCGAGTCTTTCCGTGCAGAGCCGCTTTGTATGCACCCTGTTTAGCTCCATGCGCTTGCCGGCTTTCATTGTCAAACCAGGGGTTTCGTTGTGGTGGCCGTGTGAAACCCAGCACTTCATTCACTGGCTTTCAATACTTGATGCTGACTGCAAAGGACTTCGTAAAAGGTTTTGAGACACTCGGTTGGTGAAGGACCTGGCAATATCTTGCGATTGTAGTCGACCGACGTCAAACTTCCTCACAGTATTTCCTTTACGAGGCGCTAGTCGGGATATCCACAGCCGTTCCTTGGCTTCAACGAGGTAGTGATCCGAGTAAATGTTGGCCCCTCGGAAAGTTCGGACATCCATGATACTGGAGGAGTGCCTTGCGTCGATCGCAATGTGGTCAATCTGGTTGACGGTTGATTGAACGGGAAATCTCCATGTCCCTTTGTGGATACTGGGATGTGCGGGAACTGTGTACTAGCTACCACAACGTGTCGGCCCGCAGCGAAGTTGATCAGCCTGAATCCGTTATCGGAGGTCGTGTCGTGCAGGCTATACTTTCCGACTGTACGACCAAAGATGCCCCCCCCCCTTCCTAGCCTGGCATTAAAATCGCCTAGGACAATCTTAATGCGTCGTAGCTAGGGCACTGCTCATAAGTTTTGTCCAGGAGCTTGTAGAACATATCTTTGCTGTCATCATCTTTCTCCTCTGTGGGAGCATGCGCAGATGTTGACGCATATATTGGCGAATTTAGCCTTGATACGGATTGTCGCGAGGCGCTCGCTCACAGGGTTGGAGCTCAAGGCTTTTTGCCTGCCTTCAACAACGAAACGACATCTAAGTCTTTGGATGCTGTCATACGCGGACTTGAAATCAATGAAAAGATCTGTCTGCTGTGTTGTGAATATTTGATCGATGATATGAACTTTCCTGGCGCACACTGATATGGACCTAACAGATTGTAGAGAAATGGTTTTAGGTGTTCACACTGCACTTAAGAAAATATCTCGTATGCGATATTAAGAAGACTGATGCCTCTTTAGCGCAATTCAGAGGGTCTGCTTTCATGAGGACCGGGGACCCAACTAAGTTCCATTCACCGGACATGCTTTTCTCCGACCATATCTTGCCGAAGAGGATGTGCTTGCTCCTATCCAAACACGTAATCGCCAGTGGATTTGAACAGATCGACAGTTAGGCCGTCAGCTTTGGCTGCTTTGTTGTACTTCAGCTTAGATGCAGCTACTTTCACTTCCTCCAGGTCGGGTGTGCGGTATCGTTTGTATGCTTCGTCGGTAACTTTTTCGCCCAGTTTAAATCGTTCATTCTGTCTGACATCGGGATTAGGCTCGTCTTCTCCGCTATACAGTCGAATGCAGAAATATTTTTCCTACATCCACAGCATCTATTCTGTTCTGCTGTTCCGCTACGATATTCCTTGATGGTTTTTATAGGCTCTAGTTCAAAACTTTATACATTTGGCAGGACCTTTTGATCATCTGGTATATTTTTCCAACCTCATTCCTGTTGTAGCATTTCTCTATCCTTTCTACAGTACGCTTTTTGTGGGCTCTCTATTTCCTTTTGCGAAGCCGGTGTTCTTATCTCCTCCCTCTTCTGCTCGTAGAGCTCTTGTTCTTCTGTGCAGAGCCGCTTTATATACTTCCAGTTTAGCTGCATGTGTTTGCCGGCATTCATCGTCAAACAAGAAAATGGTTGTCGTAATGGAACCCCTTACATCAGAGGCGGCATTTCTAATTGGCAATTTCGCCACTGGTTATCAACATTTAATACTGGTTGCATAGAACTACGTAAAAGGTTTTGAGAGACTAGATTGGAGAAGGACCTGGCGAACTCTTACGATTGCGCCCTTCCGCGGCGTCAAATTTTCTCACCAAACTTTCATTTTTCGGGGTTGTTCGGGATATCCGCAGCTGTACTTTGGCTGCAACGAGGTAGTTATAAGTGATCCGAGACAATGTTGATCTATGATACTGGAAAAGTGTCTTGAGTCGATCGCGTTGTGGTCAATCCGGTTGGCGGTTAATTGATCAGGAGATCTACATGTCCCTTTGTGCGGGAGCCGTGCTCTTACTACCACAACGATCAGCCGGAATCCGTTATCATAGGTCAGGGAGGGCGAACCTTTTAAGAGCCCCGTGCCATAACAAAAAAAAAAAAACAATTTGTAGTGTCTTTGGGGTGCCAATATGCAAACTTGATGTTTTCATATTGGCACCCCAGTATGAATTTCTCATAGCGTGTTTCCATCGCACATAAAACAGAGACTAACATAGGAAGATTAAAAGTGAATCCAAGTGTTTCCACCGAAAAAGGGCAGAAATCTTGTGGTGTTTAATGGCAATATCTAATCGCCACGACCTTTGCGTATCTCCTTGTAAACTTTAGCTTTTCTTGGCTCCCGTGCGACTTAGAAATGAAATGACCCAAAATTAGAAACAAGAAAACGTGAAATATGTGAGTGGGATTTGGATCCACAAAGTCGATAGAAGAACAACTTCAACACCAACCAGCAGTAGCAACATAAACTTCCATCATTCTATAAGCCTTTCGCGGTTGCTTGATAACATTTCACTAAATTTTCGGATAAGCTGCGTTTTTAATTTTAATGAGCACAATTTTGAAACTGTATGCTGTATGCTGATACTGTCCAATAGTTCGTAGAACATAATGTAGGTCTCCGGGCTGGTATTCCGGCCTTACCTTAAGTTGTATCTTAATGGACCAATCAAGCGTTTGCTTGTTGGAGTGGAGATAGCCACCTAGCTTTACCTCACCTAAGGACCGCTTAGGATTTATTTTTAACTTAAGACGCTGCAGAGGCTACTTAAACTCCAAGCCAGAACTAACATGAACAGTAGTCACTTCTCTATATTGTGTTCAAGGGTATCGGCCACCATTTAATCACAGAAGGAACTCATAACCTTGAGTTAGAGGCATTGAGAAGTAACAGCCTCTGCTAGTGACAGGACGAGAGCTTAACATCTCTCTTAAATCTTTCCTACTTTATCAATTGTAGAGGAGAGGTTACTGTGATCAAAGCTTCTTTCATCGCGAGGATAGAAAGCAAAATATATTATTCAAGTGTTTTTTAAAGCAGCGAGAGGGTTCCAGGATGCATTAGAACTTTTTGACTGGTAAATGCGGATCCTTTTGTGTCTAAATTTTGTATATAATCTGTAAGCGGCTCTGAATGGAAAGCCTCTGCTGTTGCGCCGGCCTACTTTCGCTGTAAGTCGCTAACTCCTTCCTTCACCAAAGGCAGAAGGTTGTTGAGCTAGAGGATGCGAGTACTCAAAATCAAAAATGTGATTCACAGTACTCTATTAGCTCAACAACCTTCAGTCTTTTGTGTTGCGTGCGAAGGTAATGCTCAGAGCACTGTTTGGGGTAGAAACTAGTATATCGCAAGAAAAGATCGACTTTTGACAATTTCCCTAATTTCTGACACCATCATCAACAGGATGGAAGATCAGACTCAGTGAGACTACGAAAGTTAAACGCGTATATGGAGACCTGGACGAAATGGCGCCTTTGTAGGGACATCTTAGCACCGAATGGCTTAGTATACATGAAAAATAAACAGGACGCAGTCCTCAATAAAAAAAGCTTAAATGTGAGATATGTAAGAGCTCTAAATCAATTTTCGTCGATAGTGCCTTCTTTAATTATTCCAGCTTCAGTCAAAAGGACCATTTTGTCAATACGTATTAGCCTGTACAAGCTCGTTTGTCACATGGTGTACTTTAAACCTCATACACTGGACTGACTTATCACTACGTCAAAGCCTTCCCACAAAACATTTCAACCGTCTAGCGCTGACCAATCCACCCTTAAGTATATTGATTAAACGCCAACCCACCTCGCAAAAACCCCCAAATTGATGACAAAATCAGTGAAATACCTTTGCAAAGTTTATAAACTTAAAATCTCAAATTTTGCCGTCCTTTCCAAATTTCAAAGTAAATAGGAACTTGTCAACTTTTGCTCCATCTACTCCGTATATCAATCTCGAAAAGTTCCCACAGTTCAATTGACCGAAACGTGCAGTTGAAGGCGTCTTTATTCGGTCCATCGAGGAGAAATGCGCACAAGGAAGAGCACAACTCTTGGGCTTCATCTGCCGACACAGCAAAACACTCGTTACTCATCTGTGTGTCCACATGCAGTCATATGCATTCCAAATTCAATTTTGTTTCTTTTGAATCCTTCCATAATGCTTCTCTGGGGCAAACATGGCAGACTCCCACGCCCATCCGAAAAAGGCAGTCAAGTATTCAAATTCCAGCAAACGGACTAAATTAGTTATCCCTAGTCGGCAATGTCACATGGTTTGTGGGCATTTCAAACGAAAGCCGCACGTACCTACACACGACTCTGCTCTGCACAGCGTCACACACCCGCCAACGAAAAGGACGAAATCAGGCATTCGGAGGACGATGCCTTGCAAGTGCAAGAAAAAGGAAAATTGCACCCTAGAGACAGGAAGAGGAAATAAAATCATGACAGGCCTTGTGCCGGTATCTGTCATAAAACAGCGACCGGGGGTAGACGAAAAAAGACTCAATTGTCAGATGGAAATTCTTAAGCAGACAGGACGATGAGCAGGATTAAGTCGAAGAAAAGTTATTCTCCAGTCATAAAATTTCTCGGATAGACAAAAAGTTTATTTTTTTCTGCAGCACGATGTTTTGAAAAAGGACCCCAGTACAGCTGGACCAGTAGTTGTGTCCTCCTGGCGAGTTAAGTCTGCATGCTACATTTTTTTTTGTTGCTGTGTGCTGTATATAATGTATCCTTTTGTTGGGAATTTGTATGTCTTTTATTAGTACCAGTGTTGTTATCCTTTTTGTAGGGAAATTTCTCTTTGGCATGCTTTTAGCTATGCTCATCTTTGTTCTGTGTCTGTGCAGTGGCTGTGGATTTTATGCTAACCAGCTGTGAGCCGGCAACACTCTGGAGAAAGTCACTATACAAGGAACTGAATAGAAAGAAGACGGCACCGGAAAATCTGAAAGCTGCTGGACGAGAAAATGAGATCTATATCAACCTGATGGTGCACTTTACAACAATCCGATTAATCCGATTTGTCCTAGTTTAAGTGGTGCAAGGAGCATAACCGCGGGCCGTAAGTGGAATTCTTAAGATCTTTTATTTTATTGACAATTCCCGACGGATATCAGGTAAATGGATGCGTTTCCTGGCGTTGTGTGCGTCTTTGCCTCTTGACACTTAAAATTCTGTTTCATTGCGATAAGTTTCAAAGCTGCCCGGGTAACTATGTGCTCCTGCACAGACCTAAGCCTTTCGTTTGAATACTAGTGTTGCACTTGAAATTTTACACGTCCCTCCTTTGACAGAGAGACTTTTAGATTATGGATATTCAGTCCTTAGCCTTAGATAGGACATGATATGTTCTAAGTTGATTTTCCTATAAACGCAGTACGACATGAATTTTTTATCTGAATTAATGGCTGAATGGCTGACAACAAATGCCCTGACGAACAAGCTCAGGCACCGCAAAGCACCGGAACTCTCTTTTAGCGATTATTTTCCTGCTGCCGATAAAATAATGTCAACACCCAGCAACAACTTTGCCTTCACCACTAGGAAAAACGACCCCAGCTTAAAACAATTCGAGGGTTAAATTTAATTTATTTTAAGGACATTCTTACGCGGTCAAAGGATAGACATGTGCACGCAGGCGGATACAAGCATCCACAGGTTTTTTAAACCAACCTCTGCAACCTCTGTCTATTTACTCCTACTTTTACCTCACTGTGGTGAACACGTGAACACCGAGTGCCTAGTACTTACTTACTTAAGGTGGCGCTACAGTCCGGGGTGGACCTGGGCCTCAGCCAACAAGCTTCGCCAGCCAGCTCTGTCTCTAGCTAGCCGTTTCCAGTTTCGCACGCGAAGTTGGCTGAGGTCCCCCTCCACTTGCGTGCGCCACCTGAGTCTCGGTGCTCCTCTACCGCGCCGTCCCTGCGGTGTGGATTCGAAGATTTTCCGGGCCGGGGCGTTGGTGTCCATCCGCTCTAGTGCCTAGTAACCCAACTGAAAAATGGGCTCCAACCCCTGCGGAAGATTGTTGGTATAGCCGACGCGAGAAGGGGGGGGGGCATTGTTTCTACGAAGACACTTTCTGTGCAACTGGGCAGAACGGAAGGAATTTCCTCGAAGGAATGAACTGTGGCTTCGACAGTTTCAATAAAGCTGAACACTTATGGCGTATTCTTTTGAACACCGAACTGCCACACCGAGCTGTCAAATAATACTCGGTGTTCGCGACGTTTCCAGCGTAATGTACACTCGGTTCCATTTTGTACAGAACGACAAAGTGACGAATTGCTTTGACTTCATTTTGTTTACTTCTTTTTCATTTCGTAGCCTGATTTTGTTGGCGTCAGTGTTTTGCACTTTTCACTTAAAATGAACATTGAAAGCTCTAAATTTGAGCTTTTAACGATTTCATAAAATTTCAGTCGTGTTGTAAATAATCACGAATGAAAATTGAGTCCAAACGTCACTTCACATACACAATCAAAGCTACACCCAGCCTCCAGTGTCAAATACGACAGTGGCGTTATTCAAAGTTCAAAAGAACATTTACATGAGCACGATTCCGTTCAGGTATACGAGAAAAGAACAATTTTTTTCTGTTTTCCACACCAGTTTAACGATTCGGTGTTGAAAAGAATGCGTCATTAACTGAACACCTTAGGCTACTACAGAAGCGGTAGTACCCTCGGCAGTTACTTCTAATAATGTAGATCTAAAGGACCTACATAAAGCCGGGTGGGTCCAAGAGGGCGCCACTCTGAGCTTTTAGCAGAAGTTTATTTCTGTTTTCGCTTCAGGTGCGAAGAAGGTTCCCAAATGGCCACAATAGACCCAGCTGCCGGTCTATGTGAGCCATGACTTTTATCACAAGGACATCCGTCAACCTAACCTAACCTAGGCTACTACGACTTACTCAGAGCTCAGTAGGTCTATAAGGAACGGTTTATCTGGCTCTCTCTACAAGTTTGAAGTTATAAGAACGATCTGATCCCTCAGATAAGGGGTCGTGCCGGTGCGTATATTCAATCAAATCATCAAAAGTCCCTGCCAAGGTTCGAAATGAAGCCTTTAAGGACAACCAAGATTCTTAAGGGATCTGGAAAAAAAAATCTGCAGAGTGTACAACGGGGACGACCAACCCCAATCTGTCACGCAGAATGGACTAGTGAACACGGACATGCAGATCCCACAAACGCCTACCGGACCTGAATGAAGTGAAAGTAGCTGTGTCTAAGTTAAAGTGCAAAAAAGCTGCGGCTGACGGCCCAGTTATTGAAATTTTCAAATCCACTAGCGATGATCTGGTTAGGCGAATGCATCAGCTCATCGGCAAGATATGGTCGGAGGAAAGCATGTCCGATGAATGCAACTTCAGCATTGTTTGCCGGATCTTAAAGAAAGGAGACCGTCTGAATTGCGGCAACTTTACCGAGGCATCAGTCTCCTTTACAACGGAGAACATGTGTGCCACGTGTACGCCTAAAAATCCATTTGTCAACAGTCTGATATGTCAACATCGGTGTGGTCTGGGCCAGGAAAATTCACCATATCGACCAAAAATTCACACTACGGCAGATTTTAGAGAAAACGCAGGAATTTCAAATGGATATCCATTACCTTTTCATCGTATTTAAGGCCGCATATGACAGCATTTATAGAGACGAGCTATAAAGCAAAATGTCTAGTTTAGGTATCCCTGTCAAACTTGTCAGTTTGTGCAGGATGACGATGGAGAACTTATGTTGCTCCCTCGAGTTCGGTAAAGACCTTAAAGGTCATCGACCTCTTGGATGTAAAAAAAGGATTCAGAGATACTTCAGAGAATTATGGAGAACTCTCGCGCCAACACCAGAGGCACACTATTAAAAGTCCATACAATTACTTGCATATGCAAACGACATTAATATAATCGACAGAACACAGGGGTATGGAAGTGAAGCCCCCTTTTGTATTGGGACTGAGCAAACGAATGTGGGCTTAGCAGTCAACGGGGGTAAAGCCAGGTTTATGCTGTCATCAAGATGAGACACCCAACACCGACGTCTTCGACAAAACAGCCTTAGACAGCCATTACTCTCTGTTCGTTGTACCAGAAAGTTTGATACTTTCTTTGTCTACCTTGGTTCAGCAATCAATTTAGACAGTGCTGAGGTCAAACGAAGGATAACTCTTCGTTTATTGGAAAAAAGTTTGGTTTTTTCACAGTCTTGCTGCACGGTGCAGAGGCATGGACCCTGTCAAAGAAAACGCTTCAAAATTGTTTTGAGGGGAAAGTCCTTCGGGAGATTTTTGGTCCCGTCTACTTAGACTGAAAGTAGACGGGGAGATATACTACCGACCAGAAAGGCCTCTACAGCAACACCGATTAAGCCAGAAGAGTCAGAAAACGATGGGCTGGGTCGCTTGGAGCGGATGCACATCAAAACCGCAGGCCGGAAAATTTTCGAATCCACACTGCAAGGTCAGCGCTGTGGAGAAGCACTGAGACTGAGTTGGTGCACGCAAGTCAAAGGGGACCTCAGCAACCTTCGCAGGCAAAACTGGAGGCGGCTATCTGGAAACAAAGCTGGCTGGCCCAGGTCCACCCCGGATTGTAGCGCCACCTTAAGTGAGTAAGTAGTAACTGCAATTTCTAAACGAAAGTAGAAGTTTCTACGTCAGAAAAACATCATTGAAACCCTAACAACATTTTTGTTCCGTGAAGACCTACTTTTTTTTAAGTGCCTCAGGTCTCAGCCGCCTAGCGACTTCTTTGTTTTTTAAGTCATGTTATTTTTTACTCATATCATAAAATGGTAGACGAAAGAACCTTCTTAAAAGAAATCACGTTGCTAAGCTTCCTTGAGGCTGACGCCAAGCATGTTTTAAAGGTTTAAAAATAGCCTATATTGCCAACAGCCCTTAAATGCCAGTTAAAAGTCAGTCGAAGGGACACGGCACTGACCTGAAATAATCGTTAAAAGGTTAACTCCCACATGTAATCTTCAATGGATTAGTGGTCAGTGAATATGTCTCATGTTTTTATATTTAAACGGTCTCGTAGTAGATTAGTATCCTTGAAAGTTAATCAGTGCTCAAACTCAGTTTCAGGCAAAAAATAAATGAATATAAAAAGGGACAGACCTAACAAAATCAAGTAAGGCGAACAGCTTGGTTGTATATTCTAGCTTTTACAAGTTGGAAGCTATTTGGGGCTCTTTAAAGGCGTAGGTTGAAATCCTAGTTTGGGGAATCTAACCGCAATAGACTGACAAACGTTCTAAACGGCTGCCAATAGTCGGCGAAAAAAGGAATGAGCCTTTAGGTCGTTTAAGCTAAGATGTTCATAGCACACCTTACTACCGCGTATTCAGCAGAAAGCACTAAAATCTTCAGCCCAATGAATCCGTTGCGTCCGTCACGTTGAAGTACACAACTGACAATTGAGTTATGTATGCACGTTCTTATGGTAAGCGTCCCATAGAAGAGCTTCCTGACGTACGTCGCTTCCCATAAGAACGTGTGTATTTCAGTGAGTTGTGTACTTCGACGTAACGGATTCATTGGCCTTAAGGCATAAGTCGGTAAATCGACAACCTCTTTCCTCGATTTTAACCGCTGACTTTCGTCAGAGAAACTTAAATTTGAACAAACCCCATACTGTCCCCTTAAAGGGTCAACTCAACTTTATTTTCCCACAAACACAAACAGCAAATTAAAAAGTCCTTCTGATGCGTAAACAGAAATACCAGCGCCTATGTGGTTTGGTTCGGTTCACCTCCTAATAGGTTTACGGTCCGAGAAGGACACCACTTTCGAGCTTGAAAGTCAGCCAACCGTAAATGCTGCCCATAGAGGAAAAACTTTCCCTAGGCCTGGACTGCAAAAGCAAACTTGAGCAAAGCTATGAGGACAGCGGCAGCAAGTATGTTTTTCCAAAGACATTACGACTACCTATAGCTGAAGGCGGAGAACCACACAAAACAAGGCGCAAGCACACACGCACAAATGTCGTTTATCGGACAAAGGAAGGAAACATCCCCATAGTTCGGATAGGATTCGCATGCCCAGCATTTGTCCTGTGATCAAATAAACTTTGTCTTTGGTCATGCCAAACGCATAATGCGAGTTAAGGTACTGCAACTGCATACAGAGAAGTCTGGTGCATCGCACGAAAAAGTCCTCCGAGGATCTGCTGCGAGTCGTGTGAACCTGATTGTTAAGCCGAAAGGTATGGGAGGGTGGCACATCTTTCGCCTATTGTTACGTAACGTATACAAACCCGCCATTATGAGCACAACACAGAATGGCGGTAATCCTTGTAACTGAGGTTGTGCGGGCAGGGCACAATCCTGTCGCCAGCTGTACTTTATAAATGTGCCATCGAAGACAGCTACGGATGATGCAGTGTATACAGGAGGCTAGCTATCTGGCGGCGACCGGAAAACGGATTTCTCCTACCGTCACGTTGGAATGTTGTTCCGGCAAAATGTCCTGTTCGAAATCAACGGTGGCCCTGGTGTTTTTCGCCTTTTATCGTTATTGGTCCTTCGTCTGAGTTTGTGTCTGGACGATTTTGTGAATACGCCCGTGAAAATGTTCACAAAATCTGTGAAAGAATCAATGCTGGTCGAGTTGTGTTGCAGAGTTGAAGGGGGATTTATGAGGAGGACGCACATGTGCTCCTTGAACAAAAGAGGAGAATGTAAATGTGTCGGATTTTGAATGGATTTGAGGCATGAGTCAGCTTTTTCGAACGGAGTTGGTAGGTACACATTGCACTATAGGGCGACATGAGTTTTTAAGATGCATTGTGTCCTTTTGAAATGGGCGATGGGGATGTAAGAATGACTAAATGCAGTGAGTCCATAAACCATTTTTAAGTTTTGTGTTTGGTAGGGACACGGTTTGACCACTCCTTTAAATTTTTTTAGCCTTTTCATGATTGCACTACAGCGTCGTTATCCTGCGGACGAACATCAATAATAAAAACTTATTTGATTGAAAAAAGGGTTGGTCATTAAACCGATTGCATGACTTCGTCCTCACGTAGAAGAACGGTCTAGAAGGCGCAGTTATTACCTTGACAGGGTTGTTCGGCTTCGGGTTTTAATTGAAATATAGCACAGCGATTTGGGCGTCGTTGGACGATGCCATCATTTGATGTTCCAAAAGCTAAAGTGTCCGTCACAGATTCTGTCAAAACTTTTGCAGCTTCCAATGCATCCTTTGGAACTCCATGTTTTGTATTTGACGTTAGAGTGACGCCAGAGTAAGGCCTTTGAAGCCAAAAATAAGTCTTAGCGGTTAGCGCCATCAGATGCCGTTGACATTTTCGGTAAAGCGATGGCAGCGAAAGCAGCACTTAGGCTTAGGGAATCCTCGCAACTGACACGTGACAACATGGGACATGCTAGCATCCTGAATGGCCACGACACCATCCCTCGCAATTCGGACTACGTTGTCCCATACCTCGACTTCAATGTCAAATTCAAGACCAAATTTCCAAGCAGAGCCGCCTGGGAGTCTTGTGAGGTCTTAAATGCATCTGCAATAGAAATCTACACTGACGGATCGAAAACAGCACTTGGAGTAGAATCAGGAGTCTTTTCCAGTACTCTAGACCTATGTATCTCCAAGCGCCTGCCAGATCACTGCAGTGTGTTTCAAGCAGAAACCACAGCCGTTCGTGAAGCCGCGGCCTGGTTTTCAATTAACTCAGTAGACTGCAGCGCTATTGTTTTCTATATAGACAGCCAAGCTGCAATAAAAGCCTTGGAATCGCCAACGATACGATCCAAGTTGGTAAAGCAATGCCGCGAATCTCTCAAGGAGATTGCTGTCAGGTGCGACGTGTCCCTGTGCTGGGTTCCTGGCCACAGGGATATTCCAGGCAACTGCAGAGCCGACGAACCAGCTAGAGAAGGTGCTTATGCCAACCCGACTCATACAACGGAACCTGCAGCACCCATAAACTCGATACAGTTCCACCTGGACGTCGAAGCCATCACAATGGCAAACAATAGGTGGAATAACATCAGTACATGTCTCTCCTCCAAACAAATCTGGCCAGAGCTCGATTGTAGGAAAACAAAGAGACTCATCCCCATCAATGGGCTGAATCTTAGAAAGATACTTGGGGCACTTTCTGGCAGTATAGAGAGGCTTTTGGCAAGACATGGGGCCTAACATATGGAGGGTGAGAAGCATATGCGTTTTTAGTGACAGCCAAGCCGCTCTAAATGCGTTGCTCAACCCACTTACCTCGTCCAAGATAGTGTTCGAACTCTAGTATTCGTTGAACTTAGTCGGAAGGCTAAATGCAGTGAATCTTCTTTGCGAATCTTCCATGGTCACACTATGGTATCCAGGGAAATGAGATCTCTGATGAGCTTACCGAACCACTCAACCCGGGCGAAGACGTTATCGACGAAGCATACGAACGTTACCGCCCACCAGACCTGGAGGAGGTGAAAGTAGCTGTGTCTATAAGCTCAAGTGCAACAAAGCAGCCGGAGCAGACGGCCTAGCTGCCGAACTTATTAAATCCGCTGGCGATGAGCTCGTTAGGAGCATGCACCAGCTCATCTGCAAGATATGGTCGGAAGAAGGCAAGCCCGACGAATGGAACCTTAGCATTGGTTGCCCGATCCTGAAGAAAGGAGACCCTCTGAGTTGTGCCAACTACAGGAGCATAAGTCTTCTTAACATCGCATACAAGATCTTTTCTGCTGTCCTGTGTGAACGCCTGAAGCCGTTTGTCAACAATCTGATATAATTCCATTCCATACCACACTGATCTGGCACATATCAGTGTGGCTTTAGGCCAGGAGAGTCCACCATCGATCAAATATTCACACTGCCGCAGATCTTGGAGAAAACCGAGGCCGATTCAAGGCCGCGTATGACAGCGTCTATAGAGACGAGCTATATAGCGCAATGTCTAGTTTTGGCATCCATGGCAAACTCGTCAGTCTGTGCAGAATGACGATGGAAAATTCACGCTGTTCCGTCAAGGTCGGCAAAGACCTCACCGACCCCTTTGATGTCAAAAAAGGCTTTAGACAAGGCGACGCGCTGTCCTGCGATTTCTTTAACATCATACTTGAGAGAATTGTGCAGAACTTTCGCGCCAACACCAGAGGTACAATCTTTCAAAAGTTCGTTAAACTACTCGCATACGCAGACGACATTGACATAATCGGCAGAACAAAGCGTGATGTCAGTGAAGCCTTCATGAGTATTGGGACTGAAGTGGCGAATTTGGGTTTAGCAGTCAATGAGGGCAAAACCAAGTATATGCTGTCATCAAGAAAAGACACCCAACACCGACGTCTTGGACAAAACATCACCATCGACAGCTATAACTTTGAGGTAGTTAGGGACTTTGTCTACCTGGGTTCCGCTATCAATTCAGACAATGACACCAGCGCTGAAATCAAACAGAGGATAACTCTTGCCAATCGCTGCTTCTTTGGGCTTAGAAGGCAATTGAGTAACAAAGCCTTCTCTCGAGCAACTAAAGTGTCCATGTATAAGACCCTCATCATCCCGGTGCTGTTTTACGGTGCAGAAGCATGGACCCTGTCAAAGGCGGATGAAAACACTTTAGGCTGCTTCGAGATGAAAATTCTTCGGACGATTTACGGTCCCGTGTGCATAGGCGAAGAATGGAGATGGAGATATAGCATCGAATTGTACGGGCTGTACAGCGATACCGACCTAGCCAAAGTCGAAACACAACGTCTACGATGGCTGGGTCATCTAGAGCGGATGCACACCAACGCCCCGGCCCGGAAAATCTTCAAATCGACACCGCAGGGACGGCGCGGTAGAAGAGCACCGAGACTCAGGTGGCGCACGCAAGTGAAAGGGGACCTCAGCCGGTTTAGCTAGAGACAGAGCTGGCTGGCGAAGCTTGTTGGCTGAGGCCTAAGTCCGCCCCGGACCTTAAGTAAGAAAGTAAGTGATAAGCTTGCCAGACTAGCCTCAGAAGAGGTTTTCTCAGTACCCGAACCTGCTTTAGGCCTGCCTGTATCATTTTTTACGTCTTGCCATTGATACTTGGGTTTCTCTTGAGCACAGGGCTCGTTGGCATGACTGCGATGGGTGCAGACAGACTAAACAATTACGCCCGGACATCTGCTAGGGGTCAGCGTCTTTTCTTCTATCTCTCAGGAGAATCGATTGCAGACTTCTTTTAGGCGTCCTTTGGGGCCACCAAGCTTTCGCCAAGCAATTGAATGTGCTAGGCTTGAGCGAAACCACCACCTGTCCTGCCTGTGGACAGGACGACGATACAGCAGATCATTTCCTTTGTAGTTGTCCTGCCTTTGCTCGCATTAGGCGGCGGATCTTTGGGGCTGACGTAATGAGTGCCGAACACCTAAGCTCTTCATCGCTGAAGCTCCTTCTCGTTCTTCGAATGACGGGTAAACTAAATACATCAAAGTAAAATGTCCGTGTGGTAGTTGAATGGACCAGTAGTTGTGTCTGAGTGTTCCATCGGATAGTAGCAACCTCCGACAAATGAGACTAAGTAACGTCCCCGCATAGGTTTTCCTCTTCCTTGGTCGTAATTTTGTTCATATGCTTCACCTCATTGTGACCTCATCCGTCTTCTATGGCTTTATTTGTGACTCATGCGTCAAGGTTCTGACATCGGCTGTTCTTTTCCGTAGATTCTCGATTTTTTGTTGGAAGTCTGAAGCTTTGTCATGGCCCAGACCTTAAAACATCTTCGTCATGGCCAACCTCTTTTTATCCATGAAGCATCTAATCTCAAGCACACTTTGAAGTTATGACATCCACTTAATGAAGCTTAAGAATTTCCGTTAATGCCCGTCACCTTCCATCTAGTTGTTCTAGAATGTTCTAAAGCGCGGAGCTCACCATTAGTTGATAAAAATTCGTCCTAGGCGATATAGTATCAGTTGTCGGCAGTGTCATAACATTTTAAGATTAAGCTTCACTGGTCAACTCGCAGCTATTTCTCAATTCGTTTTAACTTAACACATTCTTCCGCCGACAAGAATCCAAGAGACTGTCGCAAAAACTTTTACTCGAGTAACTCAGGAATCTTGCGCTCTCAACCATAACCACTTAAGTACTTTAATTCACAGAAAACAGGAACCTACCTCCAAAGGCAAAAAACAAAAGGACGAAGGCGAAAAACTTATCTAACCAAATATAAATTTAAAGTGTGTGTATGTAGGTGTGTATGTACTACTCAACAAAACATTTGCTCCGTCGTCCTTTGCGTTTGTCTTGTAGTTCTTTTCCTTTGCCAAAAAAAGTTTACTTTTGGCAAAACTTTTCCAATGGACTTTGGCGCGGAAGCGAATACTAAGCTGAGTCCAGGAAGTTTCATTCTTCTCTTGTCACAGATTAGTCCTGTTTCAAGTTGAGCGAAGCCCTCTAACGCTTTGCCTCATTATAAATCACTCAGCGAGCTTACACAATATCACATCTACACCAGAACTAAGTCTCTGTCAACATTATTTATTGCAGTAGTTCAAGGCTTTATTTTCGACAGGTTGCGTATTATGGAGTTGGCAAAACTTTTCATACCATCCGGTGATGATTGCCTGAAGGGTAAAAAACGGTTCCAACTCAATATGGCAATCAATATAATGCATTGCACCTGCATGCACTGGGATTTGGGACTGGGATTTACTTACGAGTATTTTTATTTCGCCGAAAAGCAGCATTTGGAAACATTTTCCGAAGAGCTGCAGCAAACGGTTGTGGTGGTGGTGGTGTTAGGGGCGAGGACATTTTTGCTAGGGGATTTATTGTGGATTCTTTTTTTTTCTACATTTTGTCCAGGTACAATTTATGGTATCTGATAAAAAGTCATAAATTCTTTTGGGTTTTTTTGTTATCATGAGCTCCGCCGGCGGCACGGCGGTGCACTGTTCAATTTGTGCAAAGTGCGAGGACGACGATATACGAGGCGAAGTTTGATGCTGAAAAGCTTTTTACGGCAACAAACACGAACCCAGTGTACCTACTGGGAATTAAACACGGCACTGGGGCAATCAAAAAGTTCTTGTATTTCTTTTAAATTTTTGCGGTGATTGTGCGGATGTTAGTGCGAAGGACACAGGAGGTAGACAATATATAGTCGCTTTCTTTTTCAACCCTCTGGTCTGATATCCTCTTTAAAATGAAAAAGCGGAAATGTTCAATTCGAGGGACATGCATGAGTTTCAGCTCTAAATGCCATATGCGTGTGCGATGGAAACAGATTGCCGGAAGTGGATGCAGTTCCAAATGAATGAGCTCCTAACAATGCTTGCAGGACGGTATTATGTACCAAAAAGTGATATACACACTCATGTGTCAACAGGACTGAAACAGAGTGGGCACATTTCAGGATTTGCATTTTGAAGCGCAATTGAGTGCTTCGACATATCCTTTTTTGGAATTTAAAACAAAGTTTAGCCTTTTAATAACGAGGGATACGATATTGCAAGGGAAAGCTTCGGTGTTTCCGACCATATTAGTCCGACATCCTACGATATTTTAAGCAATTTTTTTGACAACTAGAATTTGCTGTTGTGAAATGTGTTAACACATGCAATACAGGTAAACCTCCGATTTTTACTGGCGTGTCGATGATTAACAAGTTTTAAAGACGGTTAAGATGGACGGTCTGATAGGCCTCTCATGGAATCCAGAGAAGAATAGGCTCCTTAATGCTGCTCGTACAGTACGATCAGCCTTCAAAGTCGTTACACCTTGGTGTGCTCTTATTTGACGCATTTAAAAAGAGCATTTTAAGGTATATGAGACAGCTTCTGCTGTAAGGGCGTTGATTTCATCAAGATTACCCTTGTATGACAACTCTGGAGATTTCAGCAAATTATGTTCTCTGCCTTAAACGGGAATGCTGCCTGGCCAGTGCGACTCAATAACTTGACCCCCAACCGTATCCGGTTCAAGTTGCACCACGCTTTTCTCGGGAGCTCTTTTTTGGGTCTTTGTTGCCTGCCTGATTTAGACCAGGACTCTTTGAGGCAAAAGTTATCGGCACCTAGCTTTTTTACAAGTTCTATATCGCTGGTAGTCTCAATGCTGAGCGAAGCTTGATTGCTTCCCTCATGGGCCAGGTGGAGCTATCCTAAAGGGCAAAGGAATATACTTAACTGGTGTTGGTATTAGGGTGCCAGATAAATGCGTCATCGTGGTGTTCAGTTGGGGGTCAATTTGTTCGTGTTGCAGCCGTTTAGCCAAACGGGGGCTCCGTGCTCTGCGGTCGAGTAAACCAGCGAGATGACCGAGGTACATAGCAAGTTTGCGCCCTAGAAGCTGGCACCTAGGGTTGGAATAAAGTTGTCTTCAAATTTTGGCAAGTTTTGGTTAGGTGACGCCTTATATGGAAGTGTTGGGTCTAAGGTAGTACTCAGATATTTTGGGGAGAAGCTGTGTCTTAAGTATACACCATTGAGCGTCACTGTCAGTTTTTGGGTCTCGTTTTTACTGCGCTGGGTTGAATGCGCCAGTTTTTCCTATATGCAGGCAATGGTCCAGGTTCGACAACGCTACCTATTCCAACTTTTCAAATGACTTGTTTTGGAAGGCAAGCGCCATGTCATCGGCGTAGTTAAATTTTCGAGAGGACGTGGCTGGAAGATCACAGGTGTACACGTTTAAAAGTGTAGGGGCGAGCACTGACCTTTGGAGAAGGCCGTTGTTGAGTTCTCTTGTTCAGCTGCGGTTGACGTTGAGGAAGACATTTAATATCCTGTCACTAGAAGGTAACAGTTTGCATCTTGAAAAGTCCTTAAAATTAGACCTTTTTCCATACAGTGTCGTAGGCTGCTGTAAGATCCACGAAGCTTATACTAGTTTTAATTTTTCGTTGAAATCCGTTTTGTATAAAATTTGTTAGGGCTAAGACTAGGTCGGTGCAGCTTCTTGGCTTCCTAAAACCTACTTGTTCGTCCGGAGAAGCTTTTTCGGTCTAACTGCCTATTCGGATCAGGATCAGTTTAAAAAGTTGAAGGCCAAGGGAAGGGGGGCAATAGGACGGAAGCTGTGTGGAGCATCTGTGGATTCGCTATGCTTGAGGAGCGCAATGATTTTCGATTTCTTCAAGGCCTTGGGTAGCTCAGCGCTTACTCTTCTTTGGAGAGCGCTTCTTCTCTTTTGGACCACTGTGCTTCAAGGTTTCCGGTTATATTCCATCTTGGCCGGTTGTAGTTACAGTTTGTATTGAGGAAACAGTAGTATCAACTTCGGCTGTAGAGAATTTGGTTGAGTAGGTTGCACGTGGTGTTGTTTTTCTTCGTAAGTTTTTGAGCTTCTTGTTGATGTACCTTGTAAATCTGTGTCTCGTTCTGCACTCGACAGATTGACTATACAAGCAGCTACTCTCTGCGGTATTTCGTTTTTCTTTCGCGAGGGCGCGTTTGACGAAGTAACCCCATGCTTTTCGCCTCGAGTGTTTCAAGTCTTCTTCTGCTTCCTATTTTCCTCAATGATTTCCATAAGCTCATTTTGTAGGCTAGGGTTTCTGTTTGAATGAAAATTTGCGTACAGGCTGCCACTGCCTTTATTCTAGCTTGGTGTGTAACCTGCGAAAGCCTCTACCCTCTAGAGATATCAAAGAGCTGACATTCTTTGTTTGACTTGCAATTTGTTGCAGTTTATTTAACGTTATACCGCGGATACACCGCGAGGAGGCGAAATACTTTGGATCTTGCTGAAATTAGTTGAAGCGCTGAAAATTGTTGAAAAAATCTGGTTCTTTTTTGGATTCAAAGCCACACCACACGGGCATCCGATTTTCAGGCAAATTAAATTTTCGACGAGCAAACTTCACAGGAAGTTTTCTTAAGATCCGATTCCACGTCTGTTTAGCCAGGTTTTGCATTGACATTTGATCTTCTCGTAAGCAAATCTCTGTAGTGCGATTGCGATAGCTGCAGATACACAAAACGATGTCCGAGTATCTATCTGCAAAAAGTTTTTCTTCTACGATTGCAGCCTACAAGACTACTTTTGGGCTTTTAAGCTTTAAGTAAAAAACTATGATTTAATGTGTGAAGTTAAACTTAAAGTTAAGACGAGCCCTGGCCTGTGCTGTATGCATTTATTGCTGTTAATCAATGGGAGGAGACACACCTACTTTGTTGCTATTCCGAACGGCGGATTGAAAATGCTGTCATGACAAATGGCTACCTCGGAGGTTTTTTTTTACATCCTCGCGGAACAGTGACCTTAAAGTTTTCAATGTCAGGGTTGGTGTGATCAGGATTTGAACCCGGAGCCTTGTGCATAGTAACTTGGCACTGAACCTTACCGCTGCTTAAATGCTGGCTTGCCTTAGGCTCATTTTAATGTACAACACTCTTTTAACTTTGTCCCTTTACTAGGATTCTTTGAAGGGGATGCCTATGAGGTAAAGTTAAGGACGTGATAAAGTTGTGTTGCTCTACAGTGGGCTCTAATATTTTAGGCTACAGGATTACCTAAGGTTTCGTTAAGTGAAGGTCGTGTACTCATTTTCCACATCTTTCCCAGATATTGCCTGAAGGTTATTGAATCTTTTTGCTAAAGAAAATTGAATAACACCAGAAAGGAACAATTATTTCCCCATTTTGAAGAGCGAATTCCTTTAAGGTGATAATATTAACTTTTTTGATTTATGAGAAGCTCTAACACAAAACTATAAAAGACAGTTTGGAAATTTAACGCGTTAGTTTAGCTATCTAACTGCATAATTCAATTTCAATTAAATTCTTTTCTACAGAGAAAATTCGCTTAATCGAATCATTTAAGGCCAAATTTATTTCAAGGATAACGTCTGCCATTTATCCCGTTTTCTAACATCTTCCTCTGCCTTAAATAAATAAAAAATGCACGATGTTGGTTTTGAAGGCTGGAGAAACTTATTGCTGCATGTCATTTAAATTATCCTAAATGACGAGGACGAGTGACTTCTGCAAATAAAAGATACCCAATTCCGGAGCTATTTTCAGACAACCATTAGGATATTCGTCATTACGATGCTTAACCTCATTTTTTTTTGTGCTGAAATGGCGACATTTGAATTAAACTCAGGAAAAACATTTCCATTTCCATTATTTTGTAGGTTGACCTGGTTTTGCTTTCATCTCCGTTTCATTTCGTGTTCATCTCGTTTTATACGTTAACTTCTCTTTTTTTGTGTGAATGTGTGCGAAATTAAGTTACCCTAATTAAGACAAGCCAGGAGCTGCACAGGAGATAATGTCCTCTTGCCTCCCCGCAAGCAAGAAGGACACCACCGACAGATAGGCAGAGCAGAGCACGAAAGGGAATGCAAGTCATTCAAGAAGTTGTCCTAAATTTCACAATGACTTTTTGCCCATTCCCTCTCTTCGGTTGTTCTCATTATGTCCATGGTCCTTCGGAGAAAATAAAATCCTTTTAGGCGCGCACACATTTAATGTCATTTACATAGTTAATTTCGTCTTTTTGTGTCGTTAGGACGGTTTCTTCTGTGCGTCCTTCTGGGTTGGCCATTTATCTGCAATTGCAGACACGACGACGCACAAGAAGCACTCACGTAGTTGTCCTGTTTGCTTGGTGCTGATGCTGATGGTACCTGTGTGCTACCAGAGTGTTTCTTGTAGATGCATTAATCTTAGAGTCTGTTGTGCTGCCAGCTTTGGTTCGTTTAATGACTGCTCCCCAAAGTAACCATCGAGGAGGAAAGTGGGCGGAATGCAACAAAACACGGAACGATGTAGGCACAAATAAAAGCTGTCGAGTTTTCTCATCATGGTCGTTTTACATTTGTACAAAGTAACAGGAGTAGACGGCACCTTCGACCAAAGGTAGGAAGAAAAGTCCTTCTGAGACTTGGAGTCTGGGTCGATGAGAGTGCATCACCCAGGTGAAGGTGCAACACTTTCGGTTCGAGCCGGATGTTGGACACAGAATGTTCTGTTTGATGATGATGCTGCTTTTGTTGCTCTTGTGGTTGTTTATGATTTTGATGAGATTGCGGTAAGGACGAGATGGGAATCGGCCTAATTGCATGCTCGGTATACACTGAAGCGATTAAGGAAGGGTACTGACATGGGGCTTTTACAGGAGCAAGAAATTTTATAGAGTCATGTGGTTAGGCCATCTTTCTAAATACGTAAATTATCATTTAGTTTATATTTATCTAACAAGAGGATAAAGACCAATTTTCGTATATCATGCTCTTCACATTTTGAGGGGCTCCTAACTTTTGTTCTTCGAATAGAGACTACAGCACATTTCCTTCCCGCAATCAGGTGCGTTTTTAGGATGTTTTGGAAGTATCTGAACCAAACTTCTGACAATTTGCTGTCTTATTCGACCTTAATACGTTGGGTTTTTTTTTAGATTCGGTCAATTGTTGATTTGCAACTTGCATGCGTTCACAAAAGTTAAAGGATATACCTTCATTCATGCTCATACATTTAAGAAGAGCCTCTTTTGAGTACAGAGCAGAAAAGGTACTAAATCAGTCATCGTTCATGTCTTCGTCCTCCCAAATTTTGGGAAGTTGTCTGCTACACATGGACCGTTGCACGGCATTTCCACCTTTTAAAGCCAATAAAGAAAAGAAGGTGGTATAACACTTGGAATCGAGCTCCATTTATTCACTGATCGTTGGCCTGATCCACCCAATGTTGCCTATCAAATCTGCCAGCTCTCTAACTGACAAAGATTGGTTCCTTATATCTCGGGTGCAGCGAAACTTCTGACACCGAATTTTATCAAAGTTGTCTTAAGTTTGAAATACTTAAAATTCCAATCATCTGCAATGGACTTTCATAGGATCTTTTTTGGATCCACGAACGCTGTCAAAAAGATACCCCTTTATTGGGGCCTCCTTTAAACACACCAGCCTACGGCCTGGTTTTTACAAGCCTTCGAGTACAGTTCTTTTTGTGCTCGACCCATGATGACGGGCCGGGCCGCTTTTTGTAATCAATACTTGGAGAAGTGTCCTAGTTGGCCGCAACGAAAACAGTATCCTTTCCGATTGTGTACTGTCTATTTTGATGGTTACATTTTCGCTGTCAAGGTTAGGTTAGGTTGTTAAGTTGATGAAGCGAGGTAACACGCACCTCATCGCACTATTGAGACCCATTGCGATACCCAGTGGGAATAATCCTTGTTGTATGGATGTTTCGCTTACTTCTTACGCCGTGTTGAGTTCCTGGGGCCACCTTGTCGATTTAACATACCTGGAAAGAGATGTTAGTGTTGCGTTTGAAAGTTCTGAGATGTCATGGAAGAAGTAGCTTCCTAAAGTTCTTTTCCTCAACTGACTTAGACTGGGACAGTGGCACAGAAAGTGAGGTGTGTCCCCGCAGCAATCCGTACCGCCACATCCTCTGCAGATGTCGTCATTGTCGAGATTTAGTTTCATAGCAAGGTTTCTCAAACGATTGTGACCAGTAAGTATACCTCACAGAGGGGGGTTTGATCCATTGAAGGGCTTGTTGAGGATCTAATGCTGATCCATGTCGTGCAAGCTCATCGGCTTTTTCGTTGCCATAAAAGTTCCTGTGGCCAGGAACCCAGCAGAGTCTTACATTGTGCTGTGAGCCAAGAACCTTTAGCTCTTTGCGACAGCACTTGACAAGTTCGCATTTGATTTCAGTCGCAGCTATTGCCTTTATGGCTGCCTGGCTGTCTATAAATATGGCAATATCATCCTGTGGTATTGCCTTTATTGACAGTTGGCTGGCTGCCACCTTGACTGCAAGGACCTCCGCTTGGAAGACGCTGCAAGATCAATAAAAAAGTAAAGATCAATATCGAGATCGATAAACTAAAAGATCAATAAAATTTATTGATTTTTCTATAAGTGGGTTCTCAGAGTACAGACCTGCACCCGTGCCTATGCTCATTTTTGAAACATCTGTGTATATGGCTATCGACAAATTTCTTAGCGGTTCCCCCGATTCCCACTCATCCCTGCTAGGGAACATGTTGTTAAAAGGCGTTTCGAAGTCAAGGTAGGGGGTAAGGTAGTCGGAGGAGGTGTCTGTTCCTATAGCGCTGTGAAGAATCAGCGCATGACCAAATGAGCTTGGGATCCATTCAGGTGACTGACTGAGCCTCAAGGCGCTTTTTTTCTGTCAAACTCCCGTCCAGAAATTCCCGACCTTGCTCGAAGCCAAATTTTTCAAATCTTTCTTAACAAATTTGCTATAACGGACGAATCCGAAGTGTATGCTTCTGGGCATAAGCATGACGAAAATCGTCCCTTTGTATTGCCAGATCACATTGCTCCCCTCTTAGTTTTAGAACATACATAAATCGTTGCTTCGGTCGTAACGATGCACGCGATCCACATGGACAAATTATCATAGCTACTTAGTTGGGATCTTCCCAGTCCTGCTGTAACTTGGGCGACTTTCCCTTGCTACGATGGGGGTTGTAAGGATCTCTCAACCAGATCTCCCTTGTTGAATTCTGGTGCTGTTGCCTTTGCATTAAACCTGCTCTTCATGTGGTCACTTGAGATTTTTATTGATCCTTTCTCTGAGATCCACCATGTACTTTGAACTTTTTGTTCGCATCGCGAATTGTCTAAGTTTATTCACAACCCACAAAATTTGGCCACCCTCTACAAGTCGCACGAAAAAGATGTATAAAACTGCAATCAAGCTGACAGCTTCGCGAGTATCTGCACCGAATAAATATATCAAGCGTCAGAATTCTCGAATATTCTTTAATTTGCGGGTATTTGGTCGCTCTCATATGGTCCTTCAGGTAGCATGTAAGGATCTCCCAACAAAATCCGCCGTTTAGTAAGGTGCGATATTTCCGGATCGGGAGAAAGCTCTTGGCAAAAATTAATCTTCGAATCTCTTGAAGGTTTGGACCATTTAGCTAAAAGATAATAGATATGTAGGATAGGAAGGTGCCTAGACAGATAGGAAGGTACCTTTATTCTGTCTATTATGAGGTTGCAGATCTAAGAAACTCAATTAAAAGAGGGTTTAAGTCATTCCGGTATGGTCTGTAGTTAAGGTCAAGCATTTCAGTGCATGCCTGGAAAACAAAACTGTTTTCGGCCGCATTCAGCTCATCATAGAAGTAGGTCACTTTGCTTAACTTTGTCTCGTCCTGCACAAGGACTGCTGATAAAGCTTAAGGTCAATCAGTGACAGACATTCACAGAATATGCTACGTCATTCGTGGAAATTTCTCTTTATGATATATAATTGGCTGTTCTGATATTTAATTGATGGCCAGAAGGAACATCATCGGGCTGAGCAAGCTCGATCCTAAGTCCTTAACGGAAAAGGAGTCGAGCGTGCTGGAAAGGGCGCATGAGTTCATGGACCTTACCAAGACTGCTTGGCGCCTCGTTAGGGAACGGAAATCCTATAAGGAGCAAAAAGAAGGTTAATCAAACCAAAGAAGGGAGGCCACTTGCCCTCAACTTTAGGTAATGATAAACTTTCCAAATCTTCAATTAACCTGGGTAAAGAGAAATCGGACCCCAAGGAAATTGAAGGTAGCTCCAAGGGAAATCTGAGCAACGACGCTGGCGTTGACGTGAAGGTAGCTAGGGAGCTGGCCTCCGGAGGAGCCTACGAGAACCTAATGACGAGGGCGCAATGCCAACTGCCCTGAACCTCGGCATCTTGTATCGGGAACACTGCAGAGACGAAGGGCAAGGACCAGTCCGAACCTCAAGCGACTGCAGGAAGCTTCATAAGAGGTCGGCATAAGGACACTATCTGCCCGTTAGTCAATAGGCAGGCGAAAAAACAAAAAACACTGGCGGATTTGGTCAAAGAGAGCTTTCGGGTTGCAATAGTCAACCTTGGTAATCCAGAACGAAAGCTATCTGAAAACCAACGTAAGCTGGTGGAAAACAGAAGTCTCGCTGGGGTCAACGATGCCTGCAAGACCAGTGGTAATAAACCACGCGTTGACACGTTGGTCACTATTAAGAAATTAAAGGTACTAAACTGTTGTGACAAGTACACACCCGACTGGCTTAACAACTTTATAAGCAATACTGATGCCCCGTGGGCTGGTGCTGACTTAAGGGTTGTTAGCCTGTAGGAGTTACTTGAGTACATCAGACCGAAGGGTCTCATTCGCATCCCTGGAGCTCACATTCTTAAGGACTGGATCGAGAGATACCTTCGGAACCTTAATCCAAAACTACACACCGAGGACTGGAAAATAACTGAAGTGGGCGAGCACAAATCGATGCCACTGCTCCACAAAAACAAGTACAAAGTACGCGTTGGAATTACCACCTGCAGAGTACAAGTTATTGGGGAGTCAGCGAAGAAGGCAGAAGGAGAGGATGCTGGTCGTTAAGAAAGCAGTGCAGATAAACCTGCACCATAGCAGGGCGGCCAGCCTCAATATGCTTCTACCTTTTTAATAAGATAGACATCGACATTGCCCTGATCCAAGAACCATGGTTAGTCCGTGGAAAGGTGAAGGGTCTAGAGAACAAAGACCTAAAGGTCTATCATACACTGAAGGTAGGATGTAAGATAAGAGCATGCATTGTGCCTAGAAAGCAGATTAAACTTAATCTTTTATCCACCGAAATGGGAGCGACGTAGGAATAATCCACTCATCTTCTCATCGACCTACATGCCTTATGACTCGGTGGACAATCCACCAGCATGCACAGCTCTAAAATGCCATAAAGGGAAGTGGGACCTCATCCTCGGCTTTGATGCTTACGCCCACCGCACGCAGTGGGGCAGTTCCGACATCAACAACCGAGGTGAGCCACTTTTTGAATTTATCTTGGAACAAAATCCACTAGATTAAATTAAAGGGCAACGAACCCACCTTTGTGACAAGATACAGAAGAGAGGTGCTTGACGTCACGTTGTGCAGTAACTCTCACTCGCTCTCTTTAGACAACTGGAAAGTTTCTAAAGCAGAATCTTTCTCAGATCACAAAATAATTGAAATTTCTTTAAACACAACCAAACCTATGCCTGCTTACCGAAATTCTCGGAACACTGACTGGGAGGTATTTCTCAAGGATCAAACATCAACTACGAATGACGTCGATGCCCTCGCCACAAAGTTATCTAGGACTCTACACAATGCATTCGACAAAGCGTGCCTTTTACGCACCATTCGTAACAGTAGAAAATCACAAAAGTGGTGGAAAATAGATCTACTTGAAATTAGGAGGAAAAGACCTTGAAAAAGGAGGGCAAAGACCAGTAATAGGCCAGAGGACATGGATCAGCATTGGATCCTCAACAAGCCCGTCAATGGGTCAAACCCCCACTCTGGACCTAAGAAGGCGGGTGGAAAACAAGATCCGGATAAAAGCAAATACAAGATGGGCATCCTTGTCTACCTGTGAAATCTCAAGACAAATGTGGCCTTAATATTATAAGGATATCCCAGCAGAAAAACTCTGTCGTTACTAGTAAATATACTTGCCGGTCACAATCTTTTGAGCCATCATGCTATGAAACTAAATCTCGACAATGACGACATCTGCCGAAGATGTGGCGAAACGGATTGCTGCGAGGACACACCTCACTTTCTGTGCCACTGTCCCAGTCTAAGTCAGTTGAGGAAAAGAACTTTACTTCAAACGCACCACTAACATCTCTTTCCAGGTATGTTAAATCAAAAAGGTGGCTCCAGGAACTCAACACGGCGTAAGAAGGAAGCGGAACATCCATACAACAAGGATTATCCCCCACTGGGTATTACAATGGGTCTCTCTCAATAGACTTAAGTGCGATGAGGCGCGGGTTACCTACCTCGCTCCATCAACCCAACAGCCTTACCTTACCTAATTGACTGTTACGGCTACCAGCAAGCTGGCGCTGTCCCTTAAATGGAAATAAACGCCCTTGGTGCAGAACAACGTTGCGAATTATTTACAGGTCTTATTATAACTCTGGACAAATAGTCGGCACTGGGACTGGACTTTAAATTTATTACGAAAACCTGCGATAAACCTGTTTCAACGTAAAGGGAGAGAGGCTCCCTCTAAATGCTTTTTAAGAAGAAACGTTGGACAGCTTCTCGTCGATTTTTTGGTGACACGACTTCACTTACGTAACGAAAACAGCTGTTTACATTCGAGTCGAAAACCCTAAATTTAGACAGTAAATCAACCCTTTTGTTTGAAAAAAACTAATTCCACAGACAATTGATTGCGATTTTAGCTGCTACCGACCTTTCCATAACGGTGAGAACGAAAGTCTCAATTGAAATTCAGTCGAAAGGCAAGATATTGGAATTCTTTAACAATTTAAATATTGTTGTTGTTCTACAAAGTTCACCTTTCACTCACTTCTACTACCTTTATTGTGATGTCTTAAAATTATGGCTTTAAATTTTACGTGACTAATTTTCAGGTCCCGAGGATAACAAAACTATTTCAGCTTCCGGATTATTAAGAACGTTAATTAACAAGACAACAAGATGGTCGGCGTATAGAAGTAGCTTTGTTAGAATATCTCCACATCTTTCTCAGCCTGGCAAGAAATTTGCAACTTCGTCAATAAAGAAGGCAAACAGCAATGGACTCAGAATGCAGCCTTGCGGGACACCAGAGCTAGCATGGAAGTTCGAGGACTTCGTCCTTCTATCCGAAACTGAGGCAGAGTTATTAGACAACAGTTTTTCATATACCCTAATTAATAAATAAATTCTCTATAAAGTGTTAAATCTAGGTTAATCAAAAGCCTAGATTTGGCAGTTTCTAGGAATCAGCTTTTAACACAGTCAAAAGAAAAACTCTATTGACTGTGTTAAAAGCTGCTTCAGATCGACGAAAAAGGAGTAAAGTTTCTTTTTCTTACAAATACAATGACTGAATCGCTTAGTCGCAAGGGTGAAAATTTGATCCATTGTTGACAGACCTGGACGAAAGTCTGTTTGAAAAGAATTGTGTACCTTTTTTGATTCTATCCAGCTTATAAGTCTAAATCTTCTAATCCACCCCTCAGGGAGGAGCACCGAGACTCAGATGGGGCTCGCAACTGGAAGGGGACCTCAGCCAACACCGCGTGCGAAACTGGAAGCGGCTAGCTGGAGACAGAGCTGGCGAAGCTTGTTGGCTGGGGCCCAGGTCCACCCCGGATCGAAACGCCACTTTAGTAAGTAAGTAAGCTTACAAGCCTTTAGTAGTACTTGTGTAAATATTTACCTTAGTGAGTGGAAATACCCTGTAAATTTTTGGTAAGTAGGAATTACACTTTTTAAAAATACCTAAAATATTTTAGCACTTGAAGCTTCCGGGAACTATTTTTGATCCTTAAAAGCCTCATAGCAGAGCTCCATAGGAGGTAACTAAGGAGTTTAGGGGTCGCGTTCTTGTAAAATTCTACAGAGATTCCTTCAGGTCCAGGTGATCTTATATTTTGTATTTTCTTCACGCGCTGTTAATAACTCAAACATTTTGAAGGCGCCCTCTAGTTCGGGAAAAATACAGTTTTTGAGAGCAAAACTTTTGCTTTGGATGGGCTCTGGAGTCAGCAGTCTCTCAAAGTATGAGTAAAGCTAGTTTTTACAGAAGGTTTTTGATTTTCAAATCCGGCAGCGAAACAAACGGTTTTTCAGAACGTTTTCGAGGCCTTACACAGCAGAGGTTTCGAGAGAGACCTTTTTGCATACTTAGCTTTTTTGCTTCGGCAAACTTCATTGTGTAACCTGTTAAATTGTGGGTAAAGAGTCTGTCTATTTCGCTATTTAGTGAGCTTGGGGAAAGGTTTTGAGACTTTTACCCGAATTGAACACGGCATTAGAGCAAGACTTGTTCTTTTTCATGGTCCCCACCTTCACGAGTATCTGACAATCCCTCCGAGAGTAACGTTTGTCTTGAAGAACTTCTTAAAGTGCAGTTCGGATTTGGCCAAAAAAATGTAGGTCCCCTTGTATGTGAAGAAATTAACACACACAGCACACATTGTTGAGACGTTGGCCCTGGTTCACCTCGAGCTGTTGCGCCACTCTATTTTTTATAGCAATACTAGTCTCAAAATAACTTTTCGGGCTATCCAGTATAGTTAAAATATTAGTTTCCCCGGATGTAAGAGGTTTATATGAAGTCTATGGCGGTTATGTAGCCATAAAGAGGTTATGTAGCCTGTAGCCATTGAATTGACTTTCCTTGTTGTCAAAAGTGTTAGATTTCCTTATCTTTCTAAACACCCTCTATGTCGTTACAAATAATTCAAAATTAATCCAACAAATAGATACAAGTTCCGGTATCAGTAATCTTCTTGTAGAAACATATCAAAAACCCCTATAAAAAAGAGTTCCACAAAATCAACCCACATCGCCAGGCAGCAATTCTTCATTTCGTTTATCTCTTTTGCATTAAGTCATTCCTTAACATTTGGCAATGGCAAAGCCCCCCCAGGACACTACAACTCCTATAATACCAGTCCATTAGTTATTGTGTCCCTTGGAACAAAAGACAGAAAACAGAAAAGGAAAACACTATGCTCCACCACTATCTCGACCCAGAAATGTCATGTGCGAGGCAGCAGAATAAAAAAGGCGAAATATAATAAAATATCTTTATTTAAACCCGATAAAGCGGGCCGGAAATTTATGACCTCTTTTGCCTTAGGGCGGCGCGCGTTGTAAATTTATCCCTCAACACACAAAAGGTTGTCCACCTTTTGGCCTGATTCCATGTGCCTCGCAAAAAAGTACACAGTATCCACCCAAATTGCTCCTAAGCGGTCACGGAACGAAAATGCACTATGACACGCGACCTGCTATACTCTATGTCTTACCATCATCCTTTGGGAAGGGTATGGAGTGTAGCGCCCCCCCTTTCAGCCTTTTTTCATTGTTACACTGGTGTGCAACACTTTCTTTTAAGTAAACTACGGGACATGCACTTTGGTGAGATACTTTTGCTGCCATCATGTCGGACGTGATGTACACCAAAGGAGGCAAGCCGACAGAGCTGCATGGAATTATGTTACCAAGTGAGTTGAACGCCAAATACAGCAGGTAGAACACGACAGGTGAGTCAAGATCAAACAACAAGTGTGCAAAGTGCCGGAGCACGAGTAACCAGAGTGGTGACACAAACTTGCATCGGAGGTAAGTGCGCGTTGCGAGAAGAAAATATGGGTACTGCACCTAGATGGAGTTGCTTGGAGTATCTTTGCTTGTGCGTGGCTTTTTTTTTGCTATATTTACCGGCTTTTCCACCGCAACTGGTTTTGCTTTTGTGTTGTCTTTCTCTGCTTGTTTTGTGTTGAAGATTGAACGTTTTCACTTCTGGAATTGGAGGCAGGCCAGGCAGAATAAGGCCAGTGACAGGAACAGGTATGGTGACGAAGAAGACTTTTGAAAACGCTGATGCGCACACGAGTATTATCCATATTAAGGATAAGAACTTATGTGTTACTTTTGAGAAATACAACTACATATTAAAGCTCGACTTAACTACACTGTAGAATCCTTTAAAGTTCCTTGCAAGTATGACCGAATTCGAGCAAACATTTTCATTTGTATGGTGCAAATGTTAGCAGCCCAATTTGGGATTTTACCTAATCTGGAGATTGTGTGAAGTTATGTCCTGACAATATTTTGTTTGGGATTGTCATACCTGCGGCTCCGAGGCATTAGAAGCTTAGAAGGCCTTTCAGATCTACTTTGCTTACTTTTATCGAAAAATATAGGGGTCCTAGTCTAGTGCCATTTAGGCCGGTATAGCTGATAAGATTTTTTTTGAACTCCCAGCAGCTTCAGCAGGTGGTCAAAGGATAGACATGTGCACTCAAGAGTATACAAGCATCCACAGGTTTTTCTAAACCCACCTCTGTCTATCAACTCCTTGTCTCACCTCCCCGTAGTGAACACCGGGTGCCTAGTACCTCAACTGGAGATTGGGTTCCAACCCCTTTGGAAGGTTGTTGGGGGTAGCAGACGAGAGAGGGGGGGAGGAGTGTTCCCACTAAGGCACTTCTCCTTGCATCCGGACGGCAGCGGAGGAATTCCCCAGATGGAATCAACGGTGGTGTGCATAGTTCCAGTCAGGCCGAACTACTTAGTGAACACCTTATATGGGCTACTACGACGTATTCGGAGCTCAGGCCTATAAGGAGCGGACTATCCGGCTCTCCGTCCTTAGAGCTAAGCAAAGGATCTGGTCCTCCAGGTTGGGGGTTGTGCCGTCGGGGTGACTTCCCGGCCACGTAAAGAAACACCAGTCACGAAGCAGAAACAAGCCTCGGATTCGGACGGATCTTCTGTTGACGACCAATGCAAACGAGAAAAGGACAACGAGCTTCGGATCTGCACGTGAAATGTTAGGTCCCTTAACAGACGAAACTTATGCCCTAGCTACGACATTAAGATTGTCCTAGGCGATTTTAATGCCAAGCTAGGAAGGGAGGGCATCTTTGGTCGTACTGTCGGAAAGCATAGCCTGCACGACAAGACCTCCGATAACGGATTCAGGCTGATCGACTTTGCTGCGGGGCGACACGTTGTGGTAGATAGTATACAGTTCCCGCATCTCAATATCCACAAAGGGACACGGAGATCTCCCGATCAATCAACCGTCAACCAGATTGACCACATTGCGATCGACGCAAGGCACTCCTCCAGTATCATGGCTGTCCTAACTTTCCGAGGGGCCAACATAGACCCGGATCACTACCTTGTTGTAGCCAAGGTACGGCTGCGGATATCCCGACCAGCGCCATGTAATGGAAATACTGTGAGGAAGTTTGACGTCGGCCGACTACAATCGCAAGAGTTCGCCAGGTCCTTCTCCAACCGAGTCTCTCAAAACCTTCTACGAAGTCCTATGCAGCCAGCATCAAGTTTTGATAGCCAGTGGCAACATTGCCAAAATGCCATCAGAGACGCCGCCTCTGAAGTTCTGGGTTTCACACGTCCACCACAACGAAACCCCTGGTTTGACAATGAATGCCGGCAAGCACATGCAGCTAAACAGGAAACATACAAAGCGGCGCTGCACAGAAGGACTAGAGCTGCTCGCGAGCTCTACGAGCAGAGGAGGAGAGAGGAACACCGGCTTCTCCGAAGGAAAAAGAGAGAGCACGAGAAGCGCGCGGTTGAAGAGATAGAGGGATGTTACAACAGGAATGAGGTTAGAAAGTTTTACCAGAGGATCAAAAGGTCCTGCTAAGGGTATAAACTTCGACCTGAAGCCTGTAAGGACTATCAAGGGAACATCGTTGTAGAATCGCAGTCGGTGCTAAGGATTTGGAAAGACCACTTCTGCAGACTATATAACGGCGAGGACGAACCAAATACCGCTGTCAGGCAGAACGAACCATTCAACCCGGGCGAAGACGTTACCGCGAAGCATACGAACGATACCGCCCACCCGACCTGGAGGAGGTGAAAGTAGCTGTGTCTAAGCTCAAGTGCAACAAAGCAGCCGGAGCAGACGGCCTAGCTGCCGAACTTTTTAAATCCGCTGGCGATGAGCTGGTTAGGAGCAAGCACCAGCTCATCTGCAAGATATGGTCGGAAGAAAGCATGCCCGACGAATGGAACCTCAGCATTGTTTGCCCGATCCTGAAGAAAGGAGACCCTCTGAGTTGTGCCAACTACAGAGGCATAAGTCTTCTTAACATCGCATACAAGATCTTTTCTGCTGTACTGTGTGAACGCCTGAAGCCGTTTGTCAACAATCTGAGAGGCACATATCAGTGTGGCTTAAGGCCAGGAAAGTCCACCACCGATCAAATCGGTACACACCACCTGTTCGTCCATTTCAAGGCCGCGTATGACAGCATCTATGGAGACGAGTTATATAGCGCAATGTCTAGTTTTGGCATCCCTGCCAAACTCGTCAGTCTGTGCAGGATGACGATGGAAAACTCACGCTGTTCCGTCAAGGTCGGCAAAGACCTCACCGACCCCTTTGATGTCAAAAAAGGATTTAGACAAGGCGACACGCTGTCATTCGACTTCTTTGACATCATACTTGAAAGAATTGTGCAGAACTCTCGCACCAACACCAGAGGTACAATCTTTCAAAAGTCCGTTCAACTACTCGCGTACGCAGACGACATTGACATAATCGGTAGAACAAAGCGTGATGTCAGTGAAGCCTTCGTGAGTATTGGGACGGAAGTGGCGAATATGGGTTTAGCAGTCAATGAGGGCAAACCCAAGTATATGCTGTCATCAACAAAAGACACCCAACACCGACGTCTTGGACAAAACATCACCATCGACAGCTATAACTTTGAGGTAGTTAGCAACTTTGTCTACCTAACACCAGCGCTGAAATCAAACGAAGGATAACTCTTGCCAATCGCTGTTTCTTTGGGCTAAGAAGGCAATTGAGTAGCAAAGCCCTCTCTCGAGCAACTAAAGTGTCCATGTATAAGACCCTCATGATCCCAGTCCTGCTTTACGGTGCAGAAGTATGGACCCTGTCAAAGGCGGATGAAAACACTTTAGGTTGCTTCGAGAGGAAAATTCTTCGGACGATTTGCGGTCCCGTGTGCATAGACGGAGAGTGGAGGAGGAGATATAACATCGAACTGTACGGGCTGTACAGCGATACCGACCTAGCCAAAAGAGTCAAAATACAACGTCTGCGATGGCTGGGTCATCTAGAGCGGATGGACACCAACGCTCCGGCCCGGAAAATCTTCGAATCCACACCGCAGGGACGGCGCGGTAGAGGAGCACCGAGACTCAGGTGGCGCACGCAAGTGGAAGGGGACCTCAGCCAACTTCGCGTGCGAAACTGGAGACGGCTAGCTAGAGACAGAGCTGGCTGGCGAAGCTTGTTGGCTGAGGCCCAGGTCCACCCCGGACTGTAGCGCCACCTTAAGTAAGTAAATATCTTCTCAAATATCTAAGTAATATCTTTTTAAAGGAGTAAATTTTTAACACACCAATGAACACAGAGCTCGAAGTGTCAAAATTTTGCAGGCAAATTAATGTCCGGGACAATAAATCGTGAACGAAAAGAGGTGGAGAGAATTTGAGTACAGTAATGTCAGTTAGTATGATTTCGCTGTTGAACAGCGCAGCGTTCTGCAAAACGAAAAGAAGGGCGAAATTTTTCGTTTATGATTTCGTTGGGTCATTTTTGTATGGGATTTTTAGTTTCACTTCAACTGCATACTGCCCTTTAAGAAAAAAAAAAAAATAACGGCAACTTATACGCCCTAGCTTTTTGTCACACTTTAGCTGAAATACCCTGTATAATTTATATCTCCTCCTATTTCAGCTGAAGGCGAAAACTGAAGGTTCACCACTTAAGCTTGTCTATTTTATCGATGCTTGCCCATAAGGTCTAGAAGTATAGAAGAACATAATCCGAAACAGTCACTTAAGCCGTTTTGATTTTAGCTGCATTTATGCTGGCACAATGCCCTTGATGTGAGATCGAGTAGTTCCTACAATGGTTCTGTGCGTGTGGTCCTTTAAGACCCTGTTATTCCAATCCAAGCCGATATTTGGACCTTGGTGGTTCGAATACAATACAGGTACTTCTACTTTGAACCGCTGCCTTAAATTTTAAAATGGCTGTACATAAAAGGTCAAAATTAATTCTCGAACCTAACCAGTCTTGGAGGACAGGCCAAGCTATGACTCTCTTAATTTTTATATTTTATTTTTTAACTTAATTGAGGGAGTTAAAAGAGACTATTAAATTACCTCCTAAGGTAGATAGATTCCCATTTATTTTTACTTGCTCACTCGTTAGAGATATGGTTTAATTAAATTCGGTAAAAGTATTCTTTAAAACGCTTTTCGTTATTATATTAATAAAAAATGAACTCAGTTATCTTTTATTTTTTGGTTTCGTAAAATACTTTATTTAACATCCCTGTAGATGAAAACAACTTGACAAACAAGTGTTTGGTGATTGTTGAGTAAGGAAAAATACTCTAATTTCAACAAATACATAAAACATTAATTCAATTTGTATCACCTGCCTTAACCTTCTCTATCTCTAGGCCACTTGTTGACCACCAACAAAAATTAAAAATTTTTCAAAGAAAAAAGATTTGAAAGCACAAATTAACAAGTGATTTTTTTTTATTTTTCTTTTTACACGCGCGACTCACTCGACCGACAAGTTTTTCAACAAATGAAGTCAATTTAAATCTGAAGCACCAGGGTAACATGCGCAAGCAGCAAGCAGCCGCCTCTTTTCTCCTGATTCTATTCTTACCGCCAATAAAAACAAAGCAAAAAGTGAAGTGTCAACGTAAGGCTTTCCGATCTCGCCTTCTCTTTCAGTTGCTCATACTATTCGATGCTTTCTCTCCGTTTGCCACATGTCTATGATAACTTTGTTGCTTGTTGGTAGTCAAGTTTACTGACTCCGCCCTTTTAGTAACGGAGAAATTTGGGTAGAAATAGAAAATACAAAATAAACAACAAGCACAGGGTGGTATGAAATTTCGCAGTGGAATTTTTTTTTTTTGTTTTTAATTTGAAAATAAAACAATATAGCAATTGTTGTGTAAGATTGTAGTGAAAACATATCGATGTTGGTTTGCATCGGTAGTCACAGCTAACTGACACTAGAACTGTCGATAATAATAACAATAGCCAACAACAAAAATAATGTTGATTTTTTCCTACATTTTAGTGTCCGTTGTGCGCTTATTTTATTACACTGAGCCTGAAAATACCACAGCTTTGGTTTCTAGTATATATTATCTAGTTAATATTTTTAGATCAACCGCAAGATGGCAGATTAGTATCATAAATTACTGAATAACAAGGTATTCAACTCGCGTCCCTTTTGCCCTCCAAAACCCAGTTGTTAAACATTTTTATAAAGCCTTCAAAGCTTTTATAAAGATTTAAACTTCAGTGTCGGTGAATACCTGTGAGAAGATGCAGCAATAATTTACAATTATGACGAATTTACTTACATTTGTAAACAAATGTCAGAGTATGGGTAAATTCGTTAATTTCAGCTTGTCGGCTAAGCTTTTGTGTGACCGAAGTTGAATATCTAGTTATTAAGTATAAATTTTGACAGTATTCGACACAATTCAATAACTTGCGTTATATTTTTGGTGAATATAAAATACTTTTCATGAGGTCGTTTGAAACTGTTAATTTTTACTTAAAAGGTCTCAATAAATAGGGTCTGTCGAACAATGGCAGAAGTTAGCGCCCACATTGTTGACCTAATCTGTCAATTTGAATGTCATCTATGCAGTCTGTCTTGTCATGAACGGTTACAGCGTTCAACAACACCTGCAATCGCTGGAGATGCCATCGGTCTGCAAATATTTTATAACGACGTTGGCCAGGCACTCGCTGTTACCGACTTAAATCTAATAATATGAGCTTTGACGATATGTGGTTTCAGTGGGACGTAGCTATTGTGCCAAACAGCTCACAATTACGGCTAAAACTTTTTTTCTAAGCAAAGCGTCTTCCAATAGGGCTGTCGAAGTTTATTCTGTTTTGCCAAATAAACTTATTGTAATCTTTTTGTTTGGGGTTCGTCGAATAAAACTCAAATTAACTTTTATAGTCACACAATGAAGCACTTTACTTATCAAACAAAACTAATTTAAGTTCAAATCACACTTAATTCTAATTCGCTATTTAGAATTCAACACTATTTATTTCGAATCGATCACTTTTTATTTTACTACCGATTTTCACAAGTCAACGTTTCAAATATAACTACCCCGTCCGATCCTGTCATCCGTGTATTTATACAAATTCACCATGTTCTCGACGGTTCTAAACTGGTAATTTTCCATTGGTACTTTTCCGTTGAATTCCATGGGGGGGAAATTCGATATCGAATTCGAACTTCGAACGGCAGTTTGTTGTCGATTACTGGAATGACAGTTGGGTATTTTCGCTAGGTGAATCGATGGGAACGATGGGTGCATTCAGCGATTTCTACATGTCGTTTTATTTCTTGTCGACATATTACATTATGTGATTAAGCGTTCAGTAAAATGTGCAAATTAGGATGACGTTATCGATCTATACTTCCTTGAGAACGCGGGTCAACGGCGGGTGCTCTATGTAGATGAGCTTATTTATTTATTTATTTTATTTATAAACATTAACAAAAAACTAAAATCTGTCATTAATAGGACTTAAAGAGCAAATAGCATCAAAGATTTTCAGATCGGGGGTGGTTTATGAAGTTAATATATTGTATTTGCTTTGTTAACAGTAATCAGATTTGCCAGGATAATATTTTGGTTATTTGCACGCCATTAAGGATACTCTTCGCGCTTTATTGTAGTTTTTCTTAATATTTAAGAACATAAAAAACTTGAAGTTTCAAATGTGATCCACGCAGTTATGTTAACCTGTAGTAAATTAAAAGTTGCGAATGGTTTGAGAATTAACTGCTGTTGTCCGAAGATTCGTTGATATGCAGCTGTTTAAACTGCCTTAATTGTGAAATCCGTGATAACCATTATCCCAATCGCTCGTTCATCTCAAGCAGCTAAGATTTCTACTGACTCTTCATAAAACATTCTCATGCAGGTTCTTTTTTAATATTTATTTTTCACAGCGGATTGGATTTTATACAGAGGTTAATCAATGATTTTGCTAAATTTCGGAACAATTTTTACCTCAAGTTTTTAACTTAAAACTTTTCTTTTCGTATATTTGAACATTTCTTGTTTAGTATTTATATTTCTTCCATTTTATTTAATTTAAAATGAAAGGGTAAATAAGAAAAAGCGTGATCCTGTGTTACTAAATGTCTTATGACGTATTCTTTTGAACACCGACTGCCACACGAGCTGTCAAATTATACTTGGTGTTGGCGCCAATTCACGTGTGGTGTACACCCGATTTCATTGCGTGTAGAACCACAAACACTGCACCGGTCCCGTCATCGTGTTAAGTGTCACATTGCTTTGACTTCATTTTGTTAATTATACCCCATCCCATAGGATAGGAGGTATATTAAGTTTGATTCATAGTTTGCAACATAGAGAAATAATCACCGTAGACCCCCAACGCCTTAAAGGCATATGATCGAGACCGAATTGTAAGTCGAATGAGCCATGTCCGTCCGTCCGTCTGTCAGTAGTTTTTAGGCCTTAAATTTTGAGCTAGGAACTTGAGACTTGATATCTGTTCTTTTAAGGTCCCGAAGCAGTACAAGTGTAAAACTTTTTGAAATCCGCCCACTTACACGCCCACTTTACTTAATAGCATGAAAAATCAAAATTGTCGTAGGAAGCTGAAATTTGGTATGCAATATTCTCGCTGAAGTGTATTGTGATTGGCATTTAAAAAAAAGCGAAAACCGCCCCAATGTAGGCGTGGTCATATTTAATATGTATTCTAATAAACGGCTTTTATTTGATATATTTGCTTTAAATCCAAAAAACTTGCAGTGTAAAATGTTCAGATATGTGCGTAAGCTATCAACTCAAATGAATTAATTTTTTAAGTAAAAAATCAAATTTGATAAAAAATATGATGAAAAAAATTATGGTATTCAAAGGGGTTTTATGCCACGCCCCTTTTTTAAGAAGGAAGATTCTTAACCGAAAAATTCTTAACATAATTAAAAGTTAATAGAAACTAAAATTTAACAACCAAGATTTTTGACTTGATTTGTAAAGTTTGGGATATTTGGTAAGTTTTTTTTTATCGTTTTCATACAATTTCAGTCGCATTGTCAAAAATCACGAATGAAAATTGAGTCGAAACGTCACTTCACATAAAAAATCAAAGTTACACCCAGCCTCCAACGTCAAAATCGTCGGTGGCGAAATTTCGAGTTCAGTGTCGACACCGAACTAATTCGGTGCTCAAAAGAATATTTACATGAGCACGATTACGTTCAAGTGTATGAGAAAAGAGCATATTTTTACTGTATTCCACACCAGTTGTACGATTCGGTGTTGCAAAGAATTCGCCATTACTCTTCTACTAACTGTACATTGCCTCAAATATATTTACCGTTTTCCGAAGATTTAATGACAGAAAAAAAGTGTACGTACAATTATTTGGCCTTAATTTTACAATGCTAGCACAAAAATAAAAAAGTAAATTTAACATTTTATAATTTTTATTTCTTAAATAATCTTGATTAACATTTTTATAAACGAGCATATCTTATAAATGTTTATCAAAAAAGCAGTCATTAAAAAGTGTATAAAAAAAATTTGCTTTGGAAAATTTTCATAGCACCCTGTAGCTTATTTTGCATTTTGTTCTCCCACACAAAAACTTCCGTTACTAACAGGGCGGAGCCGGTAAACTTCACAATACTAAGAAAGTTGTCATCGACCCATGTGGCAAAGTGGGAGAAAAAGCATTGAATAGTAGGAGCACCGGAAAGAGAAGGCATGATACGAAAGTATACGTTGACATTTCACTTTTCGCTTGGATGTATTGGAGCATTGGAGTAAAAATAAAATCAGCAGAAGGCTGCTTGCTGCTTGCGCATGTTACCCTGGTACTTCAGATTTTAGTTGGCTTGGTTTTGCGTTTTGAGGGCGAAAAATTAAATTAAAAAAAAAATCGTATTTATCGGCTTCTCGATCTAGGTAATTAGATGGGCCGACTTTTTTCGGTGATGTCCAAGTTTTTCGTTCTAGTTGTGGCGTGTGCAAGGGCTTGCGGCGTATTTGAGGCCCTTTCACACAATTGCTGCAGGCTCCGGCTATTTTTGGTGTGCAATGAATGCTGCAGCTTTAAAACTCGAGCTCTGAATCGTGATGAGTTCGAAAGTCGTCATTTGTTCGAAATATGAATCGTTCAGGGTAGATATTTGCTGCTCTGGCATTTTACGTCTAGGATGTTTGGCGCAAGTCTCACGTGCAACCTATCTTCGCAGCAGCTTGATAGATTTTAAACTAACTTATTGAGAATATTCCAGAACTTCCTGGATCGCAGTTGGCCACGCCCTATAATCCTCTAATATAGTTTCCAATTTCTGGTTGGCACAAGGCTTTGACATTCCCAGTGCACACAAGCAAAACAACTCAAGATAATCCAGCCATATCGCAAGCTTCTCTAGCAAGCAAAATTCTAAGTTTTGGACCAGAACGCAGCCAAATTTCAAGTTTTATTTAAAAGACGCAGAAATATCAGCTCCAAAAAATCGCACGTACCTCCCCGCTAAATAGTATTCAAAAGCGACGACGTTTTAATGACAAAATAAGGTGCCAACGTTCCACAAATATTAATTAAAAAAACACTTCGTTCATTCTTAAAAAAAAATCTTTATTCATTCTTTATTTATTTAATATTTATTCCAAAATAAATAAAAGCAACACATTATAAAATTTGTTAATCCAAATATAATTTTTATCAAAATATGTAACAAACCACAAAATTTATTTCAGTAAATGACAAACACAAATTCATTTATTTGATTGAGGGTGTAAAAAATTAGATAAATTATATAAAACTTACGCTACACACTCTTTATTCTCTTTCTGTAAAAAAAAAAAAAAACAAAAACAACAATCAAATGCGAAGAAAAAAACGTTGATGATGCATCCAACCCGAAACTCCCTATGATATGACTACAAAAACGCTCACAAAATTAAAAGCAAAAAATACATAAATTTGATCTCGATTTCAAGAGGTCCTCCAAGTCGACCTCTAAGCTTTTGTCCGTTGTTTGGCATAGTCCAGCGCATTCGTGAGGATTCGCTTCTCCAAAATTCGATACTGCAGGATCAGAGCCTTCAGGTAACCTACTTTCGCCTGTCCTTTCTCGTGATTCTGCAGGGCATTCTCGTCCTCCTCGAGTGTGGTGGGAAAGACCCTCAGCAGCAGACTTAACCGTGTTTGTAGGAACAACCACGTCTTGGACTCAAGACTAGTCTCTAGGGCACAATCAATGTGAAAGAGGTCCGCTGCGCGATTCTCAATCCAATGTTCCAGTTGCTCCCGATTCATATTGAAAATTCGAACAAATGCCAGCAACTGCGGCGAGATGAACAGTGGCGCTTGAAACACTTTGAGTTCAGCGTTCTTTGGTATTTCTAGCAGCTCTAGGAGCTTGCTACGTTCGTCCAGCAGTTCGTCGGAGCTGCTTAGGCCTAGTTTGATGCTTACGCTGTCCTTTTTGTTATTTGGATAGACGAAGCTGAGAAAGAAAGGTTTTTTGCATGAAAGTCTGATGTCTCGAGAAGGGAGATTAGAAACCGCAAACTCACCCATTATGAACTAGAAGATCAGCATTTGAACGATCACCATAGTATATGAAGATCTGTTCGCCTTTTTGGAAATCCGTCAAAGCTGAGCTCTCCAACTGACTTAGTTCCATGTTGAAGAACGAGGTGATGGTGCCGTCTTTGTGATTGGCCATATCCCAGAATGGAATCAGTGACGCTATAGTATCATATCCGTGCGTTGAGTCTTCGTCTTCTGGTTGATCAAGGCGGGGTATAATGTTCTCTCGAGTCATCACAGTCGATACGGCCCAACTGAAAATATAAAAAAACAAATGTTGACAATTAAAAAAAAAACAGCTTTGACTTTCATTCCCTGCAAGGTTGGGGTCAGATTAGCCGTGAGGTAAGGTATGCCTTTCGTAAGAGGCGACTACATCCACAGGAAGAAGATATCTTCAGCATGTTATAAGTGACGCTGTCAGGAGTATATAATCCTGGTGAGATCACCCCTGGCAGTAAAGTTATAACTGAGAACCTGAATGTCTAAATGAAAACCAGTAGCGTCTGATAAATAGTGTGCGACAAACTGGGTCAGCGTCTGATCCCAAAGGGGCGGCTGTATTCTAAACAGTTAAACTTCAAGATCGTCTGTCTCGGGATGAGCGGCTTTTGGTCGACGTCTACTGTCCATGTTGGGATCGGCCGGAAAGAAACCTAAACCATTTTAAAGCTAGTTATAAAATGAAACCCCTCACGATGGGGATATGTGCTGATCCTGGTAACCCAGGGCACCATTTGGAGCTAGGCCTGAGGGGTGTCAACATCCGACCGGGTTCAACCCGAAAAAGTTACGAGCAGTCCGGCAATGGTGACGCTAACCATTACGGGGGCGGAGGGGGGCAGCGCTAAGCTAAAATGAGTGCTTAGATGGTCAGTCTACAAATCGACATCGGCACCATCTCTTCGCTAACGGAGAAGGAACTTGAACTGGTTGCGGAAGCTCGATGTTACTGGCATCTCCTTTACGAAGTGGAAAGATTTCAGAATCAGAGACTTTGCTGATGGGTGGAGCCTTTTTTGGTCTGGCGTCCCACATAACATGACTACACAGATGGGTGTGGGAATACTCACAAGCGCCCGACTATCAGAAAACGTATTGGAGTTTATTCCATTAGGAGGAAGGGTTTTGATCTTAAAGCTTAAGCTTGAGCGATCGATCGCACCTAATCGAGAGTCAGAGTATCCGGCTTTCTTGAACGCTGGTGTTGATGCTGCGATGGATAGAGTGGCAGAAATGGACTTGTTCCTCCCTGTGGGTGACTTGACTTGAATGTTCATGTGGAAACGGACGACAGTACTTGAAGAAGTGTGATTCGGAGAGAAGGTGACCCGGATCAAAACAGGAACGGAGGGAGCTTGTTTGAGTTTTGCTGTGCTTATGGCTTGTCCATCATGAACACCTTTTTTCCACACAAAGACATTCACAAATACATTGTGACCGGCATAATTTGAATCAGAGATCTTTGATTGATTTCTCTGTGGCACCATCGTGTGTTCAAAAAATGGTGTGTGATGTTCATGTTTTGAGAAGAGCTGAGCTGTCAATTGTTGCGCTTTAGCGACAGTATACCTTTGCTACCCAGGTGAGATCTAAGACGAGTGACCCGCATACGGTGGGAATCAGATCAGACTCAGCATCCTTCCCTTACAGGATGCTGAGTCTGATTGCAGGGAGCGATTTCCAACTGACGAAATTCCAACTGACTTTTTAAATGTTGAGGAAGAACAGCAGCTGTTTTCATCGGCAGTCATTGCATCTGCAAGAAATGTTCGTGGAGTGAAGCGGCTTGGTGTGGCAGCTGTGGTGAAAAAAGAACAGCGTGGTTTAAGACTCCTGGAGTTCAAGAAGCCCTTAGAGAGAAGAAGAGAGCCTATATTGTGTGGAATCAATGTTGGGACTCTATTTCTCGAGCCCGGTACATTGAGGCGCAAAGAACTTTCAATATGGCGGTCAGAACAGCAAAGAACGGCTTCGAAAAAGTTCGGCGAGAGCAAGATTACAGATCTGCAAGCAAGATGTTTTGGCAGACTATTCGCCGTCTTAGAGAAAAGAAGTTAAATATCGTACAGCGGGTTAAATCCAAAGACGGTTCATTTCTTTCAAATGAGAACGAAGTATTACGCAGATAGAGTGAGCCCTTTTCACAGCTGCTCAATCCCCACTGAAGATGGCAATGCCATTGCTGATGAGATTAAGGCGTCGAATAGTCCTACACTAGATGAAGTCACTGCAGCGATTAAATCGCTAAAAGTGGCTAAGTCTGCTGGAGTTAATGAAATCCGGCCAGAAATGCTCAAGGTAATGGGTGAAGAAGGTGTTAAATGACTACCACGTGTTATTAAGGTGGCCTTGGAAAGCTGGAAAGGACTTGGACTATGGACTCCTGTTTGCTGGCGATTGGCAAACAGGAGTTAAAGAGCTCATTTTCAAAAAAGGGGGCACGTTAGATAGCTCTAACTTTGGGGTCGGGGTACATTTTCTCTTAAGTCTTCCGGGGCAAATATTCGCGAAGGTGTTAGAGGCGCATTCCAGAGCTGGAATCGAGCCTTTGTTGCAGGAAGAGCAATGCGGCTTTTGGCCTGGCAGAGGCACAACCGACCAGCTTTTTACTCTGAAAGTTATTCTTGAGAAGGCTAGGGAATATGCCAAACCGGTCTACGCGTGCTGTGTAGTTTTGGAAAAGGCCTATAACTGGGTTCCTCGGGATAAACTCTGGAGAGTTTTGCAGGACTATGCACTGAATGGGCCATGGGAATCGCAGAAGCTGTGTTCGACTAAATGGCGTTAAATCCCATCCTTTTGATGTGTGCGTTGGAATTGCTTGGGCTGTGTCCTATCGCCTCTACTTTTCATAGCATACATGGACTAGATGGTGAAACGCAGTCTTATTGAGGAATTTTTCGAAACGGCTGGCGTCAGGATGAGCTATCTGCTTTTCGCAAATGACTTAGCTATCCTGGCATCGACCGAGGAGGAACTTCAGCAAACACTGATTCGGTTAACGGCCATTTGTGGTGAGGCTGGGATGAAGGTAAAAGTGAGCAAATCCGAAGTGATGGTTGTTTCCCGAACTCCAGTGCAGTGTACCCTGCACATAAATTAAGTCCCATTGAATAGGTAGAAAAGTTCAAGTATCTCGGGGTCTTTTTCACGAAAGATGGAAGGAGTGATATTGAGTTATCCTCAAGGATTGGTCAAGCTGGAGCAGTAGAAAAGGAACTGCGTCGGCCGTTCATCAGGAAAGCTGAGCTTGGAGTGAAAGGATAAGCGGTCATAGAAAATGTATGTGTAAATATGTATGTGGAACCTATGTTAAATATATTCCAACTTTGAATTGAAAGAACTATTTACTTCATATGAACTTTTATTACAATCTAGCTACTCTAATTAAATTAGTTTTTATGTCGAAAACGAATGTGGTGCGGACTTGCGGACCGTCGGATAATTTCTATGGGGGTTAGCCTCGTTCTGTTGCTTATATACCACCCAAGTTGGTATTTCGGTGACTAACTGAAGGTGGAAGGTGTTGCCACTGCGGTGCTTTCTAGCAGTGCTGCCACATGTACATGTATGCAGAAGAGTTATTTGAAAGTCAGGCCGCAACTTCTCAAACTGCTGTGACTTCTGCTGTAGTAGGCTGCAGTGATTCGGCAGTCGTTTGGAGATGTACAATGGCACTAGAGATTACTATAGATACTACCCCCTTTCTCTAGCTGTTTTTGATCCGAATGTGTAAATTTTAAATTTCTATTGTGGATTCATTCAACACCTTCATACACTCCCAGGTGTTTCTACATGACAAAAAAGTAGTGACGCAATTGCTCTTGGTGAGCTAGGGCCAATATCTCAAACTCAACCATGTTTTTTTGCGGAATCCGAACGACAGACACTCTGGAAAGTTTTTTCAAAAAAATGTTAGACACTCTTGGCGAGCTTGTATTAAACCGTTCCGTTGATGTGAATCGTGAAAAACATGACATGAGGTGGGAATCGAGCCCAGACCTCCAGAGTAGTAACCGAAGACCACCCTAAAGCACCCTTTTTCTTTTTGGGATATTGGTCTTGAATTTGACATTGAAGTCCAGATATTCGGAAACGTAGTCGAAGTTAGTAGGGATAGTAGCTTGGCTTAGGATACTTGCATGGCCCATACTGCCAAGAGGCATTTGCTGGGTTTCCCTAAGCCTGCTTTTGCGGTCACCAGCTTGTCGAAGATGTCAACGGAAAGGAAGAGGTTTCTATAAAGCTGCATTGTACAACAAGAACAGCTTTATTCCAGGCCAAAATAATAACCATCAACCATAATAGGACGGCTGCTTGGTTTGCTCCAGGTCGGGCCAAAAACCTTTATGCAGGAACATAGGAAAATATAGGCCCTCCCGGCACGGTTTTATATATATACCAATCCGAGTTTTCAGTTATAGATTGAATTTTCTGTCTTTTTGTGAACAGTGCTTGCTCAGTCCTGAAGAGGACCTAAAAAAAAGAAACCCATCAGTCTTCTTAACATCGCATACAAGATCTTTTCTGCTGTACTGTGTGAACGCCTGAAGCCGTTTGTCAACAATCTGATAAGCACATATCAGTGTGGCTTTAGGCCAGGAAAGTCCACCATCGATCAAATATTCACACTACCTCTTCATCGATTTCAAGGCCGCGTATGACAGCATCTATAGAGACAAGCTATATAGCGCAATGCCTAGTTTTGGCATCCCTGCCAAACTCGTCAGTCTGTGCAGGATGACGATGGAAAACTCACGCTGTTCCGTCAAGGTCGGCAAAGACCTCACCGACCCCTTTGATGTCAAAAAAGGATTTAGACAAGGCGAAGCGCTGTCATGCGACTTCTTTAACATCATACTTGAGAGAATTGTGCAGAACTCTCGCGCCAACACCAGAGGTACAATCTTTCAAAAGTCCGTTCAACTTCTCGCATACTCAGACGACATTGGCATAATCGGTAGAACAAAGCGTGATGTCAGTGAATGCTTCGTGAGTATTGGGACGGAAGCGGCGAATATGGGTTTAGCAGTCAATGAGGGCAAAACCAAGTATATGCTGTCATCAAGAAAAGAGACCCAACACCGACGTCTTGGACAAAACATCACCATCGACAGCTATAACTTTGAGGTGGTTAGGGACTTTGTCTACCCGGGTTCCGCTATCAATTCAGACAATGACACCAGCGCTGAAATCAAACGAAGGATAACTTTTGCCAATCGCTGTTTTTTTGGGCTAAGGAGGCAATTGAGTAGCAAAGCCCTCTCTCGAGCAACTAAAGTGTCCATGTATAAGACCCTCATCATCCCAGTGCTGCTTTACGGTGCAGAAGCATGGACTCTGTCAAAAGCGGATGAAAACAGTTTAGGCTGCTTCGAGAGGAAAATTCTTCGGACGATATACGATCCCGTCTGCGTAGACGAAGAGTGGAGGAGGAGATATAACATCGAACTATAGCGATACCGACCTAGCCAAAAGAGTCAAAACACAACGTCTACGATGGCTGGGTCAACTAAAGCGGATGGACACCAACGCCCCGGCCTGGATCCACACCGCAGGGAAGACGCGGGAGAGGAGCACCGAGACTCAGGTGGCGCACGCAAGGGGCAAGGAACCTCAGCCAACTTCACGTGCGAAACTGGAGACGGCTAGCTAGAGACAGAGCTGGCTGGCGAAGCTTGTTGGCTGAGGCCCAGGTCCCCACCCCGGACTGTAGCGCCACCTTAAGTAAGTAAGTAAGCTTGCTCAGTCATCGACCGATTGATTCCGAGACTGGCACTAGCCGTCCTTTTGGCTAGTTACTTGGCTATAAACTTGCCTAATACTGCTAAACGCAATGTTCGCATCTTTTACCAGAAGCATATAGATGCAAACCAGGAGCCATGGCACTAGCAGTGTTAATAATGCTCCACCCTTCGGTCGATAAAGGGATAAAGTTCGATCTCAATTGCGATTCTAGGGCCAGGGATCGAGCGTGCGACTAATTGCCACACCAGTCTAGAGCAGCTAAAATTCGTATACGCTTCACAGTGCAGGCACTTTGATGTTTCACACCGATGAAATACCACTTTTACTTTTTAAACCTTTAGGACTTCTACCATTTCTCAGAAGCATTTGAGCCGGATTGGTTGTCATTTGCGCACATTGGACCGTTTTCCTGGTAACGAGTAAAAAAATCGAAGAGAAGTCATACTACAGAGACGGTCGTTCATTAAAATTATATCAGAAAAGTGTCGGATCTAACACAGATCCCTGGGGAACACCAGCATTTTTTGGATGAATATCAAATTCATTACCCTGGAAATATTCGCATTAATCGCGTGCTAAATCCTTTGTCGTATATAGTGGAGTTAAAATACTATCACCCGAGGTGTTTAACGAAAAAACTGTTTCTGGCTTGCCGGCCAGGGCAAAATACTGTTAACCTCACCTATCGCGGGTACTGCTTATACCAATTAAGCTCCCCGTGACCGGTTTATTCTCTGTCCAAATTTGACCACCTCAAAAATTTTATTTTACGTATTTATGCTTATTCGTTGCTATTTTCTGTAGATAATTTTTCTCTACTGATAAAATTCCCAAATGTAATTGTTTACCCTTGGAGTTTTTTTCAATTCCAAGGTAATGAAAATACAACGAATTAGCAAAGTTTACGAGCAAACGAACAGGTATAACTTGACGCACGTCTCAATCACGACAGAGAAATTTCATGTCAAAATTTAATCTACACCGAAACTTACGACATCTACTGTGGCATCCATGCCAGCTCCTGTCACCTGCACTGCACTACTTATCCAAACTAGTAGTGTGTAGCTTTAACTTCTTCTTCAACAGCCGTTCGACTATGCCTCGCGCACACATGTTTCTGAACTTTCCCGAAGCTTTTCCTCATCCCATTTTCCAACACCCCATCGCCATCGCCCACTTTATCATCATCATCATCATCATCACCACCACTAGTAGCAGCAGCAGCAGCAACCTTGTAAAACTTCATGAATGGAAAAGCCAGAAACTTTTGCAACGGTAGGAGCAAGTCTCAACCAAGCAAGCCAACCCAATACCCAACCAACCTATACCGACAGTGCACCATCTCCACTCGCAGACGGTTCGGATTCAGTCGAATTTTAAACTTCGACGTATTCACACGGGTCGGTCCAGTGACAGTGGCACAGTTCAGCGGAGCACAGTTTTTGTCGTGAATGTTTTCGCCAATATAACACTAAACACGTTTGTGGTTCTGAGTCGGTTTGTTGCTTGTTTTTGGTCGGCGATTCTGGTTCAGTGTGGCGGAATTTTTCCCGCCAAAAAAAGCACAGACATTCGTTGAATGAATGAATGAACGCGTAAAGCATAGATATTCCGCATAGATACTTTTTTTTTTGACCGAAAAAAGTACACTCACTCGGGTGTGTGTGGGGGTGATTTGTTTACAATCTGGTTGTCAGTTGAAAAAGGATATATTTTTTCGACCTCGTTTAAGTTAGCAATTACGGTAGAAAGGGGTACCTCGAGGGGATTTTTTTTCTTCCCCATCGGGACGTGTGCAGGTTTGTTTGTTTGACTTTTTTTTGGCAAGGACTCGGCAGGGGGCATTCCACTCGTTTAATCAGTCATTCGGTCAGTTTGTTGTTACAGCAATTTTTTTTCTGTAATTTTTCTCGCAAAAAGTGCAGAGTATCCTTTGACAAAAGGACTTCGTATTAAAGTTTCCATTTCACGCTTTTCTGGCAGCCACTGACGTGGAAGAGTTCAAATAAACTCCGAATGTCTGCAGTCGGTAATATTGAAAGTTAAAAAAAAAAAAAAAACAAACCCAATTGCGTGTCGTTAAAAAATTTATTAAGAAAAATCAATTTTCCTTTCGAAGGATTCGCGAGTGAGAAAACAGAAAAGTTAATTAACTCTCACGCAATGCAAGGCAGCCGAGTGCAGCACGATAGGCCGAGTGGAATATGAGGCCAAAATACGACGACGGCGATTAAGATCATTCAGGCGTCTCACATGATGGGCTCCGGAGTGTAAAATAGTGCAGTGAAAAATTTAATTAAATTTTGCACGTAAAAAATAAGAAGAAAACATAATTTGGTTTTTTTTAAATGTCAATATTCTGCAATACGCTCGAGTGTGCAGAGAAAATTGTGAAATAATTTGTGGCAAAATCAGTGGAAAGTGAAAAGATAGAAAATCAGATCAAATCGTATCCACCAAGATGGGTGCAAAAGCGAAAGTTACCAGCAGCGATCTAATGCTGTTCGTTGTCGTGTTTGGATTGCGAATTTTCTCTGCAAATTGCCAGAGATATCAGCAGCAGCAGCAGCAGATACAGATGCATATACCGCTCCAGCAGCAAATGCAGGCTGGCATTCCCATTCAAAAGGATTTACTCTCGAATGAAAATCGATTGCAGTCTCAGGTGGGTTTTTCTGATTCTATAACGCAAAAAAAAAAAACAATAGTTTTATCATAGTTTCAGATACAAAGTTCTGTGTGTTTTTCTTTGTCTTTTGGGGGCGAACGGGGGGATTTTCTTATCACGACGGAACAATTGGACATGTCTCTGAATCCGTGTTGATTTGTAGCTGTGGCAGGACGACGTAAAAAAGTGGAAAATTGAGTTTTGTTGTGTGGCACTGTGGGGATTAAATGAATAGTTCTCGGTGATGGAGTTTTATTGTGCTCAAACACAGGATGGGGTTTTTTGGTTATTCAAAGTTATGGAAGGGAGTGGCGGGATTCTCTGAGGAATATATACCAGGATATTGGTAACTTATGAAACACTGCAACAGAACATTTTATTCAAATCGATTTCAATCAACTTTTCTGTCCTTAGACTAGTGAAGAGAATAATTTTTGTATTAGGAAATTGGTTCTTTATTCATGGGACCAATTAAGGCTTTAAGAGGGGAGAATCAATTGAGTGGGAGACCTCGAATGATTCGACAAAAGTTTGCTTAAATGACGTACTTTCATTCGAAACGAAATGAAATTCGAAAGCGACAATGTCCTTGCGCTCAGTGAGGCTACCTTTCATGCAGCGTTTTTAAGAAGAGTTAAAATCAAACGTAAGGGAAGAAAAGAAGTTTTCCAGACAACCTTCAACCTTCATCCTTCATCCTTCAACCTTCAACCTACATAAGATATTAGTGAACTGGAGCGTGGTGGTAAAAAAAGAACTGAAGGGTCGAAGCACATTGAGTTGAAAACGTCGTTAAAAACAAGAAGTGAACCTCCGCAATAGATGCTTGTGGAGTGAAGCGGCTTGTTGTGTGGTTAAAAGAGGGTTACCGCGCGGAATTTAAGAAGTTCTCAAAGATCTGAGGGCATCCTGCAAAGTTTAGAAACAAGGAACCTCCTGTGAAAAGGAGTTTTCTGTGGAGTGAAGCGGCTTGTTGTGTGGTTAGAAGAAGATTACAAGGTTAAGAATTAATTATTGGATATGATGCCTTCAGATCTGTGAATTATCAAGAATTGATCACAGATCTGAAGGCATCCTACAAAGTTTGTAAGCAATGAACCTCCGCGGAAGATGCCTGTGGGGTAAAGAGGCTTGTAGTGTGGGTAAAAGAGGATTAAAGAGTTGAAACACTCGGAATTTAAGAAGTAATCAAAGATTTGAGGGAATTATTCAAAGTTTGGAAGCAATGAACCTCCGAAGGAGATGCCTGTGGAGTGAAGCGGCTTGGTGTGTGTTTTGAAGAAGAATACAAGGTTAAGAATCAATAATTGGATATGATGCCTTCAGATCTGTGAATTAGCAAGAATTGATCACAGATCTGAAGGCGTCCTACAAAGTTTGTAAGCAATGAACCTCCGCGGAAGATGCCTGTGGGGTGAAGAGGTTTGTAGTGTAAAAGAGGATTAAAGGGTTGAAATACTCGGGATTTAGGAAGTGATCAAAGATCTGATGGGATCTCACAAAGTTTGAAAGCATTGAAAGTCCGAAGAAGATGTCTGTTCTGTGGAGTGAAGCGGCTTGTTGTGTGGTACATAGAGGATTACAGGGTAGAAAAATTCGGAATTCAAGACGTCATCAAGGATTTGAAGGCAAACTCTACATTTTTAAGGCAATGTAGGCCCACAAGCTCCTCGAATTCAGTATTTGGTTCTTAAAGAGCATTATTAAACTAGCAGCTAGAGCAGCCAAAGAATTTTAGCAACCGCAGGATACTATAAAAAATCCTTAATTATTTTCTTTTTGTAAACGTTTTGTCGCTTCAGAGAAAGGAAATTAAACACCAAGTTGTCTTAGTGGAAAATGAAATCGGCAAAATGAGTCAGCAATTTTTACAGATTTCTAGTCCCTAACTGAGGCTGGTAGTACCATCATGGACAACGGACGAGAAACAGTCCTAGTTATAGGATAGTCAAGGTGGTAGTTACTCGCTTTAACATAAAGGTTTACACTCAATCGTTGAGAAAGTCTGATATTGCAAGGAGGCATCTTGAGACTGACAAGCATGCGTTGTCCAACCAGATGCGAGTACTTTTCAAAAAGAGAATAGAAAAGCTTGTGTCATCTCTGAGGAATCATCCTTCGTAGTATCTTTGAAAAATACGCGACAAGATTATCAAAAAACGCCTTCGAGAGTTCCTGTTAAGACTTTTTTGAACCTGGTAGAAGCATGGCTGACCAGATTTTCCTCCAATGGGTGTTGACAAGATTTCGGAATTTTCTAAGCCGGTTATTTTTTTTTTGTGTTCTAGATTTTAGAAAGTTCAAAGGGTTTAGAAGGACTTTGAAGGGCAAGGGAGAGTTATGAAGGTTTTGAGGGGCTACGAGAACGAGGATGGAAGTCATTCAGTTTCGCCTGAATTGCGTTAAACACTAAACAAAAATATGAGCACTACTTTGCAGGGTTGTGTTTTCTCACCTCTTCTTTTTATAAAATGTTACGCACTGAATGTTGGATGGCAGTGCCGTAAGTCCTCTGCTTTTTTATTCAGCTGTCCTTAAATTGTCCGCGTAAGTGCTTCGGCTTCGAATCCTGCCACTCGAAGCCGAAGCACTTAAAATAAATAAATAAATAGAGCGGCGCAACAGCTCGAGGTGAACCAGGACCAACTTCTCAACAATGTTTGCTGTGTATGTAAATTTCTTCACATAAAAGGGGACCTTCAATTTTTTTTCGAATCCAAACGGCATTTTTGAGAAGTTTTTCAAGACAAATAATACTCTCGGAGGGCTTATCAGACCCTCGCGGAGGTAGGGACCGTAAAAAAGAACGAGTCTTTTTTTAGGTGACGCTAGTAGGCTTCGAACCCAGACCTCCGGTGAGGTAAGCACACACACTAACCACTTCGCTACGGCACCCCACGCAGCATGATATATTCCTCTCTTTTTGGTAGGGTTGGTAGGGATAGCAATGATGTACAGCAGTACAGCTCTTACAACAAGAGTTATTGTTTGCTTAGCAGAATCTAATAGCTCTAATAGCCAGAGCAAACCGTTGCTTATAAGACTTAAATAGCTCCTATATTTAGGCCACTTAACGCTTGGAAGGCTCTCATAAGACTCTTATAACACTCGAGAGAGTAAAATTCCAAGGGTTATATCCAAGAGCTTTAATCTTGGATATAACCCTTATAGGGCGCTTAAAGAGTTTCGCCAGAGCTAAAATGCTAGTTGGGCGGTGGCCTATCCTTATTAAAATTCAGCCTGCCAGTATGAGCACACTAGCTTCGACTGTACTAGGTGAACAGTGCAAGGAACGACACTTAAGCTGCAGACTGGTAGCATCGCTCCCGAAAATGTGGTGCGACATAAATTGGAATATAATTTGTTCCTTAATCGAAGAAGTTTTGCAAACCAAAAAGAGGTTGAAAGACTTACAGATGCTTTCTCCAAATACAGACAGAAGAAAGTGAAAAGGCCAGTTCCCCGAGGAAAGAAAACTACACCACCCTGACGTAATGCGAACTTGGTCCCAGGGTGGTTTCTCAAGAAGGAAAAGGTTGTGGTTTTTAATGGGTAAGAGTCCCAGAGGACTTAGAAAATCGGCTTTCCAGGTTCGTAATAAGCGTTCCACAACCTACGTAAAAAAAATCCCTATCAAAAGAGGGTTTCGATCCTTTTTGAGTTCGTCATTCAGGATATTTTATTGGCATCGAGAAGCGATTATGCCTCAATGTGTTTTCTGTTTTTTTTTTCCCATAGCCTAGAGTTGTCTATAGACCTGCTTTGCTTGCTGGGACTATTCTTCTCGTTGCTAAGTCTGTTAGAGGCTTGGACTAAAGCATAGCGCTCTTTTTTTCAACGCCTTGCTTTATCAGGCGCAATGCCACCGATGATTTGAGCACCGATTTTGCTCTTCTGAGCTCAGAAGAGCAAAAGCTCCTTCTTTGTCAGTTTCACTGCTTTTTATGGTGCTAGTAACAGTTTGTATCTGAGCAGCTCTTTTCATCCAAGTGGGGCGTCGTCAGTTCACCCAAAAAATACGCCTTAGCGCCCTTCATAACGCCCCCGGTACACAAAAGAAAATTTTAAGTACACACCGTTCAAAATCGAAGTTAAAAATGCCTGTTTTTTAAACAAATCGACTTGGTAGTTGCAAAGCTGCTTCGAAATTGAAAAGGTTAATTAAAGAAAGACGTAAATTGTTTCCATGTTATTTGTGTCCCTTAACGTTGTTTTGAATATGGGTCCTTACGTCCTACGCGGTTGAAGTTTCTAAGAAAAAAAAAACTGTAGTTCTTTCAAGAGATTTGTGCCTGATCTGTATTGTTCCGATAATAGGTATTGACTCCTAGATTGCTGCTGCTTTTTTAGACAATTCTAACAAGATTGGGGTGAAATAATCTTGATCCTTCCAAGGAATGCATAATGCTACACTACGTAGAAGTACACGACTCATCCGACTTAGGTTTGTAGCCTTAACCTCGGTAGAGGTTGCGATTTTCATGTAAACCTAAGTTTCTCGTTTGATGGAACCGCAAAGGACTCATTTTGCCGAATACTACGAGTGATTTGTACTTAACGAAGGAGCCATGCCACTTTTCTTAGACTAGTTAACATGCATCAGTCCTTTCTCTTGCTAAAGGTAGTTTTTGTCTAAAAAAAACTTTCCTCCTGTGCATTCGGTCGTAGCAAACAGTTTAGTAGAGAAATCACTCACTTGTCAAAATCGTAAGCAATATTTTCCTTTTCTGCTGTGGTTAGTTAGTCCCCGCCCAATTAAATGTTACTTAAAATCACTTCCGTTTCCGTAGCCATTATCATTTCATTAGCAAACGTTATGGCTAAGGTCAAAGATATCTGCAGGACCTTTTATACCACTTCCTGGATGGTGGTTACATCTGCCGCAGAGCAGTCCATAAATAACTCTAAACTTCCAAAGTAAGAGGAAAAATGATTGAGGTAACCTTTTGTTGGCCAGTTTATCGGAGTAACTAAATTACCATGTACCATCCTCGTTTAGTGCAGTCATTTCCTTAATATTCCAACGAATAAAGCCTTAAGTGAAACCCGACTGTAATTAAATGCGCCCAATTTTAAACTTATCTTCCACACGGACCCTTTTACGATACACCAAGCTGAGCAGTTCACGCTTTTTACGATAGAAGCAAAACATCAAACTTCCAGTAAACTTACAAACAGAGCTACCACGCCCCCCCCACCCTAAAGAAAAAAACCACAACCTTTTACTAATATTCATAAAATACTTGCAAACAAAAACAGCGAACCATAATCCCCAACAATTTCACTTAACTCTCATCAAAATAAAACGTCCATCAAACTTAATCGCTTTCATCGCGGGCATCTTCCGTCATGTTAAACTTTGTGGGTGTTGACTATCATCCGGCAAAAATCCTTCGGATGCTGCGCCGCCAGCATCAGGCTTTACAAACAAAATATCCTTCCGCTTTGAAACTGTGCGATGGGAAGCATTTTCCTGCTCAACTCGGCAAATTGTTGCGAGCTATAATATACGTATTTAGATGGTGAATATCCTGCGTTAATTAATAAACCCCCATCAGCAGATCAAGATATATTTTGTGGTTGTTGTGTGAACATTTAAGTTTTGCCTTAAGCGCCCGACAATAGACAATGCCTCGCTTTAAGGACAATGATTAACCGGCTTTCAAGTGGCTGGCACTAAGCCAAAGCGATTATATTCTATTGAAGGTCAACACGAATTTCCCGTGCATTGTTTCTTTGTGTGGCCAAAGAGGCAAATGATGGTCGCGCAATAAAAGGATAATGCAATCCTTGGATGCGTTAGAACAAAAGAGCGTTTTTTAGAAAGTGAAAAGACTGAGGGAAAATGATGAACACTATTAGTGGACGTGACCCCTTTTGAGTGCAGCTGTAATAGGATCGAATTGCAGTGCATGCTTCATGGACAACTTCGATAGAAATGTATCGATATCGATAGCTTCAGTTCACTTGACAAAAAATTATGTCACAACTATTGCAGTTTCACGGTTCGAAATGCGATATGCAGTCGACTACGACACAATTGAAGAAATATGAAAATATGTCACAACATTAGAAACGATTCAGTTTTTTGCATGAAGAATGGTGTTGAATTTCACGTATTGACATGGAGAGGAAATCAAGTTTCAGTGAGTATCTATAGGTGCAAAAGCATATTTTTCTTGATTTTTTTATATCTTCAAACACACATCGTTGCACCCATAATTCTGTACCTAAAAGGCTCTCCTATGGAGGTGATTTGACTAAACCTAAAATAAGTTTTGCATTGGATATCGAATTTTCGATAACTCAACCGATTGGTTGTGGTCTGATGGTACGTCAGTTGTCTGCGGTCTTTTAAAATGGGCCAGTGGTTTGAGGTATCTTTTACTGGGAGGGATAATTATTTGACTACTGAGGAGCTCCTCTTCACTTGTGTTGCATGCACTCTGTGGCAGGTAGCTTGCCAATTCAAGTCACCAAAAATGTTCATCAAGCATGTTTTCAGACCAGTTTAATTTTCAACAAAGAAAATAGTCTGGTGGTATACGGTGATGTGAATCAGTGAGAAATTTTCCGTCACTGAGATCCACGTTTTAACAAGGACATTCACTCCTGTTCGTTGTAATCCATAGCATTTTCCATATCACAAAACACAGAGCTCAGTCTAATTTCGAGTTGAGTATTTTGCATTCAAAATTGAGCGATTAAAAGCGAGCGCTTAAGCGGTACCCGAAGGTCCCGTGCTGGTTTACAAGAAAATTCTTTGGTTTCGAAATACGAGCTGATTACCAGTTGACTGTAAATAAACCTCGTTTTACTGGCAACTGCCTTGGTAAGAGCCTCATTTTTAGGGACGTCTTTTCAACTCATCTTTGTGGTCAGAAAGTCTCCTGCAGACTCGTTAAACAAGTTCATCTGCAAGTAAGGTACTGGTAATATGGTGGGTGGTCAAAGAATAGATATGTACATGAGCATTTCAGAGGATATAAGCGTCCATAGGTTCCCTAAACTTACCTCTGTTTATTAACTCCTACTTACTCCGAATTTCCCTACCATGGGGTCAGACGGCGTCCCAAATCCCTTTGGAATGTTTGGGGAGGGGATTTCAGAACCAAACACAAGAAATGAAAATACTCTGAGGAAATCTTAAGTCGAAAGACCACAGTCGTAAGTGATCGCCCAGGTGCTTATCCAATCGAGTCGCTCAAAACTTGCTATGAAGTTCTATGTAGCCAGCAAAAATCAACTCTGATGTTCTGCGTTGCCACCACAATGAAACCCCAGGTTTGACGATGAATTCAGGTGAGTGCATGCAGCTAGACAAAAAGCATACAATGGTGGGTCTGCACTGAATGACTACAGCTGCTCATGAGCCCTACGAGCAGAGGAAGAGAGAGGGAACACCATCTTCTCTGAACGAGAAAGAGAGAACACGAGAAGCGCGCAGTTGATGTGATGGAGAGTTTTAACACTAAGATGAATGCCGGAAAGCGCATGTAGCTAGACTGGAAGCATACAAGGCGGGTCTGTACTGAATGACTACAGCTGCTCGTGAGCCCTACGAGCAGAGGAAGAGAGAGGGAACACCATCTTCTCTGAACGAGAAACAGAGAACACGAGAAGCGCGCAGTTGATGTGATGGAGAGTTTTAACACTAAGATGAATGCCGGAAAGCGCATGTAGCTAGACAGGAAGCATACAAGGCGGGTCTGTACTAAATGACTTCAGCTGCTCGTGAGCCTTACGAGCAGAGGAAGACAGAGAGAACAACATCTTCTCTGATCGAGAAAGAAAGAGCACGAGAAGCGCGCAGTCAACTAAAGGTTAACTTGCAGCTTAGAAGAGCCATCGCCTGGCCTCTCGTGCATGCTGTGAGCGTTAGATAGAGGTTTTCCTTAACACATGGATGGGGCCCGACAACTTTATGACGAACTCGAACGGCGAAATTCGAGACCTCTCATGACAAAAGATACCATCGATCTAAATGTCACACCCTTCCGGAGGTGGGTCCGTCAAAAAAAAAAATTTAACTGCCCCGGTCAGGGTTCGAACCTAGGACCAAGTGCACAGTAGACCGACACGCTAACGATTAACCACAGCAACGGAAATATATTTACAACTTCAGAAAACTCCACCAAAAATGAACTGGATTTGTTTAAATCGCACGATCTCGGTGGACAGTTCATATCTCCTTCACGTAAATTGACCATGGTCTCGAATGATTCATGAAGAGTTTCCAATGCGGCGTAAACTGTGTGGCACGTATGGCCGTGCATGCCGAAACTTCATATCTTTGCTGTCCATATCAACCAATGCAGGATAGAAGAAGTTGGCTATATCTCGGCGGTGTAAAGTACTCGCCGTTACGAAGATGGCCTGGCCAATTTCTTTTAACAAAAACAAGTGGATAAGTGCAAGAGTTTGTCTGTAACGAACTTCTAAATACCCGACCCTATTAACCACGTAACATCGAATTTAAAAGTTTTTTTTAGCCTGGATTCATATGCTGGATGTAAATTATTTGCATTGGCAACACCCCCAAAGAGAATGCGTTAAAAGCGAAAACTATTGCTTAAAAACAGTTTTTTCCTTAAAACGCCCCTTAAAAGTGGGCGGAGCCTAATACTTTGTATGTAACAAATTTAGCAATCGGTAATTGCTAATTTTTTTTCGAATAAGAATGAATTTTCAGAGAAATCAAGTTGTTAAAGATTGTAAACATCTTAAAATTAGGCATTGTCGATGGTCTGGGCGGTCCAATTTTTGTCTTATTAAAGGCTTTCGGGCCACTATTGGCTAGCACTAAAATTTGATGCCTATGCCTTGTCTAACTTAAACAAAAGGCAATTTTAAATAAAATGTAATTTTGAGGTTGTCTGACATCGAAGTCAATCAAGGGCGTGTCTGTGGGCGGATCGTATCAATTTTTATACTTTGTCTGTACAAAAAAAGAACCAAGATACACTCGAAATTTCATTGTACCGTAAACAACACAAACTTTTTTCAAACATCAAAAACTTTATTTTGAAGTTCTTATCAGAGAAACAAAGCCTAGACTGCGAATTTAACAAAACCGTTGTCAATATGAACCAGTGAGTCCGTAAAACGGACCGTTGAATACCCCATCCTATCCCACATTGTAAAATGCTGATGGCATCGTTATTTTTTGACATTTTATAAGTAATGTAAACTTTGAAAAGGGGCGTGGTCCAACCGCCCCTTATGACAAACTATTAAATATAAGATATTTCCACAGACAATTCCAAGTTACACTTAAATGTACGTAAAAATGCAATTTTTTGATTCAAATTCAATATTTTTGAAAAATTGGACCCTAAAAGGGGGCGTGGCTAAAAACTTTATGTGAACGAAATCTGGACTGAAGTCTCGTTTACCTTACCTGCTCCTTTTTTTGTTTGATGCTTTCCCAAATAAGGCTTAAAGCCAGTCGAAATAAAGTTTTTCTGGAAAATTTTAGGTTTTTCTTCAATTCTGTTTCCAAATGTGGGCGTGGCCCAAAGACTTGTATCGACAAAATGTGGAACTAAGCGTTTTCTATATAAAATGTTAAGCAAATTTTTTTCAATTTCGAGCAAAAATATTGAGTAAAATTCATTTGAAAATTTACCCTTAAAATAGATGCCACGCCCACTAGTTTACCATTTAAATTTGTCTTTTGTGTGTCTTTCATTTATAAGGAGATGCTGAGTGTCAAATTTCAGCCTTTTACAACGTCTTACAGTTTTGAAAACTCTGGAGGTAGTTGCACATTTAGACCGATTGTGGGCGTGTCTTTGGGCGGATTTCAAAAACTTGTACTGCTTCGCATGACGTGGACCTTACGTACGAAGTTTTAGCATTCTAGCTCAAAATTTAAGGCCTAAAAACATGTGAAATACAGACGGATGGACGGACGGACATGGCTCATTCGATTCAGAATTCGGTTTTGATCATATGCCCTTAAGGTCTTGGGGGTCTACCATTATTATTTCACCGTGTTACAAACTTAATATACCTCCTATCCTATGGGATGGGGTATAAAAATTTACTGTTGTCAGTTGTTTCCGCTTCTTGATTTAAGTACATTCTTGGCACAAATTATTTTGTTAGTAACAACGGCCGTGTATCAAGGATCTTGTCTTCGATGTTGCAGTGTAGAAGAGAACTCTAGGTGCGATTCCTGACGGTGTAATTTCATGATTTAAAAAAATAATGGGCAGAATTAATTTTTCTCAATACGGCAAAATATTTTTTTGTCATTATAACACAATTTTGTGAATTAGTTAGAATGGTTTTGTTGGACGTATTTTTATAGAAGTTGTTTTTTGTTCTCACCTGCATTTTTGTCAATTATACCAGGGTTTTATTTTCAGTGTAGAATGCAGTACAAGTTTGACAACTGGGTTTTGCTAGTTGACATAATAGGAAGGGAGAACACTACGTGATATCAGTGGAGTCTTCATGAACATTGGAACGGAAGTGACATTCTTGGGGTTAGCAGTTAATAAGCGCAAAACCAAGTGCCGTTAAGGAGAGACACCCAACACTGACGTAGTATACAAAACATTACCACAGGCAGCTGTAAGTTTGAGGAAGTTACAAACTTTGTATACTAAACTAACTGGCACTTGCAGTTCAGAAGAGCCATTGCCTGACCTCTCTTACTATCATGCATTAAGACATTGAAGGGACCTACAATTATCTTTCCGATTCCGAACGACTAATTGAGAGGTCTGTCATGACAAATGATACTCTCGGAGCGTTTGTCAGTCCCTCGCGAAAGTGGGACAGCGTGAAAATTTGAAAATTTTATTGTCTCGGTCGAGACTCGAAGTGGGTCCTGCACACTAACCACTGCACCCACAAGTGGTTGTCAATCGCTCCTTTTTTGGGATAACAAGGCGATTGCGTAGTCCATTTATAAATCCCTCATCATACCGGTCCCTTTATGATGCAGAAGCATGATTCCTGTCAAAGACGGGTGAAAACGTTTACGGACGCTTTCAGAGGAATATTCTTCAGCTGATTTGCAGTCCCGTCTGCATAGGCGGAGAGAGGAGAACGAGACATAATCTAGTGTTATGTTGCACGCGTACGGACTTCACAGCGATACCCATCCCCAATAAGGGTTGCGGCATTTAGAGCGGATGAACTCTCTTCTCTAAGTGGAGAAGTTGAGGAGCACCGAGATGGCACACGCAATTGAAAGAGGACCATAAAGCCAAATTTAAGTTCAAAACTGGAGACGGTTGTGCTGGCAGGCGAAGCTTATTTATTGAGTCCCAGGTCCCCTCGGACTGCAGCGGCAAATTGAGTTAGAAGTGTGTTTAGCGAAAAGTAGAAAGCTGTTGTCGCAATGGATCTTGATGCTCATCCCAATATTTACTGTCGTTTACAAAATTAGGTGTTCCCACAAAAATTTCGAAAAACAATTTTTTCATTCAAAATTTTTGTCGTTCCAGATATGATCCGGAGTGGGGTGCCGTGGCGTAGTGGTTAGTGTGTGTGCTTACTACGCCGGAGGCCTGGGTTCGAATCCTGCCATCGTCACCTGAAAAAAAAGACTTGTTCTTTTTCACGGTTCCCACCTCCGCGAGGGTCTGACAAGCCCCCCGAGAGTATCATTTGTCTTGAAAAACTTCTCAAAGTGCCGTTCGGATTCGGCAAAAAATTGTAGGTTCCCTTGTATGTGAAGAAATTAACACACACAGCATACATTGTTGAGAAGTTGGCCCTGGTTCACCTCGAGCTGTTGCGCCACTCTATTTATTTATTTTAGATATGATCCGGAACCTTACCAAAGTGCTAAAGGTTCCGACGGCCTTTAACATAGCTTCCGGGTTCGAATCACGGCGCGCGGGGCAATTCAAATTTATTCACGAAAAAAATGAAGAGAGGTTTTACAATTGGCCGCTCATTGAAGTGCTTTGATAACCTCTTATGGTATCACTCCGTTGTCCGTGCGTCCGTCCGCATCTGTAACTTTTGAACTGTAAGTCGTAGAAAGATAAAATTTGGTGCACTCAGTTTATACATTCTCTTAGTCATTGCTTGAAAAATTTATGGTTTCTACGCGTTTTTTGATGGTACTTACTCTGGAACAAAAAGTTTTTCACTTAGGCTTTTCTACCATCTTTATTTTGATAATAAAGCTTGATCATTGGGACGTGCTGCTCAATCGCATAACTTGCCATTATGTTTTGGGAGTAAGAAAAAAAAAAAATAACAAAAAAAAATTGACTGATATTTCCAAAACAGCGTGACGGCTACAGGCCGCCAAATCGCTCACGTCAATTGAAAGACCATAAAATGTGTACAGCTACTAAAACCGTTTTTATACCCGACCCAGGGTATATTAAGTTTGATGTATAGTTTGTAACGGAGTGAAATAATCACAGTAGAACCCTAAGACCTTTTAGAGATATGAATGGGACCGACAGGAGAAACGATTAAGCCATGTCCGTCCGTCCGTCCGTCCGTATGTAAACAACTTTTAGGCCTTAAATTTTAAGGTAGAGAGCTGAAATTTTGTGGGTTAGCTGGAAGTCCATTAGACCAGATCAAGTTAGCCGAATCCGCCCACAGACACGCCCACTACAGGCCTGTATGTGCGACCATCTCTAATTTAAAAAAAAAAATACTTTTTTCGAAATTTTAGCTATGTTAGAATGGTGCTAGCACATTCATTTTTGGTATGTAACATTGCCTTGTGATTGTCTTTGAAGTGACCAAAAAATGTTAGCCTTTTCTTTGACCACGCCCACTTTTTTAGCTTTAAATGACTGTTTTTCAATAAATGTATATGAAATTTGACAAAAAATTATTATTGGCATTTCCTAACTTTCATGTTTACGTAGCAGAGCCTCCGCCCACTTTTGTGGGCGTGGCGTTAAAAAAAGTATTTTTTTTAAGCTAAAAAAGCGGAGTTTTAGGCCGAAATGTATGCAACCACCTAGTATAAAGCATATAAGTTATATTAGCAGTTATATTTTTGTATCCCGCCCACCTTTTGTAGGCGTGGCAGTTTTTTTGTTATGGTCGGGTATTTTGCAATCCGTCGTAGATGGACTGAAGCTTTTGCATACGCACTGTTGCACTTTCCCACTTTTTTTTCTAACTTTGATTCCTAACTAAAAGTTGGGTAGCTCTCATGTCTGGGCTAGTGCATCGCAATCATTTTGACTTAGAAAAGCTTCACTCTTTTAAGTTATAAAAGAGTACCTACTTAAAGCACAAAAGGTAACTGGCACTTGCAGCTCAGAAGAGCCATCGCCTGGCCTCTCACAATCATGCATGCTGTTCTTACACGCATTGAGGGGACCTACATTTTTTTGAGAATTCCTTACGAAAAATGATACTCACTATCGGAATGTCAGACCCTTGCGGAGGTGGGACCGACAAAAATGTGTAACTGCCCCGGTCGGGCTTCGAGCGTAGGACCTAGTGCACAGTAGCCCGGCACGCTAACGATTAACCACAGCGATTGAAATATATTTGCAACTTCAGAAAACTCCACAGGAAAAAATTGAATGGGGTAAAATCACAAGATCTCGGTGGCCACTACACCTCTCCTCCAAGTATGATGACCAAGGCCTCAAAGAGTCCATGAAGAATTCCAATGTGCCCTGAGCTGTGTGGCACGTAGCGCCGTGCATGTCAAAGCCACATATCTTTGCTGTCCATATAAACCAATGCAGGACAGAAGAAGTTGGTAATTTCTCGGTCTAAAGCACTCGCCGTTAACAAAGATAGACCAACGTCTTTGAAAAAAAAAAAAAAAATATAAAACAATAGCGCAGCGGGCCCAAAATCCAAATTTTACAATGAATTTTTCGCAATTTATAAGAGGGTCATAGATTTAATGTGATTGGTATAGTCCCAAATTCGACGATTTTGCTTGCTGACTAACTCATTCATCCAGAAATGGGCCTCGTCACTGAAAATGGTTTTTCGGCCGAAATTTAATTTTGAACAATTTTAAAATGTTGTTTTAAATAAATTCATCATTTGTACAACGCTTGGACTACTATAAATTTCCATGCTTATTTGGCAAAACAAACACAGCATATGACAGTTATTTTAACAGATACAGCTTCAACAATATGGCCTATATCAGCCGCCAAAGTTCCAAAGTCCCTATTGGAAAACTCTTTAGGCGAGAACAATAGACAAAAGTGTCGAAAAGAAGTGTAAAAAAATGCAGCCCGCCGTACATTCGAATGCTACCTAGATAATATTAAGAGGAAGAGAAGGCGGGACAGAAGCCTTTTGACCAAGATTCCAGGTTTTTGAATCAGCAAACCTTTACCCCAAGTATAGATAACAGACGCCGACTAAAAGGTCGATCACTTCGTGACATACAGGCTGTTGGACTTATTTATTTCAAATTTAAATGCTCTCCGGATAGTTCTATTCTGAACCCAGCATGTTCTCCTATCCACCACCTGATGAGGCGCTGACTTTAAGGAGCGGAAAACAATTCCAAACCAACCTGTGTTGTTTGATTGATTGAACCTAGATCTGGCTTGATTGAGGGGCTAGCAAGGCAAGTTAAGATTGTTGGATTAATAAAGCGAAAAATCTAAGCCTGACAATAACAGCCGTTTTTGGAGGAAAGGTCCTTTCCCTTTACCTCCTGATTTAGTAGGGTAAGACAAAAGAGCGAATTTAATCGCGGAACGAATCGGCAGGAGCGATTGTCTTCCCTGAAAAACCACATCCAGTAACTTTCAGCTTGTGTAAAAACAACACGACAATTCTGAGAGGTCCACATTGATGGCAGTGACAGTAAGACAGGCTAGTGAAACACTTGAATAACCAACGGCGCGTGCGGTTAAGACCAACTTTAATCTAACATCTAAACAATCTATTCTCTTGATTTATTACTTTTAATAAAACAAAGTTTTTACTGAGTTTTTTTCTGTTTTAAATTATTTAAAAATCATTGAAATTTTCCGGAACAAATCGATATTGTTTAAATTTATTTCTCCGTGAAATCCTTTCCCAATTTCGCATCCCAGGGCATATAAACGAGGCACGACTTGTAATTTATTACTTTTTAACTTGTCCCTCGAGCATTCGATTGGGTATACCATACATATGTACGTACGCACTAATAAATTGGGAAACCTGATGCTCCTGTTGCTATCTACACCTTTGTAAATTTTCAGGAAAAAAAAATCCTATAAATTTGTTTATTTTATTGGAATCTGCGTAATGTCTGTAAAGTTGATACATCGAAGCCTATTAGGGAATTTCATTCAATCAAGTAATTGTGTCTTAAAACAGGAGAATATTTCATTGCCGTTTTATCCTGAAAATCATTTATGTAATTCTGACTCGCGAAATTATTCTAAAAAAACAGTTTGGCACTGTCTGTTAATGTAAAACAAAATGGCAGACACATAAAAGGGATCAAAAACTGTTGTGCCCAGTCTGAAAGGATCATTGCATGTCTTTTAGGCATCGCGATATTCTTTCTTTCGAAAGTTTTGCTAGTTTTCCGAAAAACGACTTGACCTGCGATCTTAAAATCCGCCACAAAGGTCAGTCAAACAAACATACTCTCCCTTCCTTGCGCAGGGCAGCAGTTGTTAAAAGTTGATCATGACATAGAAATACTCAGACTCTGGTAAATCTAGAATGATTGATTTTTCGAACCAGGAGCTGTCTTCAAAAACACCCAATTTGACTTTTGAATGCCACTTTTAGAGACAAATCTCGATCGATCTAAGGACTACAAATCACTTATTGCAACATGAAGGCTGCCCAAGGTTCATCTCTGGTAAGATCATACATAAAACAGCAAAAATTGAAATATTTTCAGTACAGAAGATTGAAGCATTTCATTTCACGCCTTAAAATTTATATTTCAATCCTGTAAAAGTCGACCTTCAGGCAAAGCCCCGGGTCTTAAAAACACACTTACTATAGTTGCATACTTTTAAAAGTCCATACTAAGTGCACTTCTCTTCGAGCGTAAATGCAAACGTGTTCATTTTTCTCCTGTTTAGAGGCAAAAAGGCGACAGGTGTAACAGCTCTACAGACTCCCACAATCCGCCTTGACAAGCACACAACTTTAAGTGATTTCAAATCATTGTCCTTGGGAAAAAGAATGGATCTCATCAGCAGCCACCGAGGACATTATAATGGAATTGCTTTAAAAAAAAAACACATGCCATCTCGACGGCAAATGCAAATGAGTAAATGAACATACGTCCTAGTTTTTTACGTCGACTTCCCCCGACCGCAAATCAAAGAAACCACAGTGCGAGCTATTGACAGACTGCATGCGTGTTCACATCCCGTGTATGCCAATGTCTTTCGTTTTAATTGTATCCTGCAATGGGTGCCTGGTGCCTGCTTCCGAAGCCACTGATGCCGACGCTACCACTCCTAACCGCATTTACCGCCAGTGGTTTATGTTTGCCTCGTCTGAACCGCAACCGCACCGATTCGATACGGCAAACACCACTGCCAACGACAACAAGATAGTTGGGGGATCGCTTGCTTTGCCTCCCGAAACGAATTCACATTCTAATGAGATTATCATTGACACACATTACGGTGGAGCACCAACAACACAGTGAAACGCCTGCAACGCCGACACTTCCTTTGAGGAATGAAACTTGTGTCGTGCAGTCGCTCGTTCCAATACTTATTTCAGGAAATGGGTCGCTCACACAACCAACCACAAGTACAGTGCTTGACGTAGTCGTTGTTGGGACCAACAATGCAATAAAATTCAATTTTCCAAATTAGCAAAACTGCCAACGGGTGGGTGGGTGGTTGTGTGTTGGTTGGCTCAGGATGTGGCTTGCATACGGTATAAGGAAACGCTAGGTGGTGGTGGCTCTGTTGATGGTGTTCGTGGTTACGACGGGCCCGGGGCCTGGTGTCGGTTCGGCTTTTGCCAAAGTTTGTCAATTTGGGTTTATTGTCCAAATTGTGGCCAAGGTGTATCCTGTTAATTTCTTGTTGCCTCATCCAATGGATTATGGGTTTGATTATGGACTTAAGCTATAGTTTTTCGTTGTGGTTGTCGAGAGCAGCTCAAAGTCATAGAGTTACCAAGTTTTGGTTTTGTTTGATACAAATTTCGTTTCCAGATGGAGTGTACTTTCGGGAAAGTTTATTTAATTAAAGAGAGAGTAATCTGTTGAAATTGGAAGGAGATAGTTTTTTAAACAGCTATTTAACGTATCACATTGCAAAGGGGAAGAAAGTTCTATGGATGGATGTCAAATAATTTAATGGCAAGCAGAAAACCAAGGAAGGAGTCTTATACCCACAAAAATTGTGTCACCTCAGGGTAATTACGTACGTACATGCGGATAAGTGTGGTTTACATGCAGGTTAATCGGCAGAGGATTATATTCAGACATACCGACAATTATGTAATCCTGGACAATACAACTAATTAACACAAATTAAGAGATTTCGATAATGTGATTAAGCGCTGTTGACGGTGTTATACAACAAATCTCCGCATTATTAAGAGCGTATGCGTACCAAAAGGCGAACTTTGACAAAAGGATACATGGAGGACGACATGGTTTTTCCACCATAAAAGTAGGAAGGTTTTTTTTTTTATTTTCCAATGCTTCATGAAGCTTGAGGCTTTTAAGTGTGAAATATTGTTTTGCATTTCTGTGGTGACTGAACGTATCGTTGTTTATATTGCGGAGCGTCCCTAAAAATGTTTCTCTAACAAAATTATATAAACTGCTATATGAAAACTTACTTCTAAAATGATTTTCACTGATCATCGAATATTAAAAGTTTTGTTAGTAAAAAATGGTAGGGATATTTCACAATATAAGCAACGATAAATTCGGTCAACTTTCTAATTAATAACTTGTCACTTGTCTTTTCACAATAGCCTCCTTAGAGCTTTTCACAATAGCCTCCTTAGAGCCAAATACATTTTCAATCATTCAAGGAAATAACTTCCTGCAAGGAAGTTTTATGCCACGGTGAATTATTTCGCTGAGTTATATCAATGACTCGATCAATAAAGCAGACCTAACTAATAAAATTCTTTAAAAAGTCGTTGAGACATCCAAATAAGGGTCCGCCAAATAACTTCTTTTTTTTTTTTAAATTCTATAAAAAAAACTACTGAATATTTTCTCAAATTTTTTTTTATTTGAAAGTACAATCCTTCCGGTTAATAATAGAAAATTATTTCATTCAAATGGCTGCCTCGGCTGGCCATGCAGTAGCCCACACTATCGGTCCAATTTTTAAGCACATTATCGATTGTGTGCAGCTGCATTTCACCAATGGCTTCACGAATATTGTCCTTTAAAGCGTCAATTGTCTCTGGCTTAACACTTATCTTTTACGGCACTTCACAAATAATAGTCCAACGGTGTCAAATCGCAGCTCCGAGGTGGCCAGCTGACGGCAGCTCTGTGGCTGATAATGCGATCTTCAAAAACAGGGCGCAAAACATCGAGTGTAGCTTCGGCTGTGTGGCATGTAGCGCCGTCCTGTTGAAACCAAATGTTGCCAATATCCTCAGTTCGGCCTGAGCTTTAATGCTACTCGCGACGATATTCGGTTATCTCCCTGTACTTTCATCTTTTTCTCAAAATTGTCAAACGCGCGAGATCCCCTTTTTCCGGGGACAACCCTATGTCCTCGGATAAAAAACTTAAGCCCCTTGCAAATATGGCATCAAGCACAAAGGATAATAGTTCCAATCGTTTTATTTCTTTGCAATGCCTAGCTGACAGTGACAATGAGAGTGAAATGGACGACCATGTGTTGCCAAGTAAAACCACAAAAGTTAATGTGCCTCCAATTAAGCTCCTACAAAAGCCTTCCGAATATGTGCATAATTTAATGAAATCCATCAGTGTTTCTGATTATTCAATCAAATTAATTTCAATCGGCATTAAAATTTTGTGCGATAGTTTAACTTCTTACGATCTAGTACTCAACAAGTTGAAATCTGAGAATTGCCAATATTTCACTCACGATCTCAGAAGTGAAAAATCACTGAAATTTGTATTGTTTGGTCTGCATGAATGCGACACAATTGCACTCAAAAATGAAATTATTCGTCTGGGTCTCAAATGCAAAGACATTAAAAAAGTTACCAAAACATACGAACAGTATACTGAGGTGTTTTACATCGTATTTATTGAAAATAGATCAATCAGACTGAATGAACTTAAAAAGTGTTATCGATCCATATTTCACACACAAGTAAAGTGGAGCTTTCATCGAAAGCAGAAAAATCGGATCACGCAGTGCCGTAACTGTCAGATGTTTGGTCACGGTGAAAAAAATTGCCATGTAAAAACTTATTGTTCATTGTGCGCCGGTCATCACAAGACTAAGGAGTGCACTAACCCAAATGCTCACAAGTGCGCCAACTGTCATGGTAACCATGTCTCTATCGATAACACATGTTTAAGTAGAAACAAGTACGTAGAACTGCGGCACCAACTGAGAAGCAAAATCTCGCCTAGACGTAACAATGACATCAATGCTAAAAGCAAAAACAACGAAAACCACAATATTTCACTGTTCTCAATGAGCGACTTTCCATCCTACCTGCTAAACCAGCGAACAGAATGCAAGACAACAACAACATCAACATCAGTCACTTTAATTCGTGGGAGTATAAATGCTATCGTGTGGACAGAGTCGATAGAAGAGGTGGAGGTTTCGCAATTCTGATAAAGAGAACACTTCAACATGAGCTTTTGCCTTGTACTCCAACGCTGTATGAAGAAAATGTAGGCATTGAAATAACATTAGCAAACCTCAGAAAAGTAAAGATTTTTTGTGTTTATTTTCCTGGTAATATAAGAAGAAGCATAACTCGTAAACAAAAATGTAATGCTTTCAGAAATGATCTCAGGAAGCTCTTTACATTGAATTCTGCATTTATTGTAGGAGGTGATTTAAATTGCAGGCATAATGACTGGGGCTGCTCTAGGGCAAACTCTTGGGGAAATATTTTATCTAATTTGTCTCTTTGGTTACCTATGTCTATTATGTATCCTCCTAGTTTTACTTACGTCCCGTCTAGTTCCGTTGGTAGTCCATCTGTTCTTGATTTTTTTGTTACAAATATACCTGGTTTAACATCGCAACCAGCGGTTATAAACAATCTTAGCTCGGACCATAACCCGGTACTTTTAAAGTTAAAGTGGGCAGGTGTGGAAAGACAGGAGTATTATTTAGATCTTAAACAAGCTAATTGGGCAAGTTACCGCAGAGATTTGAAAAGACAGTTTAGAGATACTACTATGGACCTGGGGTCTATATCAATAAAACAAGATGTTGACTCTATTGTGCAACAATTTTTAAGCTCTGTCGTCACGTCCGCGCACAACAACATTCCAAAAGTTTAGAAGAAAAATGTTTGCTTTAAACTACCCGATCACATCCTTGAACTTATAAGAATCAGGAACCTGCATAGAAGAAACTGGCAACGATATCGCCAAACAGCATCTCGCGTTTTTGTTGCAAAACTTAATAAAAAATTAATGAAAAGATACTAGAGCACCGTAATACCAAGTGGAATGCGAAACTTAGGTCTCTAGACAAGGGTTCAAAACCGTTCTGGAACGTAACTAAAATTATAAAGACAAGGCACAAGGAGATACCATGTCTTAAAAGCGGTGTCAATACTTACATTACAGACAGAGATAAAGCAAATGCCCTTGCTGAAAATTTTGAAAAAAATCACGGTGTTTCTCAGCACCTAGGAGATGTAAACACTATAACTTATGTAGGCAATACAATTCGTACCTTTAACTCTTCTAGTCAAGAAACCCCATCAAACGAATTTGTTTCAGTAGATGATACACTGTTTTTCTTGAACAGACTTATACTTCGTAAGACAGGTGGCATAGATAATATAAAAAATATTTATCTAAAAAACCTGCCTAAAGAGGGGATAAAGTTCTTAACTTACGTGCTTAGTGCGTGCCTTAAAGTTCAATACTTTCCAGATGTATGGAAATTAGCCAAGGTGGTTGCAATACCCAAGGCAGGAAGGGCTAGCGACAAAATTGAAAGCTATAGACCGATAAGCTTGTTAAGTTCAGTTAGTAAGCTCTATGAAAACGTTGTAAAAGAAAAGCTAATAAAGTTTATTGATGACCAAAATGTCTATCCAAACGAACAGTTTGGTTTTAGACGCCACCATGGTACTTCACACCAAGTTTTAAGATTGTGCCACATAATTAAGCGAAACCGCACAATTGGAAAATCGACAGGTATGATTTTACTCGACATCGAAAAAGCTTTTGATTCTGTGTGGCACGATGGTCTTATATACAAAATGTTAAACTTAAACTTTCCTCCGTTTTTATGTAAGATTGTTCAAAGTTTCGTCTCAAACCGTCTATTTAGAGTGCATGTTGAGAGTGGTGTCTCTAGTTTGGTTAGAGTAAATGCTGGGGTTCCCCAAGGTTCAGTTCTTGGTCCAGTCCTGTACAATATATTCACCTCAGATTTTCCTGTTCTTCCTAATTGTGAAACAACAATTTATGCTGCTGATACAGCCATTTTGTCATCGCATGAGTTTAGTCTTAACATCGAGACAAACTTAATAAATGCGGCGACAATTTTGGAAAATTATTTTACCAAGTGGAAAATTAAGCTAAATGCCAATAAGATTCAGGCTATCTTTTTCACCAGGAAAAGAAAGTCCTGTTTTTTGCCGGCAAACCAGCTGAATGTTTTAGGGAACACCATACCATGGCAAACTTTTGCGAAATATCTAGGCCTATATCTCGACAAAAAACTAACTTTCAGCGTACACAACTCACAGGTTCTTAAAAAGATCAATATAGCCATCAAAATGTTGTATTCATTAATTAACAGAAGATCTTTGCTTTCCCATGAGAACAAAATTATTATCTACAAAGTTATATTCCAAGCAATCCTTCTGTACGGATGCCAAGTGTGCAAAGTGCTATATTAATAAGCTGCAAATATCGCAAAACAAAATCCTCAAAATGATGCTAAATCTCCCCTGGCATCATTCTACTATTGTTTTGCACCATTAAGCTAATGTTGATTTGATCTCTAGCAGAATACAGAAACTATCTGAAACTTTCAGAATCAGATGCGACATCCCCGATAATCCTCTAGTCAATGAGCTTAGCACTGAAAATCCATCATACACATGATTCATTTACCCTTGCAATAACAGTGATATATATTTTTTGTTTGTTTATATGTTATTTATTCTATTGTTTAAGCTATTTACTTATTTATTTACTTTATTTATATATATATTAATTACTTAATTTATATGCATAGTATAGTTGCTTATTTATTAATATATTTATTTATTAATTTATTAACTTGTTGTGTTTTTTGTTCAAAATCATATATCTATAGTTACTTTTGTTTTTTGTCATAATAATAAGCCTATCTTTTTATTAAATAATTTACTCATCTTTTGTTTACTATGTTTATAAGACATATCTTATTACTTACGCATTTCTAGTCATTGATTGTTTTTTTTCCCCCCTTTTAAATGGAGTTTTCTTTTTCGTTGTTCTCCTCAATATTTATATTATTTTTGCTTAAAAAAAATGTATCTTTGAAATATTAAAATTGTTTTCAGTAGTAAGATTATATTAATAATCATATCTCTGTGCGAATATTGTAAATTGTGCGACAACTAGATGTATTTTTTAAAACGAAATAAAGATATCTAAAAAAAAAAAAAAACATGGCCCGATAACTATCGCCATTGACGGTAACGGTTACTCCTTGCTCATTTTCGAAGGAAAATGGCCCAATTATGCCTCTGGACCAAAATCCGCACCAAACAGTGACTCGTTTTGGGTGTATCGGCTTTTCAATGTATGCGTGCGGGTTTTTTGTGCCCCAAATGCGACAATTTTCCTTGTTTACATACCCGCCAAGATCAAAATGAGCTTCATCTGAACAGATGATATTTTGGCAAAATCGGCGTCTTTTCTTAGTCGATTACCATGATTTTCAAAGTAATGTCGCAATATTTCCCAGCGTTGTTGAAGCGTATACACAACCATATTCGTTCAGCGGAAGGATAAAATTAATTATCTGTCAAATCAGACATGAGCTAAGTGTTACCATTCACGATATAAGCACTAGATGAAAAAAAAAAACGTTAGATGGCGGACCCTTTATAAGAATAACACAAATGCAAAAACTTCTATGTTGCAAAAGCCATGTCCTTTGCAAAAGCCAAGCCTTATCTGTCAAATAAGTGTCTTTTTTCAAGCGGTCCTCCTAGAAATAGGAGAAAGTCCGTTGAAACTTTTGAGCGGTAGGCCGTTGCGTATTCTTATAAAATGCTTCAAAATTGCGAAAACTAATGAGAACGCATACCTGCTACGGTAATTTGTTTGACTTAGCACACAGAATCGTTGAATTAATTTTTTTTTTTGTCGAAACATAATTTATTTTCAAAATCACTTCTGAAAAACATTAAAAAAAAACTTATAGGAGCTATACGCAGCACAGCAAACTTTAAGCCATGGTTGCATAAGTTGGTGTGGTCACCCAACAACATTTTAGCTCGTGTCAGACCCTACAAGAGTTATCTAAAAGAGTATTGCCCAGAATTTCACACTTGTAGAGTGTAATAAGTCTTATAAGAGCCTTACAAGCGTTAAATGGCCTTCTTATAAGAGTTATAAAGCTGATAAGTAAACTTAAACTTTTGTTGTAAGAGATGCATTCTCATTGCTACATCTGCCAAAAAGAGAAAAAGATATCTTTGGTGGTGCAAGAGCAATTTTTGTATATTTACAAAAGAACATAAAGACGAAAAGAGAACAGGATACTTAAAAAAAAACTAAAATCAAGGCGTTTTAATCTTATTGTGGCACCAATATATTCAATAGCATCACAGTTATTCAAAAAGGTTTTTCTTACATCATGGTGCACTAAATCTTGATGCGGTTAAACATATATGAGCTGAAGTAAGCATTTTGCCTATGTAAGAAGACCGTCAAGTATGAAGACACACAGAGCGGTCCGTCGGCTTTTGTTGAAGGTTAAGCTCAACTTTATTTTTCTGTTTTGTGTAAAGTTCTATGATTCTAGAAGAATTATTGCCTGATATATTCCACGTTGTATACTTTTTTCGTAGTTTGAAGTCTACGCAGTTCTTATATTGGAAGATTTTTGAGTTCCGGTACTCTAAAAAAAAATATGGCAAAAGCTCTCTCTTTACATTTTGTTTCAAGTTATTTGTGTTAGCTTAATGTTCATATGGAAGTGCTTGCGTCAAATTTCCCATTATTGTTTCGAGTATAGAGGGGGACCGAAACGTTTTCCGTGTCTTTTCTACCATTTTCAAAATTTTCAATCCATAGAACAGCGATTTCGAAATTTCTTTCATCTACGCTCGCCTTGGCTACTTTTCTTAAATACTGCAAACTTGCACATTTCTGAGAAAACGGTTAAATATTATGTGTTTTATTTCGTTTGTTTAAATAGGCTTAAAAAATTTGGGTCGGAAACGGCAATTTTGAAACGTTTTTAATGGAGTTTGCTTGCCTTGTAAACGCTACCATACTCAAACCAAATTTAAACAGCATCGTCATAGGCGTTAAAATAATAAAAACTTGTAAAAAATCGTTTTCGAAAATGCTTTTAGGTTTTTGAGTCAAACCATTAAAGTTTTTGATCATTCAAAGTTTACTATAGTTTAGTATAAAATTTCAGAAGATTAGGCTTTGGCTGTTATTTAATTCAAAATTACACTTTATACCGTTTGCGAGATAGAGGGGGGAAATACGTTTTTCTGACCTTTTTTAGCATTTTTTTCACACGTTTTTTTTGTGAATTTTTGTATTTTTTTTTTGGAAATGCGTTTTGACGTTAGTATTAAAACTCTTTCGGAAACATATGACTTAAGCAATTGGTTAATTTTAAGTTGCTTAATATGCGTGTTCAATATCGGCTCTCTGCGCCGTTCAAAAGTTTAGCCTCAAACACTTTGAAAAACGTCATCCATTTTGAACTCCTCATTTCTGAAAAATTTTTCAAAATTTTCAAAAAACTTTTTTTTTTGTCATAAAAGCTTAATATTTAGTTGATATAAGTTTTATTTTCTAGTTCTTGCCTGCTAAGCTTCTCAAAATAAGTTTCTGTCAGGCCCTCGCGGAGGTGGAGGCCGTGAAAAAGAACGAGTCTTTTTTTTCAGGTGCCGATGGTAGGATTCTAACTCAGACCTTGGGCGCGTAGTAGGAGTAGCATGATTCGGTATGTTTTGAGGTGAAAGGTAAGAAGAAAAAGTTGGACTAATTTTAACAAGCAAATACCGAAGCAATAAAGCTGTCTCAGAGACTAAAGATTTTATTAAAAAAACAAATCTCTCGTTACAAGAGTCACACTCTTATAACAAGATTTAGGCTCTTATTACAAACCTTAAACTCTACTAGTCTTGTAATAAAAGTTAAGCACAATAGGAATGATACTCCCTTTAGAAGATGGCTACAAGTTCATTTTTGGATCTTATAACAAGATGTTATCCTCGGTGAGTATCATGAGTCTTTTAAGAATTCTTTTGACGTTCTTCAAGAGTATGTTGTTTGGGCATGACACCGCAGTTGTTGTTTTTGGCGGACATCAGCACAAAACCATCATTAACCCAGTTTGTAGACCAAGAGTTCTGCACCAGCCAATAGTTCTCACCGTAAGTGCTTTTATAGCCCACTCATCAAGATCGTTCTTGCAGTTGGACTCGAAATAAACTCCGTGCGAGTAGAAGCTAAAGTTATTTTTAATGCGTCAACTGCAACTGAAGTGGGCGGTTTTTGGCTGAGCAATCCTGAAAGCATTTGGATCGTTGAATGTAACGTTGATTAATCCAAAGATCTTGGCGACCAAACGAACATCGTTGACACGGCACAGATCATCCTGACCCAGATATGAACCTTATTCCTCTTCCACCGACCTTCATCATCCAGTCATAAGCATGGAAGTTTTCGCCACCATCGCAGCCATTGTTGCCAAGCTCCCACAAGCAGTCGATGAGTGCCTGTTGCGATAAACGAATTAAACTGCCACCATTGCACAAAAAGGATGCATCCTCTACATCTACAGCATCGATAGTACTAAATGATCAGCAAGAGTTACAAACCGATTAATCTTCAACAGGTGTAACAGCGCCAAGTAGTCTCCAGTCAAACTGTTCAGGATCTCTGTCTTTAGCTTCTGAGTGTTGTAAGGGAATGGTTGGCCAGCGTTTTGCACTTCCGAAGATTTGAATCCACGACGTGCCTTTAACTCGTCGTTGTTTCATCGGCTAAATGATTCACTGCCAGTGGGTAGCCCAACTTAGAGCGGTTCACTGAGTCGATGTAACGAAGATTTGGGTGGAAGATGTAGCGAACTCCATGATCCTTGGTTGGATGAACGAACTCTTTCATTGGATTGACTGTGGCAAAGTGACCCAAGTGAGGGAAGGCAACGAAAACCATATTTGACTCATATCATATCTATTTCAATTAAAAAAATCTTATTTGGAACATTATCGTGAGAGTAGCTCTCACACTCTAGGTAACAATGATCGTAGTATGTGATCCCAACAAAGTGTTGTGACCCTTCATCTCACAGCGAACTGAAATTGGCATGCGTGCTCCTGGATGTTGCTCTTGCTATGTTGTGAGTGTACCCATTAAAACGGTGAGTTCTTGAACAGTCTTTAAAGTCTTCGCTCGTGATTTGGCTCGCTAAGAGTATGGATCATTTTATTGTTACAATGAGAAGGCAGATGAGCACTAAACTTAAGAGAAAAGGTTGTTACTACTTCGCTCACACTAGTTTTTCCTTAGTTTCTGTGAATATTACTATTCCATTGCTTTTAGTTTAAGAGCTGATAAACATTTTTTTTACGGATCTCAACAACTTGCTAACCTCCATAGGTTTGTTAGCTTGAGTGACAAAATCACAAAAATCACATTCTGCCGCATGGTACCCGGGGCCTCAAAAGTAAAAAAGTTAACCCATAGTATGATGTCATACGAAGCTGAGATTTTGTATTAAGCATCTCATAGCGATTGTTAGGCGTACAAAGAGAAATTTATATTGGTAAACCTCTTGTAGTGGGCGTGGAATAGCTTTAAAAATTAATTTTTCAAGTGCATTTTGAAGAAAACACCTAGTTTTACAGTTTCTTATACAAGGTTTTAGGCCGTGCCCACATTTGGAGGCAGAAGAAATTTAAGGAATACTTTTCAGAAAAACTATTAATTTAGGCCTTTTTAAGAATAGGGTAAGAAATAAAATTTACCACGTACGTTGAAGCAGGCTCTACAATCTACATTTCGTCCATACAAAGTTTTTGGCCACGCCTATATTTAGGGGTCGATTTTATATAAAATTTAATTTGCTTCAAAAATTTCCTTTTTGTGTGCATTTGTAAAGTGCAAAGTTGTTGAAATCCGTAAAAAAAATGTTCATCAGCTCTCCGACTGTTATACTAATTAGACATGGTCGCACATGCAGGCCTAAGTGGGCGTGTCTATATGGACGAATGAAAAATTTTCCAGGGTGATCTGCTGGACTGGACTACAAAGTCTGACTACAAAAACGCAACGCCCTAACTAAGAGTTTAAGGCCTAAAGTTGTTTCTATAGAGACGGGCGGACACGGCTTTTTCAGTTCACACAAGAGCTCGTGGATGAGTATGGTTGGGAGGCATAATGACCAAAATCAAAGCAGAATTGGAGGCAGTTATTAGACTTTTCTTCTCATCATGAACACCTTTTCCAAACCATTCACCGATACACGTGGTATCGGTACAGTTTAAATCGCGGATCACTGATTGCCGTCTTTGTTGTACCATCGGTTGTTCCAAAAGAATATCCGAGAGCTTCGGGCATGATCTCGCAACATCTACCGTTGCGCAAATTGCAATCGAACGACACTATTTCTGCCACCCAGGCAATAGCCAAGACTGCTGACTCGCGTTCCATGGAAAATGTTACAGAATGCTGACTCTGACTTCTGAGAACCAAAGTTTCTTCAACAGAAGTTTTTTCTACAGAATTTGAGAAGTTTCAACAAATTCAGCCGTCTTGACAGCTGCTCAATGACAGGTGGGTGTTTTCATCGGCAGTCACAGCCTCTGCAAGAAATGTTTGTGTAGTGAAGCGGCTTTGGGTAAGCTGGTGGTGAACAGTTGCTTTAGTAGTTCAAGAAACTATCAGAAAAAAGAAGGAAAACTTTATTGTGTTGATTCAAAGTAAAGACTTAACTTCCTGAAATCGGAATTCGCAAGCTGCAAAATTCGTTAGCGAAAAATTGGAGAACGACTTCGACTTTCGGCCTTTCATTTTTACAGAGGAACGAGGCTGAAAACCTTACAACAGGTTTCATTTAAGGACAGTTCCTCGTTTTTGAAATTTTAATGATGTTTTACACAGATGGAACAACCTTTCTTCGACATTGCTCAATCTCCGACAGGGCACTGAAGCTGACAACCCCCGCCGATATGATCGGTGCTCGCCCCATGGTTCCACAGTTGACAAAACCATACTGCAGCAATTAATTCGTTAAAAGTCGGCAATTTAGCTGGAGTGGATGAAATCCGGCTACAAATGTTCAAGGCGTGAGAATGGCTTGAACGGCGAACACTTGTCATTAAGCTGACCTAGGAGCTCAGTGAATAGGGCAGAATAGGAATCTGTTCATAGGAATGAATAAATTGGCAAATAGAGGCGACGACATCTGTTTAAAAAAAAGGGCTAATTATATGGATATTTCTCTCTAGTCTTCCGGGAAAACTTTCGCAGAGATGTTGGAAACGCGCTTCAGAACCATTGTTACGGGAAGACGAGTGCGGCTTTCTTTCTGGCAGAGTCATATCTGACATGCCATTCAATCTCAGCGTATTTCTTGGGAAGTTCTTGCAGATTGAAACTCAAAATTTTGTTTAAAAAATTATACTTCGCAAAATTCTGTTTAACAAAATTCAGCAAACTCAGCATTTTACAGGGCGACACAGTGAAATATTTATGAGAACTGCAACCCCGTGCCTGTTTCTTTTTTTGCCTTTGGATTAGATAAAAAGAAGGGGAAGGTTTGTTTAAAAAGCAGAATAAGCACAATTTTATTGCTTTAGTCAGAATTTTGAAGAAGCGGGGGTAAATATGCCAAATCAGTCTACACTTGTTTTGCTAATTTGGAAAAGTTTATGATTTGGTCATCGGGACAAAGGTCTAAAGGCGCAATTAAGGCGCATTAAGAATTACGATGTCAGGTAGGAGTGTGCAGCGTATAGACACCACAGCGTACTGGACGATGGACTGGATGCATCGTCCGAGAGGTGCAACGAGCACTGAGGTAGAGCTAAAGCAGACCTTATCCAATAATTTTAGCTCCAACTCTCATTTAAGATCACTGCCAGAATGGGATTTTCGCTGTGTCAGTGGTAGGTATAAAGTGAGATGTCAGTCTCAGCACTCATGCCGCGATAGTTTTTACGTTTAGCAGCTACTCTCTCGATCCCCAAAGATTACACAATGATTCAATTATGGAAAATGCCATTGCTTCGACGGTTATATCCAAAATTGTGTCATGCTAAAAAAGTAAAACATTTTTCAAACCTAAAAGCCATGGAACTATGCTCTACCTTCGTTACTTTTTGTGAAATATTTTTTTTCTGCTCCATTTCCATATAGACGATTCCATGTTCAGCTTCTAATAACAGGAATTCCCCTTGCGAATATTCGGTTTGACTCTCTCTAAAGGCTTATCCCACCGACTGATTCCGGTGAATGATCACACTTCCACATTGTTTTCAACCCTCAAAGCAATCCCCGCCGATAAGGCTAAAAATAAATCCAAATCAACGAAAAACTATTAAAAGAACTGCCAACATGTCAACGAAGCTTGAAATAAAATTCCCATTCAACATTTAAATAACCGGTGACTATCTGCAAAATCTGTACTTTCCTCGACCATTGAACGTGCAACCCCCCAAAAAAAAAATACGAGCCCTCCAAAAAGACCACCCAACCGAAAATGTACCGGTATAAACATTTATATCCTGGTGAATTTAATGGCAAAAAGAAATCCAAACCAGGTCATTTCACTATGCACAACCATTTCAGTTGCCACATCCACCCTCCGGCGGCGTGGTGGTCGGTGCTGCCACTACAGCAGTATTTATCCGTCGTTCTCTCATTCATGCAGGATCAAGAAGCTATGTGCTTGTATATGTTTAAGGCTTCTTAAACTGCAAAAAAACACACACACACAACTTCCAGCCGAAGGAAGTAGGGTTTAAATTTTTAATTAAATTAAAAAAAAAAACTATAATTGATGTGGACAGCATTCCGGTGTATATATATCCCAATCCCAGCATCCTATGATTTTTTTATTTCGAAACTCCGAGTTCCGAAATGAAGACTGACACAGCCGCGCGCCGAGGGGAAACAGGATCAAACTTATTATTATTTATACATTTTCGAATTCTTTCCTCTCATCTGACAGTTCTAGGTCAGGATGTTGTGACAACATCGGACCTTCATCGTGTTGTATGTCCATCTACACAAAGGCCGTTTTTTTTTTTGGGTTTTGAAAATAATCACCAGTAATTACTTTGGATTCGGAAGAAATGTCCCGTTCCGACCGGGATGTTTTCAACTATACAAGTTGACGTTTCGGTGAAACTTTTTCGCATAATTTATAAAGGTCAGATGCCAATCAATGTGGCAGGACATGAAAAGGGTTAATTACAATTTATGTTTATAAACTAGCTTTCAGAACTTTGAAAAAATGTGCATAATTGAACTGAATGTAGTTTTTTTATTTTTAACAATATTGAATAGAGAATGTTTTTTAATTAATTGATTATTCTGGTGATGATTGTAATATGTCAAAATCTGACAATCGTTTAACCTGTTTTTGCGGTGTTCTGCTGACGACATTTTGGCATATTCAAAAATTAACGATTCAATTACATAAGGGTTGCTCTTTGCCTCAACGGTGTAGTTTAAATATTTAATTATGCTAATAAAAGGGCAACTTTCCCAGGTTCACTAGAAACGGTGGCAATTTCTAATTTAAAAGGGATGATATGGCGCGGTGGTGTCATACGTTTCTTTTTGCTCATTAGATTGGATAAGTTGTGAGGTAAGATAGGTTTTCTGTCGTTAAAGAAATGGAAGGAAAGAAAAGCAACTTACTCTAGTAAAACACCGAAGAAGCTTTTGACCATTTGGCACAAAGTGGCAGTGTATCAGAACAAAATCGATGGTGTGTCGATGCTGCGTGATCATGGCCAAATCTTTATCAAAGCACTACATTTGCAGTCAGCGATTGACATTGTTGCCATTCTAGGACAACTTAACCCAGGACAACTTAACCCAGGACAACTTAACCCAGGACAACTTAACCTAGTGCCGCTTTCCTCTTAAGCTTTTCTTTAAAAGACCTTATTTGACTTTAATAAATGGCGGGCGTATAGATTTAGAACCACTGCTAAGGAAGGAGTTACTTACACCAAATATACTATTCACAATATGGGATAAATTGGGTAAGCACTTACCGAGCCCACCAACTTTTTTCTTATAGAATAAGGGAACCGTACTAAAATCTATGGGTTGCAGGTAGGTGTAGGCAAGCTATAGTCAGACCGAGTATGCTAGAAATACCTCCTTGAACAGGTATTTGATGGCTCTGATGGCGCTAAAGACAGTCGTGGATCAGGTTATCAGCTAAATGGTTAACTACGGAAGGAGTCATACTTGCACACACCACGTAGTCTGGATTTTCCACTTTTGCGCGATGTTTCTGGGTTGAATTCATATATTTTTCATGTTGCTGTATTCCAAGGGATGAACGAAAAGTGATTCTGCAAAGGTTGGAGGAGTTACTTTCGTAAGCTTAATTCTTGTTTCCAGAAAAGTTTCAGCTTAGACAAATTAGTTTTCAAGCCCTTACTCAAGCTTAGATTAGACTACGTGCTATTTTGGGAAATTTTACGGAGATCGAAGAAATACGGTGCAAATATTTTTCTTCTCACGTCAAATATGCCAAATGGCATGCAGTCTAATCTAAGCTTAAAAAAAATAAAAGAAATAGAATGGCGCAACAGCTCGAGGTGAACCAGGACCAACTTCTCAACAATGTATGCTGTGTGTGTTAATTTCTTCACATACAAGTGGACCTACAATTTTTTGCCGAATCCGAACGGCACTTTGAGAAGTTTTTCAAGACAAATGGATACTCCCGGAGGGATTGTCAGACCCTCGCGGAGGTGGGGACCGTGAAAAAAACAAGTCTTTTTATTCAGGTGACGATGGCAGGATTCGAACCCAGACCTCCGGCGTAGTAGGCACACACACTAACCACTACAAACCTTAAATACAAAGCTAAAATCTGGTGATCCGGTACATATAAGGTTAAGTCAGTTTGATTTTGGAAAAGGATTAGCCCAACAGTTAATTCATTTGTCGGAGGTTGCTACTATCCGATGGAGCACTCAGACACAACTACTGGTCCATTGTACTGCCACGCGGACACCTTACTTTAATGTATTTACTTTTAGTTATAAGGACGGGCTTTCGAAGAAAAACGAGAAAGAGCTTCAGTGATGAAGAGCTTAGGTGTTCGGCACTCACCACGTCAGCCCCAAAGATCCGCCACCATGATGCGAGCAAAGGCAGGACAACTACATAGGAAATGTTCCGCTGTATCGTCGTCCTCTCCACAGGCAGGACAGGTGGTGGTTTCGCTCAAGCCTAGCACATTCAAGTGCTTGGCGAAAGCTTGGTGGCCCGTAAGGACGCCTACAAGAAGCCTGCAATCGATTCTCCTGAGAGATAGAAGAAAAGGCGCTGACCCCTCGCAGATATCCGGGCGTAGTCGTTTATTCTGTCTGCACCCATCGCAGTCACGCCAACGAGCCCCGTGCTCACGAGAAACCCAAGTATCAATGGCAGACGTGACAACAGATATAGGCAGGCCTAAAGCAGGTTCGGGTCCTGAGAAAACCTCTTCTGAGCCTAGTCTGGCAAGCTCATCAGAGATCTCATTTCCCTGGATACCAGTGTGACCTGGAACCCAAACAAAATTCACTGCATTTAGCCTTCCGACTAAATTCAACGAATACAGGAGTTCAAGCACTATCTTGGACGAGGTAAGAGGGTTGAGTAAGGCATTTAGAGCGGCTTGGCTGTCACTGCAAACGCATATGCTTCTCGCCTTCCACCTGTTAGTCACAATTTAGCACATAGCCATTAGGATAGCGAAAATCTCCGCTTGGAAGACGGACGCATATTTACCTAAGGGGAGTCTAATGTTCTCGCTTTTTACAAAAACTCCAGCACCAGACCCCTGTCCGGTTTTGGAGCCATCCGTGAAAATACGATGGCATTCTTTCCCTGGCTCAGAGTCTGGCCGAAGCCATTAAATTACCTGAGGAAAGTCGACTTGGTAGTTTTGTCGCAAAAGGATTTTTTGAGTCATTGCGTCAGAGGGCAGGTCCATAAGACAGGGGTCGAAGGACAATTCTCGAACAATCAAAATTCTAATACTGGTGGTACCAAAAACCACTTCTCTTTAAGCGAAAGATGGTTTTCACCCCATGATAAATATATCAAGTGGGGGTGTTCATCAGAGCATCTAGAGCAGAGCCCGGCGTACTAGGGAAGGCCCCTGTGCAGCCAAGACAAGCCGTTCTTTGGAGTTTGACAAAAGAGGCAGTAACACGTTTCCGCGAAAGCCTGTTCCACCACACAACCGATGCATATGAGAGGAGTGGTCTTACCATGGCCATATAGATCCAGGGGACCCTTTTCGGAGAAGGGCCCCATGTCTTGCCAAAAGCCCCTCTAAAAGTAGACAGTGCTTTTTCGGTTTTGGATTCAACATGCTTGGACCAAAGAAGTTTTCTATCAAGGATTACTCCCAAATATTTGACTTCATCGGATATCGGGATAGTGACACCTTTAAGCACGAGTTGAGTCTGACCAGTGACATTTCTCCTTTTCGTAAAGAGAACAACCGTAGTTTTAAGAGGATTCACTGAACGCCCATTCCTAGTGCACCAATCATCGATTAAGCCTATAGGGATCTCTGCGCCTGAGAGCACACAGTCCCTAGGTTTGAGCCGACAGAAAGAACGGCGACATCATCCGCGTAGGCTTGTGTGTAGGTTCCAGGAAGGTTGAGAGCCGATAGGAGAGTCTACCACCATGCACCATAAAAGGGGAGATAGAACGCCACCTTGCGGACAGCCCCCTAAGGCAAGTGCGTCATAACTGGGGTAAACAGTTATGACGCACTTGCCACAATCTGCCTCGGTTATCAGCGTCCTGTGTATTAGCATTGCCTTAACCCATTGAACTAATGTTTCATCTACACCGTGTTGCCTGGCTGAGTTGCACATGCTATCAAACCCCGCGTTATCAAAAGCACCCTTAATATCGATGAAAACGCTAAGCACGTACTCCTTCTGGTCAAGAACACATTCAATCCTACCGACAAGGTTTTGAAGGGCAGTTTCGCAGGATTTTCCGCGCTGATAAGCGTGTTGCATCTCAGAAAGAAGATGTAATCGAAGAGCAACCTTCCGTACGCGCAGCTCAACCAGTCTCTGCAAGCTTTTCAGCAGGAAGGAAGATAGACTTATGGGTCTAAAACTTTTGGCTAGGCTATAGTCAGACTTACTAGGTTTTGGTATGAATACGACGTTAACCATGCGCCAAAGGGTGGGAATGTAAGCAAAGGCGAGGCTTGCAGTAAATATATTTTTCAGCATGGGCAACAGCTGATTTAAACTTTGTTTCAGCATAACTGGATAGATTCCATCTGGACCAGGTGACTTGAAACTGTCAAAAGATGCAATCGCATATTTGATAGCGTCATCAGTCACCACTCTGGATGCAATAAACCAGTTTAGCCGCGTTGTGTTCGCTGGTTCAAGAGTAGCCACCGTTTCCGGTACCACTGAAGAGCACCACTGAAGGGTACCACTGATTTCCAGGAAAGTGAGTCTCAAGGAGAAGACTGAAGGTCTCCGCCTTGGTCTCAGTGTAGGTACCACCAGGATTGAGAAGTGAAGCAAGTTTGCTTGGTCTTTTCCTGTTAAGAACTTTCACAAGCCTACTAGTTTCACTTAGAGATTCGATCTCCTCACAAATTTTTTTATAAGAGTTATTTTTCGACTTGCGAATAAGTCTCTTAAAATCCTTTTGCTTCGATCGGTATGGATTCTAGTCTTCTACTAAATTGGTTTCTAATGACCGATTCAGGAGCTTCCTGGTCTCTTTACGAATGCGCTGCAGTTCGGCATTCCACCAAGGCACCGGTTTTCTGCTATTTCAAAGCAACGGGTAAGGACGCTATTCAGATGTTGAGCAGCAGTCTCCAGTCCTTGTCTTGATCTAAGTTTGAGTGGAACTTGTAGCCCAACAGTTAGAACAAATTATTTAAGGTTGACTTTAAACTAGAATCGCCGTCAACAGAACTAAAAGTTCTTGGTTCACATATCCCTGTTAGAATCCAGAGCAACTATAAAAAGGAAATTGGCCAAAAGTTACTAATAAAGTATTAGTTAGAGGGGCTGAATCATTGTAAAGTCACTTCAACCCTTCAAGGATCACACAGGCGATGTGTCAAAAGTGTTGGATATGGAAAACCCAAAAAATAAATTGATACGAACTGCTGTCTAGTCTTTTGGGTGTTTCACAAAAGCACGTCAGCGTCAATTCAGAGCAGCAGCGTCAATGCGGGACTAGAAAAATAGTTTGCTTATACACAATCAGAGCAAGACACCGCGACGACTGTTTTGACAGCAAAGTGACAAAGCATAAAATATTTGTTAAATTTTGTTGACTTTATTACTCATGTATGGTTTAATCTTCACAACAACTGATAGCTTCAAAAAAGTCCACTCAACAGCATCTGACAACTTACAACAGCGAATGACATAAAATCGTCGACCACGGCGAGGGTTTCCAATTTTACGAAAAGGTCGGCGATAACGCTGCTACTGTGAATCACACCAAACATCGCCATTGACTGAAATTCATTTGAAAACTCGCCCGAGGCTCTCGCTCGGTCTCTCGCTCTTGTTGTTAAGGAGCTTATTATTTTTAAAGAATTCGCTGATTTTTGCAAGTCTGCGGGTGGCGAAGAAGGGTGACTCAAGAATTCCTCTTTCTTTAGACCTAGTAAGGAGAGAGCTGATATCGAGAGGTTAATGGATATTGAATCACGGGCTACTAGCTGTTAATTGCCAAATGACAGTGTGCGGTCTACCGTGGATGATTATAGTCCGATTCCTGAGATTAATTATAAGAGACTTCTAAAAATATGCGCCGTTCAATTTCAAAGTTTAAGAGAATTGATACGAGCAATGCGGCCTTGGGCCTGGCAGAGGCACAACCGACCAGCTTTTTACTCTGAAGGTTATTCTTGAGAAGGCCTGGAAACATGCCAAACCGGTTTACGCATGTTTTGCAGAAAAGGCCTATGACCGGGCTCCTCGGGATAAACTTTGGAGAGTTGCACTGAGTGGGCATCTTCTGAGAAACATTCAGTCTTTGTATGGGAACTGTAGAAGCTGTGTTCGGCGTCAAAGAAATGATGTCAAATCCCAACCTTTTGATATGTGCGTTGGAATCCGCAAGGTCTGTGTTCTATCGCCTCTCCTTTTCATAGCATTTATGGACTGGATGGTTAACCGCAGTCTTGGTGAGGAATCTTTCTTTGGTAGGGATAAGCCATCTGCTTTTCGCTATCTTGGCATCGTCCGAGGAGGAACTTAAGCGAGCACTGGATGGGTTTGCGGCCATCTGCCCTGAGGCTGGGATTAAGATAAACGCGAGCAAATCCGAAGTGATGGTTGTTTACCGAACTTCTGTGCAGTGTACCCTGCACATAAATGGAGCTTAATTCAAACAGGTACAGAAGTTGAAGCATATCGGGGTCTTTTTCACGAAAGATAGAAGAGTTTTACTGAGTTATCCTGTAGGATTGGCCAAGCTGGACCAATAGTAAAGGAACTGCGCCGACCGGTCATCAGGAAAGCTGAGCTTGGAGTGAAAGCAAAGATCCCAGTTTTTAATTCAGTATTCAGTCTTCGAAGCCTCATCTATGGTCATGAAATTCGGGTAATGATCGAAAGAATTAGATCGCGGGCACAAGCTGCCGAAATGCGATTCCTGAGGTGCGCTGCTGGCGTTACTCTTAGCGATAGAGCGAGAAACATCAGTATTCGTGGGAATATTAATGTTGAGCAGCTATTTCCCCGAGTGGAACGACCTATTCTTTGATGGACACGTTGTTCGCATGGCCCCCGATAGATAGATAGACTTCCTAGACAGGTTATGCTGACCGAAATGCAAGCGCGTCGCCCGCCCGGTAGGCCAAGAAACAGGTGGTGGGATAAGGTAAAGAACATCTCCGAGACCCGTCTGGGGATCGCGCCTGTGTTTCTTGAGTTGGTGGCAGAGGATCAGGAACGATGGAAGGACCATTTAGCCCTCCTCGCTCGGCGACCCTTCTAAGGATAAGCGGTCACCGAAAATGTTGGATTAATTGATTAACGATGGCTTTAACCTCCATTGGTTTAGCAAATGTGGAACTTCGATCATCGTGTAAATTCTGAAACATTTATGTGTCCCAAGAGCTCACTGACACTGAAAGTAACCCACAGTATATGCACTTCCTATAGTTCGAACGTTGCCAGGATAAATTAGTTTTGAATCAGAATAAATCCTTTCGCTGTAAGTACGATAGACTGGGATTGGATGAAGAACGTAAAAAGGCGTTCCGCTAGCGTGGCATATCAGCATCATCCCATCCCACGTCTGAGGGCCACACTTCTTGTGCTTGTAGAGTGCACCTCTACATAAAATCTGTAGAGGTTCAGATCAACACATACCAATACTGAAGAGTTGTAGTTTTATAACAAGAGTCTTATAAGAGCTATATTTAAATTTATAGGGTGCAATTCTCAAGGGTATATCTGTTGGGCTGTGAAATGGGGCGACATCACCTACAATCCGTTCTTCTTGTAGCTTCATGCATTGCCCTTGTTGAAGTACTCTTGAATCTTATGTTAATCCGGATTTAGCGCCATCAGCTTTTGTAGACCTCTGAAAAGTTTGAGCGCCAATAAAAGGCTATCTGGAAGTAAGACGTCGTTGTTCTCCCACAGTACGTTGTTCTTTTTCATTACGAAGCGATCAGCCTTTCACCGTGTTTATTTCTCATTAGGTCAAGCCATTGCAGGAGTCAGTAAATTTGCCGTAGTTATCCAGGAACCACAAGTACAACCACCCATCAAAGTCTCTGTGTCTAAGTGTTTGTTGTCCAAACATAAAACGAGAATATTCCATTCCGTTTAAGACCAAAATGTAAATTAAATGTCCTTCTTACTTTTTGCCAATTAGAAGATCGCTAGAATGTCCTGTGATTCGATATTATGCATAGCATGAGATGTCTTCTTCAGTGAACCTCTTGATAAATAGTCGGGGAGTTGTCTCTTCAACTCTGCCTTTTCAGAGTCTTCCCTAGCATCTTATTTAACGACTTTTTAAGACACACAAAAGCAAACTGTATAGGATACCCGCAACAATTTACTTAAATCGAGAAGACTCACTTTAAGACAAGTTAAATTTGTCCCGCTTTATATGCCTTTCCGTATTCTGGTCCTACCAAACAATAAGACAATAAACCTCCTACGGTGTAAGTATTTCCCTGCTGTATTATCCGCATCTGTTAATGCGCTTGATCTTATGTTCGAAAAGGATTATTGTTCCGTTCCGTCATAATCATAAGCTCTGTCACGCTAAGACCATGGAGTATCCTTCAAACTGCTATTATTGCCCTCTATCCACCGAAACAAAAACTGTGTTTTTGCGAAAACACACAAAAACTTTATCAAAAACATGAGTTTTCCCATAAAAATAATACAAATGACAAATAACAAAAGAATTCTATGTCTCCACCGACAATTAAAAGAAGATTAGCAGGAGACGATTATAAATAAATCCCAAAGTGTTTCCATCGGACAAACATAGGATTAATTTGATACGAAAACCCTGTTTCTGTCATTTTCGCTCTCAAAAGCGAGTGACGATGTCATTTCCCAGGAGCGAAAAACGATTTCCGCAGCAAAAATCACAATAGAAAACGTATGTGTGACAGATCAGTCGCACAGGGACAGTTTCAGTTTCTTTTTTTCATTCTCAAACTGTTACAACGGTGGAAAATATAGGTTTGTGAATAGGGTGAATGGGATTTATGAAAGGATTCATTTTTAATCGCTTGCCGAGAGGATTTAAATTTGTATGGTAAATCTCGTGTTTTGCAGAGGATTTAATAAAGATTTATATTAATCGCGGATTAGTGCTCGGTGGAGACATGGTATTACAATACAAATATTTTTTGTAATTTTTTTGCTTTCAAAACCCCTGTTTTTTAGGAGTTTTCGTTCAAAGTCACTGTCAAAGTCACGGCTATCAAATTGCCTTGAGAATTTTTAATTAATTTTCCAAAGAATGCCACTCTTGTCTCAACTTTGGATGTAAATATCTGCGAAACCGAATGTCCCATCTAAAATCAGCTTGTAGTTTTGAGGCCAGAGTAAAATTTTTGATATGTTCCCTCCTTTTACGGACCTTTTGAGGCAACTTTGAAAATTAATGAAGGCTAAAATATGACAACTGATGAACACATGAAACAAATTCTAGTCGGCCGGCGGCGCGCGTCTAGAAAGTCTGAAGAACTTAACGAGTTTTCGAAAACTTTTTGCCCAAAACTCAGTTTTTGATTCAGTTTGAAGAGCATATAAGATTAATTGTTAAAAAATATTTTTAATAATATAAAATAAAAAAATTGTATGAAAAAAAAACGCTAACCAGATCGTTAACAAAAAAGCTGGAGAATTTCCTTTTTATAACCATACCAAGCGACAAAAAAATGTCCTTTCAAGTATATATCGAAAAGCAGGAAGAGCCACAAAGTAAAAATTAATTAAATATCCAGCGTCTTTATAAAAAAAAAAATTAAGCTACAGCGAACAAGGCAACAAAAAATAAAAGGAAAGCAGAAAATGAAGTCATTTCATGAATTTTTCACTACCGCATCCTAATCCCTGCATCAAGTCTTATGACGGCCTTAAAAATTGTCATTTTGCACGCATTTAAATGCTTCTAAAAGTATAGCGTCACTCTTGGGGTCGAGAGGACATTAACAAAAGCTCATTGTTTCGTTCACCTTAACTCGTGAACAAAGATGTGTTCCCCGTTAAAATGGTAGAATGTCTCTTCTGCTTTATACCTCGTCAGGAATTTACTACCTCCACAGGTCGTAAATGTGGCAAGAGTCAGCCCCCCTTAAAAATCTCGACAACCAGCATTTTGTTGCATGTTTAATTTTAACATTCCCGCTTCGTAGTTGGAATTGGGTCAGAAGTATCCAGGCAACGTCATCTACATTAAGGGTTATGCATCAAGGGTTTTTTTCTTTTTAAACCAAAAACTGCTTACTTCCTTTTTACCTCGGTTGATTTTTGCTTTGTACCTATTAACTGGGTGTAGTGGATCCCTGCCCTGCGAAATCTTTAACTCCATTAAGTATCTCTTCCAGCTATAGTGGCTCTTGCATAGTTAATGGTCAATTAAATGAGCAATGCTGCCACTGAACGGACACCACCACTGGATCCTGTTTGCCTTCAGACCTACTTAATCTAATTCCTTAAGTAAATCTCTAAACCATCCACGTGGTACATAGGATGCTGCCCTTAATGGATGCTCTGATGGTGGAACATTACAAAAGCCAGAAAGCACATTAAGACGAACAGGATGCAGGAAAAAAAAAAAAGGAAACTACCTACACTTGCATCGCAAAATACTTTCAACAGTTTAATGCAACAATACATGAACTGCTCTGCCATTGCTAGTGGGGCAGTACTGCCACAGGAAGACCAGGAGTCTACGTTTAATGGAAACATTAGACTGCACACACATATCCTTGTATCTAAATGTGCAATGTTTTACGACACAGTTGCTCTTGGCAGATACTTTATGTCTGAAACCGACCATGTTGCACAGGATGCGGATGCAGGTGCAAGAGTGGAAAAAAACGTCCCAAGAAATGCTTGCAGTGTGTGCGAAGGGGATGTGTTCATGAAGCATATGCATCTAGTTTATGGCGTCTAATGTAATTAGATTTGCTTCGGAGCTTCTGGTTTTGTTTGAAAGGATTTCTCATTAAAGGGCGTTCGGTGAGTATCTAGGCACTCGGAAGGAGTATCAATGCAATGAATTTGTGTCAATTTACATGTTTTAGCAAAGTGTCTAACGTACAATCTTGTTTATGTTAGTCGAAATGAAATTGTTTCGAAAACTGCAAGATCCTTATGTGGTGACAGCAAAGTAAGAGCAAGTGCGCTGTTTATGGTAGGAGAAAGGATTTATTGGTGGGCAAATGAGTGGCAAATGCCATCTTAATGATGTTGATATCAAATTTAACTGCTTTGAGGGCAATGTTGCAATATTGCCTCTATAGTCGGAAATTCTTTAAAGCTTAATAAATCGTATGTGCAACTCCTGAGCGGAGCTTAAATATCTGTTTTAATGACATCAATGAGTGCTGAGAAGTCTCCTTGTTCATTGCGAGTGACTTCCCACATGAAATAAAGGAACAGCCAAGAATATTTGCCATACAATAATTGCGAAATCGATGTAGAAACTTGGACCATGCCTACAAGGCATGAGACTCAAAACCGTTTATACCACCGCGCGTATAGCCACGACATAAGCGTTAATTGTTTAACAGTGACAAGGAAAAAAGGTTTTCGTAAGTACTCGGTCTTTCATTAGATCGCACTTCCTATCTTTAAATTTACATAAAACAAAGAGTGGTTAGGTTGGAGGAGTTGCTTGCATTTGATGCAAATTCACTCGGTGGTCAGCTTGATCCACTGTGATAACCCTTGAAAGATAGACAGACATGGTTGGGCATATCTCTAACTAACTGAACCAGCCAGATCTTTTAATAAAACTTTTTAGGTGTAGTAGTGATATTCCTGCCTGGTCATCCAAGCTATATCAAAGAACCTGACACCTAAACAGGTTTGTCGTCGTCCTTGGATAGCTCGGCAGTGTTCTTCCTTACTTACTTAAGGTGGCGCTACAGTCCGGGGTGGACCTGGGCCTCAGCCAACAAGCTTCGCCAGCCAGCTCTGTCTCTAGCTAGCCGTCTTCGAAGTTGGCTGAGGTCCCCTTCCACTTGCGTGCGCCACCTGAGTCTCGGTGCTCCTCTACCGCGCCGTCCCTGCGGTGTGGATTCGAAGATTTTCCGGGCCGGTGCTTTGGTGTCCATCCGCTCTAGATAACCCAGCCATCGTAGACGTTGTGTTTTGACAGTGTTCGGCAGTTTTCTATAGTCTCCAATTCTTCTTAATCTCTGATGCAGCTTCTACAGAAGTCGCCTCAAAGGTTCCAATTCGAGTAGCCATGACACCAATGGTCCGGTGACTACACCAAGAAGTGTTCTTGAGAAGTTTCTACTGAGAGATAGAAGGGTCGTTGTTCTTTTTTGGTCGAGCACTGGTCATAAACAGTGAGTTATGATATCAGTTTGATCCTTAGAGTTGCCATCGTTCACCATCTAGTTCAACCGTGTCTTGATCTATGAAACTTTTGGCTGTGGTGAAAGGTAGAAATACCCGTCGGCCAACCAACGCTATGTCCATATCAGAACCTTTCCTGGCCACTTCGTCTGCCATTTCCTTTCCCGCCACGCCAACGTGCCCAGGAACCCAGAAGAGTAGAACTGTGTGAAGGCTTATTTCTTGAAGTACTTTCTCGGCACTTGGAGTACACGAGGTTGGAGTCCAGGGCCTTAAGTGCTGCTTGACTTTCAACACAAATGATGATGTCCGTCACCTGAAGATCCATAGATTGATCAATAGACCGCATCAATTTCAGCTTGCAAGAGACTGCAGTAGTCATTTAGTCGACATGACTGGTCGATGCCCAGTGTTTCCGAGAAGAGTCCTGAACCTGTTCCATATTATGTTTCCAATCCATCGGTAAAACAATACTTTTAACGCGAGGGACATTTGGGAACAAAGGGCTTGTTGGCATCACTGCGATGCTGATGTGTGCAGGCTGCTGCCTGATAATCAACTGCTGCCTGTCTTCTTGTAGGCATCTTATTGTGCCACCAAGCCACTCGATTGTATTAGGCTTGGCTTGCGCGAACCCATCATCCTGTTCCGCCTGTGGAGAGGACAACGATACAGCGAAGCGCTTGCTTCCTTTGTATTTGTCCTACCTTTACTCGCATCAGGTGGCGGATCTTTGGGGCTGACGTGGCGAGTGGCGAACACCTAAGCTCGTTACAACTGAAGCTCCTTCTTATCCGTTCTCTAAGCATGAGAAAACTAAAGACATTCATGTTTGCCAAGCTGTTTGCATGGCAGTTTAGTTGTAGTTTAGTTGTACTTGGCGTTGTAGAAATCGTTTCGTTTGTCCCTTCGCAGTCTTGTCTACTTAGTAAAATGGCTTTGATGAGGCTGATAAATTCGCTAAGAACGCCACCAGACTGCCAGAAGATAAAATCTCCTGAAATATAGGTACTCCCTTAGCTACCTTCAAATAACTGCTCAAAAATCACAGCATAGAAGAAACTAACGCCTGATGGGGAACAGGCACCACATGCTTAACCTCCAAGCAAATATGGCCTCGCCTCGATCCAAAAAGATCAGATAACTTGATCTCCTTAAAGAGATCGAAAATTAGCACTGCAGTGGGAATTATCACCGGACACTGCCTATTTGGTCTTCACGCAAAAAGACTAGGTCTATTCTCAAACGACTTCTGTAGAAGCTGCCTAGATAAGGAAGAGGAAGAAAGTGTACAACACTTTCTCTGTTGCTGCCCGGCACTCGCGTCGTCCAGGAAATCCATAATAGACTCCTACTTTTACGACGGTTTAAGCGACCTTAGTGAAACACCGGTCAAAAAGTTACTAAAATTCTTTGAAAAGACTGGCTGGCTGTCATAGAATTCACGCCAACCTACTCCCTTGGTCATATACCCACGTGGCGGTGCAATGGACCTACTTTTTGACCTAAGTGCATTTAATAAGCCACTTTCCTACCTAAAATTAAGGTTTCGGATAATCTGTACAGATAACCAACCCGTTTTGATCTTAGACGCTCAGTATGCTCGAGTGTCGTAGACATGGTGGCTTCCAGAGGTTGTTCTCTCTCAGTCTGGGTGCTGCCTTTGCCGCCACATTTCTTCTGAAGAACTCCAGAGGTAGGAGGTGCAGCATTGTTTCAAGACCTGTTTGAGTTGTGGATCTTAATGCACTTTTTCAGATTGTTAAGGTAAGACTTCGTTTTACATGTCACCCGCCATACCGATGAGCAATAGGTAAGAAGGGGTCCAACAGCCGCACTGGGGTTCCAAATGACTTTTTTCGTTGCAAAAATCATAACTTTCGAACGCATAAAGATGTCGGCACAATTTTTGAGTTCACTAGATATAAATTTCAGGCACTATAAATAACGTAAATTTTAAGAAAATGGCTGCACAGGGTGTTTCGAAATAATTGGCTGATGTGAGATTTTCTTAGAAAAGGGAATTTTAAAAATAAGGCATTAAAGTTAACCTATAAAAATGTCCTTAGACTTGACGGTTTTGAAAAAAAAAATGTCAACTTGAATATGTGCGAAAATTAGATTAGTAATAACAGTGGATGCTAAAAGTAAACGAACCAATTTTTAAAGTGTCCTCTTTTTGCAAGAAACATAAAACAGAATTATTTTTGTTAGTTTTATGAAGAATCAGTAGGGTCCTATAAACTATTTGAGTAATATGTTTTATATGAAACAGTGTAGGAAAAAAGTAAACAAACGAAAAAAATATATTAAAATTAAATACAAAATACTACAAGCACTTACTAGGCTCAAGGCGTATAACAAAAAAAAAAAATGCTTTTTTCCTTGAAAGGATTTTTTTTATTTTTTTTTTTTTTTGAAAAGGGGCAAGGCATAACCAGTCCATATAACTAAAAATCAATAAAAGCATAGAAATATCCAAGTTTTCGGCTTAAATGTACACAAAAATGTAATTTATTGGTTCAGGTTCAATAATTGTGTAAAATGGATCCTAAAAATGGGCGTGGCCAAAAACTTTGATTAAGAAATTCTGGAATATAATCTGGTGTACCTCATATGCTACATTTATTTTCTTATTCTTTTCTTAATTAGGCTACGAAACATGTTTTTTTTTGCGAGATTAGAGATTATTCTTGAATTCTGCCTCCAAATGTGGGCGTGACCCAAAGCTTTGTTTAAACAAGGGACAATTTTTAACTTTGTGGCACAAAGTGTTTTCTTTATAAAATATTAGGTAAAAGTCTTTCGACTCAGAACGAAAATATGGAGTTAGATGCTTTTAAAAAATTACTCTTTAATCAATGCCACGCCCACTAGGTGGGGCCCCTTCGACATTACTTTTTTTTTGTATGTCTTTTAATCTTTAGAAGATGCTTTATGCCATATTTCAGCCATTTACGACGTCTTTCAGTTCGGAAAGCACAGGAAATCAGACAAATGAGATGACAGAGACAAATGTCAAATGAGACAGACAAATGATATTACAGATGTGAGAAAATGACAGAACTGGGACCACGACTTTTTTTAAACAAGTTGCAATTTCTCCGAAGAATGCAAAAAGTTGCAGCTACAATTTTGCATATGATTTAACAAATAGCTAGTGCCAACTATCCTGGTCGATTTTCCCCGTGAACTTGGAAGACTTTTTTTGTAGCTCAATTCAAAGCAAAACAAGTGGGAAAGTGCGAATGCAAAAGCTTCTGTCCATCTATGACGGATTGCAAAATACCCGACTATACCAAAAAAAAAACTGCCACGCCTCCAAAAATGTACTAGGTGGTTGCATACATTTTTTACTTTGTACTAGGTGGTTGCATACATTTCGGCCTAAAACTCCGCCTTATTAACTAAAAAAATCTATCAAAAATCTTTTTTCAACGCCACGCCCACAAAAGTGCGCGGAGGCACACACAAAATATACATAAAAGTTAGAAAATGCTAATATCTATAACTTTTGTCATATAATTCTTAGTCAAATTTTATATACACTTATTATAAAACAGTCATTTTAAGCTGAAATCCCTTAAAAAAGTGGGCGTGATCAATGAAAAGGCCAAACTTTTTCTGCTACCAAGACAATTACAAAGTTATGTCAAATACCAAAAATTTAAAAGTATTTTTCACAAGTGAGTAAGTGCAAGAGTTTGCCTGTGACAAACTTCTAAATACCCGACCCTATACACCATGTAAAACAAAATCTTAAAGTTTCTTGGCCCGAATACATACTTTTTTTTGTGTAGGCCACGCCCGCAAAAGTGGGCATGGACTTAAAATTAAAATCAATTAATTGTTATTTCGTAAGAATCATGAGAAAATGTGGTAAGAGTGAAAAAATTTCAGAAAAAAACTGTTTTTTCCTAAAAACGCCCCCCAAAAGTGGGCGGAGATCAAAACTCGGAGCAAACTAAGCAAATAGAAATATCGTTAACATTTGTCATAACGGGTGATTTTTTAAGAGGTTGAGAACTTTTTTATAAAAAAAAACACAAAAAATTCGAAAAAATTAATGAAATATTTATTTGAATCTATAGTTTGAACCTTGCAATTTAATGTTTAAAGATAATTTCATGCAAATGTTGACCGCGGCTGCGTCTCAGGTAGCCCATCCGCTGAGTCCAATTTTGGCATACTCTTTCACACATATCGGCCGGTATCTCACGAATGAATGCATGGATGTTGGCTTCCAGTGCAGGTCTTCTCTCACACTAGCTGATACGGCCGCAATATTTTCTTCACTACGCACAGTACGTAAACGTGTTGGTGGTTTAATGTCCAACAAAGTAAATTTGGTGCGAAATTTGGTCACAATCTTCCGAATAGACTGCTCAGAAGGTCGAGAATGCCGACCATAAAATGGAAGCAGCGCGCGATGAACATTTCGAACAGAGCACGAATTTTGATAGTAAAATTCAATAATTTGCAAGCGTTGTTCATTTGTAAGACGATCCATGGTTAAATTGCAAACCAAACTGAAGCTGTTTGACAGTGACACAAGGTACTAAACACACGTCAGCTGTCAAAACCAGTGTTGCCAAAACCAAACCAGCTAAAAAATCACCCTTTATAATTTTTTTTTCGATTTCCGAGAAATCGGGTTTTTAAAGATCTTACATGTTAAAAGTGGGCATGGTCGATATTGTGGGTGTCCAATTTTTGTTTTGTTAAGGGTCTTAGGTCATTATTGCCCAGTACCAAAATTTAAGTTCCTGTGCCTTGTCTAACTTGACCAAACGGCATTTAGAAAGAAAATGTAAAATAGGGGTTGTCTCACATTGAAGCCAGTAGTGGGCGTGGCCGTTGACGGATTGAGCAAATTTTTACACTTTGTCTGTGCAACAAAAGAACCAAGCCATGTACCAAGTTTCAGCCCTCTAGCTTAATTTTAAAGACTTACACCTTCACACGGACGGAAGGGGGGACGGACATGCATAGGCTTATGCATACTTATTACAAAATATATATAAAAAATATTTGTTTAAAAATAATAATTTTACAAGTATAATATAATTCCAGTCGATTTTATTTCAGTTGACCAGAAAAGTAACCAAGTTTAAAGTGATTTGAAAAAAAAAAAAACACAAAGAAAATATAAGTCAGTGAGTTTAGACTGCAATAGCTGTTTTATTGTTATTTTTTCTTATTAAGTAAGACTATTGCGAAAGCTTAAGGCATGTTCGCAATAATTCAAGAGTGTAAACCATCTCCGAGCTCGATTTAAAATTTCAAAAAGACTATCAGGCGAGAGATAGCTTTCATTGAAATATAGACGACGAATTTCTTGCAGAATCGAACATTTCTCTTCTGTTACACAAATTACAGATTTGTAAAAGATCCGTTTGATGGGGTATGAAATTAAGGTTTAGGAGTTCAACACGGGCTCTAAAAATTAGGCTTACAGATTTGCTCGTAAAGTCGTTCCTGAAGTAGTTGGTTTGATACGATAGCTGATGATTGAGGTTTCTATACGTGTTCCTAGATACTGTTCTTTTCATCACTCTTATAATGTAATCGCAATTGGCTTTATGGTTTTGAATGAACAACGCGTTGTACCGGACTCCACATAGATGGCATAATTTGGCGTAGAGTTTGGCAATCTAAAGATGAATTTAAAAAAGTATCTCTGGAGTCATTCGAATGCCTCGAAGTGTAAATACCCGAAAATCTGGACCCCATAGCACATACACGTGTTAACTGTTGCGTCAAAAACACGAAACTTTGAAGCCAGATCTACGTCTTTGTTAGCAAAGAGCTTGGCCCGCATTAAGCTCACGGCAAGCTTAGCTTCATTGCTTTTTGTTTTGCGTGCTTAGCAAAATTTAAGTTATGCGTCAGCAAAACACCAGGGTATTTAAACTCTTGTACAACATCAATGGGTTCATTATTGAAAGACCAATTTTCCTCTCGTCGCCTCCTCTTTTTTCGCGCTTCCAAAATCATAACTTCGGTTTTGCTTGAATTAACACTCAAACCCCACGTTCCGCAAAGAGAATGCAATCTATCTAGTTGCAACTGCAAGGTAGAAGGGTTATCGGCCAACAAAACTAAGTCGTCAGCGTAGAGCAGAACCTTAATTAGGATCCCCGCAACAAGAATACCTCCAGGCTGCACCTCAGAAATATCGTCAAGCAACAGAGCAAAAAGTATCGGGCTCAGGATGCAGCCTTGAGAAACACCTGCCGTAGTCACAAACCAGGCTGAGAAGTCCGACCCATCCTACACCGTGGCCTCGGTTGAGGCGAGAAAATTGAAGTAAAGCATCAAGAATTTTCGAGAGACGCCCAGTGTCACGAGCGAGCTTGTACAACAAAGCCTGTCTATTAACTCTGTCAAATGCCGCTTGGAAGTCAACAAACCATGCGTAAAGTTTTTTCTTTTTATCTATTTGTCTCCTAGCAATGCTAGTCAATGCAAAAATATGGTCGATTGTGGAGAAACCTGACCGAAAACCGCCTTGGAACATGCTAAGAAGGTTTCTATCCTCGATCCAGCTGGAAAGCCTTTCATAGAGGATTGACGTAAAAAGCTTCCTTAAGCTATTTAGAACAGAAATTCCTCTGTAGTGCTCGAGCAAATTGGCATCTACTTTTTTAAAAATGGGAAAAATAATTGCTTTGTTGAAGCTATGTACGTGGCACAAGCGAGTTGTCGTATGAGGAGTTAAAATATTGAAGAAGATAATACTTGAATTGCTCAGTGCTAAATTTGAGGAACTTTACTGGAATGCCGTCTATGCCAGGCGCTTTGCTGTTTTTCATTTTATGTAGAGAGATTTCCAGTTCACATAAGGATATTGGGGCATCAAGGGCATCCATGAAGTCAGGTAGAGCGTCTTCAGCCGTCAGCAGGGTTTTAAAATGAGCTCCGAGCGAGTCTGCTCCGAGAGTATTTATCACACTTTGCCTACGTCCATTAAGTTCACGGACGCTGCAACAAAACGCCTTGGAACTCTTACAGTTCAACAGATTGTTTTTGCGATGATTTTTAGGTGCAGCATTTTACTTTCTGCGCATAGTTTTTTGAGCTCCTTATTCACATGCGGATAGATATTTTTTAACCAGTGAGTAAGTGCTACAGTGTGTACGCAGAAGTTACAGTCCGTAAAACGGATCGTTGAATACCCCATCCTATCCCACATTGTAAAATGCTGATGACATGGTTATTTTTTGACATTTTATAAGTAATGCAAACTTCGAAAAGGGGCGTGGTCCAAGCGCCCCTAATTACAAACTATTAATTATAAGATACTTCCACAGATATTTCCAAGTTACACTTAAATGTACGTAAAATGCAATTTTTTGGTTCAAATTCAATATTTTTAAAAAATCGACCCTTAACAGGGGGCGTGGCTAAAAACTTATGAACGAAATCTAGACTGAAGTCTCGTTTACCTAACCTGCTACTTTTTTTGTTTCATGCTTTCCTAAATTAGGCTCAAGGCTAGTCAAAATTAAGTTTTTCAGGCAAATTTTAGGTTTTTCTTTAATTCTGCCTCCAAATATGGGCGTGGCTCAAAGTCTTGTAGATGGTTGCAAACGGGCACATATTTTTCATTCTTCATTTCTCAAAAGCTTTTCAATATTTTGGAAAAATTCAAAATTGTTATGAAGTTTCAATATTTTTTGATTTTCTGCTTGATTTTTTTTGTGGCTGGAAAACTTTTCAATAAAAGTGGCAAAACACTGTTTTTTTACCACCAAAATTCAAACCCCAAACTGGGAGACTTGTGTGCTTATATTCAGTTATAGGGCCTGGACATGCCACACCCCTTTTTAAAATAAATTAAACGCGTTATAAGGCATAAAATCTTTTTCAAGTTAATTAGTAATTCATGACAGGCAACGCGGAGGGGGTGGAAATAAGAATACACCCTAGGAAGACACCCTTTTATAAAAAGAAGGAAAAAAGGATTAGGAACAGGGTATACAGCGGCCTGTTACAGACGGATCAAAGCTACTACATGAGCGCTGTGTCAGTTACTCACGCAAACCAATCGCGCGTAGATCATGCGGTCAAAATCAAATCTGGTCACATTTAATGTCGGCAAAAGTAAAAGTCAGCAACAACTTTTCTAAATAATTGCGCTGGAGTCGCTGCGGCGATTTTCATACCTTCGAAAAGGTTATATTGACTCAAGTCAATAAAAGAAACTTTTTTATAACTGGAGTTACCAGGCGACATGTCGGCGAACACTGTTTTGCTATTAGCCTACATATTTTAACACAATGCACAACTGTCAATGTCAAATTGTCAATTTCCTAATTAGCAGCGATTTCAGGTAAAAACTACCCCCAAAACGGCTTTCAGATCATGGAAACAACCAGCAGGAACTACACCGCCTATATTTGAACAGTAGTTGGCTAAATAATGGGCACAATTAAAATTTTCAATTACGTTTTGCATTCAGTTTGACGTCTCCCCTTTATCGTTTCTCCACCCGGTTGCGGGCCAACTTTCAAATCAATAATTTCTCTCAAAACCAATATCAGACTCATTTAAAGTCACACAAGTACATGTACACATTTGCCACCACCACCGCCACCGCAACACAGTCTACTCCGCATAGGTAGTATACGTACGCCAGCACAGTTGCAATATCAATTTGTGATTTTGCGGTTCAGGTAAACCAGTCATCCGGCACCTGTCATTTTATTATACGAGCTGTTCAAAGCTCCAACGCCCCGCCAGTCGAGTCGAAGCGACACCATCGCTAGCAGCTGTGAGTCCATTGTGCGCTCTTATCCTTGTAACGTCATAGATCTAATTTCACATTCCGCCCTCTCTCACTTGGAACCGACAACGACGACGATGGCGACGACCATTAGGATGTGACCTTATTCCAAGCACAGGACGACATTCTGTGACTTTCTATACATATTTTCACTTACCGGCGTTTGCCGCAAGCCTTAATTGTAAACATATGGGTTAGAAGTACTTGTACGACTCGCTGTTGTTATTTGCTTGGCACGTAGATGTCGAGTCGCGTCCTACCCAGCAGAGGGTTATGGTTTCGCCGAGATTTACCAGAGGAGGAAAAATACTGTTTTCCACATCCCTGATGGGATGTGTGTTAGCATATCCAAGTACAAGGGGGCATTCTTGAATTTTGATAAGCAAACTCGGTATTTAACTGAGTTTTTGGGGTTAAAACTAGGGCATCGGAATCGGATCGAGTGGAGCTTTCACTGACCCACTCAACTGAACGATATTTCGGGGCGGGGAAATTCCTCAAGTGCATAGCTTCAAAAATAAAGTCAAAAACACACTTCACAGTTGCGCTGAATTTTGAAGAAGTGAAATAACGAAAGCATTTGAGATAATGCAACATTTGACAGGTGATGGGAAAAATTAATCTCAAAGACGGCTATTGAGTATCGAGTAATCGGAAAAAGCAATCAGTGTAGGCAGGTGACAGTTTTAAATTCGAGCCATGACAGTTGTCACTGTATATGGTTGAAGTGACATGGATTGGTAATGACATGTCGGTCAATGGCATGTCGTGTTGTGTGAGAAGGGGTTGACAGGCACCAAATTGGGCATTAAATCAATGACTGAAGTGGCGCTTCAAAATGCTTGACGTTTGCAATGATGTAGCCTGCCACGTCCCATGACACATTGATGACACTTGGGAAGGAGCTGATTTAAATTTTGAGTGGCTAAAGTTTATTGTCCGCAGGGAAGTGAAAGAAACGTAAACTACTCTGACCTGCAATCAGTTTTGATGGAAGGTTGCTGTGTCCAATTCTCTCCTGAATCTTTTTCTTATGTTAGCTTCAAACGAGAAATGTCAGAGATATCCAATAAACTGTTTGCAATCCTCCGATTTGGACACTCTGGCGTATGTGCAACATTTTTTTTTTTTGCTAAAATCACTCTTCTCTGTACACTCGAAGAAGAAAAGCTCCATCCGAAGCTAATTTATTTAATTAATTTCGCTGAGATTCACTCAACCTCAAGACACCACCCTGTGCCCGTAGACTAGAAATCCCACTCGCAGTTCGTCCAAAGGAAGACAAATGGCTTTTTGTCAAAGTTGAAATCGTTTCCGTCTTTCTGTACCAACATTTTGGTCGGTGGGCCATTTGTTAAGAGATTTTCCGGACACTATGCAAACGTAACGACCATGAAGCCTGGATAGCCCTCTCCCGCCCCCCAATCCGGTTGCATGTTTAATTCACTTTTTATGTTCGGTCAGACAATGGCATCAATCACTCTTGCAACAGGCTCCGTTTCCCTGCTCACTGATGGTGGTGGACGTGTCGTCCTTGGCTAAATTGAATAAATTCGCAAACAGATTACGTATTTCAAGTAAACCATTATAGTAAATTACCTTAAGTTACAACACTGTTTCCATTAAACGTATCCACGTATAATGAGGGTCGGGCGTTGTCATTTAACGTTCATTGAATCGAACTGACACGCACATCCCATCAGACGCATGTCAGCAATAACTCGCATTTCGATACGCAAATATTTGGCTGGTGGAAAATTTACATAATTCGCAATAAAACAATCAAAATAAAACATTCCGAAGAGCAAAAATTTATTTTGTTTGAGTGTGCGGTTGCGGCGTCAGCAAAATATTAATAGTCCTTTCTGGCTAACGGTGATGAGGAATAATGTTTTCAATTTACGAACAGTTTTGCGAAGAGTGTTGGTGCAGCACTTGGAGCACATTTTTATTGAATTATCATTTGCACTTTCGGGCTGGATGAATAGTGTGATTCAATAACGCACAGGAGTGCGAGGTCCTTAATTGGAGGCATAAATAATGAACAAACAATAATGCGTTTCCGTTGATATATAAATGCTTAAAATTAATTAAAATCGGTTATTTATAGGGCATCGACGAAAACTGAATTAAACAATTTTTTTATTGCCAATAAATTTTATTTGGAGAGATGAGTTTATTTGGATTTTATGTGTTTGTTGAATGGAATTCAATTAGGATTAATTAGAGACGACTGGTCTAGGCTTTTTTTGTGGATATATTCTATCGGTGGCAGAGTGAAATCTTAGAAAATTATTTATTTGCAGCTGCTCCGGGAAACTATGTATTTATTGGGTGAGTTTAAAAATTTATACAGGCCTGAAACTAGTTTGAATACATAAATGACCTGATGTGCGGAGAATCGATTTGGCGGGTTCGTTTAAGCCTGAATTCGGGAAATTTCTTTTTCATCACTCAGTGGGAGGCTTCTCAGAATCACTTTAAAAAGAAGAAACGTAGTAGGGCATAGAAAAGGACCTCCTATTGTATTGCTACGTTCTCAACAAAACCTTGTAAAAGCTTTTTTTTTGTGGACCTACAAGGTCGAGGTTAAAAAAAGCTTGAGGTAAGATATACCCATAGTAGCACATTCTCGAACCAGAAGCATTGGTTTCTGAATATTAAGCCTTATAAGACACTCAAAATGCACCTGTACTCGATTGCGTGGAACATTTTATGGGACGATAGCACTTTCGCAAACGTAGAGTAGCCGGAGTCCTTAGAAACCTCAACATGCACAAATCCGCTAGTCCAGATGGCACTTCCCCCATGGTTCTCAAGAGGTGTTCTTCCACGCAGGCAAAACCTCTGCGTAGGCTTTTCTATCTGCCTTAGAAAATGGAAAACTACATTTGTTCAGCCCGACCAATTGCACTTACATCCATTCTTTCCAAAGTCATGGAAAGGCTGGATAACAGAGCTTCTCAATGATCGTCACTAAGGCTTTCGTGGCAAAAGGTCCACTGGCGATCTGATGGCTTATCTCACCGAAAAGTGAATCCGCTCCTTGCACCTTCATGGTAAAAGCAAGGTTGTTGCGCTCGATATTTCTAAAGCATTTGACAGAGTCTGGCATTAGGCTCTCTTGTCGAAAATGCGTGTATTTGGAATCGATGTGTCTTTAATTTATTGGAATAGAAATTTCTCTTCGAACCGATCAATCCAAATGGTTTTCAACGGTTTCAAGTCTGATGCCTATCATATAAATTCTGGTGTTCCTCAGGGTTCAATTTTATCTCCAACACTCTTTCTGATCTTTTTTAATGATGTCTTGTTTGGCACATATAATCCAATTCATTCTTTTGCTGATAAAGATTATCTTAGTTTCTTTTATTCGTTTCTCTACAGACGTCCCAGTCCTTCGGACGTTGAAAAGGAACGGTAAGCTCATAAAATTCCAACCAAAAACGCGTTTAAACTGATGGGCGACATGAACACAGTAAAGTCGTTTGACTCGTTGGATCATCGACGCAATGTTAGCTGTCTCTCACTGTTTTATCGCTACTTTTGTAAAGTCTTCAAGCGAATTAGCCAGGTGAATTGCACCGATCAAAGAATTCAGCCGAAACAGTCGCGCAAGAAGTAGTGCTCATCAGTTCACTCTGGAGCCTAGTTTTGGGCGTACCGCATTATATTGGAATTTCTTTTTTAGCAGAACGACACGCATGTGGAGCAGGCTGCAGCATAATATCTTTCCTTCTCACTTTAGCCCTCAATAGTTTTAAAACAAAGTGCAACCTCTCCTCTATCCCCTCTGATCCTTTCCGCTTGCGTTATGTTAACACATCACAAGGGTATCCAAACCCTTGAACGGGAGTGCTTTATACAAAAAAAAACCTTAGCAGAATCTCAAAATGGGGGCTTTTGAACAGAGGGGAATGTAATGCATCCAAGACTCAATGCTGTTTGCTGTCTTCCAAGCTGAATAGAAATCTTCAGCCGCTTTCCATGAACGGCACTTGCATCACTGAAACCGAAAAGCCTCGGTATGTTAATAACAACTTACGTTGGAATGACCACGCCAAGAACGCAACGAAATGCTTTTTTAGTCCTTAGTCGATGCCTGAAATACCTTACATCTGCAGATCTAGATGTCTTGTCGACTAAATACTAAATACGACCAAAACTAGAGTATAACTCTCATGTCTGGGCAGGATCTCCTAAGAAAAATTTACACCTACTCGATAGGATACAAAAAAAAGCATAGAAACTGATTCGACTCCTCGCAACATCGTCTCAATGTCTCTTGTCTTTCATTGTTTCATCGCTTTTTCCATAAAGAGTGCTCCGTGAAGTAGCCAGCTACATTCCACCTCCCAAAAGAATTCAACTGCAATACCCGCGAAATTCCTAACAATTCTTTTTAAAACGAATTAACAGTCACATAAGTTCTATAAGAGCTCGAAGTAGAACCCTTTTCGCACCCAAAATTATGTTCTATAAAGCGCCAAATCACCTTTATAGGGGTTTTGTAAGTGGCTCTATTACTTGCATAAACCAACTTCAAGAAGAAGTGGTGCTGTAAAGGTAACCGTGGCCATAACAAGGGCTTCTGTGTTACTTGGCACCCACTTCGTAAGAGCCGACACTTAAATCCATTGGAAATGTACTCTTCATCAACGGCGATGCTGTCGGTAGTATTTACTCCTGGCGGGGCCACCCTTTGTAGTAAGCTTATAACTGAGAATTGAACCCGACTGTTTCAAGCTTAACCTAACAGCGACTGATGCATATTATGCGGTTTCTTGGTCGGCGTCTGATTCCAGCCGCCAGTCTGAAGCCATAGGTACATCAGTCTCAAGGCGAGCGTCTTCTTTGTCAGCGTATGTTTTCCATCTTTATATCTCCAGAATATGAACTTGTGAGCTAGGTATAGAACTCAACCGCCCCCATTATGAAGATATTAAAGGATAAGACTTGCCGATCCTGAACAAAGCAGGCCATCTAATTGCGCCAACTAAAGAGGCATCACTCTTCGAAACATCGCATAGAAGATCTTTTCTGCTGCACTCTCTGAACGCCTTAAGCCGTTTGTCAACAATCTGAGCATCCATCGATCAAATATTCACACAGCGGCAGAGCTAAGAGAAAACCCAGAAATTTCAAACCGACCAAACCACCACGCACCATCTTACCATCGATTTTAGGGCCGCGTATGACAGCATTCATAGAGACGAGTGCTGCCTAGCTAAGCATCCTTGCCAACAATTTATTTAAAATTCATTCCGTCAAGGTCAGGAAAGACCTCATCGACGCTGTTGCCATGTGGCTTCTTTTGCATGATACTTGAGATAATTTAGCAGAACTCCCAAGCCAAAATTTTTAAAAATCCGTAAAATTACTTGCATACGCAGGCGACATAAGCGACACAATCGGAAGAACACGTCAGCATGATGTCAATGCAGTGAAGCTTTCATAAGAATCAGGATGGAAGCGGGGAATATGGGCTTAGCAGTCAATGAGGGCAAAACCAAGCATATGCCGTCATTGAGAAAACATACCCTACACCGATTCCTAACAAAACATAAACATAGACAGCCATAACTTTGAGGTAGTTAGGGACTTTGTCTACCTAGGTTCCGCTATAAATTCCGCTGACGACTTACTTACTTACTTACTTACTTAAGGTGGCGCTACAGTCCGGGGTGGACCTGGGCCTCAGCCCACAAGCTTCGCCAGCCAGCTCTGTCTCTAGCTAGCCGTCTCCAGTTTCGCACGCGAAGTTGGCTGAGGTCCCCTTCCACTTGCGTGCGCCACCTGAGTCTCGGTGCTCCTCTACCGCGTCGTCCCTGCGGTGTGGATTCGAAGATTTTCCGGGCCGGGGCGTTGGTGTCCATCCGCTCTAGATGACCCAGCCATCGTAGACGTTGTGTTTTGACTCTTTTGGCTAGGTCGGTATCGCTGTACAGCCCGTACAGTTCGATGTTATATCTCCTCCTCCACTCTCCGTCTATGCAGACGGGACCGTAAATCGTCCGAAGAATTTTCCTCTCGAAGCAGCCTAAAGTGTTTTCATCCGCCTTTGACAGGGTCCATGCTTCTGCACCGTAAAGCAGGACTGGGATGATGAGGGTCTTATACATGGACACTTTAGTTGCTCGAGAGAGGGCTTTGCTACTCAATTGCCTTCTTGGCCCAAAGAAACAGCGATTGGCAAGAGTTATCCTTCGTTTGATTTCAGCGCTGGTGTCATTGTCTGAATTGATAGCGGAACCCAGGTAGACAAAGTCCCTAACTACCTCAAAGTTATAGCTGTCGATGGTGATGCTTTGTCCAAGACGTCGGTGTTGGGTGTCTTTTCTTGATGACAGCATATACTTGGTTTTGCCCTCATTGACTGCTAAACCCATATTCGCCGCTTCCGTCCCAATACTCACGAAGGCTTCACTGACATCACGCTTTGTTCTACCGATTATGTCAATGTCGTCTGCGTATGCAAGTAGTTGAACGGACTTTTGAAAGATTGTACCTCTGGTGTTGGCGCGAGAGTTCTGCACAATTCTCTCAAGTATGATGTTAAAGAAGTCGCATGACAGCGCGTCGCCTTGTCTAAATCCTTTTATGACATCAAAGGGGTCGGTGAGGTCTTTGCCGACCTTGACGGAACAGCGTGAGTTTTCCATCGTCATCCTGCACAGACTGACGAGTTTGGCAGGGATGCCAAAACTAGACATTGCGCTATATAGCTCGTCTCTATAGATGCTGTCATACGCGGCCTTGAAATCGATGAAGAGGTGGTGTGTATCGATTTGGAATTCCTGGGTTTTCTCCAAGATCTGCCGCAGTGTGAATATTTGATCGATGGTGGACTTTCCTGGCCTAAAGCCACACTGATATGTGCCTATCAGATTGTTGACAAACGGCTGCAGGCGTTCACACAGTACAGCAGAAAAGATCTTGTATGCGATGTTAAGAAGACTTATGCCTCTGTAGTTGGCACAACTCAGAGGGTCTCCTTCCTTTCTTTCCGCTGACGACACTAACGCTGAAATCAAAAGAAGGTCGACTCTTGCTAATCGCTGCTTCTTTGGGTTATTGCGCAGCGATGCCCTCTCTCGAGTAAGTGAAGTGTCCATTTATAAGATCCTCATCATCCCACTGCTGCTTAACGGTGCAGAAGCATGAGCCTTGTCCATGAACCTTGTCAAAGGCTTCAAGAGGAAATTTTTCGGGCTATTTATGGTTCCTTGCTTCGGTCGATGGTAGTGCAAAGACGGAGAATAGACGGGAAGATCTAAAATCTAACTGTGCGGGATACAAAGGCCCAGCCGTCGTCATCTAGAGTAGATGGACACCAACGTCCCAGCCTGGGACAATCTTCGAGTCCACCCCGCAGGAACTGTGCAGTAGACGAGCACAGGTGGCACACGCAAGTGGAACGGAACCTCAGCCAACTTTGTGTGCGAAAGTAGAGTCGGCTAGCAAGAGACAGAGATGGCTGTCGAAGCTTGTTGGCTAAGGCCCAGATCCACCCCTTACTGTAGCGCCGCCTTTAGTAAAGAAAAGAAGTAAGTAAGTAAGGAGAACTTGTATGCGAAGAAACTAACACGCGCATGCATACATTGTTGAGAAGATGGCCCTGGTTCACCTCGAGCTGTTGTGCCACTCTATTTATTTATTTTAGGTACAAGACTTTTAAGATGACTTGGGTCATCCTAGTAACCCATGGCACCATTTGTAGCTAGGGCCCGCGGGTTCAGCATCCAAGTGCTTGATGGTTTGGATCTTACGCTCGGCAGCGGACCAGGTCTAATCCGAAGAAAATACGCCTAGCAATGGTGACGCCTCCATTACAGAGGGCGGATATCTCATTATTAACGGAGAAGGAACTTGAACTGGTTGAGAAGGCTCAAAAATGTATCAGCTCAATGGAACTGTGGAAATGTTCTGGAACCACAGACTTTGCCTATGGTTGGAGGCACTCCCGCTTGTGTCTGTGCCATCCGGCTGGTGTCTTACAATTATGCCAAATTGGTCTCAGCGTAATTTTTGGATTTTGGAAGCGGCTTACGACCGGCTTCTCTGGGTAAACTCTGCAGAGTTTTGCACTGTACACGGAGTGGGTCTCTTCTGAGAACAATTTAGTCTTTATATGACAAAAGTAGAAGCTGCGTGCGGATAACTAGTGTCGAATCAAGTCCTTTTGATGTGTGCGTTGGACTTCGCTAAGGCTGGCTTTTGTCGCCTCTCTTTTTCAAAGCATTTATGAACTGGATGGTGAAGCGAAGTTTGTCTCGGAAAGGCATCAGGTTAAACCATCAGCTTTTCGTACATTATTTAGCTATCCTTGCATCGTTCGAGGAAAAGCTTCAGCGAGCACGAGATGGATTTGCGGCCATCTATTTTGATGCTGGGATATAGGTACGTGAAAAAATTGGAAAAGATGGAAGTTTTCCAATCCTGTGCAGTCTACTCTATGAACGAAAATTGAGTCCGATTGAAATAGATGAAAAAGGCTAATGTCTCGGGGTCATTTTTACGAAAGATGGGAGGAGTGATACTGAGTTACCCTGTAGGATTGGCCAAGCTAAAGCAGTAGTAAAGGAATTGCTCCGGCCGGTGATCCGCAAAGTCGAGTTTCTAGTAAAAGTTAAGGTCCCAGTTCTTAATTTATGGTTTTCAACCCTCATCTATGGTTATGGAATTTGAGAAAAGACCAAAAAAATTAGATCTCGGCTACAAGCCGCCCCAAATGAGATATCTGGGGTAAGTTGCTGGTGTTACTCGTAGGAATAGGATGAGACACCTCAGTTTTCGTTAAAATCCTTATGTTGAGCAGCTACTTCTCTAAATGGAACGGTAAATTCTTCAATGGTTTTGGCACATTGTTCGCATGCCTTCCGACAGACTCCCTAGACAGGTCATGCTAGCCGAGATCCGAGCGAGTGGCTCCCCGTTGTCGGTTTAAAAAACAGTTCTAAGATAAGTTCGACAACCTTTCCAAGACCGGCCTGGGGTTCACGCCTGGGGTTCTTGAGGTCGTGGCGTGACCGTTTTAAAGGACAATAAGTTACAGAAAATGAATGATGTTGATGATGAAGGTCTAAGAAAAACGCACCCGCCAACCTCAGCTTACCCTATTCTCAAAAATAAAAAAACCTTGAACTGCATCAACTATAGTTATCGAGGCATTATGCGGCGAGCACAAAGCAGCCTGGGCTTGGCCTCGGCCTGGCGTTTTCAACCATACGATTTCAGTGTTTCCTAACACAATGAAGCTAGGCTTCAAAATTTTTTTTGCAAAGAGAAAGAGTGCGTAAAGAGATATCGTAATGCTACGTATTGAGGGTCCGCAGCCCAGTTCGAGTTCAGAATTCAGATGTGCTCAACTTTTGCTTCGTGTAAAGCGACTGGGGGTTAATTCCGCGCGCACACACGAAGTCAATCAGTCTGCTGTCGCCCTTTGTTGGCTCGATAGTATGTTGGTGACACGGGTATGACGAGGAATTTCTGAGTGAGTCTACATTCCAGTTGAAATTGCTTATTTTTATGATTTAGTTGGAAATGAATGTTCCACATAATTATGTAAATTAGCTACCAGGGCTTTCGGCTTCATGTGCGTAGTTTTTAATTCATCGTGGCATACTTAGAGAGCGTAGTGATAGCACTAATAACCGCTCTCTCTCTCCATGAGCGCAATGTAGGGCAAAGCCGGTTCAAAGCCAACGTAACGTAACGGGGCGAAGCCGAAGCCTGAGGCTGCTTTGTGGTTCCAGCATTAGTCTCTTTCCCTTGCAGGAACATTTCTGCGTATTGGTTCAGCGCTAAACCTAGAAGAGTTCCCATCAGTTTGGCTTTTGGCCAGGAAAATCCATCACGGAGCAAATGCCCGGTGGCAGATTTATGGCACATCTTGGACAAAACGCAAGAATTTCAAGTTGATATTAACCACCCACATCTCGATTTTAAGACTTCACTTGACAGTATCCATAAAGATGTGCTAGCGAGACAACGTCGACTTTTGGGATTGCTACCGACACTTTTTATGTCAAAAAAAATTCTAGACAAAGTGACCGTCGAAATACAAAGAGTGATGGGGCAAGACCGGAATATCTGCGTATGAAACCAACATATTTCTCCCGCAAGTGTTATGCCTTGGGAAGAAGATGGGAGCTAGTTCCCCATTGGGGCAAACAACCCTTAAAGATTTTTAGAGAAAAACCATTACGGTGATACGAGTATTTGTCCTGTTTGCATAAGTGATGAGTGATGGAAGGGTTACAACGACAAACTGTACTGACTGGTACAGCAACGCCAGTTTAGCCTGGATAGCTTAAATCGTACGACTTCAATAGTTCGGCCAACATCGCGTAATGTTTGTAACCTTTGCATAGCGTGCAAAAACTGGAGGCAGCTAGGTGAGTACCTACAGAGCTGGCTAGAAAAGCGTTTCAGGCAGCTCAGGATGTAGCGCAATCTAAGATTGTTAAATGAATGTACAGGCGAGGCGGTATGAATGTACACTGCTTCGATGGAGTTTAATTGTTCAGAGACGGATTATATTAAAGGGATAACAAGGGAAGCAAATTTTCTCAGCTCTGGTTTTTCATAGTCTTATCACGGTCGCCCTTTTGCGTCCTTAAAATACAAATTTTGCTTAAATATGTGCTAGGTTAAGACATCTTCAAAGAAGGTACTGCCAAACTCCCCAATTCTACGATAAGTCTACACAAACCCATAAGAAAGGTTGTTCGTTGTAGGAATTTTCTAATTTGCGTTATATTGCACGAGTACGACAAAAAAATATAGTGACGTTTGCGATTATGCGAGCTCTATTCCCTTGAATTCCTTCCATTTTCTTTCGAAACCAAAATAGTGAAATAATCATGCCATTGTCATAACAGATCCTTGAAAAAAGCTTTTACATACTCCAAACTCCAGAGCACAGCGTAAAGTCTTATTGTTTATGGTAGCTCGCTACGAAAAGTCTTTCTGAAAATCCCCAAAAATCTCTGCATACTTATGGTTGCATACTAATTTATGTACCCCCCATCTCTACCCTTTTCAAAACAATATTATGTACACACACACAATAAAATTTCATGCATGCATATCTCCAAAATGAAAACTATTGCATTTCTCTAGACCCAGAATATTTGCTCACCGGAATTTGCATACCAATTTGGCAATGATTCCCCGCAACAATCACATGCAACACAAAATCCGCCCTCCCCTCAGAGGCATTCAGTTTATGTGGTATTTTTGTTTTTAACATTTGCATCTTGAAAGGAGTAAAAGAATTAAAAAATTCATGATCCACCCAAGCAGTGACATTAATGTCGCCAAGTTTTCTTTCTATGCTCTGTGCGTTTTGTGTCCTGGCATTCGTTTGTTTCCATTCAGAGTCTGCAACCAAAGGACAATTCTTTGCTTTGATTTTTGAATTTTAAACTGACAATATTAATAAAATTAAACACCAACTTCCCCGTAGTTTCCAACCCCCGTCGCGTCGCTAGTACACAGCGCCAACCATCCTCTTCGTGCTGGAATCTGGTTCGAGTGGGGCGCATAGTGACAAAGATATCCTTGTCTACAGTTACAATCCGTGGTTGGTTTTTACTGCATATAACAACCGTCAGCGTTACTGGCAAGCCCACACCCCATCCCGTGGAGCGGGGAGCCCATTTTAGTCATATTTATTTCTATGGTGTACACTTTTATGTCATTAAGAATAAATTTAAATTTGCCAGAGTCGAAAACAAGGACTTTGCCATCTAGCTGGGGCTCCCCATTCGAGCGCACAGCAAACAGAGAAAAGGATTAAAGAATGGAAGTGAAAATGCGAGAGAAAAATATGAGGATATGCATTGTGATTCTTATTCATTGCATCGCGAATTCCATCGCATTTACATTTTGCTCGAGGATCCCACAACCATCACGGCAGCAAGGATAATGGAGTCGAAATAAGAAAACCATAAGGAGAGAACATTCACTCGACACGGGATGTAGTCTCATCTTTTTCGTTTTCATCTCTTAGCGCCAACGTCAAGTCCTTGTGGTGTCTTGGCGATGTCTTCGGGACGTAAATTGCACTGAATGGGATGTGATCCTTTGTTGGTTTTTTTCTTCTTTTTTTTTGGTTCGTATCGTGTGGTCCTGGCTAAGAGGCGACTGTTGAAGAAATTTACTTAGTTATGCAATCTTTCCCGTTGGGTCCTTGCGCTACGTTTAATGGTCGTGGCGGTTGCGGCGGCGGCGGTGTGGTGTCCTGGCGCAAATTATAATTTGATTCGATAAGGACATGTTTCGGTTGTTGAATTATAATGAGAATGGGATGATACAGGACATTATGCATAGTTAATCGTTAGTAGTGTTACGCTCGACATAAATCGTAATTAATCTTGAGCTCTAAGTGACTGAGAGTCACTGAGTGCGGCAGTGAGGCGTTGCAAAATCAATGGTGAGAAAGAGAGTGGGGTGAATGGAATGGTGAGCCAAGTGTTTTGGGCACTTGAATGCATAACTCATTAATATCACGTCTGTCATTGACCTAGTCTGAGAGTCAGACCAACTTCTTCTTTTAAAGAAGCTCCATTCACACGACACGTTTTAAGGATTTAAATGAAAAAAAGGATCAAAAAATTAAATAGGAGTCGTCTCTCTCCAGGGGTTACTGGCTCCCACAATTGGGCGCCTCCCAAGGATGGGGGATGAGGGAACGCTCACCAGGTATGGTGGGTACCGGTATGGAAAATATTCGGCGCCGATCAAAACCAGTAACACAAGGAAAATCCCGGAGGGCTGCGAATGAAGATCCTTTAAGCTGGTAGTTTCACGGTTTAAAGTGAAGGAGACTCTGTGGGAAAAGCCAATGAAGTATCTGGGGAGCACTAAGGAATCAACAAGACATTAAAAAAAGTAAGGGGAACCCTTTTATTGAGAGAGCGGGTGTCAGAAGTGCACCACGTAAGCAGCTACCAAGGGACACAAAGTCTAAGCCCAGAGGTAAAATTCGCCAGTACAACATGGGTGCACCATTTGAAGGGAGGGCCATTTTCCGGAAATTTGAAACGGGAGTCGTTATTTCCTTGAAGTTTCCAGCAAGTGGCCTGTGTTGGATCGAAAATTACTTTTCTCTTCTATCTTTTCTTTCATCAAATTCTTTCCGCTCGCGGTGTGCTACACCTCTTAAGGGCAGTCATAACCCCTTAATCGCGAGCTTATTATAAAAAAAAAAAAAAAGCATTTGCAATCACAAATCAAGAAGTCGAAACCGTTGGACTACTCGGTGTGCAGGTTTGGTGTGCCTATGGAATTAAATTCCGATCAAGGACGAAACTTCAAGTCGAAAATACTTCAGGAAATATGCGCATCAAACTGGCTACAGAAGAAACGGACCACACCTTTATCACCGACAATCCAATGGAATGCTGGAGCAAGTCATTGAAGAAACATCCAGAACCCAAGTTGTAGACGAGAATCAACGGGATTGCGATCGGCGTATTCCCTAATTTTTTATGGCCTAGCGAAATGCGATTCTAATAGCACAAATGGGCATACTCCATCCGAAGTCCTATTTGGACGAACTAACAAGCTACACAGTGAGCCAAAACTCAGATTTTCTATTGAAGAACCATAATGCGAAGAGCAAGTAAGGTAGATCTCAGAGAAAGGACCAACGACATATACCAAAGGACCAGAAGCAAGTGGCCGCATTAAGACCAGATATGATGCAAAGGCAACAGCAGCGGAATTCAACGAGGGAGATATGGTATGGCCTTAAAACCCCCATCGAAAAAGGGAAAATCGCCCAGCTGCAGCAGGACAGGGAAGGTCTCTTCCAAGTATGCACGTAGTTGCTTAGTGGTAGCACGAGCAAATTATGTCGTCTTCCGAATTCAACGAGGGCCAAGAGCGAAAATGAAAGTTGTCCATTAGGATCGACTGGATGGTTACCAGGAAGCAATGATGATGATAATGAACAAAACTAAGAGGGGGATAATGTGATGTGGCGACAAATTTAATTCCGAATTCAACGAGGATCAAAATGAAAGTTGTCGATTAGGATCGATTAGATGGTTACCAGGAAGGAAGCAATGATGATGATGATGAACAAAACTAAGAGGGGGATAATGTGATGTGGCGGCAAATTTCATTCCGAATTCAACAAGGACCAAGAGCGAAAATGAAAGTTATCCATTAGGATCGACTGGATTGTTACCAGGAGCAATGATGATGATGATGAACAAAACTAAGAGGGGCATAATGTGATGTGGCGACAAATTTAATTCCGAATTCAACGAGGATCAAAATTAAAGTTGTCGATTAGGATCGATTAGATGGTTACCAGTGGGGTGCCGTGGCGTAGTGGTTAGTGTGTGTGCTTACTACGCCGGAGGTCTGGGTTCGAATCCTGCCATCGTCACCTGAAAAAAAAAAAAGACTTGTTCTTTTTCACGGTCGCCACCTCCGCGAGGGTTTGACAAGCCCTCCGAGAGTATTAATTGTCTTGAAAAACTTCTCAAAGTGCCGTTCGGATTCGGCAAAAAATTGTAGGTCCCCTTGTATGTAAAGAAATCAACACACCAGCATACATTGTTGAGAAGTTGGCCCTGGTTCACCTCGAGCTGTTGCGCCACTCTATTTATATTTTATTTATAGATGGTTACCAGGAAGGAAGCAATAATGATGATGATAAACAAAACTAAGAGGGGCATAATGTGATGTGGCGACAAATTCAATTCCGAATTCAACGAGGACCAAGAGCGAAAGTTACATGTTGTTGGTTTATGTGCATTATCTATGCAGAGAGCTCATGAAGGCTATTTGGACACCCGAGATGGAAGTGGGCTGTGGTGCAGATGGTAGCACCTATGACCGACAATCGGGAGGTCCTGGGTTCGAATCCGGGTCCAACCAATCATCTTTTTATTTTTTATTTATTGCCAACATGTCTTGTTAAGTAAATGAAAGTAAAAAAGAAAATGAAAGTTGTCGATTAGGATCGACTAGATGGTTACCAGGAAGAAAGCAACGATGAAGATGATGAACAAAACTAAGAGGGGGATAATGTGATGTGGTGAAAAATTGTGACGACCTACAAAATATGCATTATGTTCCCATCTTAAGGTGAAAAAGACTTCTGGCGCCCATTAAATCACTCACTAAACACACCCACAAATTGAACTGTTATTCCAGTCAGCTGACAGGAAACTAACAAAATTCGAATTTCGATATCATTTGGTTCATTTTGCATAAATATGCGGATAGCTGAGTTTGACTGTTTGTTTTGAATCTGGGAATATTGAAAGTAAAGAGCGGAAAGTAAAGCGCTTAGTTTCTACATAGTCAAATCCCAGTTTGTATGAGCTTGCCTAAGCGGGCTTAATGATCTGACGAGGACCAATAAAGTGACCCCCTATTGGTTACCTATTGGTAAGGTCCCTTAAATCCTAATCTTAACCTATTGGTTAAGATTAGGATTTAAGGGACCTGAACCTTTTTGAGCAATAGTGGAGCACACCCTTGGGGAAGAACTCAGGAAAACGGAGGATGTTATTTGAAGAAATGGGAGAGCTTTCAAGGCCTATGGCAAGCTTAGAAACTTCTAGGAAACTACAACCAGAGTAGATTCAAGGCGTGTAGTTAAAATAACCTATGTACTCTTACAGGATTCCTAGCGGGCCATTGTAGGCTCATGGAAAACTTCTATAACGGAGGAACTCTTCTACAGACTTTGCGATGAAGTAAATGTGACTCCGGAAGACATTCTGGAAACCTGTGGGGCTCTAAACCATAAAAGGATTTGATGTCTGGGTAAATACCAGCTTGTTAGTGAAGAATGCAATACACACACACCAAACATGGTTAAGAAGTTAGCCCTGGTCCACTCCAAGCTGTGGCGCTACTCTATTTAATTATTTTAATACCAGTTACCAGATAGAGAGGTACAGACCTTAGACCCAGTTCTCATTCTCAGATTTCTAAGGGAAACTGAGAGAGGCCTCTAAGGCGATTTCTCTTAGAAAATCTAGACCAAACATGAGCACACACTCCATATAATCTAGGGCTGTGGGAGATTAAACTAAATAAGTCCCCAAATGAAAAATTAAATAAACCCCCAAAATTTGTTTGAAGTTAAAGATTTTTTTCATATGAAATAAACCCCCAAAATTTTGGACTTATTTTATGGGTTTTGGGCGCTTATGGCACATGCTTTTCAATACTGAATCGTGAAACTGGTGTGGAATACAGAAAAAAATTGTTCTTTCCTCGTACACCCAAAAGGAATCGTGATCATGTAAAGGTTCTTTTGAACACCGAATTAGTTTGGTGTCGGCACCGAACTCAAAACTGGAGGTAGAAGATGCTCAATAAAACTTACTTAATATTTCAAACTCAAAGCTAATTTGTATAGGCCACGCCCCCAAAAGTGGGTCTGGGCAAAAAATTAGAATCAATTAATTGTTGTTTCGTTAGATTCATCCCAAAATGCGTTTAAACCGAAAATTATATCAGAAAAACAGTTTTTTCCTAAAAACGCCCCCTAAAAGTGGGCGGAGCTCAAAACTTTGTATGGACCAAACTTTAAAAATAGTAATATCTTCAATATTTGTCATATATTTTTTTTCGATTTGAAGTCAACTTTTCGAAAAATCGGGTTTTTAAAGATCTAACATGTCAAAAGTGGGCATGGTCTATATTTTGGGCGGTCCAATTTTTGCCTTGTTAAAGGGCTTGGGGCAATATTGCTCAGTACCGAAATTTAAGTTCCTACGACTTGTCTAACTTGAGCAAAAGGCATTTTGAAAGAAAATGTGAAATAAAGGTTGTCTCACATTGAAGCCAGTAGTGGGCGTGGTCGTTGACGGATTAAGACCAATTTCACACTTTGTCTGTGTAGCAGAAGATCCAAGCCGTGTAACAGGTTTCAGCTCTCTAGCTTGATTTTGAAGTCCTAAAACCTTCACACATACAGATGGACGGACGAACGGACATGGCTTAATCGGTTCACCTGTCGGTCTCGATCATATCTCTGAAAGGTCTTAAGGGTCTAGAGTGATTATTTCACTGTGTTACAAACTTTGCATTAAAATTAATAATTCCCTCTGTCGGGTACATAAATTAAACAAAATTAAGTCACCGCAATTTGACACAACGTGATGACTGCACCGGTGCAGTATTTGCCGTTCTGTACACAATGAAACCGAGTGTACACCATGCTAGAATTGTCGCAAACACCGAATTAATTTGACACCTCGGTGTGGCCACTACAGTACGCCATTACAGTACGTTCGCACCAACGCCTCAATTAAAAATTTAGTGATAAAGATTTTGAAATCCAATTTAGCTGTTTATACTGGAGTTTTAACGATTCAAATGAAAATCGAGGTCAAAATCGGAAACTTCAAGTACTCCATACAGCTAAAATTGTCGTTATTATTATTACTTATTTTTTTGTCCTTCAACTATGTCCCCAGAGCATTTTAATCGATTTAAGTCAATTTATACCATGTCTCCACCGAGCACTAATCCTCGATTAATATAAATCTTCATGAAATCCTCTACAAATCACGCGATTTACCATACAAATTAAAATAATCTCGGCAAGCGATTAAAAATAAATCCCCTCATAAATCCCATTCACCCTATTCACAAACCTATTTTCTGCACCTTTATAACAGTTTGAGAATCAAAAAAGGAAACTGAAACTGTCCCTGTGCGACAGATCTGTCACAAGTACGTTTTCTATTGTGACTTTTACTGAAGAAATCGTTTTTCGCTCTGGGAAATGACATCGCCACTCTCTTTTGAGAGCCAAAATGACAGAGTTTTCGTGTCAAATTAATCCTATATTTGTCCGGTGGAGCCACTTTAGGATTAACTTTTAATCGTCTCCCGCTAATGTTCTTTTAATTGTCGGTGGAGAAAAAACAAAACGTTTTGTTTGAGTATTTTCTGTCAACTTCCTTAAATTCTCTTAAAAGTAAGAGATTCGGAAGTTCGAGAGGCTTTTTTCAATTCGACAAACTTTTAAATGCCCAGCCGAAATTCAGAATTTAACTGAAATTTCACATTTATAAATCCTGAAAATTTGAATGTTGAATTTAGTTTGAGTGCTGAAATAAGGTGCGGTGTAAACGTACTATTATTGCATACTACAAATTGGGGTTTTTTCCATTATGAAAAGGGTCCCCAAATTCTGCTATGAAAGAAGTACTCACAATTTTTTTTGCAGGATTCATGGGGGATTTATTTTATGCAAATTTGGGGGGTTATTTCATACTCTTTTGAGGACTTCTTTCATCTTCGATTTGGGGTGTAATTTTACAGTGAAACATTTTTCATTTTTTCGTTGGGGGGTTATTTCCTGGAGTATTGGGAATATTTCTGGGAATATTACTTCGAAAGTTTAGAAAAAGTAGACCGCACAAACTTTAACCCTGGCCGCCTTGGCTTTTACAGGGAAATTGCCTGTGTCACGAGGGATAATGTTTAGGTTGTTTTTGCCTTTTGAATGTTAAGTTCAACTGGTTCCCCGGGATCCCTGGGGTGCACCAAAACGGGCCCATCGTTTTGGTTTATCCACACCCCTGTTTAACCTAACCTAACCTATTTCCTGGAGCAATAATCTAGTAGGTACTTAATCAAAGTGCGAGGTGAGTGTCTTGTACTGACTTCTTTAAACCTGGGCTGGAAGATACCGTCATCAACTGATCTTGGGCTTTTTTTCTTAAACATTACTTTTTCCCGATCAGGCCTGCAAAGTAGCTGCTGGAAATACTGCCTTAAAATATTCTTCATTCCATGCAAATTTTTAACAAGAACTCTTAAAGGGCTTTAAAGCTTTTTGTCTATTTTATGGAAAAAATTTTTGATTCCTGAAGTGTGGCACATAGAGTCATCAGGAGTAGAAATTTTGGCCACTGACAAACTGCTTTCCACAGCCCGCGGACAAATCCTGGACCCTATTTTTAGCGTTCCGTCCAAATATGGAAAAAGGACCTCATATAGTATCGCTACATTGTCCGTCCGTCCGTCCAATAGCGTTATAGCTTCTGTACGGTAAGTCGTAGAAAGACAATATTTTGTTGTGATTTTAAACTACGGAAAGAGTCAGTGAATATAATGAGGGCAATTTTCTTTTGAGCAGTAATAATGGTTCATTTGAATTTCATGAGAAAATGCGGATCAAACGTTTTTCAATACTTTTTTTTAGAAGTTAAGCAGGCAAGAACAAGAAAAGCGAAGCTTTAGTTAAAGAGATACTAAACTTTAATGAAAAAATTCAATTTTTTGAAAATATTGAAAAGTTTCTAATAAAGGAAGAGTTAAAAATGGGTGACGTTTTTCAACGTGTTTGAGGCCATAACTTTTGAGCCGCTAAGTGCAACAGAAGGTTAACCAAATGCTAGGTTTAGTTCAAAAATAGAAAAGCATTTTAAAAAAATTTTTTCCCCCTTCGGGATTAGAATATACCCGAGGTAAAGTATGCCTGTCGTAAGAGGCGACTAAAATCCATCCTCCGTATGCCGAGCGCGTAGCGCATACAAACTATGCAATGGACAAAACAAAAGATTTTATTACCCCAGGTGGCAATCCAGTTTCACTGGCAAATCCACCCTCTTCGGAGGTAGGCTCTACGGATTCTGGGGAGAGCCATTTATTGCTTATAAGTCCCTTTTTGAAAAAATCAAGGGTGCCTCGATCTCCACCAGCTGGATCGAAGGTCTCCGGGAAAGGAAGTCCGCCGGTTAATCAGGACTCAGAGAAAATTAAATGCTTTGAAGCGGAAAACAACGAACTCCGTGCTAAGCTTAATGAAATGGAACGTCTCTACCATGAGCTTAAAAGCGAAGTAGATTCGTTACGTAAAGAAAATGAAGCCTTAAGGAACCCCCGTGGTATTATAGTATGCGAGGAAACGCCGAAACGTCAATGTGAATACCAGACGGACGAGGAAGAACTTGCACGCGAAACGAATCCGGTCTTTAGGAAAAGGCTTACCAAGAAACTAAAGGCCGGTTCTTCACCCGAAGTAGAAACCGTGCAGCAAAAAGAAGAAACACCAGTCGTATCAAACAAAGCGACAGGAATACCCCAAGAAAAAAACCGCCGACCACCTGCAATAAATGTCGTTGGGATCGCGGACTACGGAAAGTTGCGAAACATCCTTAAAAATACTCTTGGGACGAAATATAACTTAACACCACTTCGGAACAACGTATGGAAAGTTAACGTCGATGAAGGCCCAAGCCTAAAACCTCCTAAAGTAGATAAGCCAAAAACCCCTAAGTCGACAAGGGATAAGGGTTTGATTAAAGGCAAAATTCAAAACGCACAAGAAAACGTCGCTGGTCCTCCTACCGGAGTCAAAAGGGAGAATCCACACTTGTTGGTCCAAGATCAAGTCGCGTCACGTGAAAGTAAGCCACAATTGGCCGCATCAGATTCGGTCTCTTAAATTCTAGGCATGATTTTAGAAAAGCTTGAGCAACAGACGAAACATAGTCAAGTAATATTCAACAAATTGAGTGAGCTCGAGTTGAAACCTCGAAAAGCATTTAATAAAAAATCATGAATATGGGAAAGTCAATCAAAATAATTACATGGAATGCAAACGGCCTTTTGCAAAAAATTGACGAACCAGAAGTATTCCTACGGAAGAATAATGTAGACATATGCCTGATTTCGGAAACCCACTTTAAAAAGGGTTCAGCACGCAAAATAAAAGGTTACATTGACTATCACGCGCATCATCCTTCAGAAAATTCGAGAGGTGGATCCCCTCTCTACATTAAAGACTGCATTAAGCACTCCAAAAACGAAGAAATAGAACTTGACTCTATGCAAATAACCTCAGTCTCAGTAAAATTAAGTCACATAAATTACAACATCGCGACGAGCTATTTTCCTCCGCAGTATCGGCTGGCAGATGAAGATCTTGCTCTGCTCTTTGATTCACTTGGGTCAACCTTTATCATCGGCGGGGACTTTAACGCGAAAAATACTTTTTGGGGCTCACGGTGCAATTCAACAAGAGGCAGAGTCCTCTTTAAAGCAAGTACAAAACGCGGCGTGGTCTTCTTATCGACGGGAAAGCCAACATATTGGCCAGTCGACAGAAATAAAATACCTGATCTCGTCGACTTCTTTATCGCCAAGGGGTACCTCGTTACCTTACGAACGTAGAAGAACGCTTTGATCTCTGTTCAGATCACTCGGCAGTTCTTTTGAAAATCGGCGGAAGCCTAGCGAAAAAGAATAGAGCGCCTAGATTAACTAACTGCAACACCGACTGGGACGGCTTTAGAAAATACTGCAAAGAAAACATAGCTTTAAGTGTACCGCTCAAAACGCCACTTGAAATAGAAGACGAACTAGATAAGCTCGTGAGAGTTAGTCAAAGCGCTGCGTGGAACAACACTTCTTTTCGGAGGTCCGAATTTTCGAACAGCGGAACAATATACCCGCGAGAAATAGAAGGGCTAATACGCGAAAAGAGGAGAGCGCGCAAGAGATGGCAACGTTCGCGAGCACCCCCGGATAAGACCATCTTGGACCACCTTTCTAACAAACTGAAGCACGAACTTCAAGATTTTAAAAGTCGCGAGACTACTGCTTACTTCGAAAGTTTGACTGCCGATAAAGGTTCGAACTACTCTGTTTGGAAAGCAGTCAAGTCCGTTAAGAAGCCTATAGCACACTCTGCGCCATTAAGAAGAGCCAACGGCGAATGGACAAGAGAAGACAAAGAAAAAGCGGATTTATTTGCAGATTACCTAGAAGAAACATTCAAACCGTTTGACGGGGAACCGTTGGTCGAGGAGCTCAATCCTTATGCGGTACAAGATAATTATAGAATAAAAACCGTGTCATTGGCTGAACTTAGTCAAACGATAAATAACCTGAAAAACAACAAAGTCCCTGGCTACGACTTAATTACTACCGAAATTCTAAAGGAGCTACCGAAAAAAGCTTTGGTCAAGCTACTCTATATCATTAACGCTTCCATGAGAGTTTTATACGTTCCAAGGCAATGGAAAGTGGCCGAGGTCATAATGGTTCCGAAACCAGGAAAATGTCCGATCGACAAAAAGTCATACAGACCTATTTCGCTACTGCCGATAATAGCTAAGGCGTTCGAGAAACTGTTGCTTAAAAGGTTGCAACCAATCATTGAAGAAAGACGATTGATTCCGGATCACCAATTCGGATTTAGAAAAAAACATTCAACAATCGACCAGGTCTATCGAATAACAAACGAAATCGAAAAAGCTCTGGAAGCGAAAAAGATATGTACTAGCGCTTTTCTCGACGTTTCGCAAGCCTTCGACAAGGTGTGGCACGAAGGCCTGAAGTACAAGTTAAGGCTTAGCTTACCAGAAAAACTCTATAGAATCTTAGAGTCTTACCTTAAAGACAGAATCTTTCGCGTAAGGTACGAAAATGAGTACTCGGAATTCAAAGAGATAAATGCCGGTGTCCCGCAAGGAACCGTTCTCGGGCCAATATTATTTTTGCTCTATACAAGAGACATACCCCACGATGAGGGAACAATTTTAGCTACGTTCGCAGACGACACTGCTATTCTCGCTATTGATACGACAGTTGAATTATCAACAGGGAAACTCCAGCGCGCTTTAGACAAAATATGCGACTGGACGAAGATCTGGCAAGTCGTCCTTAACGAGACTAAGTCAACGCATGTTAACTTTACTTATAAAAAGATAAACAACAAACCTTTATTCATTAACTCGGTACAAATCCCGTACTCAAATGAAGCGAAATACCTAGGAATGACTCTAGACGCAAAACTTAAATGGAAGCCGCACGTTAAAAAGAAACGCGACGAGCTCGAAATCAAGTTAAGAGAAATGAATTAGCTTATCGGGAGATTTTCGAAACTTAGCATATATAACAAAAAACCATCTTGGACGTACGGTATACAACTCTGGGGTTGTACTAGATCTATTTTAGAAACTTTTCAAAATAAGACACTCAGAGCAATCGTTAATGCTCCATGGTACATAAGAAATAGCGATCTACACCGAGATCTAGGAATCGCAACCGAGTCTGACGAGGTAACAAACTTTGCTCGCAAACTTAGTACTCGTCTTCGCGGAAACTGCAACAATGAAATTATCCGAACTTTGGATCAGACAAATCTAACGCGTCGACTACAACGAATGAGACCGTTGGATCTAGCAGCATAAGATGAAACCGCATAAATTGACGATATTGTAGGTGCTTTCGTTGGAAGGCAGCCTGCCACACGCGATTACAGAAGCTTGAACTACTTGTTAAGGAAACTTAGTCGTAGTCTGACGGAAAATGGGAGATTTTTTAGTGAGTAAGAATCTCACACTACTGTGAGCACGCGCGGCCGGTCCTCGTAGTGCCTATGAAGGTTTTTCCTACCCACGAAAAAAAAAAAAAAAAAAATTTCAAAAAATATTTTTTTTAAATCTTCTTGTATCTTAACGGTAAAAGCGATCTTGTTCAGATTTAGTTAAAGTACAAGGCGTACATAAGGAAAGCAAGCTGCGTTAAAAAGTTTTCAAATCGCCGTTTTTAACCTAAGGTTTTCGACGGTCTTTTCTTAATTTAAGAATTCGAAATTTTTTTTAATTTAAGAATTAATTTAAGAAAAAACATGCTTTATGTTTTTTTTTTTTTTCCTAGGCTCATTTGTCAACTTTTTCCAAAATCACTTGACGAGCTTTCAAAGGTCATCTGAGCAGCTTCCAGTTTATGTGTATGCAAGGCAAATCAGTTTCATATCAAGACGTCAAACGTCCTGAAGTTTAACTCGCACTTACAAGCCGTACACGCCTAGCAGAAGTCCTTTGACTTAAAAGGAATCCTACACCTACTCCTTTTTGCTCTTCAGAGGGCCTCCACTGCATACATTTTTTAACACTCAACCCACATTGCTTTGAAAACCTGCAGAAGGCACTGTTTTCGACCTCTCATCCCAAATTAAATTACATCAACCTACTCAAACCTTGAGCCAACTGCGAGCACATAAAAAAACTTGAACTCATGACACAAATTAGTGCAGCAGAAAGCATTTCATTTGCCAACACACTAACGTTTAAATTTCAGTATTGTTTCCAACACATAATTTTTTAATTTCATTCCCCCCCGCCCCTTTTGCCTTCTTCATTAGAAGAACACTAGAAGCTCTGGCAGTCGTGTATACCTACTCTCCATCAGAAGGGTGCAAAAAACTTTGGTGTGCCCAAAAACGCGTGCTGGCTGCCGTCAGTCACAGAAAAAAAGGCACAAGGATAAGGATAATTTTTGTACTTATCCCAGTTTTAACTGTAAAGCGGATCATCTTATCTTACCCAGCCAGAAGGACTACAAAAGCAAGTCTAAAACAATGAAAAACAAAAGAATATGAAATTTATATGACAACCACTTCGTTTTCGGAACAAAAACACGAAAAGGACAAAAACAAAATAAGCAAAGCAAAGAAAAAACCGAAACGTATTCAACTCCACGTTGACTTCGGATTGTGTGCATTCTCCATCACCCCGGCCCGGTGTAGGAGAAACTTACTCCAAGGAAGCCAACAGAAATGCATTTGCACAAGGAAAACAAAAAGTGGTATAGGAACATCCAGAGCCAGGACACCCCAGCCCAACCGTCAGTGGACAGGATCATTTTAGAGAATAGCCGTTAGTTTATTTTTAGTCTCTTTTCTCAGTAATATTATTTCTCTCTATGTATGTGGGCATCTTTTATTTATACTCGCAAGTTGGTTGTTGTTTTTTTTTCTATTCTGTTATCCTTCTTTCTGTTGTTTCTCGCTATTTTTGGAGGACAAACCGTCGACTACAAGTGCAATGTACACTCCCAGTTTTCAACACACACTTTAGGGTTGGGTTGAAAAACAAAAATTAATTTAGAACAATGACCTTTTTCGTTGTATCCTTTTTTTCCATTGCAGACGGTGATTTTTCTCTTCCCATTTTTCGTTTTTCGTTATCACTTGACTCTCAGGAGTTTTATATAAATTTTTCATATCGAAACAATGTAAGGAATGCCAAGAAGTCAAACCGAGTTTTGTTGATGATATCAAAGAAAAAATAAAAACTGTTGACTTACATTGTTTATAAGATAAGTGAGGTCGTACATACCTGAAAGAAAAATGAAAGAAAAAAAATGTTTGTTAAAAAAGAATCTATCTCATGTAGGTTGGATAATTTAATTTGTTTCGGTATTTGCTGAGGCAAGGACAAATTTAATTTATTGCTGGGAACTGCCGGATGTTTTGCGGAATTATATTATGAAGAACTATTTTGAAATAAAATATCTGCTGCCCGTAGTGATGTACCTAAGCATTTCGCTTCGCATAAAAGAAAACAGTAGGTAGGTTGTTTTTTATTTTTTAGACAGGCAGTAAGAAATGTTTTTTAATTGGAAATAAAACACATAAAAAAACATTTATTTGTATGATGGAAGCCTTATTCTTTCGAACAGTGTTTGACAGCTACTTTTAAAATGATTGGACAATTTCAAGGATGTTTCTGCTCCAGTGGCCACAAAGTCGATCCACTGTATTCTTGAATGCGGCCGGTGCAAGGATTTCGGACGGCCCATTGGCGGTATATATGAAACACTGGACAGGTCGGTGAAAGCCTCACCAACTGAAACAAGCAAGTTCCTTAAGCCAGACATCTTACTTCCTCTTCTATTGAACCGAAAAGCAAAAAAAAAACGGCCCAAGCTAGTTTAGAGCCCAGGAAGCCTATAGATCTCTGTACACCGACTCCAATTGAAGAGTTGGTACCACTTTCAATGTTTGTAGTATACTAAGGGCCGAAAACCGGATTCTCCCACGCGTACTAGAAAGAGTACAGAAAACGCAAAATTTTTTGGCGCTGACAATGTGCGCTGGAGCTGTGAACATTTTAAAGATGCTGCATCAGCGGACAAAACTTTGTCGATGAAAATAGCTGTTAAGATCGTTGCGCTTCCATTTTACTTTATCAACTCAATCTGAAGAACTGTTGGGGCTGCTACTGTCTTATACTTTGAAACTGCATGAGTTGATCCAGGTAGGAGAACCACGCTAAATGCTTCAGCAATAGTCAGCGATTATTGATTTCCCAACAACTTTGGTAATGCTCTTCCTTAATGCAAATATCCTAAACGGTATCCTTGCTCTTCGTTTAAGTTATCCAGATTTTCACTAAAACTATCTAAATGACAAAAGAGCAAATGTAACATTATTTAAATTGTTTCAGTTTTTCACTTTTCATTATAAAATTTAATGTCGTATGGCTTGTCCGCTCGCTAATATAAGCAACGACACGTTCGGTTAGCTTTTTAATTAAAGAATTATCGACCGATAAGCTAAACCCAAATCCACACCAAACAGCGACTTTTTCGGGATGTCCCTTGATCTCATGCGGATTTGTATCGTACCAAACGCGACAATTTACGAAGACAATTTAATTTACTCAGGTCCATACAATGAGCCTCGTCGCTGGAGTTGTAGTTTTTCAACCCATCCTGCCACCGTCACCTGGAAAAAAAAGACTTGTTCTTTTTCACGGTCCCCACCTCCGCGAGGGTTTGACAAGCCCTCCGAGAGTATTAATTGTCTTGAAAAACTTCTCAAAGTGCCGTTCGGATTCGGCAAAAAATTGTAGGTCCCCCTGTATGTAAAGAAATTAACACACCAGCATACATTGTTGAGAAGTAGGCCCTGGGTTCACCTCGAGCTGTTGCGCCACTCTATTTATTTAATTTTTTAGGAAGGAAGGGCATCTTTGGTCGTACTGTCGGAAAGCATAGCCTGCACGACAAGACCTCCGATAACGGATTCAGGCTGATCGACTTTGCTGCGGGGCGACACGTTGTGGTAGCTAGTACACAGTTCCCGCATCTCAATATTCAGGGACATGGAGATCTCCCGATCAATCAAGGCACTCCTCCAGTATCATGGATGTCCGAACTTTCCGAGGGGCCAACATTGACTCGGATCACTACCTTGTTGTAGCCAAGGTACGGCTGCGGATATCCCGACCAGCGCCAAGTAATGGAAATACTGTGAGGAAGTTTGACGTCGGCCGACTACAATCGCAAGAGATCGCAGGTCCTTCTCCAACCGAGTCTCTCAAAACCTTCTACGAAGTCCTATGCAGCCAGCATCAAGCATTGATAGCCAGTAGCAACATTGCCAAAATGCCATTAGAGACGCCGCCTCTGAAGTGCTGGGTTTCACACGGCCACCACAACGAAACCCCTGGTTTGACGATGAATGCCGGCAAGCACACGCAGCTAAACAGGAAGCATATAAAGCGGCGCTTCAACAGAAGGACTTGAGCTGCTCGCAAGCTCTACGAGCAGAGAAGGAGAGAGGAACACCGGCTTCTCCGAAGGAAAAAGAGAGAGCACGAGAAGCGCGCGGTTGAAGAGATAGAGAGATGTTACAACAAGAATGAGGTTAGAATGTTTTACCAAAGGATCAAAACGTCCTGCCAAGGGTATAAACTTCGAACTGAAGCCTGTAAGGACCATCAAGGGAACATCGTTGTAGAATCGCAGTCGGTGCTGGGGATTTGGAAAGACCACTTCTGCAGACTGTATAACGGCGAGGACGAACCAAATACCGCTGTCAGGCAGAACGAACCATTCAACCCGGGCGAAGACGTTACCGACGAAGCATACGAACGATACCGCCCACCCGACCTGGAGGAGGTGAAAGCAGCTGTGTCTAAGCTCAAGTGAAACAAAGCAGCCAGAGCAGACGTCCTAGCTGCCGAACTTTTTAAATCCGCTGGCGATGCACCAGCTCATCTGCAAGATATGGTCGGAAGAAAGCATGCCCGACGAATGGAACCTCAGCATTGTTTGCCCGATCCTGAAGAAAGGAGACCCTCTGAGTTGTGCCAACTACAGAGGCATAAGTCTTCTTAACATCGCATACAAGATCTTTTCTGCTGTACTGTGTGAACGCCTGAAGCCGTTTGTCAACAATCTGATAGGCACATATCAGTGTGGCTTTAGGCCAGGAAAGTCCACCATCGATCAAATTTTCACACTGCGGCAGATCTTGGAGAAAACCCAGGAATTCCAAATCGATACACACCACCTCTTCATCGATTTCAAGGCCGCGTACGACAGCATCTATAGAGACGAGCTATATAGCGCAATGTCTAGTTTCACCTTTAGACATTTGTCGTCAAAATATCCTTCTGCTGCTGCTATACGAGATGGTTTTTTGTGAGGTCATCGATTTATGGTGCTGGATTATGTTCCACCAGACTCAGAAGCTCGTTGTTCAATTTATTTTTAAGTGAAGAACTTTTTTTTTTGCAAATCAGCTTTGAGAGAAGTAACAACAGCTTTGAGTATTCAATGAAAATGTATTTCCAAAACTAAAACATGCGTTGGCTCGTTATGCGTTTGCACTTAATGCATTTCCACCCTCAGCATCTGACAGCAGCCACTCTTACTGCATTACCTCTGCCATTTGCTGAAGATGTGACGTCCCGCACACTCGCTGTCAAAACTCTCGCACCTCAACTTGTTACTCTTGTCGAAATTCAATGTTTTATTTGCGGTTTTTTGTTTTTGACCACTCACAGCGCTTTTAAGTTTGGCTTTCTAACTTCGATGTCTGTTCTTAGCTTTAAGCATGTGTTTTCTCCGGTTGCGTGCATCGTCGGTGTAGTCAATGTGGATAATAACTTTTGTTGCTATAAGTTTTGAAGTGTTGTTTAAGATGCGTGCAACGTCATCTTCTTTCTGTGTTGTTTTACCATGACGTTTTGGCAATGTTATTGCTTGGTCTCATGGCTCGCACTTCCTTCTATTCGGGAACTGCAGACACAGGCTCTCAGGCTTTTCCGTCAAGTTGTCACCGGTCCCGCTGGACTCTTCATAGCCATCGACCTCTTTTCTTTCCAGCAATTTTACTTTTTTGCCCAAAAGCTTGTGTCGCAGCGTTGCGTTGTCGTTTCGAAGAGTTTGAATCTTGGTGGACGTTCCTTCTACATACGTTTTGGTTTTGACGTTTCTGAGCTTATCGCGATGCAAAGCTGCCATTGAGTTCTGAAAAACACACTGAGGTTCCAAATCGACATATGTAAGCCAACTGCATTTTGTTGTAAATTGTTCGCCTCTGGTGACGTTTCAACCGTACGCCACTGGTTATCATTCACACCCCCGTCGTTGAACAGCTTAATCCGGGGGCATCCTTTGTCAGTGCAGGTTTTTTTTGTGGCAAGAAAAAATCGAGAAAAGAGACATTCAGCAGGGAAGGGAACTTCAGCCCGTCCTTTGAATTAGAAATGAAAATTTCAAAAATATTAATAAAAAGCTTTTTTGCCTTTCTAAAATTACTTTTCATAATAGCGCAAATGAAAGCTCGCACTGTTACGAAGACTGTCATTACCTTTGTATGACAGTCAATATAGGGCAGAATTTTTTTTTAATGTTTGTTTCGCATAGAGATCGACGAACGAATCCATTAAATCTTTTTCTAGATTAGCAAGTAATTTAGTGGGGTGCCGTGGCGTAGTGGTTAGTGTGTGTGCTTACTACGCCGGAGGTCTGGGTCCCCTTGTATGTAAAGAAATTAACACACCAGCATACATTGTTGAGAAGTTGGCCCTGGTTCACCTCGAGCTGTTGCGCCACTCTATATATATATATAAGTAATTTAGTAGATTATTTCTATGTTTTTTTTTTGTAGACCCTGCAGCCATCCTGATCGGTTCAGTTTCTCCCAATTGTGGCACCCTTGTTCGCTTACGTCAAACTTAATTGCCATGTCAGACAAAAACAAAATTTAGTTGGTTGTGACGAATAAGTTGCCCATTTTATTAGGCAGCAAGAATGCCAACTCCACATAGTAAACACGTCCGTCATCCTCTTGAGGATGTGGCAGCAATAATCAACGTCAAGGTCACTGCCAAGAAACTACTCCGTTTCATTCCTAATCTCGACATAAAAATCCCCTTTCCAGTGCTGTATCCTTCATTTAAAATGCAAAAGCAAAGCACACGAAATATGAAACAAATGTTGCGTATACGCCACCGAAAATAGTAAAAATACAAAAAAAAAATCCCCCCAAAGAACTTGTACGCACGAGTATATCCTTCATTTCGCAGTCATTTAAAAAGTTAATGACCCACAAATTACATCCCATAAGGACATGAAAAAAGGCCACATAACCACATGATTAAATCACCGCCTTGGGATAAGGCGTGAAACTCGCAATTACCTCCTTGTGGTGGAAATCTCTACAGCCCATTAAAAGCGCTCCTCGCGAGGTCCTCGGGAAAATGTTCATCTGCCACAAATAGCGTTCCCCCATTAATTTAAATTCACTGTCGCTGATGTGACGCCCGATTTGTATGTGTGTGTATAGCGCCACACAGCCACACGAGATAGATTGCAATTTTTCCATGCAATTAAGCTCTCGCAACCACAAGGATGCATTGACACAAACTTCGATTTCGAAGCCATAATTACTACCCCGTTAGAGAGTGTCACTATCTGCTGCCATCCTTTCAACCTGTCACCGGGAATTGAGTCTATATTGGGCTAGAGTGGTGCGCGAGCGGAGTGTATCACCGGATAAATTACGTTTAACTTTGCATTTGATTCGATTTGGAACACGTCGTCGTCGTCGGTCCTTCCTGGGGCACATTTCGATTTTCGTTTCAAATTTTCGTCTGCACATAGTTGTGCTTTTATTTTTGGCTGTGTGCGCGGTGTCACAGGATGTGCACGAGCACATACGTATATAGCCTTGAGTAAAAATGGATTTTTGCCCCCTGCTCATTTTCAAAATCACAGATAAAGCTGTAAGTGTTGAACTCGCAGAGGAAGGAATTTTTAAGCGAAAAATAAGGAAAGAAAAAGAAAGCGAGCAAAACATGATTGGTGAGCGATAATTTAATTTCCTTGGAAGTTCGATTTCTCACACCCTTCGGGGTGTGAATTTCAATTTTTTATTTTAATCGAATATCCTGCGGGAATTGATTTCCGTCTTAGTGCTTTTAGCGTATAGTATGGGCGGGTGGTTAAGAGTGGAAATCCTTAAATAAGAAAGGATATTGTGATTGGAGGAAGGCGAAACACAACGCCGGACCGGAAAGGTCGCGGATCCTGAAGCGGCTGACAGTCCTCCTCAATTACGCCAAAGCAAACACCAGAGTAAGTAGGACGACTACAATGTGATGGCAGAAGGGAAAGTTTTTACAATGGCGATTAAGGGGCTTCTTGGAAGAATAGGGATCAGAGTATTCACTTGAGATTCGGTCTCCATCCCAATGAGATTTACTATCTGCTAAGCGGGAATGAATGTAAATGAATACATTTTCCACCAGAGCTGCATTCGTCTTCTGAGTGGCTTTTCCAAGAATCTTGCTTTGTGCTTATTTAATTTTGTCATTCAGGAGCAGGACGACGGATTACAAAGTACATGCTTGATTGTGAATGTTGGAAATTGGCTGGTTGAAGTTGTTGTGACAGTGAATTCGGTTTGAATTGTTGCAGGGGTCTGCTGGGAAGAGTAGTTGACAAAAGGAGCATAGAATTATTATTTCTTAAGTAGGTAAAAAGACTTGTTGACCTTTTTTAATTAGTTGTTGTGCTTAAGAGTCGAAGAACGAACAGGAAAGTACAAATTGCTCAAAGAACCGAAGGAAATGGAGCAGTGGTATAAATTTTCATAAGTTACCGTGGTAGCAAGAAAAAGGAGCTAAATTAATTTGACAAACTTATAAGTTATAAATATGATTAAATAAATTAATTTTAGTACGTATGGGATTATGAAACCCAATTTTTCGCAACCTTGCGCGCCATATCAAAGCAAGATTTTTAGTTTACTTTACATTTCCTCATCGAACGGACTTTGCTATGGGGTCAAATGGGTGGCCGATCCACTGCAACTGTTGTTCTGGGATGGAACTGCTCCTGCGCTCTTCGTACTACGGAGATATATCTCTGTTTCCGAGTGTCAAAGGCCTTAATTTTTGATAGCCGAGAGGGGACACACATAAAGCTCAAGTAGAAACAAAAGCTAAAGCCAAGGGTTGGCAAGTATTTTCGGAAAAACGCATGAAAAACTTCTGTTACACTTATCTCCGATGCAATGAAGTCAGCCACAAAGATTCTTCATATGTTGAGAAGGTTACCAACAAAGACTGGATGCCAAAAAAGAAAGTGTTCCGCAATGGCTGATTTCTCTCGATGTCAGTGTGACCTGGAACAAGAATAAGCTTCACTGTACTTAGCTTTCCGACTAAGTTCGGTGAAGGCTTTATTTTGAACACTACTTGGATGAGGTTAAGGGTGGAGTAGCAACAGTAGGTTGATGGTGATGCCAGACGATAGGGTGAATTCTAAAAAAATGGTGACCTCGTGTGTTACACTGTTTGCTGCCCCAAATAGTGTTCTGAGCATTCATATCGCAGCACAAGATGAGGTCCAACTTTTTGGTTTCACGGTACCCCACAAGCTGAAAAACTGTTTTTGGTGCAGAAGGAGTAAGAGAGTTAAAGGGAAAAAAAGTCAATGCAATAACAAAGGTTTTCCAGTTGCCGTTTGGCTTTTCGGCTTAGCAAGGAATAAAGGCAGCGACCAGATCATGGGTCAAAAACATTTTAATCTCATCTACCTTAAGGGATTTCTGTTGCAATTAGACAAATCCAAGGTGTTTCGGACTAATCATCAATTTTAGAAAAAAGACACCATGACTCCTTAATGCAGTCTTAAATTCTACAGGCCACAAGCCTTCGGCAATAGAGACGCAGGCGGAGAGTAGAAGCACGGCAGTGTTATTACGAATGCACCTTGTCGCGGTAGAAAAATTTTGAGAAAGAGAAATTGTCTGCATGAAGATCAAGAAGACGGAAGGACCTGGTATCGACGGAGTCGCCAACAATCAGTAACCAATAAACACTCACACTTTTTTGCAGGTGTCTACAACGCTTGCCTCAAGGACGGAGTTTTGCCCAAGGAATGGAAGAAACAAGCACTTGTTTGCTTGTATTAGTTAGTTATTGCTAAACTGGTATTTTAAGGAGGAGAGTCTCGTACAGACAATTATAAGTCTGTAAGGGGCTCTCCTGCACTTGTGTTTTAAGAAAAAACTTGAACCACAATCAAGGAGTGTGGCCAACCCATGCAGTGTGAAATGTTGGATCGCCGGAACAAGGACTTGTTTTCTTGCCAAAAGGAAACCTCATTGTGCAGAACTCTCTGCGTGCTAGACACAATGGGTAAAGTACAGGCGCGCATAATAAGTGATATGCTGAAGAGCGAGCTCGACGAAGGTGAGGTCTCACGAATCGCCAGCATAGTTTCCGCAAGAAACGTTCGACTATCGACGCCACCGACAAAGTCGTAAATATAGTGAAAAAGATCGTAGAAGGAAGACGTTTAAAGGTAGAAGTAAGCAGAACTGTGCTAACTGCCCGCTGGATGTTACGAACGCTTCCAACACTGCCAACAACTGGAGCAAAGATTTTGGGAGCACTCAACGCCAGAATATATTTACGGGCTTCTTCAGAACCGGAATAATGTTCTTCGACACCGATGAACACAGTAAAACCCCCAAGGCTCTGTACTAGGGCCGCTACTGTGGAGTCCTATGTACGACGACGTATACTTATACCCAGGTTTTTAATTACGGGCTACTTAAGAAACAACATACTGTACTACGACACGGTTTAAGCTTTAAGGTGTGCCAATGGAGATGGATTTTCAGCACCGAATGGAAATTACAATGTTTTGAGCGGATTAAAAACACGATTTGAGCAAGACACAACGTATAAAGCTTGACCTTCGATGGTTGTCAGTAGACCTGTCAAGTCAATGAAGCTGACAACATTTGGAGCATCGAACCCGCCTTCTATTAGAATCCGGCGCCATCTATTGGTGTTCCGGAAATTCGGACAGAATCCCGAAATTTATCACTAAGGTAAGTGGTACTAAGGCCACTACTTTGGAATTTTATGTACGACGAGATACTCAAAGTCCGGATACCCAGGCCCTCGAAAATAATTTGCTTCGCTGACGACATGACGATCGTTGTAGTTGCCGAATTCCTTAAAGAGCTAGAGCACGACTACCATCGGAATAGTACAGGACTGGCAAGTAAGCATGGATCTACGTTAAGCAGAGGAAAAGATGGAAGTGGTTCGCAGCAGACGAGTAATGGAAACGATTAAAGTGGCGGTGGCCAAGTACCTTGGCGTCACTAGATGTGCGAGTTTAACCTTAAAGCAAAGTCTGCAACATGAAGCGGAGAAAGCGGCAAGAACAACAGCTGCCCTGGCAAGGATCATGCCAAATAAAGGGAATCCAAGCAGAAGAAGGGACTACTGTTAGAAAGAGTGGTGCGTCAGGATGCTCCATGGCTTCCAAAGATGGGCTACAGCAATGATAACGAAGTCATACAGATACAGACGAAAAACGAAGAAGGTCTACAGAACCCAAGCATTGCAAATATGCAGCGCCTCCTCGAAAACCGGACCCCTGTGGTCTGACCCACTCAAGACCCCTGTGGTCTGGTGCTGTAGTCTTTGTCTAAAGCGATTTCTTGTCCAAAGCGAGAACATGAGACTCCACTACGGTAACTATGCGTCTGTCTTCCAAGCACAGATTTTTGCTCTCCTAATGGCTATGTGCTAAATTGTGACATACAAGTAGAGGGCAAGAAGCATATGCGTTTGCAGTGACAACTAAGCCGCTCTAAATGCGTTGCTCGACCCTTTTACCTCGTCCGTGATAGTGCTCGACACAAGAATTCATTGAACTTAGTCGGAAGGCTAAATGCAGGTCATACTGGTATCCAGGGATATGAGATCTCTGATAAGCTTGGCCGTCAAGGTTCAGAAGAGGTTTGCTCAGGACTGGAATCCGGGGTTGGTCTGCCAGCATCTGTTTCCACGTCTGCCATTGAAACTTGGGCTTTCGTGAACATATGGCTCGTTGGTGTGACTAGGATGGGTGCAGACAGACTAAACGACTACGCCCGGACATTTGTAAGAGCAAAGCGTCTTTCCTTCTACCTGTCAGAAGAACTGACTGCAGACCTTTTGTAGGCATCCTAACCGGCCACTTAGCTATTGCTTAACACATGAATGTCTTAGGCTTGAGCGAAACCACTACCTGTCTTGCCTGTGGAGAGGACGACTATACAGCGGAACACTTCCTCTGTAGTTAGCCTGCCTTTGCTAGTCATGCGAGAGTCGTCACTGAAACTCCTTCTCATTTTTCTTCGAAAGACAGGTAAACTAAATACATTAAAGTAAGGTGTCCGCATGGTAGTACCATGCATCAGTAGTTGTGTCTGAGTGCTCCAACGGATAATAGCAACCTCCGGCCAAAAAAAAATGCAGCGCCTTCCGAATAATCTCTTACTTCGCCGAATGCGTAGTAGATGCCATCAATTGACCTGCTCGGTAAAAAAGCCAAAAGAAAACATCGTCCCGGTAGGAAAAATTGTCAGCAACAATGAGCTGGAGCGATAATGAAGTCCCTCTTCGAACAATCCTGGAAGAATTGTCAGATAGATGAAACTCCTCTATGCACGCAGAGATTCATGGCCAATATAGACCCTTGGATCAGTGGTCAAAGGATAGACATGTGCACTCAAGAGGATTCAAGCATCCACAGATTTTCTTAACTCTTTCTAAACACTTCAGGCTGCTTCGAGAGAAAAATTCGAATACGTCGTCAAACGATTTATTGTCCCGTCTGTATCGATGAAGAGTGGAGGAGAAGATATAACATCGAGCTTTAGAGAACCTAGCCCGAAGAGTCAAAAAGGCTAAGGCTACGATGGCTGGGTCATTTAGAGCGGACGGAAAACAGCTCCCCGGCCCGGATAATCATTCAATCCCCTTCTCGGGGGGCGGCGCAGTAGAGGAGCAGCGAGACTTATGGAAGGGAAACTCAGCCAACTTCGCGTGCGAAACTGGAGGCGGCTAGCTGGAGACTGAGCTGGCTGGCCAAGTTTGTTTTCTGAGGCCCAGACCCATCCCGGATTGTACAGCCACCTTAAGTTAGTATAGACCCCTGGATCAATGGAGAAAGCATTGACGCTGAACTTTTACCTGACGGAGATCCTTATTGGCCATGCATGTTTCAGAGCCTACTTCCACAGATTTCGTCATGAAGATATCCCTTCTTGTTCAAAGGGCACTGCAGCAGTTGATACCGCGGGACTAATATGATTCACTTTCAACTGTTACTGAGAAAGGGCTCAGTTTCGTCGTTCACATTTTGGACTCATGCTCGTATGGAAAGCACACGACGCACGGTTTCCAACTGGTTTGCACCCGTCTGTATACAACTACTCTCTATTATAAGGGAGCAGAACTGACTTTACTTGGACACCTCACGCCCTTAGTCGCAGGCTTGTTAGCCGAGCATTAGGCATGTTGTGCCTTGAACGTCAAACCCATTTTGATTTTCCGCAATTGACGATTGCAAATGTAATCTGCCGATTGGTAGTTGGCTAACTTTACTTGATGCTGAATTATTCTTATTTATTTATGCTGATTACTTGAGTATTTGATTGGGTCGATTACTTAGGTTAATTTTAAAAGGGCCTGGAAACTTTGGCGATCGTCAAGACAACTTTTGGAGTATCTTGCAGTCCAGGTTCAAAACTTGAGGAAAAATTTATAAAACTATGCACAAATTTATGTACAACTAAGTGTAAGACTATGAAAATGCACTAATTTATGTAAACGTTTTAACATTTTTAACGATTTTATACATTTTTATACAGTGTTTTACCATGTATCCACCGGGCACTAATCCGCGATACCATAAATCCCTATAGTATCTCTACAAAACTACGTGATTTACCATGCAAATTGAAATCCTCTCGGCAAGCGATTTAAAATAAATCCCCTCATAAATCCCATTTACCCTATTCACAAACCTATTTTGTGCACCTTTGTAACAGTTTGAGAATCAAAAAGGGAAACTGAAACTGTCCCTGTACGACAGATCTGTCACAAGAACCTACGTTTTCTATTGTGATTTACGTTCGTGAAAATCGTTTTTCGCTCCTGGGAAATGACAACGCAAGTCGCCACTCTCTTTTGAGAGGCAAAATGACAGAAGCAGAGTCTTCGTGTCAAATTAATCCTATATTTGTCCAGTGGAGCCACTTTGGGATTTATTATACCCGACCCAGGGTATAATGAGTTTGATGTATAGTTTGTAACGCAGTGAAATAATCACCGTAGACCCCTAAGACCTTTTAGAGATATGAAAGGGACCGAAAGGAGAATCGATTAAGCCATGTCCGTCCGTCCGTCCGTCCGTCCGTCCGTCTGTATGTAAACAACTTTTATGCCTTAAATTTTAAGGCAGAGAGCTGAAATTTTGTTGGTTGGTTGGAAGTCCAGTCCTCCAGCTCAAGTTTGAAAATAAGCTGAATCCGCCCAAGGACACGCCCACTGGCCTGTATGTGCGACCATCTCTAATTTAAAAAAATACATTTTGTAAATTTTAGCTATGTTACAATGGCGTTAGCGCATTCATTTTTGGTACGTAACATTGCCTTATAATTGTCTTTAAGGTAGCCAAAAAATTTTAGCTTTTTCATTGGCCACGCCACGAAAAATGACTGTTTTTCAATAAATATATCTGAAATTTGACAAAAAATTATATGATAAAAGCTGTAGATACTAGCATTTTCTAACTTTTATGTATATATTGTATGTGCTTCCGCCCACTTTTGTGGGCGTGGCGTTAAAAAAAAAAGTGATTTTTTTAGTTTAAAAGGCGAAGTTTTAGGCCGAAATGTATGCAACCACCTAGTGTAAAGCATTCAACAGTTATATTTTTATATCCCGCCCACTTTTTGGAGGCGTGGCAGTTTTCTTTTTGGTATGATCGGGTATTTTGCAATCCGTCGTAGATGGATTGAAGCTTTTGCATACCCACTGCTGCACTTTCCCACTTGTTTTTAATCGTCTCCGGCTAATCCTCTTTTAATTGCCGGTGGAGACATATTACACTTTTATACATTTTAATACGTATTAATAGGCTTTTTTACGGTAAATGAATAAGACTCAAGAAATGTGGCATTTACGCAACCCCGGCCAGTAGCTGGGGAAGTGCTCCTCTTTTGTGTTGAGACTCTTTACAAAAAACTTTTAGCGCTAGCTCTGACTTAGCTTTCCTTGCGTTGTCCATTGAAACGCGTCAAGAAATATTAGGAACTTGGAGTCTTTTCAACGAAAAATTAAGGAGTGAAGTTGAAGTCGTCATAGTAGTCATAGTAGATCTGGCTATGTCTTAGCCCAGAGGGCTTCAGAGAACGTTGCAAACATAACATAGCTGCTCACATCCATGCTTTGTGTGCGTGCGTTCTCCGCTAGTTCTGGCTATCGGAAACAATGAAGGAAAACGTCTTATTTAAGCTCTTAACTACAAATGGCCCTCAAAGAGGGTTCCTCACGTTAGAAGAGCCGAGGAAAAATCTTTAAGATTGACCCGGCTAGGATAACATCCTAAGATCTCCTGCAGAGTAGACTACTTAAAGTAGGACCATGACACTCATTTTGTTAATTTTAGTGTCATTTTGGTCAAGCAGGACTGAAAATGGAAGGGCTACGTTGTTGGCCACAGCTGAGGTTTTTGTAATTGAAGCAAGAACTGCAGAATCAATTGAAAGGATGTGAAGTTTCTGCGATGTGCGTTCTGCTGAAACTTCTCAGAACACCAGCAGCAAAAATGAGCAATTTCTTAAAAAAGACCTTAAGAGGTTGGAAATTTTTTCGCATTTTTCCCATTCAACTTGACAGACTACCTTGCTAGGATGGCCAAGACCTAACTTTGTTCCGGATGTCCAAGAAAGGTATATGTGGGCCACTCGAACTTCCTTTCGAATGACCTTTTTTAAGCAAAACTGGATATAAAATGGTGATGATGACGATTGTGTAGCAATACTCCGAATGGTTTTTTTTTTTTACCATAAAAAAGTTCGTCGTCTTTTACAGTAGTATCAGCTCTGTCTTTAAACATATTTACAAAAAATAAACGTTTTGTTCTTTACTAAAACTTACCAAAGAATTTGACGTTTTTAAGGCTTGGATACACGTTCTGATCTGAATACCTTACATAAAAAATCGATAAAGGGTGCATAACGTAAGCCTCTATTTATGCATTTTCAAAACCAAAACTCAGAGACCAGGATGAGCAAATATGTCAGAGCCTGCTTCTTAAAAGTGTTGCCATAAAATCTATCATTACTTGGCAGGAACACGTCGGTTTTCTGTCTTGCTCAGGACTTTATAACCAATATTTTTTTATTTAAACACTTCTCATTTAGTGCCTTATGCAGATTGAACCTGCACCCGTATCCTGCACCAAATTGATGACTTTCTCTATAACCTTTTTAAGTTCTCCTTTTTAATTAGACATTCGGTAACAGACTTCGTGTGTCCATTTATTCACCCCTCGAGACCAAACGATTTTAAGGTTGGCTTCCCTTTCTCATAAGAACATCAATCTCCTTTGAGTGACATTTTCCGTGGTCCTATATCTCCAAGGACTTAGCATGCTGTACCTCAATGAACTGTCCGGCAAGTTGAATTTCTTTATTTGTTTGTACACCGTGTCGATGTAGGTCGGTTGTCGCAAACAGGATTAAAAGTATTTCAAAGAGGATTTAAACTGTTAAATATCCGTTTTTAATTAAAACCTCAATTCGAGTCGAGGCCACAGTCCTTTGCAAACTTCTGTGAAATCTTAAATGTTCAATTTCATTCCTAGCCCTGGGAGAGGTGGCCTCTTGCGTGCGGCTTTTTCTGTGATTTGCCTTTTCCTTTTTTTTACATTCTATTCCGGTTTTCCTGAGGCGCATATCTTTGGGTATCCTTGTTTCTTTCCGTAAGAAGTTTTAATCCTTGAAAGAAAGCATATACAGCCAACACAGAGCCTGGCAGTGGCAGCGATAAGAGTGTGAATTATTATGAATTTGAATATTCATAGAACGCTCCATTTTGGTGTGACCTGCAAACCCTTTTGCTATTTGCATATTCATTCGGCAAGGAGTTTAAGGATGAGATTCCTGCCTGGCAGTAGGAAGTGTATGAGAAGGATCTGGCCCACTCTGTCTCTCGCTAGATAGGTGTGTGCTCTACCACGGGGCTGTAATCTCATATAATTAATTTTCTTATTGCCAAAAGGGATATTGTTTGGGGAATTAAACTGTACATCCTCTTTGATATGTTACAGTATGTATCCTGTGTATCCTTTACTTAATACGCTTCCGAGCAGTCATAAATTATAATTATGAATATTTCGATTTTGATTTATATTCTGCATGTGATTAATGGTCTCGTGTTGAAAGGACGTAACGACGACGTAACTTGAGGGAAAGTTTCCAGTGTGTAGATTGAGGTAGGTGCAAGGACAGAGCTGGTGGATTGAATTGTACGTAGAGCTTTGAGAGGAAGATTGAGAGTGTTGCACGAGCAAAGCGTTAAGATGTAAAGGGTAATGGCTGAGCTGTCAGCTTGAAGAGGCGACAAGAAATAATGGTCTTTCTTGGACTTACGTTTGCTTCTGTAAGTGGTTAGATACGGGCGGGGAGCTGAAATGGATATCGTCTTAGCTGTTGTGGATGGTGTACAAGAGGAACTTAAAGGCATACCTTTAGACTGTTTAAAGAGCAAGTCCTGATTTGCATATCAGTGAATTTAAATAAGTGAACTCGTTGTAAATGAATTGAACAACTTGTATGAAAGTTTTCATTGCACTTCATTTGCATGAGTAGCTATGAAAGGAACGTTTTGCAAACTACCTACTCGAGTGGATTTGTTTAACCCTTATAAAATGTATCTGATAAACTTTATCAGATTGTATGATGGTGTCGAGTGGCCTGACCATAACTAACTCAAAAGCGTAGTGAAGAGGAGTTTATAATTTTATTTGGGGATGCAGCAAATCGTATCATTTTAATTCTTGTGAGGCGAGCATGGGACCGGATCTGGTGGGCATGTTAATGGCGGCGTGCTTTAAGAGATAGAGTGATTGACGTCCATAGATACAATCTGGCAGGAAGACCATCTACAGGCAAAAAAGCAGTTAAAAACTCTTTGCAAGCACCCGTAGTTATGATGGTACCGGTCGTCCAGGTTGGCGGTTTGGCTTGGCCCAGCCATAAAAACTTTTTGTTCCTGTAACAACAACATTTCGACAGCTTCCACCTTAAAAGTTCAACTTACTTGTTTCACAAACGTATAGCATCGAACTATACAGGCTTTATAGCCATATAGGCTACTTAGCCAGAGAAAACAAAGGCTGCCATGGCTGGGTCATCTAGGAAAGCTTTAAGCCAGGCATCTCATCCAAATTTGCGTGAAAAACTAGAGATGGCTGGCTAGAAATAGAAGTGGCTCGCGAAGCTTCTTGGTTGAGACCCAGGTCCACCTCGGAACGTAGGACCACCTAGGTTAGGTTATATTCGGTTGATGGATGCCCTTGCGAGAGTAGTCACGGCCTACTAAGACCAGCAGTTGGGTCCATTACGTCCATTTTAGAACCTTCATAACACCAAGTGCCGCTGTCTTGGACCCATTTGGATTTGCATACAAATCTTAGGAGGTCTACATTACTTAGATCTTCGAGCTCGTTGAAGAAGTAACTGCCGAGGGTACTACACCTAATGCTGCTTAGGGCTGGGCACTCACATAGAAGGCGACAAACAGATTCAAATTTTCAAACGTCCCTGCAGCTTCTGTGTGGGTACATTCGGGTACATACTAAACGGCCACAAACGTATGCAGTGCTCGCTGTGGTACCCATTCCGACAAAGTTTTGAGAGGCTGTATAAGGCAACTCAAAAAGCTGATGACTTGCGTTTTTGTCATATAGCAACGAATAGTCAGCAGAAAACTGGTAAGAAACCTAGTTGAATTGGGACAGAGGCCCCGTTTATGGCTTACAGGCAGAGCACGATCCAGCTTACTTCACCTATCGCGGGTGCTGCTTCAACCAATTAAGCTATCGGCGAGCAGTTTCCCTATTAGAAAGCATTATACCGATCACCTGTAGCCTGATTGTTGAAGTATTAACCGCGAAGTATTAACCGCGAAAGGTGAAGTAAGTAGGCTCGTGCCCTGCAGGTGAGCCAAAATCGGGTTTTTTTTTTCTTGAGACGCAAAAATTAAGCTTCATCAGAGAAGATTAAAGAAGAACCTCTATTAAAGGGGTTCGATTTGTGGAATATTGCGCTTCCTGGTGAAGAAGATGAGGTCAGTTTTGTGGAGCTGGGCACCAAGACCTAAGGTATCCGTCCATCTTGTACTTACAACGGTCTGACAAATAATTGCTCGGATCAAGTTTTTTAAAACTTTAATTCTAATTTCGCTTGAATAATGAACAAAAGCGTTAAAAATGGAAAATTATGTTGCAAAGCCCGTATTTCCAAGAACCCTGTGCGGTGACTTAACATGGTAAAAAAGGGAGATGGACGTCGATATTGGCGGTCCAGTTTTCGTCTAGTTAAAGACCCACATTGTTCTAAACTGAAAATCGGTCAAAATATATTAAAAAAAAAAAAAACAAGTAAGACAGTATGTAAAAACTTCAGTCTGTCTGCGACGGATTGCGAAACACCCTACCAAAAAAGACACTGCCACGCCTCCAAAAAGTGGGCGGGATATACAAATATAACTGTTGAAGGCTTTATGCTAGGTGGTTGCATACATTTCGGACTTGAACTCCGCCTTTTTGACTAAAAATATCACTTTTTTTAAAGCCACGCCCACAAAAGTGGGCGCAGGCATATACTACATTTACAAAAAAGTTAGAAAATGCCAATATCTACAACTTTTGTAATACAATTTTTTGACAAGTTTCATATGTATTTATTGAAAAACAGTAATTTTAAGTTAAAATTCCTTAAAAAGTGGGCGTGGTCAATGTAAAAGCCAAACTACAAGCTAATGTCACATGTCGCTTGTAACATAACTTAAATTGGAAAAAAAAGTATTTTAAAAAATCAGAGATGGTGGTGCATACAGGCCTGTCGTGGGAGTGCCTGTAGGCGGATTTAACTAATTTTCAAACTTAATCTGAAAGACTGGACTTATAGCTCACTCACTAGCCTAAAATTTAAGGCCTTAAAGTTGTTTACACACGGACGGACCGACAGACTTGGCTAAATCCATTCTTCTGTCGGTCTCACTCATATGTCTTAAAGGTCTTCAGTCATTATTTTACTACATTACAAACTATACATAAAACTTTATATACCCTGGGTAGGGATTTTTAATTCGGAATTGTTTCGCATTCGAGTGAATTCGAGTGTGGCTGTATACGGATTTGAGCGATTTTCATACTTTTTCTTTCATACGCCAAGATTCAGCCGTCTGTCCAGATGGATTTTGAGCCCCCTAAAAACTTTACACGCGAGGAGGGCGTATGGACATGAAGATACTACCGTGACTGCGAACTATATGCGCTTTTCTAAAATGTAGATGTACTACAAAGAGCCAAAACACAAAGATAGCATCGGTCACATCAAGCGGATACACAACAACTTCAACCAGCCAAAAGGGTCTTCGAATTTAATACCCTGGGTTCGAGATGGTCAGCAGGACCAAACTTCCGTTTCCAGGAGCAAGCCATCGCGGATGCCAGGTTACTTAGTCCGGAAAAGTAAAAACAGCGTGCCCAGGATCGCAGAGGATGGAAGACTGTTAGCAGGACTCCCGATTAGCTGGGAACCAGGTAGGTAAAGGATTGTTATAACTTCGCACATATAGGCGGATGGACAGCTTACTCAATCACCTTACTGTCCCGATCGTATCTCTAAAAGGTTTTAGGGTTTACGGACTTGATTTTGCCAAATTACAGATTATACATTAAAACAAATATACCCTAGGTAAGGTATAAAAATTTGTTTAGCACAGCTTTTACCATGCTGAAGAACGCATAGATTAAATCCTTCTTAAGTAGAGAATTCAGGGTTCTAATTTTTTTCCAAGTATTTTTCAAAGTAATCTTATTTATTTTTGTACAAATGGGCACGATTACTCCTCTTAAACAAACTTCAAGTGCATCCTCGTTCATTCAGGCAACCTTAATGACAAGAGGACTATATCGCTCAATGCGATTTTAGGCGATCTGTACTTGATAAAATTGGCCTGCTTTAAAAGACTCGTTTACCGCCTTCTTGTTGCTTTTTCCTATCGTAGAACTAATCCCACCGCATTCATGGCGAAGGAAGCTATTTATAATATTTTGTTGAGGATTAAATAGCTTCGACAAATCTTCGCATCATCTGTGTAAGATTTTCAGCTAAAGGAAGAATACCATCTTTAGATTTAACCCATCGCGCTTTTTTCTTATTTTATTATTGTTATTCTTTGGCTGGTGTACCTGTATTCAAAAATTCAGCAAATCCAACTTTTTTACTTCTCTGACTACTTTTTAAAATCTAGAAGTGTTTAACTATGCATTTCTTTTTCCACTACAAGTCGCCACACCAAGCCGCTGCACATCACAAACTGCTTACAAACCTTCTACCGTATGTGAGTCGACAGTCTTGGTTTCCGCCTCGATAGCAAAATAATGCAATCGCTGAAATACAATTAACTACTTGTTTAGAATAAAACGATTCTTTTCTCCTCCTCAGTTACTTTTACTTTACAAAGCTCAAATAAGACCAGCATTGGAATACTGCTCTCATATTTTGAGCTCTGCTCCTAAGCATTCTCTCCGCCTTCTTGATTCAATTAAAAAAAAAAGCCATTCGTTTTATCGATAATCTTGAGTTAACGACAAATCTCCAATCACTGTCTCACCGAAGACGTGTTGCTGATTTATGTCTTTATTATAAATATTATAATGACAAATGCTCTGAAGAATTAAGTAACTTAATTCCTGAAAATTCTTTTGTTCGATCTACAAGGCAAGCTTTAAGCACTTATCAGTTCCATGTTCACCTCGAAACCTCTCCTCCACTACACTGTTTCGAAATTCTTTCTCTTATAGAACAAGTACACTTTTGAATTTCCTGATTACTTATTTCCCAACACTTATAAACTGCAAACTTTTGAATATAAAGTAAATAAGTATCTCCTTACATCTCAGGGCACTGTTTCAGTGTTATAGGTTCGCCTTTCCTGAGAGAAGACATTAAAAAAAAAAAAAAAAAAAACACTACTTTGGAATGGCTTTTCAGTGCAGAGTTAAGCCCAGCTTTAGCCAAGATTTGTTAATCCCCGAACAAACCAGATCTAGAAGTTTACCAAGTGAGCAATTTTTCAGGGTGCAGATTTAACACCGTCGGTAATTTTGTCCAAATCTTCGACTATCGATATAATTGACTCTCACTTCACGTAGAAAAACACTGGAAAAGAAGTTGAAGTTGTTCTCAAATATTACTTGTCACAGAAACACGGGAAGCAAAATTTCACACAAAAAAAATAATTAAAGAAATTTATACTGTTCTCAGGACTTTCATCCGAGATTAATTCATCAAATTTGGGGAGCCAAGACGAGATTAACCCTGAATCTAAGTTTACTGAAAAACTCATTTTTGGGGTCACCGAAAATGATTGACTCACTGAAAACTTAATCCCAGTGTTTTCACCGCAAAAAATAAGATTAACTTGAAGCTTTGGTTTAATTTTTAACATTTCTCAATGACAATCTGTGGTGTAGAATGGCAATGTTTGGTCGACAGCTCCTCTGCACATCGCCTTGCAAACATGAGTTTTTTTTGACGCGCAAACGGATAATCTGTCAGATTCAGATACTTATAATTAAAATAATTTTTAACTCCCACCGAATTTTCGAACCTACGAAACGAAATAACGCATAAAAAAAACGGAAATACAAAACGTCAAATATGTTAATGGATTTTTAGTGAACAATGTCGAAAGAAGACCAAATTGCTCAATAGCAACCTACCATCATTATCCACATTGAGGAGCTAAGTAAATTTGTAAAAATCACCACCAAATATTCGGCTTATCCCTTTACACAATACAATAAGCGACTTTTCGGTTGGTCGTCCGGGAGCATTCTGGACTCTCCTAAAACTGTTTTCTGGACTCTCATTTGACTTTTTTTTTCTGAAAAGAAGATAATTTGCTTCTGTCTGTGAATCTGGAATCAAAACCAGAAGCACCAAATCATACAGCGCAAGTGTGAAGGTGGACAAATGCCATTTATCCCTTGTTGAACAGCTGTTGTTTCACAAATCCATATAATGTCCGATAAAATTTGACTGATTTAACTCAAACTGAGGTTGTGGGCGCCGTGGTGCAGGGGTTAGTGTGTAGGACCACTGTGCATGAGGTCCCGGGTTCGAATCCCGACCGGGGCAATGCAATTTTTCACAGGGGCCCATCCTCGTGAAGGTCTGACATACCTCGGAGAGGATCATTTGTTATGACAGACTTCTCAATTCGCCGATAGGAATCGACAAAAAAATTTAGGTCCCTTTCACGTGTGTAAAAACACCTGTAACGCACACAGCACGCATGATTGTAAAAAAGGTTACGCGATCGCTCTTCTGAGCTGCAAGTGCCAGTTAGTTTTTATACCCTACCCAGGGTATATTAAGTTTGTTGTAAAGTTTGTAGCGAAGTGAAATAATCACCATAGACCCCAAAGACCTTTTAGAGATATGAATAGGACCGACAGAAGAATCGATTAAGCCATGTCCGTCCGTATGTAAAGAACTGTTAGGCCTTCAATTTTGAGCTAAAGAGCTGAAAATTGGTACGTGGACTGGAAATCGATTGGACCTGATTGTAGGGAAGTTATAAAAATTTTATTTATTTAAAATTAACGGACAAAGCCATCGTAGTGTAAAATCACACTACAATGCAAATATTACTGTACTAGTCAGCCAAGAGACTGATCTAATACTCTTTTCCTGTGATGCTGGCGTCATGACTGAAAGCGGAGTGCTCTGAAAGTAAAAGAGGGGAAAACATAACACATGAATTGCTGTTGTCAGCAAAAGAGACATCAAAAATTACATGGCAGCAAGCCACTACACAGGAATAGATGTCAAGCCAAAACTATAAGACGATAGGTCTTATTAACCAAGTCAAGTCAGTGGGATTAATTTGGCCTGTCAGCCTATGGCAGCCTTCAAAAAACTTAGTTACCTCGGCGTATCACACTCTGACAGCATACACCTCTTAATTTACCTCAGCGTGTCAGAGTATGGCCGCCTACAAATATTAAACAAACCGTCATCAAAGCTCTGTGCACTGTGACCGCCCAGAAAACATCCCTCGACCTGCCATGGGTCTGGAATAGGGAACACTACCCATGAAGACTCCACTCTTCAGGGTCCAATCCGATCATGGTAGGCGGGACTATCATCGCCATACCACTTTATAGAGTGCGAGAACATTCTCCACACCCGTCTCCCATCAGGCCAACGGGTAAAACTATCGCCGAACCTGGATAATAAGCAGAGTGAGTGAGCCAAAATCCATAAACTCCACTCCAACCAGCACACGCGGGATGTACATCGCAATGCCCGGGCTCATGATGAATCCACTCTTCGAAGCGGGACTACCAACGCAAGGCCTGAGTTCACCAATATTGAGCAAGAGCCAAGCTCTACGCCCAATCTAATTAGGAAGCCAACACGGACAAATTTCATCCCATACATTCCCGAGATATTGGAGATAACTTTCCATACCTCAGGGGAATCGCACAAGACAACATAAGCCATGGGACTCAAATGCGAACCAACAATGTGCTAAACACACGTGGAACAAAAGTTCCAAGCTTTCCGGACATTATGGGTGAGAGACACATCCGTCTCTACCACGCCACACACACACACGAACCTGATCGGTGCACAAAATGAGGCTCTCGTTCTTAAAATGACTCTACAGTCCACAACACTGACTTGGCCCGGCAAACCAACCACCAAATACGACGCATGCGCAGAATAATAAGTGCCACACACTGCGGATGGATTCCACACCGATCCGCACTGCACTCTGCACAAGCACACAAGGTACGAGGTACCCAAAGTGAAATACACAAAGAGAGTCAAGGAGAAGAATACACCCTTTACAATGCGCACACAATACACACAACATCCACACTGCGTACGGACAGGTTACTGAAAAGCTCTCTTCTAGGTGAAGAATTTTAAATAAATAGCTTTCAAGATCAAGTTTGAAAATTAGCCGAATCCGCCTACAGACACGCCCAATACAGGTCCGTATGTGCGACCATCTCTGATTTTAAAAAAATCCTTTTGTTTTAATTTTACCTGTGTTACAATGGTGCTAGCGCACTCATTTTTGGTATGTTACATTGACTTGTAATTGTCTTTGAGGAAGCAGAAAGAGTTTGGCCTTTTCATTGGCCACGCCCACTTTTTTAAGGGATTTTAGCTTTAAATTACTGTTTTTCAATAAATGTATATGAAATTTGACTTAAAAATTATATGACAAAAGTTGTAGATATTAGCATTTTCTAACTTTTATGTTTATGTAGTATCTGCCTCCGCTCATTTTTGTGGGCGTGGCGTTAAAAAAGTATTTTTTTAGTTAAAATGGCGGAGTTTTAGGCCGAAATGTATGCAATCACCTAGTATAAAGCATTCAATAGTTAGATTTTTATATACCGCCCACTTTTTGGAGACGTGGCAGTTTCCTTTTTTGGTAGGGTACTGAAGGGACTGAAGATTTAACATACACTTTGCACTTTGCCACTTTTTTTTTAACTTCTTATCTCTTTGTGAAGAGACTACAATTCGTACTCGGGGTTTCAAGAACAATTGTCTTAGACGCGGGTTAGTGTCACGTGATCCCGATATTTCGCATAGCTACAAGCCAACCAGTAACTATACCCCGGCAGAAAAGCAGGATGATCGAGCACCAAATTCTGTGATAGCGAACGGACTAGAACCAAAGTCGGTAATTCGAGTTTAATTTTCAGGATCACAACCCTCTTTTCTTATGGAACAAGCTCCAAAATAATGTGCAGAAACGGAGGGCTTTAAAATCCGCTGTAGAGAAATGGAATGTGGGACATAAGACCAGTTTTCCTCATCGCCAGAAAATGGGGGCTAATTGACTCAAAGCAACCTCAGGATGGATCGGTGGCGAGATCAACTACTCTTAGTAAAGATATCCATGATCGCTTCCAAAAACCTTGACTTCGCAATACCCCAAATGCAATTTTTTAGATATCCAAGATAGCAAGATCACCTCTAGAATTTCGGCTATGATCTTGCTTGGATAGAAAATGCTTCGAACCACTTTTAGACCAATGGATCAAGCGGTAGGTGTGTGGGTGGATTTTTCCGCCGTTTTCTCAGATAAGTTAAACTAAAGTCTCTGTTTTTCAGTCTTCCTGATTGGTGTTTTCAAAACATGGTAGTGTTTTTCAAGCAGAAATTATGTTGATTAAAGAAGTCTTGTCCTGGCTTAAGAATAACGCGATCCAACATCGATGTTCCTGTTTTTAGTCTCTATAAGCTCTTAAGTTTATAGGGCTTGCACATTTGGAGTGCTTTCCTGTCAGTCAGTGTCTCACCAGGCCTCGGGTTTCTTATGATTATTTTTGTAGGAGGTGCATGGGAAAGGAGGATAAAAACACCACGCTCTCTCATACACAAAATTTTCACCATGAAGCGTTCTTCTAAAATGATCTCAAGCACGACTAGTTCAATATGTCTTTCAACTCTTACATTAAGTAGCTTGGTTAACTTGGTTCAACGAGAATGTGTAAGTTTCTAGATCCTCATGTCGGTTATTTTTTATATCTGACTGCCACTATAGCCCCACCTTGATAGTTCTTCGTTTCTCTCACCAATTCGTAATGAGCGATCAGGTGCCTATTTTGCTGGATAAGGCTTTTGGTCCTATAGAGGCTCAAGGCTGTGCCTTAACTTCGCCAAAGCGTGGTGTCACTTTTACAAGTTAACACAATAAGCAAATAGCCTCGGGTATAAGCGATGCTAGCAGTTTCTACCACTTACGATGCATCCGATGCGTAAATTGGTTTCAAAAAAGTGAAATCCTCACCTTTTACGCTGTGAATTACATAGGATAGACAGTGTCCCTCCCGCATTAAGCCACTTTAGTCTATCCAAACCTAGTAAACCTTTTAAAGTTGAATTTACTTTATGTTTTAACGACTTTTTGTTACACAAACTATGTATGTTGCCTCAAAGCCCCAATAAGGTAAAACAACTATAAGGTATCCCTCAAACTTAGGTAATTTACACACTCTCACTCAACAATTTACACTTTCAAAATCAACAAAAACATACAGCTGTGAAACTTTCCCAACAACCATCAACTTTATCATAAATGCATTACAAAGCAGACTAAAGGTACTATGCAACAACCCGTAATGTTTGCTCCTTTAAAACTTTCTTAATCCGAGCCATCATCCCTATATGTGCAAAAAAGGTATATGTGGTAGGTTAGGCAGGACTCGAAAAGTTTGTTGGGCAACTTTTTTTGCAATCGTTTAAAGCGCTCTCGCAATATTTAAGGTTCATGACCTGCTTCCTTCCGGCATAGAATCAGGCGACACCTGTCTGTAGCCCGAAATTGCCCACATCGAGAGCTGTCGAATTCGACATGCCTAGTAGCTTACGTTAGCCTGCCCCGAGAGTGACACGAGTCGAAATAATTTATAAGCTCTAACAATGTGCAAATACACGTACGTCTACTGAGGCATGGTCCGGCCATTTGGTGAATATATCACTTGAGCCTGTTGACAGCAGTTGTGTGCCTTCAAGTCATCGAAAGGCAAAGAGAGAAAAATCTTCAAGGTACAGATTTCCTTTGGAAGCACTAAGTATACGTAAATACCATGGCACACGACAAGGACACGTGAATACACAAAGATATGCGACACTGTCTTTTTAGTGTGATTTTATTTTTAGGTTAAGCAGTCAGAGAGATCGTATATAACAACTGGACGCACACACCCAACCCAGCTCAACCTGTTTGTGTCAATTTAAATTTCTGACGGCGACTTGAGTCGGTTTCACTGCTTGATGTGGGTGGGAATTTTTAATTTATAAAATACCGCATACACATACGGCGGCTGGACTCGTAAGGATGCCAGTCATATACACAAGAAGCATATAGAGTTTACACAAAATGTGTATGCAAAGTGGCCACTATGAATTTTTGATTAAGGATACGGAACGAGAGCGTTGGAAACCTCACATTATGGAGTCTTTAATGCACCAGCATCCCCGTTCTCATTATTGACGCCGGTACAGTGGGGTTGATGTATGGAAAAGAGGTTGAGATGCTCAAAAAGATGCAACTGAAATGGTTTGTGAGACTAGCTTTTGAAGTGTGCAACAGCAGTAAGAGTTTGCAGCGGAGTTACCCACAAAAGACCACCAAGTCTGAAGATTCTTTAAAAGTTTTACCAAAATAAAAAAAAATATACGAACGCATCTCATCAATGAAAGAGTTGAATAAATTTCATTAAGGACTTTTTTGATGTGAACGAATGAGGCAGCATCAAAGTAAAACGAAAGATTGTACATGTTTAACAAGCTACTCTGAAGCAGACGAGGCCTCAAGTAGAGGTACAGATACCCATCTTTTTAGCGCCTAAACAAAATGAGGTTTCTGTAATTAAAGGAAATCTGATTTTAGAAGTGGCGGGAATCGACAAACGACTTTTTTCTTCAAATGTTTGCCTCAATTTTCGTATTCCAGTAAACCGAATTCAAAAACTTTTGCTGCTTTTAATATTAATAGCAATTTTAATTGTATATTTATAAACTAATAAGAAAAGAAGGATATTTAAAGAAATTTAATTTCAAAACAAACATTAAAAAATATTAATTATTTGGCGCAGTCGGACGATGACTTTTCTGTACCCAGTTATTTTAGTTAATTAGGCAGGCCAAGTTTTTTTTTACGTGAATCTCTTTTGTGCCTGACTATTGTTCTGGGAAATCCACTTAATTTTTGACAAGCAGTTAGCAAGGTGACAGTAGACAACTGAAAAGCAGTTCCTGAACAGGCAGATACTTATTTTAAAACACTCCTGGATCATTCTGGTTGTTGGTATGACGCCTAAGGAAGTGTCCTTATTACAAGCCGAAATCGATATAATCTTAGGCATGGGTTTCCCTTAGCTCATTCTCATCATTTGCCACCCGAGTCACACCTAATTCTAGACAGTGGCCCAAAACCAATGAATCTTAAATTAATTGCAAAATTGACATGTATCAGGTCTAAATATTTTCTCGAAAAACGACTCTACTCCCTCTTTATGGTCATTCAAAACGACGATTTGCAACAGTTTTGATCGCTTTACGAGAAGGAGAAATGTCACTGACTCAACTCGTGCTTAAAGGTGTCACTATCCCGATATCCGATGAAGTCAAATATTTGGAAGTAATCCTTGATAGAAAACTTCTTTGGTCCACGCATGTTGTTCTGGCAGTGTAGAGGGGCTTTTGGCAAGACATGGGGCCTATCTCCGAAAAGGGTCCTCTGGATCTATACGGCCATGGTAAGACCACTCCTCTCATATGCATCGGTTGTTTGGTGGAACAGGCTTTCGCGGAAACGTGTTACTGCCTCTTTTGCCAAACTCCAAAGAACGGCTTGCCTTGGCTGCACAGGGGCCTTCCCTAGTACGTCGGGCTCTGCTCTAGATGCTCTGATGGACCTCCCACCCCTTGATATATCATGGGGTGCACGCTGAAAACCATCTTTCGCTTAGAGAGAGCGTGTGGTACCACACGCATTTGAAATTTAAAAAACTTGTTCGAGAATTGTCCTTCGACCCCTGTCTTAGGACATGCCCTCTGACGCAATGACCCCAAAAATCCTTTTGCGACAAAACTACCAGTCTACTTTCCTCAGGTAATAAGGATGGAGTGGCTTCGGCCAGACTCTGAGCCAGGGAAAGAATTCCATCGTATTTTCACGGATGGCTCCAAAACCGGACAGGGGTCTGGTGCTGGAGTTTTTGTGAAAAGCGAGAACATTAGACCGCACTACCCCTTAGGTAAATATGCGTCTGTCTTCTAAGCGGGGATTTTCGCTATCCTAATGGCTATGCGCTATATTGTGACGTACAGATGGAGGGCGAGAAGCATAATTGCGTTTGCAGTGACAACCAAGCCGCTCTTAATGCGTTGCTCAACCCTCTTACCTCGTCCAAGATAGTGCTCGAACTCAAGAATTCGTTGAACTTAGTCGGAAGGCTAAATGCAGTGAATCTTGTTTGGGTTCTAGGCCACACTGGTATCCAGAGAAATGAGATCTCTGATGGGCTTGCCAGATTAGGCTCAGAAGAGGTTTTCTCAGGACCCGAACCTGCTTTAGGCCTGCCTGTATCTGTTGTCACATCTGCCATTGATACTTGGGTTTCTCGTGAGCACAGGGCTCGTTGGCGTGACTGCGATGGGTGCAGACAGACTAAACGACTACGCCCGGACATCTGCGAGGGGTCAGCGTCTTTTCTTCTATCTCTCAGGAGAATCGATTGCAGACTTCTTGTAGGCGTCCTAACGGGCCAACAAGCTTTCGCCAAGCACTTGAATGTGCTAGGCTTGAGCGAAACCACCACCTGTCCTGCCGGTGAAGAGGACGACGATACAGCGGAATATTTCCTATGTAGTTGTCCTGCCTTTGCTCACATCAGGTGCCGGATTTTTGGGGCTGACGTGGTGAGCTCTTCATCACTGAAGCTCTTTCTCGTTTTTCTTCGAAAGACGGGTAAACTAAATACATTAAAGTAAGGTGTCCGCGTGGATACAGTAGTTGTGTATGAGTGCTCCATCGCAGAGTAGCAACTTCCGACAAATGAAATGAACAGTTTTGTTTCTCTTGATTTCTCAAGAGATCAAAGCCAAAAGTAATGGTAGGACATGAAAGGGATGCAATCAAGTTTTTGAAACAGTATTTCGGGCTTAACGATAGACCTGAGTGCTGAGCGTGCTTTCCCGACAAATTAAAACTATTATTTCATTCATTTCCCTTACTTCAATTTCTTTTCGGTTTTAGTAGGCGTGGAACGTTGTCTTAAAGCCGAGACTTCCCCGTGAGGACCTGTTCAGCCTTCAAGGTAAAGAATTTTTTGTTGTTGGATGATTCAGTGTCGGCAGAAACATTGGGGGTGCTTCGTGTATATGACGAAGTTAAGGATCGTAGAATGAATAGTTTCGGGATAGTAAAAAGACAGGCTCCAGCTCATCTAGAAGTGTTGCCACTAATGATTTTTCTTCGCTCGTTTACTAGTTTCAATTGCTGGTGAACTTGGAAGCCTGTACAGGATTTGTCAAAGTTTGGATGTCATTTTGATGAAGTTGACCGGATACAATCAATTTGTTCCTAAGCATTTCTAACTCTAAGGCGTGCATACGTCAGAAAGATCTGTTTGAGCAAACCTGAGACATCTGGTAGCCCTGCGTTAAATCAGAAAGTGTTCTTTTTCCCACCATCAATGGCTGAAAGAAGGCAATATTTCAACCCCTCTCTTGCAGAAACCCTTTCGAAAAAAACTTGACTTCTACCAAGCATCATCGACTTGTTTGCAACAGTTTTGGCTAGGACTACGGCGATTTTTAAAGGTGTGTTTGAATTTCATAAAAAAACGCGAAGAAACAAAAAAATAATTGAATTACACATTTCAACCTAAAATTGTAGGATTTCAGATCTGAAAATAAAAAAGTCAAAAATCTAGTACAATACATATTTTTGACATTTACACTTTTGACCGCCAACTACAGTACAAGGTTAAAAAAAAACCCGACGATTGGGCAGCGAAGGATCGTCTATTGATGGGACTTATCGCTCTTGAATAGAATCAAAAACAAGTAATTTACGCCTTGGAGCTGAGTATCACATGATGAAGCTCAAACAATTAAAATCTAGATTCTAGACCAGACCAAATCTTGAAAAGCTTTTTCAATTTCGACTAAACGAAATCTCAAATGAGACAAAATAATAGGAATAACAAAACTCTCAATACATAAAATCTCGAATAAAAACTTTAGAAAAATCCAAAGAGAACATTTTTTTGGATAGCGAAGCGGGATTGGTGTCATGGTTATTTATTTAAGAAGCAAAAAATGTTCCCTAACTTCTATAATTTTTTTTTAGGAATCTCTTACATAGAGCATCTCAATGAAGGACTCTTACAAATGAGCGCAAGCGAACCAATGCAATTTGAGAACTTAGAATTTAAAATTTAAGCATAATACCATGACCTTAAACGGCAGATTAGATGACTGGTCCACAAACTTGTTTTACAAAAACTTGTATAAAAAAGACAACAAAATTTTGAATTTTAAACTTTGACTCCACCGGCCATAAAACTGCTATTAGAGGGGGAGGATAAAAACTAAATCCCGAATGGTCTCCACCGGACAAACATAAGATTCATTTGACACGAGCACGCACTCTCTTTGGTTTTTATTTTGGCTCTCAAAAGAGAGTGACGAAGAATTTCCCCAAAACCGAAAAAAAAACAAATTCGTTGTAAAAGTCCCACCATAAAACGTGTTTGTGACAGATCTGTCTTAAGTGAACTGAACAATTTCAGTTTCTTTTTTGCAATCGCCAACTGCTATAAAGGTGTGCGAAATTTGTTCAAAGTGCCATAAAAGAGGTTTTTGAAAAGGGTGAATGAGATTTATGAGCTGATTTACTTTTAATATCTTGTCGAGGGAATTTAGATTTGTATTGTTAACCGTAAGACTTGTGGGAGACTAGTTGTAGATTTTTGTTAATAGTGTTCAATGCAGACATGGTATTAAACTTTTTATCGCGAACAAAACTGCTGACGGCGCAAACTGTCGCATTTTATTCACAATTAACAACATTTGGTTGTTTTTAACAAACCGAGATAAGTTTTGCATTCAAGTGGTAAGCCCTGATATTCGCTATAAAACGAGTGGGAAAGTACAACAATCCTTATTTACAGGCTTCAATCCTGCCCTACCTAAATAAATTGCCACGCTTGCAAAAAGTGAGTGAGCTTAGGAATATAATAGGTACTTACTAGAAAATACTTTTCTTAAAGCCTAAAAAAGTGGGCGTAGACATACATAAGTGCAAACATTTATTCAAATAAATTTTTTCAAGTTTCATACACATTTTTTGAAAAAACTTAATTTAAAGTTAAATCGAAATATAAGCTGAGCGTGGGGAGAATCGTTTTCTGACACCTTAAAGACAATTACCAAATAGCGCACGATTCTAACGTCACTTCCACAAAATAGAGGAAACAGTATATACAAAAAATAAAAAATAAAAAATTTAGATAAACATTAAAACGTAATGCTGCAAAAATAAAAAATTAATACAAAATTTGACTATTGAAAATAAAATTTTAGGTTTCAAGCCGAACATTTTACAGGTTGATTGCTGACTAAGCTCCATTAACCTGATCGACTTGGTTAAATTGACTTCCATGTGGGTAAACGTCATGTAAAGAATATTTCACGAATGGAGCAAAGGCCTAAACTTCGCGCCAGCACCGTTACTACCTCTATTTTGCTCTTTGAAAATCATGATTTTACCTAGCTTGCAAAATTCCAATCAGAAAGGTGATAATCTCAAAAGCCTTACCATATCCATTCCAAACCACGTTGCAGAACCACGATTGCAAAATATCCTTCCCCACCAAAAAAGGAAACTGCCACACCTCCAAAAAGTGGTCGGGATGTAAAAATATAACTCTCGAATGGTTTATACTGGGTGGTTGCATACATTTCGGCCTAAAACTCCGCCTTTTTATATCAAAAAATCACTTTTTTTAACGCCACGCCCACAAAAGAGGGCGGAGGCATATACTACATAAACAAAAATGTTAAGAAATGGTAATATCTACAACTTACAAATTTCATATATATTTATTGAAAACAATCATTTTAATCTTACTTACTTACTTAAGGTGGCGCTACAGTCCGGGGTGGACCTGGGCCTCAGCCAACAAGCTTCGCCAGCCAGCTCTGTCTCGAGCTAGCCGTCTCCAGTTTCGCACGCGAAGTTGGCTGAGGTCCCCTTCCACTTGCGTGCGCCACCTGAGTCTCGGTGCTCCTCTACCGCGTCGTCCCTGCGGTGTGGATTCGAAGATTTTCCGGGCCGGGGCGTTGGTGTCCATCCGCTCTAGATGATCCAGCCATCGTAGACGTTGTGTTTTGACTCTTTTGGCTAGGTCGGTATTGCTGTACAGCCCGTACAGTTCGATGTTATATCTCCTCCTCCACTCTCCGTCTATGCAGACGGGATCGTATATCGTCTGAAGAGTTTTCCTCTCGAAGCAGCTTAAAGTGTTTTCATCCGCTTTTGACAGAGTCCATGCTTCTGCACCGTAAAACAGGACTGGGATGATGAGGGTCTTATACATGGACACTTTAGTTGCTCGAGAGAGGGCTTTGCTACTCAATTGCCTCCTTAGCCCAAAGAAACAGCGATTGGCAAAAGTTATCCTTCGTTTGATTTCAGCGCTGGTGTCATTGTCTGAATTGATAGCGGAACCCGGGTAGACAAAGTCCCTAACCACCTCAAAGTTATAGCTGTCGATGGTGATGTTTTGTCCAAGACGTCGGTGTTGGGTCTCTTTTCTTGATGACAGCATATACTTGGTTTTGCCCTCATTGACTGCTAAACCCATATTCGCCGCTTCCGTCCCAATACTCACGAAGCATTCGCTGACATCACGCTTTGTTCTACCGATTATGTCAATGTCGTCTGGGTATGCGAGAAGTTGAACGGACTTTTGAAAGATTGTACCTCTGGTGTTGGCGCGAGAGTTCTGCACAATTCTCTCAAGTATGATGTTAAAGAAGTCGCATGACAGCGCGTCGCCTTGTCTAAATCCTTTTTTGACATCAAAGGGGTCGGTGAGGTCTTTGCCGACCTTGACGGAACAGCGTGAGTTTTCCATCGTCATCCTGCACAGACTGACGAGTTTGGCAGGGATGCCAAAACTAGACATTGCGCTATATAGCTCGTCTCTATAGATGCTGTCATACGCGGCCTTGAAATCGATGAAGAGGTGGTGTGTATCGATTTGGAATTCCTGGGTTTTCTCCAAGATCTGCCGCAGTGTGAATATTTGATCGATGGTGGACTTTCCTGGCCTAAAGCCACACTGATATGTGCCTATCAGATTGTTGACAAACGGCTTCAGGCGTTCACACAGTACAGCAGAAAAGATCTTGTATGCGATGTTAAGAAGACTTATGCCTCTGTAGTTGGCACAACTCAGAGGGTCTCCTTTCTTCAGGATCGGGCAAACAATGCTGAGGTTCCATTCGTCGGGCATGCTTTCTTCCGACCATATCTTGCAGATGAGCTGGTGCATGCTCCTAACCAGCTCATCGCCAGCGGATTTAAAAAGTTCGGCAGCTAGGCCGTCTGCTCCGGCTGCTTTGTTGCACTTGAGCTTAGACACAGCTACTTTCACCTCCTCCAGGTCGGGTGGGCGGTATCGTTCGTATGCTTCGTCGGTAACGTCTTCGCCCGGGTTGAATGGTTCGTTCTGCCTGACAGCGGTATTTGGTTCTTCCTCGCCGTTATACAGTCTGCAAAAGTGGTCTTTCCAAATCCTCAGCACCGACTGCGATTCTACAACGATGTTCCCTTGATGGTCCTTACAGGCTTCAGTTCGAAGTTTATACCCTTGGCAGGACCTTTTGATCCTTTGGTAAAACTTTCTAACCTCATTCCTGTTGTAACATCTCTCTATCTCTTCAACCGCGCGCTTCTCGTGCTCTCTCTTTTTCCTTCGGAGAAGCCGGTGCTCCTCTCTCCTCCTCTGCTCGTAGAGCTCGCGAGCAGCTCTAGTCCTTCTGTGCAGCGCCGCTTTGTATGCTTCCTGTTTAGCTGCATGTGCTTGCCGGCATTCATCGTCAAACCAGGGGTTTCGTTGTGGTCGCCGTGTGAAACCCAGCACTTCAGAGGCGGCGTCTCTGATGGCATTTTGGCAATGTTGCCACTGGCTATCAATACTTGATGCTGGTTGCATAGGACTTCGTAGAAGGTTTTGAGAGACTCGGTTGGAGAAGGACCTGGCGATCTCTTGCGATTGTAGTCGGCCGACGTCAAACTTCCTCACAGTATTTCCATTACTTGGCGCTGGTCGGGATATCCGCAGCCGTACCTTGGCTACAACAAGGTAGTGATCCGAGTCAATGTTGGCCCCTCGGAAAGTTCGGACATCCATGATACTGGAGGAGTGCCTTGCGTCGATCGCAATATGGTCAATCTGGTTGACGGTTGATTGATCGGGAGATCTCCATGTCCCTTTGTGGATATTGAGATGCGGGAACTGTGTACTAGCTACCACAACGTGTCGCCCCGCAGCAAAGTCGATCAGCCTGAATCCGTTATCGGAGGTCGTGTCGTGCAGGCTATGCTTTCCGACAGTACGACCAAAGATGCCCTCCCTTCCTAGCTTGGCATTAAAATCGCCTAGGACAATCTTAATGTCGTAACTAGGGCACTGCTCATAAGTTTTGTCCAGGAGCTCGTAGAACATATCTTTGGTCTCGTCATCTTTCTCCTCTGTGGGGGCATGTGCGCATATCAGGCTAATGTTGGCGAATTTAGCCTTGATGCGGATCGTCACGAGGCGCTCGCTTACAGGGTTGAAGCTCAAGACTTTTTGCCTAAGTCTGCCTCCAACAACGAAACCACATCCAAATAGGCGCTGTCTTTGATGCCGATAGCAGTCGCCGTAGTAGATGTCGCAGTTTTTCATCCTTATTTTGCCCGGCCCGTCCCACCGCATTTCTTGGATGGCAGTAATGTCTGCCTTGCAGTCGTTAAGGGCCTCCGCTAGTTGCTCGGCTGCACGTGGTCTGTTAAGGGACCTAACATTCCACGTGCAGATCCGGAGCTCGTTGTCCTTTTCTCGTTTGCATTGGTCGTCAACAGTAAATCCGTCCGAATCCGAGGCTTGTTTCCGCTTCGTGACTGGTGTTTCTTTACGTAGCCGGGAAGTCACCCCGACGGCACGACCCCCAACCTGGAGGACCAGATCCTTTGCTTAGCTCTAAGGACGGAGAGCCGGATAGCCCGCTCCTTATAGGCCTGAGCTCCGAATACGTCGTAGTAGCCCATATAAGGTGTTCACTAAGTAGTTCGGCCTGACTGGAACTATGGACGCCACCGTTGATTCCATCTGGGGAATTCCTCCGCTGCCGTCCGGATGCAAGGAGAAGTGCCTTAGTGAGAACACTCCATTTTAATCTAAAATCTCTTAAAAAAGGGGGCGTGGTCAATGAAAAGGGCAAACTTTTTCTGCTGCCTCAAAGACAATTGCAAGGCAATGTTACATATGATATATGAGTGCGCTAGCACCATTGTAACCTTGCTGAAATTTGGCCAATTAAATTTTTTTAAATAAGAGATGGTCGCGCATACAAGCCTGTAGTGGGCGCATTTCATCTGAAGGACTAGACTTCCAGCCAGCCCACCGAATTTCAGCTCTCTAACTTTATATTTAGGGCCTAAAAGTTGCTTACATACGGACGAATGGAAGGACGGACATGGCTTAATCGATTCTCCTGTCGGTCCCATTCATATCGCTTAAAGGTCTTAGGTTTCTACGGTGATTATTTCACTGCGTTACAAACTATACAACAAACTTAATATACCCTGGGTAGGGTATAAAAATTCCACCACATATTTGAGCCCGTAGTGAGCGTGTCCGTGGGCGGATTTACGTGACTTCATATCTTGATCTTACAATATGGGTTGTGAGCGCAGCTGCCAAATTTTAGCTCACTAGCTCAAAAATTACGACCTCGAGCGGACATTACTTATTCGATTCTCCTATCCTAACGTCTCAGGGGTCTGCGATGATTATTTTACTGCCCTAAAAACTATACTTTATGCTTAGTTCACCCTGGGGTAGGGTATAAATACACAAGATTCTGTGTGTAATTGCACTAAAATTGGTTTATTCGCCATTACTCAACTCGTTCGTACACCTGGGAGCTCTGAAATTCGACAGCAGACACCTCCGATAGCCCGATAGCCTCCGATTATGCCCCGAAATTGTGCCCTGAAAATGGACTGTCAACGAAGACACTGGGCGCCATTTGCCGAATCTTTTATTCTATCCTTAATCGGAACACCTTTTAAAATGAAAAAAACAAATTCTTTACACCAATTATACTCCAAACCACATGTTTTTTCTATGCCATGGTGCATTCTCGTTGAGTATTATAAGGGTGAAATTTTTACAGTTATATCCTTAATTAAGTTTAGAATGTAGCATTTGTCATCGCTCTACCAATCACCATTCAAAGCCTTCCTTAAGATTCTGCCTTCACTACATCGTTTGAGGTTTACAGCTTGTAAAACGTATTGTTCTGCAACCTCTTCGGGAGGCAGGATTTCAATTGCAAACCCACTCAAATTGAACTAGATAAAAAAGGATAAAGCGCTATTCAAGTTTTAGGGTTAGGGATTTTTTTCGTTCTACATATATTTCTTCATTTTCTGGAGCTTTATCTTCTAGATACCGGCGTAGGATAAATGTGGGATAAATGTACACTAACCCTTGTCTGACTTCAGCCTTGTTAAGTGTCAATAATTGAGGACTGAAAAGCCTTGCTCTGAACAGGAAACTCACTCTGAGAGAATGGATTCCAGTGATGTCAATGGCTTAACGTCACCCAGATACACAAATACATGCCACCACTTTTTACCTTCAGCAATTGTGTACACATGAACAGCCTACCATAAGATACCAAATTATTAAATACTTTGTCGAGTCTAAAGACTCTGCGAATGAAATGTGATTTTCAGTTTCTTTGCGAACTTATAGCTGACTATTTTCCCCCACCAGAGGTAAGGGATCTAAGACACGGGACATTGGGACGATTCTTAATCATTATGAAAACATCGCTTTATTTTCTTGGTTATACCACTCAACTTTACATTCATCTCAGTCACCTTTTTTCGAATGTATAACAAAATTAGTTTTCCATTGTCATCCTGCACAAACAAACGAGTTTGAAGGATATGAAAATACTAAAAATAAATTATAGGCATCGCCTTGGAGTAAACGTTTTTTTTGGGCTAAAATCACACTGATTTATGAAGATATTAAATTGTTCCGGCAACATCCTGCTGATAGGTTTGTTCTCGCTTCTAACCGGTTCTTCAACAGCCGCTTGGAACAGCCAACCATCAGTCTGGTAGTCCTATATTAAGGACAAAAATCATTTTTTTATATTACTATTCTATCTATTTTGTTGGTTGGACTATCTTTTTATAACGTACCATTTTACGTACGCCACAATTAATGAAGAATACTCCCGACAAGAACCCTCAAAGAACACTTTTGTCAAATTTTTTTATGTTTTCCGCTTCCTGATCAAATTTTGACGCAGTCGACAAAATTAAAAACATTAAACACCTGTTTGACAAATTCCAGCAAAAATAGTAAGAAAGATCGTCTGCCTGTGACTAGTGGCGTGGCCCCATGTTTTAAAACACAAAAGAAGTACGACAGAGGTTAAATGTTTTTAAAGTGGTTTCATAAATAACAAATAAAATTTAACCATCGGGAATTGAAAAAATATTTAGACTTTGACTTAATGATCAGTCAAAGGGTTCACGTGAATAAGGTATGTGCTAGAGACAGTTTACATCCAAACCAAACTTACTGACTGGTTTGATTAGTTTGCGAATTGGTTTTGACAACTCTTCAGAAAGGTCTGTGCAAAACCACATAGCTTAACTAAAACCCTCAGGCTATCTCTTGACACCACTGTGTTGTTGTTAATTTATTCACCGCTACCATAACAACTCAACTATATGTGCTTTTTCCGCACTCCTTATCGTTCGTCCGCTTTTCTCTCCTGTCAAGGATAATGGTTATGGAGAATTAATATTAAATGGATACACATTCCTGTGAAAGGGTAAGTTTGCGAATATATTTTGATTCTCATTTTCTGATTTCGAAAGTTCTCTGAGTGGCATCGTGTTTATCCTATAAATATTAAAATAGCAAAACGCGTTTTAAGGACAACCAAGACGCACACACACACACACACACATAAAGTTTCCAACGATTTTGCGAACGAAAATCTCTACCGGATGTTTGCTGCGGTCATTCCTTTATGACCCTGACAAATTGAACAGTGGAGAGTTCTCAGTAGGTCCTGCGAATTGTTTGTCAAAAGTCTCTTGCCCAAAAGGGTCATCTGTTTGTAGTTTTGTTTTCGTATTTACTTTTCAACCGTTTTAGTGAAACTTTTCTATGTGAAAAGTTGTCTTTTCAAAAATGTAATTTCTGAAAAAACGAAAGCCCGATGCATTTACTTTGAGGATGAATGCAAGTAAAGAGAAAATAGTTAATTAGACGACTTATTGATGACAAGTTGTTTTTTGCGCCGCCTTAAGGCTTTGGTATTCCAGGATTCTTTTTATGGGTTTTCGTTTTTGCAGTAAGAGACAAACTTGACTGTAGCAAAGGAATAAAAATCAACTAATAAGAGCGCCTGCATGGATGGAAGGACAAGCATTGCTTACTGTCGTTCTTTTTGAACTAACTAATCAGAGTCCAGGAAATGTTGTCAAGTTTGTAAGTCCTTTAAAAGACTAAAAAATCGAGATTACAGTAGAAGGGTTTGGCACAAAAAATGATTCAAAAGCAAAAAGGAAAATATTTACGTCTTCAAAAGGAAAAAATGTGTCTTCTGAGGCGGAAAGTGCCTGGAATATGCTAAAAACGAGTAGTGATCCTAGAGTCAAAGATAAGCTGCCTTCATTTTAGATGAGTTGTAAAGAATTGTTATGATAAATGATGAGTGGTAGTTCTTTGAACAATGGGCCTTTGTAGTAGGGTCCTAATTCAATAAAACAATTCAACAAAACAAACAATAAAACAATAAAACAATTCAACAAAAAAAACAATAAAACAATTGAGGAATATGAAACTAGTACTCAGGAAATTGTCAAATGTTGCACGTGGTATGGTTTTTTACTTACAGGTTGTTCCCAAATGCAGAAGGACAAAAGCCACCTGCATTCTTAGAGGAGGAAGGAGTAATATATAACTAGAGCTCTTGTCTTATTGTCTTGCCGTCATAATCAAGGGACTGGACTGCTCCTATAATATTAAAGATCTCACAAACGCTGCTCTAAAAAATGATCGGCAAAAGAAAGTATAGTTTTGTGTTAAAAAAAGCAGTGTTAAGATTAAAGCAAGAAGAAATACGGGTAAAGTGAAGGAAATTTCACATTCGCGTTATGCGATCACCTGTCATACTAAAAAGTTTGTCCGGATATGTGCTCAGGAGGAACTGAAATTCTTCCAATTTGACGTTCGTTGCAGCTGAAATGAATTTGAAAATCGTCGGCATAAAGGCATATTTGGACGAGTATTTCTCGTTATAAATAAACGAGGTCCAAGAATAGATCCTTGTGGGACACCTGATTTAAGTTTAAGAAAGTTCGAAGGTTTTCCCCTGCAGCAACAGCATGGCTGCTGTCGTAGGAGAGAATCAGTTTAGCAGCGGAGAAAATATCGCTTTTGTTTGTAGACTAAGAACTTGGAACCGACAGTGTCAAAAGCCTTCGAAAAGTCAACAAGACAAGTCAATGTAACAAAATCTTGATCCATGGCGATTTTAATTTCGTCCGTAACCTTACAAAGATTTAGATGAATCTCGTCAGATCGGGTTGTTGCCGGTAGCATTGAACCTTATATCGAGAAAGCCTGTCTCGAAGTCTCGACTCTTTAACCCACTGAAAAGAAAAACAACTGCCCTCGTTTGCTTGAGGTGATAATGGGTCTGTAACTTGAAGTTGGGCCTTGATGAATCAACCATTCAAGATGATGCGATCAATATTTCAGAAAAGCTAAATGAACGTTTACTTCATGAAACCTGGTCTCAGGTTTACAATGAGACTGATCCCTCTTCTGCCTTTGACTATTTTGTGGATATTTTAAAGAGTCATGTTGAAGTGTGTACAGAAACGGAAACACGCAGAAGTTCTGCTCCGAAAAGACTCAAACCCTGGATGACTAAATCTTTGTTGGGAAAAATTTTATATATAAATAAAATGCGTATTAAGTTCAAAAAACATCCCAGCGATGCTAGGCTTCGAAGAAAGTATCGCAACATCTGCAAAAATATTAGAATTTTAGTTCCTTTGTACAAAGAAAACTTTTATTGAACTCTATTGAACCCATTTCATCCTTCGAATTAAACAAGCAGATTATGCTCCTGAACAATTCAAAGTCTTTTACTCGGAATAGTTACTCTAATGCATTTATAAAAAACATAGCCTTCAACACGGTAGATGTCCTGGCACACATTTTCAATAAAGGCGTATACAGTGCTATATTTCCTGATAGTTTGAAAAAGACCCATTTATATAATTTCATAACCCATTTCCCTTCTTCCAGTTTTCTCAAAAATTTTCGAAAAAGTTAACAAAAATCGGGTTGTTGCTTTTCTTGATAACCATTCCTTTTTTAGCTCAAGTCAATTTGGATTTAGAGTCAACGGAAAACGCTCTTTTGAAATTTTGTGAGGAAATTTATGATAGCTTGGACAAAAAGAAGGTAACTGCCGCATTGTTCATAGACATTATGAAAGCTTTTGACACAGTGGATCATTGTCTCTTAGTTTCTAAACTAAGGAATGCTGGATTTCGCGGATTTATACTGAAATGGTTTTCCTCGTATCTACGTGACAGAAAGCAAGTTGTGAAGATGGGTCAACATTTTAGTAATTACCGGGATATTAACGCTGGGGTACCACAAGGATCCGCCCTGGGTCCCATACTTTTTCTTATATTCATTAACTCCATCTTTAGCCTACCACTCCAAAATGTAAGAAAACCGGATTCGCTGATGATATTGCCTGCTCGTATTCAACTGTTTCTGTTTTAGATCTTGTTGCAGACGTCAATTATGACCTAGAGCTATTGAGACATTGGTTTAAGATTCACAAGCTGGTAATTAGTGCTAAAACTAAAATTATGTTCTTTAAGCTCCCGAAGTTTGACAGTTGCCCACCACTTTTATTGTTTCACAGTTACGATTGCCAACATATGCTTTTTAGTACTGAAGCCTGTCTAACCAGGTCAATTAATTCAACTACTTGTGATACTGGCTTAGCTTGTTCGCAAAACTGGTTTTCAATAGAAAGTGCTTCTACCTTTAAATACCTGGGTATTCTCTTTGTCAAATGAATTGGAACGCACACACCTTGTTATTAAAAAATTACCTGTTAAGAGCAGCTCACATTCTTAATCATCTCAAGGGACTATGCTCCAAAAAACTACTTGAAACTGTTTACTACGCCCTAATACAATCAAAGTTGCAATATGGTCTGGAATGCTGGGGTGGTACTTATAACTATAACCTGCAACCTTTGTTAATGTCCCAGAAACATGCTCTCAGAATTTTAGGGAATAAAAGGCGCCGAAAACATTCTTTTCCGCTTTTCATCAAGTCAAAAATACTACCCTTGAAACACCTTTACTTTAACAAAGTCCTAAAAATATTCTATCTTTGGAGTGGTAACCTGCCAATTGAAGCCTCTCCTGTTTATGAACTTAGAAGTGTTGTAAGAAGGTTTGCTTTCATTCCTCCCCATGCGACTCATCAGTTTTAAAATTTCTATTCCTCGGTAGCACCTAGACTATTTAATAAGCTACCGCTTGTAAGTCGGCATACTTCACAGTCCTTTTTATTCAATAAACAAGTCATACAATGGCTCTTTAACTTTGATCATATTCAAATCAAAACCTTACTCAGAACTGAAATTTAGTCCACCGCGTTTGTACTCTCCTTTGTCACCCCACAACATCTGGCATGAAACTCAGGAAGCTTAAGTCGTTTCCAGCGGTTGTAGGCTTCATCTCGCTCGATTGCACCAAAAATCTCTTGCGTGAACTTTTGCATGTTTTCTTTTAGATCGAGTGATATTTGATTTTAGCGATGCGTGTTTATTGATCAGAGAAGGATGACATTCGTCTACAGAAGGTATAAGGAAAGATCTTGCCATCAGTTTACCCAATTTACATACATCCACTTCCAAAAAGCATCCGCTAATATTTTTGAAATGAATAAATGAGTTTGTGGATTTTTTTTTATTTGGATGTTGGAAGAGGCAAAAATAAAATCGTGCTTTTAAAAACCAGGTGCCGAAAACTGACAGCAGCACATTTTTGCAATTGTCTTAGTGAAGTAAGCAGGACACTGATTATTTACTTAGACAAGGCAGAGCTCTTTTGTCCTTTTCAAAAACAACTGATATTGGGAGTCATCGCTGAGAAGATCACTTTTAAGATCACCACATTAGATGATCTCAGTAAAGGATGGTAAAAATTTTCCAAGAGCTCAATTAAATCCATGTGCCCTTTATACTATCCCAAATAAGCATCTCTTAAGGGTTCAAGTATTTCTATGCAATACAAACTTCGAGCGATCATTTGACTTAACCAAGCATGAGTCTCGAATATCTCCTCTCCAAACCCATCTTTCCTATATAACAGCGAAGAAGCCTATAGGGCTTTAATTAACGAATTTTTTTACATCTAAACATGTTTCAGACAGGACTTACCGATCAGTATTTTATGGCTAGTTTTTAGCGGTCTGTCCTAAAATGGAAAAAGGACCTCATATGGTATCACTTCATTGTCCGTCCATCCGTCCGCGCCTGTAACAATTGAACGGTGGGTCGCACAAAGATTCAATTTGGTACACTTATAAGAACCCGCGAAAAACCACACATAACGGTTTAATTGCAGTTTGCATTTTTATGGTTGGCCAAGTTTCACCTCGAGCTGTTGCGCCACTCTATTTATTTTTATTTTTATGGAAAAAAGTTTTTTTTTTGACCTATGCGGTTTCATCTTATGCTGCTAGATCCAACGGTCTCATTCGTTGTAGTCGGCGCGTAAGATTTGTCTGATCCAAAGTTCGGATAATTTCATTGTTGCAATGTCCGCGAAGACGAGTACTAAGTTTGCGAGCAAAGTTTGTTACCTCGTCAGACACGGTTGCGATTCCTAGATCTCGGTGTAGATCGCTATTTCTTATGTACCATGGAGCATTAACGATTGCTCTGAGTGTCTTATTTTGAAAAGTTTCTAAAATAGATCTAGTACAACCCCAGAGTTGTATACCGTACGTCCAAGATGGTTCTAGCACTTGCTTATACAAAAGCAGTTTGTTATATATGCTTAGTTTCGAAAATCTTCCGATAAGCCAATTCATTTCTCTTAACTTGATTTCGAGCTCGTCGCGTTTCTTTTAAACGTGCGGCTTCCATTTAAGTTTTGCGTCTAGAGTCATTCCTAAATATTTCGCTTCATTTGCGAACGGGATTTGTACCGAGTTAATGAATAAAGGTTTGTTGTTTATATTTTATAAGTAAAGTTAACATGCTTTGACTTAGTCTCGTTAAGGACAACTCGCCAGCTCTTCGTCCAGTGGCATATTTTGTCTAAAGCGCGCTGGAGTTTCCCTGTTGATAATTCAACTGTCGTATCAATAGCGAGAATAGCAGTGTCGTCTGCGAACGTAGCTAAAATTGTTCCCTCATCGTGGGGTATGTCTCTTGTATAGAGCAAAAATAATATTGGGCCGAGAACGCTTCCTTGCGGGACACCGGCATTTATCTCTTTGAATTCCGAGTACTCATTTTCGTACCTTACGCGAAAGATTCTGTCTTCAAGGTAAGAGTCTAAGATTCTATAGAGTTTTTCTGGTAGGCTAAGCCTTAACTTGTACTTCAGGCCTTCGTGCCACACCTTGTCGAAGGCTTGCGATACGTCGAGAAAAGCGCTAGTACATATCTTTTTCGCTTCCAGAGCTTTTTCGATTTCGTTTGTTATTCGATAGACCTGGTCGAATGTTGAATGCTTTTTTCTAAATCCGAATTGGTGATCCGGAGTCAATCGTCTTTCTTCAATGATTGGTTGCAACCTTTTAAGCAACAGTTTCTCGAATACCTTAGATATTATCGGCAGTAGCGAAATAGGTCTGTATGACTTTTTGTCGTTCGGACATTTTCCTGGTTTCGGAACCATTATGACCTCGGCCACTTTCCATTGCCTTGGAACGTATAAAACTCTCATGGAAGCGTTAATGATATAGAGTAGCTTGACCAAAGCTTTTTTCGGTAGCTCCTTTAGAATTTCGCTATTAATTAAGTCGTAGCCGGGGGCTTTGTTGTTTTTCAGATTGTTTATCGTTTGACGAAGTTCAGCCAATGACACGGTTTTTATTCTATAATAATCTTGTACCGCATAAGGATTGAGCTCCTCGACCAACGGTTCCCCGTCAAACGGTTTGAATGTTTCTTCTAGGTAATCTGCAAATAAATCCGCTTTTTCTTTGTCTTCTCTCGCCCATTCGCCGTTGGCTTTTCTTAATGGCGCAGAGTGTGCTATAGGCTTCTTAACGGACGTGACTGCTTTCCAAAGAGAGTAGTTCGAACCTTTATCGGCAGTCAAACTTTCGAGGTAAGCAGTAGTCTCGCGACTTTTAAAATCTTGAAGTTCGTGCTTCAGTTTGTTAGAAAGGTGGTTCAAGATGGTCTTATCCGGGGGTGCTCGCGAACGTTGCCATCTCTTTCGCGCTCTCCTCTTTTCGCATATTAGCTCTTCTATTTCTCGCGGATATATTGTTCCGCTGTTCGATAGTTTGGATCTCCGAAAAGAAGTGTTATTCCACGCAGCGCTCTGAATAACTCTCACGAGTTTATCTAATTCGTCTTCCATTTCAAGTGGCGTTTTGAGCGGTACATTTCAAGTGTAAAATGTACCATGTTAAATGTAAATGTAAAAAATATAAAAAGATACATAAAAAAATATAAAAGAAGAAAATTGAAACAACCTTTGAAAAAATATTGAATTTACCTAATAAAATAGAATTTTTTCAAAATATTGAAAAGTTTTTGAGAAATAAGGAATGAAAAATACGTGCCCGTTTGCAACGTGTTTAAGGTCACAACTTCTAAATCACTTCATTCAAAAATCCGACACTGGGCAAACTTATAAATCAGCCGCAGATTAAGCAAAAGCTTAGATCAAATTTTGTTTTAACAGTTTTAAAAATGCTCTTTGGCGGATTTCCGAAAAAAAAACAAACGTCAAAAAACAAGCAATACAAGGAATATACCCTTGCAGCCTTCCTTGACCTGCGCAATTAGGGTTGATTCTTGACAGGTAGCTAAGCTGGAAGCTCAACGTTGAGGAAAGAGTAGGGAAGGCCTCAACCGCATTCTATACTTGCAGTCGCATTTTCAGGAAAAATTGGGGTCCTGGACCCAAAATTCTCCTTTGGATGTACACTGCAATTGTTAGACCTATTCTGACGTCTGGTGGCAAGCAGCTAGAAAAAGCAAAAAAGCTACGCTGCATGACAATAATACAGAGAGCTGCATGTGTTGGTAGGACATATGCAATGAGAACGACGCCAAACTCGGGGCTGGAGGCAATTGTCGATATGCTACCCCTCGACCTCTATATGCAAAAATCTGCTGCCAAAAGCGCCTGAGGCTCAGTCAGTCACCTGAATGGATCCCAAGCTCATTTGGTCCGACCCGGACCGACTACCTTACCCCTACCTTGACTTCGAAAAGCCTTTTAACTGCATGTTTCCTAGCAGGGAACCGCTAAGAAACCTGTCGATAGCCTGATAGCCGCATATATACAGATGGAACAAAAATGAATATAGGCACGGGTGCGCGTCTCTACTCTGAGAACCCACATATAGGAAAATCCATAAGATTGGCCGATTCTTGCAGCGTCTTCCAAGCGGAGCTCCTTGCAGTCAAGGAGGCAGCCAGCCTACTGTCAATAAGGGCAATACCACAGGATGATATTACCATTTTTATAGACAGCCAGGCAGCCATAAAGGCAATAGCTGCCACTGAAATCAAATCCGAACTTGTTAAGTGTTGTCGCAAAGAGCTAAAGGTTCTTGGCTCACAGCACAATGTAAGACTCTGCTGGGTTCCTGGCCACAGGAACTTTCGTGGCAATGAAAAAGCCGATGAGCTTGCACCACATGCATCAACATTACAACCTCAAAAAGCCCTTCAGTGGATCAAAGCCCCACTCTGTGACCTAAGAAGGCGGGTGGAAAACAAGATCCCGATGAAAGCAAATACAAGATGGGCATCCTTGTCAACCTGCGAAAACCCCAGAACAAATGTGGCCTAAATATGGTAAGGGTATCCCGAACTAACGCGCTCATCAAGAGCAACAGGAAGACTCTGTCGTTACTAGTAGGTATACTTACCGGTCACAATCTTTTGACGACATCTGCAGAAGTTGTAGCGAGGACACACCTTACTTTCTGTGCCACTATCCCGGGCTAAGTCAGTTGAGGAAAAGAATTTTAGGAAACTACTTCCTTTTTCTTTTTTCAGGTCTCTTTTCAGTTATCATAAATAAACAAGGTTGCTCAAGGAACTTAACACGGCGCAAGAAGGAACTGAAAGCATCCAAACAGAAAGGATTATCCCTTACTGGGTATCACAATGGGTCACAATGGGCCTAAGTGCGATGAGGCGCGGGTTATCTCGCTTCATCAACCCTACAACCTAACCCAACCTAGTAAATCCGCTTGACATACCATTTCTTGGAAGTATTTTCCAGCAAAACCTAAGTTAACCTATGTCTGAAGTCGAAGATAAAAAAAGTCCTTTTCCTCAAAATCCTTAAAATAAGCTTATAGACAGGAAAATATTATCTTGTCATCATGTTTGCCTATATAGGTCAGGATGTTGTCCGCAAGCAAGACTTTTTTTTATTTATAACCAAATATATTCAGGGCATCGGGTTGAAGTCATTTGCGAGGGAACTTAAAACTTTTTTAATTCTTAATTTTTTTTTATGTTTGTGCATAAATATGAAATACGCTCCATGCCAAGTGCATACCTCGCCTTAAGTTGAGGAACGTGTTTCCCTCTTATGTTTTACTGAAAAAAAAAAGTTTTCCCATGGAGAGATGAAGATTGTAGAGATGAACGATTGAAATGTGGATGCTTCCGTGGAATGGTAAAGTGTTGATGATATAGGCAGCCATGATGGTACAGTGCTCTTCCTTCAAGTGCAGATGCTTAAGGTCGTAATTTTTGCAACGATATTCAGTGCATCCGCATTTAATGGGTTTTTTGGTGGAAGGAGTTTTTGCACTCTATTTTAATGAATAAATAGTTTTATGCCTTATCCTATTGGAAAGGGGGTGTTTTAGGGATTCATTCATTGTTTGTAACATAAAAAGGAGGGCCTGTTGCTTACTGTGAAGCCCATGGATTAAAATCACGGCCTGATCAATTACTGTTACGTGAGCGCCTAACACAAGGTTGTCAAGCGTGACCTGGTATTTGCTTAGTGACCAGCTGGGTCGAGCATAACAGCTGCGCTAGTCAACGTGAAATTCTGTAATGGAAGGACAAAATTTGACAGGAAATTTCTAGATGATCATGAGCACTAGCGATCTTGCTCCCACCGGAACGGCGATATGCCTAACTCATCAGATAACGCGCTTTTAAGATAGCATGGCATGCAACAATACCACGAAGAACAGCCGGCAAATGGCGTGCACGTTTCTAATTGGTGGAAAGATGAAATGAAAGCACTCACGACAAAGTTTCTACAAGCCCAATGCAGGGTTCAACTATCTAGAAAAAGAAAATCCTTTAAGATTGCAAGGCGTGACCTAAAAAGGGCGGGAGAAAATCAATATGCTTTAAACTTTTATGTGTTTAGGCTGACGTATACCGGTGGGGCTCGGCATACAGGATGGTAATGTCCAAATTGAAGGGCCCAAGGTCCCGTCACATTAATCGTTTCCAGTAATCCTTAGTTCTAAAGTGGTATCGTACTCTTCTTCCCGCAATGACCGCGTTTAACAGTCAACGCTATAAAGGCAATAGCTGACACAGCGGCGGAAGCGACAAGTGGAAAAAGGTGGCAATGGCGGACGAAGGAATACTGTGCAGTAGTGGCGTTGGACATTGAAATCGCCTTCAAGTCAGCAAATTGGTCTGCGGAGGATAAGCAGAAAGCTAAGATTCGAAACATGTGATGGAATACCATGATATTTCCGCGGGTGTTCCGCAGGGATGAGTGATAGGACCACTACTGTGGATCACAATGTGCGACGATGTCTTACAACTTAAGCTTTTAAAGGGAGTTTGAATCATGACTTTGCACACGATATCGTCCTAGTTGCAAAGCACATTCACGAAATAGAAGGAAGCAAAAGTAAAGCAGTGGGTAAATGAAGAAACTGGCTAGTATCCGCCTGGCCATGAATTAGCGGACCAAAAGCCAGAAGCCGTTCTAATAAGCAGTCGGAAACTGGTAGAATAAAAAATGTTACGATGGGAAACTTAAAACATCAGGAAGAAGGACGCAATCAAGTACCTAAAGGGGAATGATCGACAACAGACCGCAATTATAGAAAGTTCATGTAGATCACTTGTGTGAAAATGCACCAGAGATACAGGGAGCTCTTTCAGGAATGCTACCAAATCTTGCGGGTCCTTGGTATTCTAGAAAAATGCTGATATCTAGAGTAATCAGTGCAGGTCTTATGTATGCTTTCCCGGTGTGGATGAGAAAACTAGCCGAAAACCAGAAGAAAATTATCGACAGTCTATACAGACTAGGCACAGCACACTCAGGGCCTCGGATTTCGGATTAAGCTGCTTTCGCTATAGTTGCAACGACGCCATCGATATTTCTGCGGCCGATAGGCTTAGCATCTTCAAGGAGAACTCTGCAGGAGAACCTTAGCAGTAAGAACCAGCAACAACAGCGATAATGAGGGAGAAAAAAGATCGGTTGGACAAGATCGGTGGGCAGCACTATTGATCACGTCTATTGCGATTTGGATAAAAAAAAGGCCATGAAGACTGCAATTACAACTTTACGCAATTGCAGATGGTAGCACCTAGAACTGGCAATCGGATTCAGAAGGTCTTGGGTCTTGGCCAATGGTCCAACCATTTTTTTTAGTTTGTTAACGTGTCTCGCAAAGTAAAAAATAACAATTATGATAACAATTACGGCAGAGCACGATCCTGCTACCTTTACCTTTCGCCGGTACTGTTCTTACCACTGAGCAACTAGTGAGCAACTGATTAAATCTTTGTTCGAACTCGACCACCTCACTAGTTTTGCCTTACGTATGCTGAAAATTCGTTGCTTTTTTTAGGTTGTTCGTAAGGTGATACGAAATGAAAATCGTTGTAGTTCAAAGATTCGTCTCACTTATTTGGTTTTTACCTCGTTTTATTTCGCAAGTCAACCTAAAAAGTCAATTCTTCTGGGAAACTTCGCTGCTACTGGTCCTTCTGTGTCCCCGGTTTTAGCACTTCGATAGTCTCTAAACTAATCCGCGGGAACTTGCATGGACGAAGTTAAAATATTCTCAAGGAGTTGACAGAAGAAAACTCCGGCTACATATTTTTGGCGCCCAACATGGGGCACAGAAATCTTCTGCTAAAGCAAAAAATTATATCAAGGGCCATACTTTAAAGTTGAGATCAACAGGCAAGAAGCACTATGCGTTAAGAGCTATAACCAAGCCGCCGATTGTTATCATGGCTACACGAATGGGAATCTTTGCGAACGAGTTCTGTAGAAGCTGTAGAGATAAAGAAGAAATAGAGTCTATAGAACACTTTCTCTGCCACTTTTCAGCTCTCCAACAACGGCGACTAACCTTCAGCTTCTTTGATAGCTTGGAGGACCTGCCAGAAATATCACCACTAGACCCAAAAGGATTTATTAAAAGATCTGGCTGGCTCAGTTAGTTAGACATGCGCCCATAGCCATGTTTGTCTATCGTATAAAGGTTATCACAAGGGGCAATCTGACCACCGAGTAAACAACCCTTCCAACCTAACCTAAGTCGACCAAGAGCTACTGAACTCTTTAAGTTTGTCCAAGTTAGTGTTCTCGTTTAAACCCCAGTGAATTTTGTTTGTATTCCAGGTTACGCTGATACCCAGAGAAAAAACAGATCTCGAAAGAGCTTGCTGGACAAAGTTCAGAGTCGGACCCGATCTGCTTATATCTGTAGTCACGTCCGCCATTGATCATTATGTTCCTCGTCAAAATAGGGCTCATTGGCGAAATTGCGATAGGTGCAAGCAAAGCAAACTACTACGGGACATCTACAAAAGGCCAGGCTCATTTCATCGATCACACAGGAGCATCGACTGCAGACTGCTCGAACCTAGGTTTTTTTTCTGGGAAACACTTAAATGTGTTAGGCCTGAGCGAAACTACCACCTGTCTTGTCTGTGGAGAAGACGACGAACCAGTGTAAGACTTCCTTCGAAATTTTTCAGTTTTCATGTAGTTTTAGTAGGCATCATGTGGCGGAATTTCGGGGCTGACTACGCACGCTGTGAGTTGCGGAAGAACTAAGCTCCTCATCACTCAAGCTCTTTAAATTAAGGAAATTAATTAAAGGTGTCCACAAAGTAGGACGCATACAACGGACCAGTGGTTTGAGTGTCTGAATAGTGAGTAGCAAACTCCAACATTAAGAAAAAGGAGACTTTAGACGACGGTTGGAAAATATACCTTTACAACAACCTTTCAGAAATTTCTTAGGCAACTTGAGAATACGCAAAAGCCAGAAATAGCTGCTGCAAATGCATTTTTTCAAAAACTTTTTCAATAAATCAATGAAGTTTAGGGACCATTAGGAACTTTTTTTTTGAAATTTGCCAAAAGGTGGGACTTGTTATTTCGGCTAAATCTTGGGTTGCTGGCCCTCGATTGGGCGCCAGATTTGGTGGAAACAAAAAATCCAGGAGCGTCTGTCTCAAAATGAGCGGCTTCCTGGTCGGCGTATCCAGGTTAGAGTCGGCTGAATATCAAACACCTCTTTCTCTTCCAATATCTAAATAGAATGGACAATAATAAGATGCATGGCAGATGCATTTATGAAATACTCTTCAAGTTATATTATTCTTTTCTTCTCCGTAAAGGCATAACACTTGCGGCGAACTGGCTCATCTGCTTTTGCGTGCTGGATGGAGAATTCCTTTTTTCTTCTACCTTTTTCTTTTCTTTCCTCAAAATCTTTCGCTCGCGATGTACTACGCATCTTAAGGGTAGTCATAACCCCTTGATCGCGAGTTAATTATAAAAAACAAAAAAAGCGATCTCGCAGGTCTGAACCGCCGCTTAGGCGCTTAAACAGATTTACCTATTTACGGTCTGTTTTATACATTGCATCTGACAACGAGTTAAAAATCTGTGAGATTCCTTCGCCATTTTGTGTTCACAGCTTGCAGAAAGCAATGACGCTTCAGAAGCATCGAGTCAGTCAAAAACTTAGTCGGGTTTGCTCAAAGTCCTAAGAACTGCTCTTAAAACAATGTCAATATTTTGAGTGGTTCAAACTTATAAGAGACTGGATTGGAGTTGAATTTTTTAGTATAAATGAAAAAATGCCGACACAAGCATATTTCCAGGAACATGTTAAAATTTGCTGCACTTTTTTTTTGTGACTTTTTGGTGTATCGTTGGATTGGTTCAGAACTCGAAAATCTCAAACGCATATGACCGACTAGATCGCCTTTTTTGGATCTTGGTGTCTTAGAAATGTGTTCCCTTCTCTAAGCTTAAATATTTCAATCGGCTTTAGGTTAGGTTAGGTTAGGTTAGGTTGATGGATGCCCTTTTGACAATAGTCACGGCTTCACTTAGACCAGCAGTTGGGTCCATTGTGTCCATTGGGAACCTTCTTAATACCTGGAATGAAAACAGAAATAGACCGCTGATAGAAGCTCAGAGTTCCGCCCTCTTGGACCAATCCGGATTTGTATACAAACTTAGGAGGTCCTTTAGATCTACATTATTTAGGTCTTCGAGCTCGTTGAAGAAGTAAGTGCCGAGGGTACTACGCCTGATGCTGTTTAGGGCTGGGCATTCGCAAAACAGGTGACGAGCAGATTCAATTCAACGTCCCTGCAGCTTCTGCAGTAATCGTTATGCGGTATGCCTAGCCGCTCAGCGTGTAGACCCACAGCGCAGTGCCCCGTGAGGATTCCGGTGAGTACTCGGATATTCCTGCGGGCTGGTCCGATCAAAAATAGTGATCTCTTTTTGCTTACCGCTGGCCATAGCTCCCTTGTGTGTCTGCACGTATTAAGTTCTGTTCAACGTAGGTTGGTTCTACTCAAGGATTCAGTTTCTGTCCTACGTGCTATCGAACTCAGCGGGACCCTTATAGATTTGAGGGCTAGAGATGCATTCATTCCAGACCCAAATCTCGCAAGCTTGTCCGCTTCTTCGTTTCCCGATATATCGGTGTGACCTGGCACCCAACACACAGTTACAGTGTTGCCAGGTGGTAACTCGTCCAGAGTTTCCTTGCATAGTTTCACAGCCCTTGACTTCATTACGTCTGATTCCAAGGCTTTAATTGCCGCTTGGCTATCAGAGTATATGGTGATGGTCTTGTCTGCGGGGCTGTGTTTCTTCAGCTCGGAGGCAGCTTGGATTATGGCTGCCAGCTCCGCCTGAAAAATGCTGCAGTCGTCATTGCTCCGAAAAGATTAACATAGTCCCAGAGCTTCACAGAAGATGCCCGCACCGGTTCCGACGTCCATCTTAGAACCGTCGGTATATACGGCGATCTCGTCATCTCCTGTAATGGTCTTATCTTCCCATTCACCTCTTTCAGGTATTCTGGTAGCGAATCTCCTGTTGAAGGCGAATTTCACAGGGAGGTAATCCGTGACTGGGGTATCTGTGGAGGCAGCCCATTGAGTTCAATCGGCTTTGATACGCTCCCTTGTAAATTGTAACAAATTAAAGGACTTAAAATTGCCACAGATGGTTTTTTTGGTCTTCGCAAGAAGGCATCCCTTGAATTCTACACACTTAAGGTTAAATTGGTAAAAGAGGTTTGGTTTCCAGCTTCAACTGGTTTGCCCTCCATTTGACTGTATGTGTTAGATATTTCCATCGCTTGTATGCCTCATACGAATCCAATGAAAGTTAAGATTTCAAGTTCTTGTTTCGAGCTTAAACTCAGCAGCCAAGGAAAGTCGAACGCACAAAGTGACTAAACGACATTTCTCTAGTTCAAGTCTGACGTGAAACTATTCTTTTTACAGGTTGAATGCGCGTTCATTCTTCACTCTGGTCCCAGCACTCATCATATTCGTTTGCCACTCCACAAAGTAATCAACGGACATGGATATGGCTGGCGATTGCACCCGTTTTCGAAAAGCATGAGATTGTTGCTTTAGGTCCGACACTAGTGTGTAGTCAACTGGCAGAATTCATCTGAAAATTCTACTTCCATTGCATTGAGTAACCGGATGCTGCATTGCATGAAAAACAAAGATTCCCTTGCGCGCAAGCATTCCAAGCATATGCTGCTCTTATCGAAGCGGAAATGCATTCATAAATGGATCATGGATGGTATCTTGCTCGAGATATTGATGATGAGCACTCAATCATTATGCTGGCCAGTAATTAAACGGAGAATGTACCAATTGCAATGGAGCGGCCCAAACAAACGTCCGGGTGTCTGACGCACATAATAGATCCTTCATGGCGATGTGAAATGGAAACTCAAAAGTGCAATGTTGGTCGTGTCTTGAGTTTCCGGTTTTATGGTCCGGCGCAGCTGATGCTGAGGCAGACGAGTATCTATAAGTGATGGAATAATTGTTCGATATTGGATTGCAAAGTGCACAGCCATGTGCGAGAAAATTAAACTCAACGATGAAATTATTTTTTGGAGAAAGTTTGATTGAGTCTCTCGGACAAGAGGAGAAAAAGATTTTCCAAAACTTGTTATTGCGATTCAAGGAAAGCTGATTTTGTGCCGGGATTTACTTGAAAGTTGATTTTGTAGTTTAAATGTATATTTTACTTATATGGGAAAGCTTAAGATGTTTAATTGGCTTAAACGAGAGGATTAATGAATTGGATATTCGGATCATCAAGGCCTTTCACAATAGGCTTTAAGCGCAGATACATCAATCACCTTAATTGGATGTATGAAGATATTGAACATGTTTGTTCATTGATTTTATGAATCGATAGATACCTATTAACAAAACAAATGTTTCGTGACTAAATCTTGTGGAAATTTATTGGGCATCGAAATTCGGTTTATGGCAATTAGGTGTCCACTAGGGATTGCAACTGGACTGGACTAGGGATGCAACATCGTTCTAAAAAAACATGATGTCGAAAAACATCGGTGTTAACACACATCGAGCATATTTTACGAAAAGCATCTAGTGGGGCGACGCGCTCGCATCTCAGGCTAATATGACCGGTCTAGAAAGTCTATCGGGGACATGTGAACAATGGGTCCAAACCATCGAAGAATCGATCGCTCCACTCGGAGAAGTAGCTGCTGAACATTGAGATTCCCACGAAACTGACGTTTCTCACTCTATCCCTAAGAGTAACAATACCAACGCATATCAGAAATCTCATTTCGGCAGCTTGTACCCGCGATCTAATTCTTTCGGTCATTACCCAAATTTCATGACCATAGATGAGGGTCGGAACGAACACTGAATTAAAAACTGAGATCTTTGGTTTCACTCCAAGCTCAGCTTTCCTGATGACCGGCTTACGCAGTTCCTTTACTATTGCTCCATAGCTTGGCCAACCCTGCAGGATAACTCAGTATCACTACTTCCATTTTTCGTGACAAAGACCCCGAGATACTTACATTTCTCTACCTGTTTCAATGGGACTCCATTTATGTGCAGGTCACACTGCACAGGAGTTCGGAAAACAGCCATCACTTCGGACTTGCTCACGTTTACCCTCACCACAGATCGCTGCAAACCCATTCAGTGCTCACTGAAGTTCCTCTTTGGACGATGTCAGGACAGCTAAATCATCTACGAAAAGCAGATGGCTTATCCTGACGCTATCCATTCTATATGACGTTGTGCCCTATCGCCTCTCTATTTTCTAACTTTTTTTATTACGCCCCAATTTTGTGGGCGTGGCGTTAAAAAGGTATTTTTTTTAGTTAAAAAGGCGAAGTTTTAGGACGAAATGCACGCAACATCCTAGTATAAGGCACACAACAGTTATATTTTTATATCCCGCCCACTTTTTGGAGGCGTGACAGTTTTCTTTTTGGTATGGTCGGGCATTTTGCAATCCGTCGTAGATGGCTTTTGCATACGCCCTGTTGCACTTTTCCACTTGTTTTTACTTGTTTCAATATGCTGTATGTTAATTAATTGTAATGGCCACGCCCCCAAAAACAGGTTTGGGATTAAAATTAAAATCAATCAATTCTTACATTGTTAAAATCATTGGCGAATGCGTTAAACAAGAAAATGTTTGCTTAAAAAAACAGTTTTCCTAAAAACGCCCCCTTAAAGTGGGCGGAGCTCAATATTTTGTATGTGACTTATTTAGGAATTTGTAATATCTATTTTTTTTTTCATCCCATCCCATAGGATTGGAGGTATATTTAGTTTGTCACATAGTTTGTTATATGCCCCCAAGACCTTAAGGACATATGATCGCGACCGAATTCTGAATCGAATAAGCCATGTCAGTCCGTCCGTCCGTCTATTTGTCTGTATGTCACATGTTTTTAGGTCTCAAATTTTGAGCTAGGGTACTAAAGGTCCACGTCCTTAGGTCGTACGTAAGGTCCAGGTCATGCGAAGCAGTACAAGTGTAAACATTTTTAAAATCCGCCCACGGACAAGCCCACAACCAGTCTAAATGTTCAACTACCTCCAGAGCTTTCAAAACTGTAAGACGTTCTAAAAGGCTGAAGTTCATCTCTTAGTGAATGTAAGACACAAAAAAGACAAACTGAATTGGTAAACCTCCTCCAGTGGGCGTGGCATCTATTTTAAGGGTAAATTTTCAAATGCAGTTTTTTCAATATTTTTGCTCCAAATTGAAAAAATGTTGCTTAATATTTTATGTAGAAAACATAAATATAAAAACATAACATAACATAAAATATAAAAATATTAAATAATAATATAAATTAAATAAGCTAAGCCATTCCAACTGTCCAGCACGGAACGATATCCCACCTCTTTTCTGCATATGCACCATCAGTCAGCTAATGTCTCCCTCTGAGAAATGGTCACAGAAGCAGAAGAGTTCATTCTAGTGGGCCAATAAGGTTATCACTCAGGGTACTACGATCCCAATGACGTCCAAATCTGCGAAACGTAACAGATCCTTGGAGGAAACGTCTACCCCTGCTCCAAGGAAAGCGAAGAATTCTTCTTCTACGTCGGCTTCCACCTCAGTTCAAGCGTGCAGCGACATGTTCAAGGATATGTGCAGCGACATGTTCAAGGACATGTGCAGCGACATGTTCAAGGACCAGGTCATCGCGCGGACCGGATGAAAGTATCCCGATGGACAAATGGAGAAAGCTGGAAGCTAGACTCGCCTGATAAACTGCCAAATCGCGAAGACGCTGACTGGTACCAAGGACATGTCAAACTACTTGCCTGCGCTGACCAATGGTCACTCGACCTCCTTAAACTGGCGATCCCGAGGATCGGAGAGCTCTGACCGGGTGAACGCCTGCGCTGAACAATGGTCACTCGACCTCCTTAAACTGGCGATCCCGAGGATCGGAGAGCTCTGACCGGGTGAACGCCTGGAAGTTCAGTCAGTGGACCTGATCCTTAACAGGCCCAGAGCGCGCATTCGCCTGCCCATTGAAGCAGAGGACGCGAAGTCGATTATTAGACTGATCAACGCATGCAACCCAGTGCTAAAGACTGACTACTGGAAAATCGGCAGACTAGAGGAGCCCAAGGAATCCTAGAGGATCGCAGTTATTGTGATCAACGAGAAATCCCTGGCGCCTCTGGAAAAAGCCGACCAAAAAATCAGTTTCGGCTTAGGAAGGTACCCCTAAAAATTTACAGGACCTCCACGAACCTGGATTATCCTTCAACTTCATACTTCCCAGAGAAAAATTTCGAAACCCGGATTCCGAACAGAGGCATATGGTACGGCGGATAGCCAGACTGCCATCAAATCCCTAACATCGATCTCTATAAACTCTATGATGAGATGTCCGAACAGTTTCACATCCGCCTGTGCTGGGTGCCAGGTCATAGAGACATGGTGGGAAACTGTGAGGGTGATAAACTCGCTAAGAACGCCACTAGACTGCCAGAATATGAAATTTCCTGTTATATAGGTATTCCCCTAGCAACCTTAAAATTACAGCTCAAAAATCACAGCATAACTAACGCCAGATGGAGGACAGGTACCACTTGTTTAACCTCCAAGCAAATCTGGCCTCGCCTCGATCCAAAAAGATCTAATAGCTTGATCTCCTTAAAGAGGTCCAAAATTAGCACTGCAGTGGGAATTATCACCGGACACTGCCTACTAAGTCTTCACGCAAAAAGACTAGGTCTATTCTCAAACGACTTCTGTAGAAGCTGCCTAGATGAGGAAGAGGAAGAAAATGTACAACACTTCTGTTGCTGCCCGGCACTCGCGTCGTCCAGGAAATCCCTAAAAGGCTCCTTCTTCTACAAAGATCTAAGCGACGTCAGTGAAACACCGATGAAGAAGCTACTAAAATTCATTGAAAAGACGGGCTGGCTGTCATAGAATTCACGCCAACCTACTCCCTTGGTCATATACCCACGTGGCGGTACAATGGGCCTACTTTTCGGCCTAAGTGCATTTAATAAGCCACTTTCCTACCTTAAAAATAAATAAATAAATAAATAAATAGAGTGGCGGAACAGCTCGAGGTGAACCAGGGCCAACTTCTCAACAATGTATGCTGGTGTGTTGATTTTTTTACATACAAGGGGACCTACAATTTTTTGCCGAATCCGAATGTCGCTTTGAGAAGTTTTTCAAGACAAATGATACTCTCGGAGGGCTTGTCAGACCCTCGCGGGTCAGACCCTCGGGAGCAAGTCTTTTTTTCAGGTGACGATGGCAGGATTCGAACCCAGACCTCCGGCGTAGTAGGCACACACACTAACCACTAGGCCACGGCACCCCACTTTCCTATCTTACCTATGTAGAAAACACTTAGTTCTACAATTTCTCCTTATAAGACTTTGGGCCACGCCCACATTTGGAGGCAGAATTGAAGAGAAACCTAAAATTTTCCAGAAAAACGTAATTTCGACTGGACTTAAGCCTAATGGACTAAGCCTAAGGGAAAGCACGAAACAAAAAAATTAGCATATTAGGTAAATGAGACCTTATATTAGATTTCGTTAATACCAAGTTTTTAGCCACGCCCCCTTTTAGGGGTCGATTTAAAAAAAAAATACTGAATTTTAACCAAAAAATTGCTTTTTTACATACATTTAAGCGTAACCTGGAAATATCTGTGTTATAATTGATAGTTTGAAATTAGGGGCGGTTGAACCACGCCCCTTTTCAAAGGTTGCACTACTTATAAAATGTCAAAAAATAACCATAACATCAGCATTTTCCAATGTGGGATTCGATGGGGTATTCAACGGTCCGTTTTACGGACTGTAACTTCTGCGTACACACTGTAGCACTTACTCACTGGTTTTAATTTAAAATGCATGTTAAATTATTGCTGTGACGTCAACTATTTTCAATTAAAGTAATTATAAAAAATTTAAAATGTAAGTGGAAAAACCTTAAAAAAAATTAGGAAATACTAAAAAAAATGTCATTTTAGTTGAACTAATAAACAACAACCCTGAGGAAGTCGACAAATAATCGACGAAACGTCGGGGAAAAAATGGAACAAAAGTTCTTTCTTTTTTTCGCATTTAAAACAAACAACGACCTGAAAGCCCATTTCAAACACTAATTTTAGCAGCTTTGGTAAAAACTTTGCTTTTATTTTCTTGAAAGTAAAATTCAGCTTTTACAAGGTCATTTCTGTTACTTATTCTAGTTGCCGCTTCTCCCTGCACTGGTAATAACGTAACCGACATTTAAATTACTCTTCACTGCAATAGAAACTATATCAGTCAAATAATATTTATGAGTTGAGCTATTGCACTATTTTTTTGTGCAGAAATAATAATCATCATCATCATAAGCGTTACAGCTCGGCGTAAGCTTTAGCTGCATCAACCAGTTTTCTCCACTCCACTTTGTTCTTTGCCGTCTCCATCCAGTTCCTGATTCCCAGCTTCCTTATGTCGGCAACAACGTCGTCAAGCCATCTTAGGCACGGCCTCCCTGTAGCTCTAGTTATGCACGGTGTGTAGGTGAGTATAGCCTTTTGCGGCCTGCTTTCGGACATGCGGCCTACATGCCCGACCCATCTGAGCCGCTGCGCCTTTGCGAATTTGAGCTCACCTTCACCGTCGCATATTTGCAGAAGTTCCTCGCTAGTGCGCCATCTGAGCTCTCCGTTTGCCAAATGTATAGACACATAAATTTTCCGCAATATTTTCCGCTCAAAGACTCAAGCTGGTTCTCTTCTTTTGATGACAGAGTCCATGTCTCCGTTCCATAACATACCACGGGTCTTATAATTGCTTTGTATACCCCTATCTTCGCTCTTCGGGACACGATAAAAATAAATTAATAGAGTGGCGCAACAGCTCGAGGTGAACCAGAGCCAACTTCTCAACAATGTGTGCTGTGTGTGTTAATTTCTTCACATACAAGGGGACCTACAATTTTTTGCCGAATCCGATCGGCACTTTGAAAAGTTTTTCAAGACAAATGATACTCTCGGAGGGCTTGTCAGACCCTCGCGGAAGTGGGGACCGTGAAAAAGAACGGGTGACGATGGCAGGATTCGAACCCAGGCCTCCGGCGTAGTAACCACTACGCCACGACACCCCACGATGTTGGATTTAAAAATCTTAGCATATCCCTAGAAACATCTGTTCGCAGCCATGATTCTTTCCTGAATGCAGTCGTTGGTTTCGTTGCTGCTGCTGATACTTATTCCCAGGTATTTAAAGTGCTCAACTCCGCCGAATGTGCAACCAGCTATTCGTATGGTTTTCGCTTTTCTTTTCTGTTCATCCCTTCCTATCTTCATGTATTTTGTTTTCTGTTCGTTGACCACCAGTCCCATTATTGCCGCAAGCTGCTTCAGCTCCACGAAGGTTTCTTCTATCCCTTTATTTGATCTGCTTATGATTGCAATGTCGTCCGCATAGGCAATTATAATGGCTGACTTGGAGAAAATGTTTCCTGTAGCTGCTGTTTGCTGTATCGCGAAGTGCAGCACCAAATTAACCAGTGAGTAAATGCTACAGTGTGTACGCAGAAGTTACAGTCCGTAAAACGGACCGTTGAATACCCCATCCTATCCCACATTGTAAAATGCTGACGGCATAGTTATTTTTTGACATTTTATAAGTAATACAAACTTCGAAAAGGGGCGTGGTCCAACCGCCCTTAATTACAAACTATCAATTATATCACAGATATTTCCAAGTTACACTTAAATGTCTCGTAAAAATGCAATTTTTTGGTTCAAATTCGATATTTTTGAAAAATCGACCCCTAAAGGGGGCGTGGCTAAAAACTTTATGTGAACGAAATCTGGACTAAAGTCTCGTTTACCTAACCTGCTACTTTTTTTGTTTCATGCTTTCCTAATTTAGGCTCAAGGCCAGTCGAAATTAAGTTTTTCTGGAAAATTTTAGGTTTCTCTTCAATTGTGCCTCCAAATGTGGGCGGGGCTCAAAGTCTTGTATAAGCAAAATGTGGAAATGAGCATTTTCTACATAAGATATTAAGCAAATTTTTTTCAATTTCAAGCAATTATATTGAGTAAACTGCATTTGAAAATTTACCTTTAAAATAGATGCCACGCCCACTAGAGGAGGTTTACCAATGAAGTTTGTCTTTTTGTGTCTTACACTCACTAAGAGATGCTAAATGTCAAATTTCAGCCTTTTAGAACGTCTTACAGTTTTGAAAACTCTGGGGGTAGTTGCACATTTGGACCGATTGTGGGCGGCGTGTCTTTGGGCGGATTTCAAAAATTTTTACACTTGACGTACGTGCACCGGACGAACGAAGTTTCAGCACCCTAACTCAAAATTTAAGGCTTAAAACATGTGACATACAGACTCACGGACGGACGGACGGACATGGCTCATTCGATTCATAATTCGGTCTCGATCATATGCCCTTAAGGTCTTGGGGGTCTACCATTATTATTTCACCGTGTTACAAACTATGTGACAAACTTAATATACCTCCTATCCTATTTGGATGGGGTATTAAAATGGTGGTTGAAAGGGAATCACCTTGCTTCAAACCGCTGCTAATTTCGAAAACGCCTGACAAGCACTTTTGTACAAGCACTCTTCCACACGTGTCCTTTAACGTCACCATAACAAGCCTAATAATTTTTGGACATATTCCTTTTAATACTGTCAAATGCTTGCTTGAAGTCTACAAAAATTACATGCGCCATAACGTTAAATTCATAGCATTATTCCAAATTTTGCTTCAGCAGAAACGGTTGGTCCGTTGTGGACCTGCTTGCCCTGAAGCCTCCTTGGTATTCACCCAGAATGCTTTCTGCTGCCTCTCGAAGCCTCTTGTTCAGAATTGATGCAAAAACTTTGTAGCAAACGCTGAGCAGTGTAATGCTTCTGTAGTTTCCGCAGTTCAGCTTGTCGCCTTTTTTGTGCAAGGGGACAACAATCATACCTGTGCGCCACGCTTTTGGAAGAACTTCTTGAGCCCGCACGCGTTTTATGAACTGATGCTGTCATCAAGAAAAGACACCCAACACCGACGTCTTGGACAAAACATCACCATCGACAGCTCTAACTTTGAGGTAGTTAGGGACTTTGTCTACCTGGGTTCCGCTATCAATTCAGGCAATGACACCAGCGCTGAAATCAAACGAAGGATAACTCTTGCCAATCGCTGTTTCTTTGGGCTAAGGAGGCAATTGGGTAGCAAAGCCCTCTCTCGAGCAACTTAAGTGTCCATGTATAAGACCCTCATCATCCCCGTCCTGCTTTACGGTGCAGAAGCATGGACCCTGTCAAAGGTGGATGAAAACACTTTAGGCTGCTTCGAGAGGAAAATTCTTCGGACGATTTACGGTCCCGTCTGCATAGACGGAGAGTGGAGGAGGAGATATAACATCGAACTGTACGGGCTGTACAGCGATACCGACCTAGCCAAAAGAGTCAAAACACAACGTCTACGATGGCTGTGTCATCTAGAGCGGATGAACACCAACGCCCCGGCCCGGAAAATCTTCGAATCCACACCGCAGGGACGGCGCGGTAGAGGAGCACCGAGACTCAGGTGGCGCACGCAAGTGGAAGGGGACCTCAGCCAACTTCGCGTGCGAAACTGGAGACGGCTAGCTAGAGACAGAGCTGGCTGGCGAAGCTTGCTGGCTGAGGCCCAGGTCCACCCGGGACTGTAGCGCCACCTTAACTTAACTTAACTGTTTATTTGATCGCTGTGGGCGTCGTTCAAGGCGGTTTGAAGTGGCGTTGATTTGACAATGTACATGCATTGACGAGTTGCGATTGACGTAAGCAGGACCATTTGGTCGAAGTCATCAACTCCCACTTTAGTTCGGTTGTATTCGAGTATCAACCCAGGTTTATTTTTGAACAGGTTTGCGTCGAAAACAGAATAACTTGTGTCTCTTAGGGACATTAATGGACATTAAAAGGACATTAATGCCATTTTCTCCAAAAATCCAAATACCTTTTTACGAGTGGACTAAACTAAGATACTGCTTCCTGTTGTTGATTTTGAAAGTGTTTTGATTTTCCAGATTGTGTCAAAAATTGTGAATTTTTTTGTCCAGCAACGCCAAGGTCAAATTCAGGGATGTGAAGAGCTTGTCAACAGCAAAGTTGCGTCCAGAGTTGGAATATGCTGGCATAACAGACATCACAACATCAAATCCACAACCTAGCCTAGTGCTCAAGTTAGAGCTGACAGTGTATAAGGAAAACTTCAACAGATACCCCGTTGAGCCCTCATTGAGTCACTAAAAGTTATAGTTGGGAACAGAACTTACTGTCGGTAGTTGAATTGGCGACAACAGGTTCCGTTTTGCTCAAGCTTAGATTAGCAGCAGGCCTAATTGTTGGTCGAGGTTTTAAGACATGAGCTCCTTGGGTACGAGACAAAACTGCTGCCTGTGGCTCTTTCATCCGCTAGGAGCAAGGAAAAACTCTTCGGATGATTCATTTTGATGGGTTTGGGAGTATTTCCTACTCAGCCTCTACCTCTTTATTGATGACTTTATTAACAGATTCCTCTTATCCTCGTCATCGCTGTCAGCTTCCATGTCCAGCATGGCTGTCAAGGCCATTCCCCTTTCTTAAAGTTTAAGGATAGTGTTATGTTGTTACAGTGGAAGCATACTACGATGGGGAAAGAAGTACCTCTTGGTTTTTTTGTAGGGGGTAGGCTTTGGATTTTTTGTATTTGATTCGCTTAGAGTTTCAAAGACCCTGTTTTGGTAAAAATCAACGTGGGGTCAATTTGCACCCCATGTCATGTTTGTGCCATTTTTCTCGTAAAGGAGGGTTAAAAAAACTTAAGAAGTTTTGAAATAGTAAATGGTATCCTAGACATGATTGAAAACACTTCGACTGTTTTCGATAAATCGTAACTTTGGGTCCCTTTTTTTACATCAACCAAATTTGACGCAGGCACAACCACATGAACGTAAGCCAACACAACAGCTTTAAAAAACCAATAAACTTAATATATCCAGAAATAATTTTAATGGACAAATAGAATTTTACACAAACTGCACAACAAAGGTAAGCTTAACCTACAACAAATGCTGACGGACCGCTCCACGTAGCCTTCATACTTTACGGTCCTTTTTACGGACTTTATAAGTGTATCAAATTTCACCTTGCTACGAAGAACTGCTCAAAAGTAATAACTTGTGCGAACGGAGATCGGAGTGATACCATAAGAGGTCCTTTTTCCATTCGGAGCCCTAAAAAAGAGAACTGAAATCGTGAAATTTTGAAGGCCCAGCGTCCGCTTAGCTTATCGGCACTAGAAAAACTTACTAACGCTTACAACTGCTGTGTATTCCGAATGGCGATTGAAAAAGCTTCTCCAGACATTGTTCGTGCTAAGGACTTCTAAAAACGCGAAGGTTTAGCCCGATGTTAGATTGGCCCGATCGAAAATCGATCCCAAAACCTTTCGCGCCACACACTAAAAGCGTGCAAAAAGTTGATTTCATCGGCAACAAAACGATCTTTCTCGAGTTGCATGATTTGATTTGAATGCTAGAAAATATTTACACATCCTGTTAAACTAATCATCACCTAAGCTGCATCCGCCAGCTCCCGAATTGTGGCTAGTATTTGCACATTATTCTCTCAAATCCCAATGCAAATGTCAATCAAATGTGCAAATATTCTAAAATCTATTTTTTTTTTACGTTTCTCATCCCATCCAATTTCCGTTCGTTCATTTATCAGACTCTCAAAAGTATTTGTTTTGTCTGCCACAACCATGACTGCGTCACGATATGTCAACTCCCAATCGAACAACAAACAAACCCACAACACGGCCCAACAAAAAGCAACGATACAGAACGAAATTTGAAATTATTTGTTCCATAACGTCCTCAGTTGCATCCTTTGACTGCGCACATAAACCATCACCAGAGTCATATGTGCATCCCTTTTGCATATGCATCCGATTCTATCCAAGCCCCCATCTGCATATCCGAAAGTGCGCGCCCTATACCCCCTCTTACATGATTTATGTTCGTCACTTGTGATAAAAACGGTTCCATTTTTATGGCTCCAACTGTTCAAATTGAAATAGGAATTGACAAATTCCATAAAAAATATTATCACTGTTCAGTGTTCTGTTCATCCAGGGCCTTTGCTTATCCTACTGCTCCTCCTTGCGCCACATCAACCATCATATTGGCCGGATGATGTTTGCGCGATGCAATGCCAGCAAAATTTGAAATTCCAATTTTAGTTTTGCTGTAAAATATTTACCATTCTTCTGGCTGTGGGTCCTGCCTGGCTCTAGGGTCCTTGTCGTACAGGCCTATACACCACACCACAGCGAGTGTAGTATTTGTTTAAACTTCATATGACGTCTGCCGCGCCGGTACCCACAGTCCTCAAACGAAATGAAAATTTATCTCATGTCGGCTCATCATCAGTTTGGAAATTTTCATCGTCGTCCTTAATTTTATTTCTACCACCCGAGCGACCTGACAGGTTTCCTGCGCGTAGTTTTTCACCTGATCATACATCTCTTGCGCCCATGTACATGCACACCTGAACCGCGAATCTGTAACACACACAGAGACGAGTTGTTCGGTTTTTATCGGACTATTTTTATGGCGGCAATTAAACGTTAAATTTTGGATTGTTTCCTGTGGGAGAACATATTTTAAAAATTCGATAAACCCGAGTGGTGTTGTGTTTTTCTCGAGGCTTCGTGTCTGCCACGACTCCTGGGACAGATATTGATTCGAACTGGCAATGAGCCTTGCTGGTGCTCCGATATATTACACCCCGGTGAATCCTTAAAAGGGTCACGCTGTGTTTGTCCTTTATTGTTGTAACGTTTAACCGATTTCATATACAACAGAATCAAATTAAAGTGAAACGTATTTTCTGAATGTAAAAATTCACTCAAATCCACTCTGGCGTATGCGCAACTAAATTGAATTCAACGTTTTTAGTTTACCCAGCAAATCTCATTAATTAACTGAGCGCAGAGCAAATACATCCAACCGGCAGCGCCATAATTCCACTGTACACCGCTTTGCGGAGTGATATCCCCACGTATAAATGCATGGCGGGGCGCATTAGCTCTTTGCGACTAGGTTCCGGAGGCAACACCACCATCCTGCCACGTCTGTGTAGCGTGTACACTCTGCATCGCATATTCTATTGGCGGCACACATAAGCTTAATTGCCCACACAAGGATGTTACCCACATGACAAGCTTTTCCACACACATGGCGCGGACCAGTTGTAAATTTAATTTCTTAATAAAAAAAAATTTACATGCAGAGTGGAAAGGATACACATTCATTTAATAATTTAAATATTTTTGCGACTCTTATTCTGTGTGTTGACTTTGTTGGGTTTTTTTTTATTTTTTTGCCTCGTTTTCGAGATATTTCATACCGATCCTTGATAAGGATAAATTGCATTTTGTGGTGTTTCCATAAGAGCCATTGTGCTGGTCAGTTGTGCACGAGACGTGAATTTATTCAAAATATATTTCGCCTGGTACGTTGCCAATTTTTCAATTTTATGTTAAAAAATAAATGTCGCACGTAGGTACGTTTGAGTGATTAACACTTTAGATGACATCGCAACAAATCCCGTGTTTTTAAAACTCAAACAAAGGGGAAGCTTTTTGGCCCCGTAGTCTTGTAAATGTGAGAGTGCTTTTTTAAACACAGAACGATGAGGTTTTTTTAAAATACTTTAAGTGACAAGTTGGCAATAGACCTCAGTTTCTGTGTTTCTATTTCGTCTTAGCTTAACTAACGCCGGCGGATGAATCAAATCTTCGAAAAATGATTTCCGCACGACAACGAAAATGTATTCTTGTATTCTTTTATTGCGGCAGAGCTTCTTGAATGATGCTGATGCTTAAGGTAGCAGGTCAAGGAAGTCATGATTCAAGGAAGTCATAGTTGAGTGTAAATAACCAGTCTTTAAAGCATTTTTGGTTGACCTAACAGGAAAAGTTAACTTCTTAAACGTTGTAACAATGTAGAACCGCGAAAAGTGGGTTGGGGAGGCAAATGGAGCATTTATCAGGTGCATATTATTTGTAAGAAAAAAAGAAGCCTCGGTGTGTGCTGATCCTGGTAACCCAGGGCGCCCTTTGGAGGTAGGCCTAAGGGATGTCAGCATGCGAGCGCTTGTTGGTCGGAATATCCCGCTCGGGGTTAGCCCGAAGAAGTTACTAGCAGCCTGGAAATGATGACCCTATCCATCACGGGAGCGGAGTAGGGCAGCGCTAAGCCAAAATGAGGGCCTAGATGGTCAGTCTACAAATCGACAACGGCACCAAGGGCGCCAATAAAATTGGCGAATGGAATGTCTTATCGCTAACGGAGAAGGAACTTGAACTGGTTGAGGATGCTAAAAAGTATCAGCTCGATGCTACTGGCATCTCCTCAACTATGTGGAAAGGTTCTGGAACCAGACACTTCGCCGATGGGTGGAGACTTTTCTGGTCTGTCGTCCCACGTTACATGACTGCACAAGCTGGTGTGAGGATACTCACAAGCCGCCGGCTGTCGAAAAACGTATTTGAGTCTATACCATTGGGAGGGACGGTTTTGATCTTAAAGCTTAAGCGATCGACCTTGGCTCATAGTGCAGGTGTATGCAACTAATCGAGAGTCAGAGTATGAGGCCTTCTTGAACGAAGTTGATGTTGCCCTCAAAAGAGTGGCAGAAATGGACTTCTTTCTCCTAGTGGCTAACTTTAATGCTCATGTGGGTACGTACAAAAGTACTTGGAGAAGTGTGATTGGGAGGCACGGTGACCGGGATCGAAACAAGAACGGAGAAAACTTGTTGGACTCTTGCTGTGCTTATGGCTTGTCCCTCATGAAAACTGTTTTTCCCACATAAAGACATTCACAAACACACTTGGTACCCGCACAGTTTTAATCAGAGATCTTTGATTGATATCTTTGCGCTCTAGCGACATCATTTCTTTGCCACCCAGGCGAAAATCAAGTCTGGTGACCCGCATACGGTGGGAAAGGTTACAGGATGCTGAATCTGATTGCAGGGAGCGATTTGCACAGCAGGTTTCGGAGAAGTTTGACCAAATTCCAACTGACCTTTGAAATGTAGAGGAAGAAGGCAGCTGTTCTCATCGGCAGTCATTGCCAAGAAATGCTTGTGAAGAGAAGCGGCTTGGTGTGGTGGCTGGTGGTGAGAAAAACACTCCGTAGTTTAAGACTTCTGGAGCTCAAGAAACCATCAGAGAGAAGAAGAGGGCCTATATTGTGCGGTCAGAAGAACCAAAAAACATGATTGGAAAAAGTCCGGCGAGAGGTTGGAGCACGATTACAGATCTGCAAACAAGACATTTCGGCAGACTGTTCGCCGGCACAAAGGAAGGATGTTCAATATCGTGCAAGGGGTTAAATCCAAGGACGGTACACTTCTTTCAAATGAGGGCGATGTCTTTCGCAGATGGAGCACTTTTCGGAGCTGCTCAATCCCCAACAGGGCACTTAAGATGCCAATCCCACTGCTGACGAGATTAGGCCGGAGGATAGTGCCACAGTAGACGAAGTCACTGAAACGATTTAATCGCTAAAAGGTGGCAAGTCTGCTGGAGTTGACGAAATCCGGCCAGAAGGCAATGGATGAAGAAGGTGTTAAATGGCTAACCCGTGTCATTAAAGTGGCTTGGGAAAGCGGGAAAGCACCGAGCGATAAGCAAACAGGAGGTTTAAGTTCCCATTTTAAAAAAAGAGCACAAGAGAAACTGCTTTAACTGGGGGATATCACTATTAAGTCTTCCGGAAAAAGTGGTCGCGAAGGTGTTGGAAACGCGTTCCAGGGCTGTAATTGAGCCTTTGTTGCGCGAAGAGCAATGCAGCTTCCGGCCTGGCAGATGCACAACCGATTTGCTTTTTACTCTGAAGGTTATTCTTAAGAAGGCCTGGGAATATGCCAAACCGGTCTATGCGTGTTTTGTAGATTTGGAAAAGGTCCATGACCGGGTTTTCGAAAAACTCTGGAGAGGTTTGCAGGAACTTGCAGTTTTGTATGGGAACTGTAGAAGCTGTGTTCGGATAAATTGTGTCAAATCTCAATGTTTTGATGTGTGCATTGAATTTCGGCAGGGCTGTGTCCTATCGCCTCTCCTTTTCATACCATATATGGACTGGATGGTAAAACGTAATCTTGGTTAGAAATCTTTAGCCATCCTGGCACCGTCCGAGGAGGAACTTCCGCGAGCACTGGATGGGTTCGCGACCATCTGTGGCGAGGCTGGAATGAAGGTAAACTTGAGCAAATCCGAAGCGATGGTTGTTTCCCGAGCTTCTGTGGAGTCATATAAGGGACATAAACGGAGTTCCATTGATACAGGTAGAGAATTTAAAATATCTTGGTCTTTTTCACGAAAGATGGAAGGAGTGATGCTGAGTTATCCTGCAGGATTGGCCAAGCTGGAGCAATAGTAAAGGAACTGCGCCGGCCGGTCATCAGGAAAGCTGAGCTTGGAGTAAGATCTTTTCTAATGCAGTGTTCGTTCCAAACCTCATCTAAGGTCATAAAATTTGGGTAATGACCGAAAAAATTACATCGCGGGTACAAGCTGCCGAAATGAGATTTCTGAGGTGCGTTGTTGGTGTTATTCTTAGGGATAGAGTGAGAAACGTCAGTATTCGTGCGAATCTTAATGTTGAGCAGCTACTTCTTCTTCCAGTGGAACGATCAATTCTTCGATGGTTTGGACACGTTGTTCGCATGCCCCCCGATAGACTTCTTAGACCGGTCATAATAGCCTGAGATGCGAGCGCGTCGCCCCCCTGGTAGCCCAAGAAACATGTGGTGGGATCAGGTTAAGAACATCTCCGAAACCCGCCTGGAGATAGCGCCTGTGTCTCTTCAGTTGGTGACAGAGGATCGGGAACGATGGAAGGACCCTTCAGCCCCCCTCGCTCCGCGACCCTCCTAAGGATAAGCGGTCACCGAAAATGATTTGATTTGATTTGAAACTTCATCAACAATGCTGAGGGCCAGCTTCTTGAGGACGGGGACAAAATTCTTCACAGATGGTGGCAGTATTGTGAGGGACTTTTAAATTAACAATTTTCCAGGCAATACTTTCCAGAAGAAACCGCTGCCAAGTAGGAAGAAGAACCAGACATCACAGTCAAGATGGTTGGGGAAGCGGTTTAAGTAATCCAAAAAGCGGTTGAGTCTGATCAGTTACCCTCTTTTAAATTAACCCTCAGTTAAGCTTTAGCCTCAGTTAAAACTCTTTTGGAAAATCATTGGAGAAAATTGGAGACAGCGAGATGACTCACGACCATCATCTCAAAACTAATAAGAGTTCATCCAATGTCTCATCAGTGGAGGGAAAGTTATCTACTTCCTTTGTACAAAGGAAATGGTGATACACGAAGCTATCGAACTGATGTCACACACAATAAAGATCCTTGAGCGGATGCGAAAAATAATGAGCCTATCTGAGGACCAGTGTTGGTTTGCCGCGGGCAAATCAGCCGCTGATGCAATCCAAGGAATATTGATCATAATGGAAAAACCTCGTGATGCCTTTAAGGACCTGCATATGGTGCTGGTTGATTTGGAAACAGCTTTCGATAGACTACCACAAGATCTGACATGGGTGGCGCTAAGAAACCGAGGAGTTCCAGGAGTCCACGTGCGGATGATCATGGACATTTATAAGGGAGCAAGTTCAAGAGTGAGATTTTCGTCTGGAGTCACTGGTGAACTCCCCATTAAAGTCGGTGTACAACAGGGACTAAGTCTTTCGCTTTTCACTGTAGTACTTGAAAAAAAAAAACTGACGGACCCCAAAGTAAATCGGTTCTGGAAGACACGCCAATCATCGCGTAAGCGTAGGATGGTTGAAGTGGCGAGAAAACCCCGCCATCTTCTATGGCCGATTTTTCGGCCCCCTAAGCTGAAAGGAAGGCTCTACACCGCAGTTGTGCGTCCGGCGCCCACATGTGGTTTACAATGATGGACAGCGCATAAGAAATATAAGAGCAAATTAATGGCAGCTGAGATGAAGATGCTTCGCATGACAGCAGGAGCAACAAAGCGAGATAGAATTAAAAGAACGAAAATCCCAGGCAGGAAGCCTCCTTGTACCGGCTCAGTTTCTATTGCCATGTTCAAGGAAGAGATCCTTCGAACCCTGTCAAAAAGGCAATGTCAATCAACTTTCCAGCACAATCGCGAAAAAGAGGAAGATCAACACATTAATAAGTCACACAAATTCAACGGTAACAGCACTCAAGGATAAAGTGATCCAAAATGATCCCGAGAGAGATACAATTGGCGTACCCCACAAGCGGACGATTAGGAATGCAATTAGAGTGGGAGGGTTAAGTCCCTAAAATTTAGATCAAAACCTTGCGCCTAAATGAAGAAAAGAAGGAGGATGCGTAGGTTTTTATTGATCGCCAAAGAATCCATAGTTCCTAAGTCCAGGAGAAATTTTAGACTTAAGGCAGCTAATTCCTGCGAAGTATGTAGAGGAAGGTTAACAACCATACCTTTTTCGATTTCATGCGCAGGACTTTCAGCCTCAAATTCGTTCTTTTTCACCCTTCTTCTTAGTTTTTAATTTTAGTTCTTTATTTAGCATTTCGCCTACTTTAAATTGGCTCCTTTTGGGAAAATTTCTTTTTTTCTGCCTCGAAATTCAAGACGTAAAAAAGATGTTAATTTAAAACTTTCTACATCTTTACTGTTGCTTTTACCCCTTAAAGACCTTTATTGTGTTTGACAATTACTTTTTGACACGTGCCTCTTGTAAGCATTACTCTTCTCTTTGCACTAGGTTAGGGACACCTAAAGCATTATCCTTTAACATCACAATCACAGCACATGTGATAGCCCTAAGTAGCTGCCACTTTCGCACAAAGCAAGGACTTAAATAATTCTAATTGGAACGTGTTTAAGGACAGTCTTCACCTAAATCCCTGTGCCCCGTCGCACTTGACCTTTTCTGAAGAGTTAGAAATTACATCACACAATGAGGAGCATTCGCCAAAGTATATACAAAGGGAGGACGTTACTTCTTGGCTTTACCAGCGGCACTTTTGTGCCTGCTTAATTATGCGCACATGGTACAGTATTCTCACATTCGGAGGATATTCATTTCCAGCAGATGGCACTTTGTTTATATGGCTGGGAGGATGTTGAGAAAACAGGGCAGAGCCCTGCCTACCTCAACGGCAATTACCAACTCCCAAGAGGTTGTAAATAAATCATAAGTCGTCACATTATCCGGCACTGTGCAGCTTATTCATGAGATTGCCCCTATATCAAGGCTCCATTACGCACTGGCGGCAAATAATGCAAAAAAAAAAAATATTTCTGACAGCCAGACAGGGAGCCTTTTGTTGGCTCCCAGTCAATCGAGTATGCAGATGAAGGTGGTTTATTGTGCTCACCGTGCGTCGTTATCCTCTGGTAGCTATCGGTTAATTAACATCAATGAAAGCTGTATGACGTTCAATATAGCGGTTGTTATGACCGACCGGTATCTCACGGTCGCCACGGATCCATGGATTTTTTCAATATTTCATATTGCATGCAAGAGGCGTTTAAACAATCGTCGATGTCAAGGAAATACAGGAGCGAAAGTTATTCATGAAATTTGAGGTTCATTGCTTGAGTTTTGCCCAGATGGTTGCAGGCCAACGAATGGGACCTTCATGAATGTTCAATTACCGTAGAAACTTGCATAATTTGCATCGATTTCTATAAGGTATACAAATGTTTTAGCTCGGTGGATGGATTTCATGTAACCGCATCGTCAGTTGTGTGCTATGCAGACTTCCTAATTACTTGCAGGCATTGTATCATTTGTTCTTTATTTAGGAGTCTAATTAATTTGTAGTTCAAGCTCCATGGACTCCATGTGCTCATAGGCATGAATAGGTTTATCACAATGATTTCGAACTGAAGCTGGTGGGAAAGTTCGACAGTCAACCAATGTTCAAGACAAACAATGCTGTAAGGTTGTTTGCATGTGATATCCTTGCACGTCAAAGTCCCTTGTGTCGGTTTCAATCTGAGATCGTCCCATCCTTTGTCTTTGAATTTTAGTATCATGCACAACTCACCTTCTTTATTGAAATTGAAAATTTGTTGTTCCTCTTTCATCTATATTCAAAATTTTGTGTTGCTGAAAATTTCGCCTTAATTTAGGTATTTAAAACACTGAGGGATATTTGATCCGCACTTGAGGGATATTTCGCAAAAGATTCGATGTTCAAAAGAATACGCCATAAATTCTTTTGAACACCGAATTGCCACACCGAGCTGTCAAATAATACTCGGTGTTGTACAGAACGACATCGTGGGGTACACTCGGTTTCATTGTGTACAGAACGACAAAGTGACGAATTGCTTTGACTTCATTTTGTTTACTTTTTTTTCATTTCGTAGCGTGATTTTGTTGGCGTCAGTTTTTTGCACTTTTTACTTAAAATGAATTTTTAAAGCTCTAAATTTGAGTTTTTAACGATTTCATACAATTTCAGTCGTGTTGTAAATAATCACGAATGAAAATTGAGTCGAAACGTCACTTCACATACACAATCAAAGCTACACCCAGCCTCCACCGTCAAATACGACTGTGGCGTAATTTCGAGTTCGGAGTTGACACCGAACTAATTCGGAGTTCAAAATAACATTTACATGAGCACGATTCCGTTCAGGTATACGAGAAAAGAACAATTTTTTTCGGTATTCCTCACCAGTGTTGAAAAGAATACGCCAGTAGTCTTTTATTTTTATTAGTTATGGCCGGGAAGAACATCGTATGATTTTTTTCGATAACATTTTGGGAAAAAATTTTTTATAAATTTGTGCCGGGAACATTAAGTACTGAAAATTCAACAAAAGTCCATAAACCTATTTCGAAAATTTAAGCAGTCAGACAAATTCACCGACATTATTGATCACCTTTTTCTCGTCATCAGAGACATTTTTGGACGAGCCAAAAAGGGGATTGATTGTTAATTGCGCCAACGACTGCGGCCATGCAACGGATCGTCGACATTTGCTTTAATTTCTGTTGTTTCCAAATACATATGCATCTTGAAAGCTCAGTAGATGAAACTTTTTTTTTTAAATTTTTAAACTGATTTGTCTAAGATTTTTTTGAAATGGTACATTTAGGCTTTTCTAAGATGAAGCGAGGGCACTGTTTTATTTTTTTTGTTTTTTTTTTTTATTATCTGTGCAATTCTTAGATTTAAGATGCATAAAATTACTATTTGTAACACTTTTTCGGATGCATTATACACAAAGATGGCCTCTTATAATATCGCTCCGATATCGCACCTGATGTAACTGAGTCTTAGAAAAATTTTGGTACACTTCAAAGTTCGTGAAAAAAATGAGAACACATACAAAGCCAGTTTTATTATTATCATCATTATCGTCATGATCATTTTCGAATGCCGCTTGTACTTTAAAAGGGTCGCGGAGGGAGGGTGGCTAAATGGTCCTTCCATCGTTCTCGATCCTCCGCCACCAACTCAAGAGACTCCGGCGGAACTCAGAGAGCATCTTTACCTGATCCCACCACATGTTTCTTGGCCTACCAGGGGGGCGACGCGCTCGCATCTCGGCTAGCATGACCTGTCTAGGCAGTCTGTCAGGGGGCATGTGAACAACGTGTCCAAACCATCGAAGAATCGACCACTCGGAGAAGTAGCTGCTCAACATTAAGATTCCCACAAATACTGACGTTTCTCACTCTATCCCTTAGAGTAACACCAGCAACGCACCTCAGGAATCTCATTTCGGCAGCTTGTACCCGCGATCTAATTCTTTCGGTCATTACTCAAATTTCATGACCATACATGAGGATCGGAAAGAACACTGAATTAAAAACTGGGATCGTTGCTTTCACTCCAAGCTCAGCTTTCCTGATGACCGGTCGGCGCAGCTCCTTTACTTTTGCTCCAGCTTGGCCAATTCTACAGGACAACTCAGTATTTCTCCACCTGTTTTAATGAAACTCCATTTATGTGCAGGGTACACTGCACAGGAGTTCGGGAAACAACCATTTACTTTCATCCCAGCATCACCACAGACGGCTGCAAAGCTATCCAGTGCTCGTTGAAGTTCCTCTTTGGATAATGCAAGGATGGCCAAATCATCTGCGAAAAGCAGATGGCTCATCCTGATGCCAGCCATTTCGAAAGATTCCTCACCAAGACTGCGGTTCACTACCCAGTCCGTATATGCTAAGAAAAGGAGCGGCGACAGAACACAGCCCCGGCGAAGTCTAAGGCGCACTTCAAAAGGACGGGATTTGACGCCATTTATTCGTACACAGCTTCTGCAGTTTCCATACAAAGACTGGATGGCTCTCAGAAGAGGCCCACTCAGCGCATAGTCCTGCAAAACGCTCCACAGTGTATCCCGAGGGACTCGGTCATACATCGGATATTGGCCGATCCTGGTAATCCAGGGCACCCTTTGGAGCTAGGCCTGAGGGGTGTCAGCATGCGAGCGCTTGGTGGTTGGAAGGTCCCGCTCGGCATCCGACCGGGTTTAACCCGAAGAAATTACGAGCAGCCCGTCAATGGTGCCGCTATCCATTACGGGGAGCTGAGGGGGACAGCGTCAACTCCAAATGAGGGCTTAGGTGGAAACTCTACCAATCGACAACGGCAGTTTTTTTATACTCACAAAAACCATGAAAAAACAAAAAGTGTTTTGGCCTTTACCTTGATTCGTTTTACAGTCAAAAGTAGGAAATTGATACATATGCTAAACAAATTTTTAACAAAATAAACATAAATTATAAATATATATATGTATATATATTTATATACATATAAAAAATTTCAATTCAAAACAGGTTTTTGAGAAATATGAAATGGAAATATGAGCCCATTGACAACAAGGTTAGGGTCACATCAGCCGCTATTATGGCTGTGATGAAGGCTGTGGTACTGTTTTAATATTGCGATTCTGACGTACATATATTGAAAAAAAGAAACCTTATAATCATGACTAAAATTGTGTGCTTCAAAATATCTCTCATGCTGGAGGGATCAATAATTCAAAAGCATTTGAGAAAAAAACAAGTGGGAAAGTGCTACAGTGCGTATGCAAAAACTTCTGTCCATCTACGAAGGATTGCAAAATACCCAACCTTACCAAAAAGAAAACTGCCACGCCTCAGAAAAGTGGGCGGGATACAAATATGTAACTGTTCAATGCTTTATACTAGGTGGTTGCATACATTCCCCGCCTGAAACTCCGCCTTTTTAACTTCAAAAAATCAAACTTTTTTTCGCCACGCCCACAAAAGTGGGCGGAGGCACATACAACGCATACATAAAAGTAAGGAAATTGTAATATCTACAACTTTTGTCATATAATTTTTAGTCAAATTTCAAATATTACTATTGAAAAACGGTAATTTTAAGCTAAAATCCCTTAAAAAAGTGGGCGTGGTCAATGAAAAGGCTAAACTTTTTTTGCAACTTCAAAGACAATTACAAGGACATGTTACATACCAAAACTGAATGCGCTAGCGCCAATGTAACATAGCTAAAATTTGGAAAAAGTATTTTTTTAAATTAGAGATGGTCGCACATACAGGCATGTAGTTGATCTGGTCCAAACTTGATCTGGTCCAATGGACTTCCAGCCCACTTCCCAATTTTCAGCTCTCTACCTTAAAATTTAAGGCCTAAAAGTTGTTTACGTACGGACGGACGGACATGGCTTAATCGATTCTCCTGTCGGTCTCATTGATGTCTCTCTAAGATTATTTCACTGCGTTACAAACTATACATCAAACTTAATATGCCCTCGGTCGGGTATAATTAAAAAATATTTTGGCATCAATGGCAATACTAATTGTAATTTAATTTAGTTAAAGTAGTAGACTACACCCAGAGCGAACCTAAGCCGACGGAAATGGGGACTTTACTTCCAATTTATCGTATTTACGCGGAGTTGTAGACTATTTAAGACGAGGTAAAGATATTACCATTTGCTAAGTTTGTAGCGTACAAAAAGCATTGAGCTCCGCCCACTTTTAGGGGCGGATTTTAAGGAAAAGACAGTTTTATTTTAAGCACTAATATTCGCTTTTAACGCATTTCCGCGTGATATTAACGAAATAAGAATTATTTTATTTTAATTTTCAGCTCCCGCCCATTTTTGGGGGCGTGGCCAATAAAAAAATGATAAACATACAGTAGGTATTATTGCTTCAGGCCAAAAATCTTTTAAGCTTGGTGTTATAGGGTAAAGAGAGTCGGTTATTTAGAAGTTCGTTACAGACGAACTCTTTCACTTACCTACTTGTATTTTTACTACTTTTTTTCAACTAGAGCTCATTTCGCGAATGGTTAGCTCATGCCTGATCTGACAGATAATTAATTTTATCCTTCCGCTGAACGAATATGGTTGTGTATACGCTTGAACAACGCTGGGAAATATTGCGACATTACTTTGAAAAACATTGTAATGTTGCAGAATGAGCAGTGAGTGAAACTTGCGGACGGATTTTGGAAGAAGAGAAGCACCGTCAGCTCCGTATGTTCGTTATTTTGTGAAAAAAAGTAAAAAAAAATGGCATCCTCATCGAAAAACCAATCGAAAATTGCTGCTGTGGGAGAAAGTGCGCGTGAAGGGCCATCAACATCAATTCACCGTCGTTCTTAACAATTGGACATTTCGGAGACATAATTGAGACGAATTTTGCATAAAGACCTTGGTATGACGCCATGCAAAGTCCAATTGGTTCAGGAGTTGAAGCCAACTGACCATCCAATGCGTTTTCGCTTCGCTAAGTGGGCCTGCGATCAACTTAGAGAAGATGCCGATTTTGCCAAAAAAAAATCATCTTTTCAGATGAAGCTCATTTTGATCTTGGATAAAAACAAGCATTTTAAAGGTATTTAAACAAGTGGGTATTTAAATAAATTGTCGTATTTGGGGCACAGAAAACCCGCACGCATACATTGAAAAGCCGACACATCCAAAACGAGTCACTTTTTGAGGCATAATTGGGCCATTTTTCTTCGAAAATGAGCAACAAGTGGCCGTTACAGTCAATGGCGATCGTTATCGGGCCATATTGAACAAATTTTTGTTCACAAAAATTGAAGAGAAGGACATTGGCAACATTTGGTTTCAACAGAACGGCACTACGTGCCACACATCGAAGCTACACCCGATGTTTTGCGCCCTGTTTTTGAAGCGGAGCTGCGATTTGAAACCGTTGGACTATTATTTGTGGGGTTCCGTGAAAGATAAAAACTACACCGACAAGCCAGAGACAATTGACGCTTTAAAGGGCAATATTCGTGAAGCCATTGGTGAAACACAGCTGCACACAACCGATAATGTGCTTAAAAATTGGACCGATCGTGTAGGCTACTGCATGGCCAGCCGAGGGAGCCATTTGAATGAAATTATTTTCCATTATTAACCGGCAGGATTGTACTTTCAAATAAAAAGAGAAATTCGAGAAAATATTCAGTAGTTTTTTTTAGCATTTTTAAAAAATAAAAGTTATTTGGCGGACCCTTTATTTCAAAACTGCTTTAGTGTTTTTTTTTTTTCAAAAGATAGACTATGCCCGTTATTTATTAAAAAAAATTTCTATTGCCGTTTCGGAGATAGAGGGAAGGACATGCCCAAGTTTTTGACCTTTTTTACAAATTTTCAATAAGAATTATAGATACGCAAATTTAGAATTGGCTTTTAAAATTTAAAAATTGAAAAAGAAAGAATTTAAAAAACTGTTTTTGCGAACGCTTTTATGTTTTCGAGTTAAATCTCAGCAGTTTTTAAAGCTTTAAAATCCGCTATAATTTTTCTAAAAATTTGGGATAATTTTTTGACACGTGTGATTTTTTTCATATGAATTCTTAAATAAAAACACTAAATATAATGGAGATAAACGTATTTTCATACTTTTTTCGATTTTTTTTAGGTAAGCAGTAGTCCCGCGTCTGTTAGAAAGGTGGTTCAAGATGGTCTTATCAGGGGGTGCTCGCGAACGTTGCCATCTCTTGCGCGCTCTCCTCTTTTCGCATATTAGCTCTTCTATTTCTCGCGGATATATTGTTCCGCTGTTCGATAATTCGGACCTCCGAAAAGAGGTGTTATTCCACGCAGTGCTCTGAATAACTCTCACGAGTTTATCTGATTCGTCTTCTATTTCAAGTGGCGTTTTGAGCGGTACATTCAAAGCTATGTTTTCTTTGCAGTATTTTCTAAAGCCGTCCCAGTCGGTGTTGTTGTTAGTTAATCTAGGCGCTCTTTTCTTTTTCGCTAGGCTTCCACCGATTTTTAAAAGAACTGCCGAGTGATCTGAACAGAGATCAAAGCGTTCTTCTACGTTCGTAAGGTAACAAGGTACCCCCTTGGCGATAAAGAAGTCGACGAGATCAGGTATTTTATTTCTGTCGGTTGGCCAATATGTTGGCTTTCCCGTCGATAAGAAGATCACGTTGCGTTTTGTACTTGCTTTAAAGAGGGCTCTGCCTCTTGTTGAATTGCACCGTGAGCCACAAAAAGTATTTTTCGCGTTAAAGTCCCCGCCGATGATAAAGGTTGACCCAAGTGAATCAAAGAGCAGAGCAAGATCTTCATCTGCCAGCCGATACTGCGGAGGAAAATAGCTCGTCGCGATGTTGTAATTTATGTGACTTAATTTTACTGAGACTGAGGTTATTTGCATAGAGTCAAGTTCTATTTCTGCGTTTTTGGACTGCTTAATGCAGTCTTTGATGTAGAGAGAGGATCCGCCTCTCGAATTTTCTGAAGGATGATGCACGTGATAGTCGATGTAACCTTTTACTTTGCGTGCTGAACCCTTTTTAAAGTGGGTTTCCGAAATCAGGCATATGTCTTCATTATTCTTCCGTAGGAACACTTCTGGTTCGTCAATTTTTTGCAAAAGGCCGTTTGCATTCCATGTAATTATTTTGATTGACTTTCCCATATTCATGATTTTTTAATTAAATGCTTTTCGAGGTTTCAACTCGAGCTCGCTCAATTTGTTGAATATTACTTGACTAAGTTTCGCCTGTTGCTCAAGCTTTTCTAAAATCATGCCTAGAATTTAAGAGACCGAATCTGATGCGGCCAATTGTGGATTACTTTCAGGTGACGCGACTTGAGCGTACGATCTTGGACCAACAAGTGTGGATTCTTCCTTTTGACTCCGGTGGGAACTAGGACCAGCGACGTTTTCTTGCGCATTTTGAAGTTTGCCTTTAATCAAACCCTTATCCCTTGTCGACTTAGGGGCTTTTGGCTTATCTACTTTAGGAGGTTTTAGGCTTGGGCCCCTATTTTCACTATTTTTCTTCGGAGCTTCATGTCGTTTTTGTAACTCAATGGCAATTTCGCAACCTCGGTAGCTCGCTGGGTGACTTCCCCTGCAATTGGCGCAAACCCCGGGGGGACCTGATTGCTGACATTGCAATCCGTCGAGAGATGTTCGCCGGCGCATTTTACGCATCGCGGCTTTTTCTAGAAGAAAAAGCTTGCGTGTGTCGGAAACCTTGGCATCGCTTACATTGGGGAACTAGCCTGTTGCCCTTCCGTTTGGGCTCGATTTTTACCTTGATGTTAAGGATTGATTTAATTTTGTAAATTTCGTTAATATTTTCAGTTCTATCAAAAGAAAGCATAAAAATTTGCAGGCCGCACCAGATAACAGCGGAATCTTTGCCTTCGTCCGTACGTTGCTTCTCTTTCTTTATTATGTTCACGGCGTCAAGAATTTTAAAGCCTTGGGCTTGAACGTCTTGTATTATTTCGTCCTTGGTACAGGATGGGTGTAGTCCCCTCGCGATAACCCGCAGCGGCTTTTCGAGGTGACTTTCATAAGTAAACCATTGGATTTTCTCTGTGTTCAACTTTTGTGACAGTGACCGATAGGCATCAGAGTCATCGGCGTTTACTTTCCATACGTTGTTCCGAAGTGATGTTAAGTTATATTTCGTCCCAAGAATATTTTTAAGAATGTTTCGCAACTTTCCGTAGTCCGCGACTCCAACGACATTTATTGCAGGTGGACGCCGGTTTTTTTCTTGGGGTATTCCTGTCGCTTTGTTTGATACGACTGGTGTTTCTTCTTTTTGCTGCACGGTTTCCTTTTCCTAAAGACCGGATTCGTTTCGCGTGCAAGCGAAATACAAGACGCACGAGGAAGACCTCGTGCGTCTTGTATTCACATTGACGTTGCGGCGTTTCCTCGCATTCTTTAGTACCACGGGGGTTCCTTAAGGCTTCATTTTCTTTACGTAACGAATCTACTTCGCTTTTAAGCTCATGGTAGAGACGTTCCATTTCATTAAGCTTAGCACGGAGTTCGTTGTTTTCCGCTTCAAAGCATTTAATTTTCGCTGAGTCCTGAGTAACCGGCGGACTTCCTTTCCCGGAGACCTTCGATCCAGCTGGTGGAGATCGGGGCACCCTTGATTTTTTCAAAAAGGGATTTATAAGCAATAAATGGCTCTGCCCAGAATCCGTAGAGCCTACCTCCGAAGAGGGTGGATTTGCCAGTGAAACTGGATTGCCACCTGGGGTAATAATATCTTTTGTTTTGTCCATTGCATAGTTTGTATGCGCTACGCGCTCGGCATACGGAGGGTGGATTTTAGTCGCCTCTTACGACAGGCATGCCTTACCTCGGGTATATTCTAACCCCTACCCGGAGGGGGCGACTTAGAATGAATTTTCCGAGAAATCAAAAGAGGATAGGTTTTTAAAGATCTAGCTTTAACGATTTATTAAATTAACGGACATGGCTTGAGCAATTCACCTAAAGGTCTAAGGGTCCTTCGGAAATTATTTTACTGTGTTTAAATGTGGGAAATATATATGAGCGTTAGCGTTTTGAAACAAATACTTTTTTATATAAGACCATCTGCTTGACTTTTATCACTTTTTATCACTTTTAAAAGGTCCTTGAAGGACACTGGGATTTTATTATGACCGTACTTATACATTTCTAAAATCAAACTCTTTTCCCTTTATACACAAAAATATGTTTCCTTTTTCCAGTCCAATATTTTTGCACTGTCTATCTGCATCCTGCACACACTGGTATCGTTCTCAAAAAATTGCACAAAACAATTGAAATGAAATCCACCAAGTCACACCCTCTTCCGTCTTGTTTCAGGTCCAACTATGCAGTAGAGGTCGTTTGGTATTTCCGTGTCCAAAGCGTGTCCGAAAACCATTTTTCTTTATGCTTCCGGTGTCCGTTCCCTTGCGTAGTACAGTGCAGCCAACACCCAGCATTCCTCAGGTGGTATGTGTAAAATTATGTCGATTATATTTTTTATAACTCTTCTGCTGCTCTACGGATTTATTCTTTGTCTAACTGTTCTCGTTTTGTCAACTGGGAAATCTTTTATTTCTTATTTCACTTTTTCTTCATCACAAATAAGACTTTTCTCAATCTCGAGAGCAGCTATCCTAAAATTCACACCTTAAAATCAAAAACTTACTCGATCTTACTATTTAAGCGCTGAAATTATTCGTGCAAAATTCCAAACCACTTTTCACTATGATTCAACTTTTTTATTATCCTTTTGAATAACAAAACATTGTGGACCGTTTTAAATACCCAAGGAACCGCGACACCGAAAGATACCCTAAATGCTATAATGTTTGTCAAAGCAAGTTTAGGTGTGCAGCTACTGGATAAGGGATGGCACAAATCTCCTTGGTTACTGTTAACAGAATAAAACACCTCTGGCATCGGATCTACACCACCTGCACCGGGTTTAGGTAAAACTCGTGGGAAAAACTTGCATTCCATCGCCAGAGTGTATAGGAGGAATATGGGATGCATGACATATCGTCCTCGGCTTTCCTACAGCAGTATATCACGGTTTTTTTTTTACCTTAAACGTAAATAATCTCCACCTGGTTATCTGTTTCCTGTAGTGCTCCCAGCAGTGGAATATGCTGGTATTTTGCACTCGTTGTTGGTTTTTTTGTAACCTCAAATGAAAATAATAAAAAAGCTAGAAGCTGCTCTAGGGGGTTGATAGACGATCCACAACGATACAAAACGGGGGGTTTATCATTTAAGATTGAAAAACAACACTTTAAATATGTGGATGCATAAAAAATGGTTTATAAAATCGACAATATTGACGGAAATATTTCATCGAGTCTGGAAAAAAAAAGATTTGTTGTTGGGGTTTAAAAAATAGCAGATTAGAGTTGAAATACTTGCGGTGACTTTGTCAGGATGCTATGAAAACATTCTTGTGATTAAATTCGAATAGTTTTTAATTTTCACAAGTTACGCAGTTTCTACAAAGGAACAGCGAGCTCAGCCATACCTTTTTCAATAAACCTACAGAGCTGTCCTCATGCTTTTTCCATATAGAAGTTTCAGGAGTACATATTAGTTATAAGAAATTTAATATCGAAATATTCGATCAATAGCCTTTCGTCTAAGGAAAAAAATCCTTTCAAGAAAAAGAGGGAATGAAAAATATCAGGTGCTTTAGCCCGACATGAGACAGGATTCTGGATAAAATAACAATTTTTGAATGCAGACAGCCGTAGACAGGTCGGTCTTAACCTACTCTCCTTGCGAAATAACTTAAACAAAGGCTCGCAAGAGCTGTTACTAGTGATAAAAAGATCACTTAAGGATGAGGAAGTTTCATTCGGAGCGTTCTTTGGCATCAAAGACGCAAATGTGAGTTTTACGGCTAGACACAAGTAGAATATCACAAAATAATATAGAAGAGGGAAAGTAGAACAAAACATTTGCTTCTAATTTTTTTTTATAAAACACTCCTGTTCAAAGTAACCCCTTTGTGATGTGTAACATAGCGCGAACGAAAGGATCAGAGGGTTTGAGGAGAGGTATTGATGCACTTTGGTTTTAAACTGTCAAGCACTAGAGTGACGAGAAAAGATCTAATTTAGGTGCCTAGCCTTTTCCACATGAGTGTTGTTTTGCTAAAAAAAAGAATTCCAATATAAACAAGTGAGTAAGTGCAAGAGTTCGTCTGTGACAAACTTCTATATTCCCGACCCTATATATACCGTGTAACACCAAATCTTAAATTTTTTTTGTTTCGAATTCATAGATTATTTGCATAGGCCAGGCCGAAAGTGAGTCTGGGCTAAAAATCAATTAGTTAATTGCAATTTCGTTAGAATCATGACAAAATGCGTCAAAACCAAAAATTATTGGAGAAAAACCCGTTTTTTCCTATACACGCCCCTTAAAAGTGGGCGGAGCTCAAAACTTTGTATGGAGCAAATCTAGCAAATAGTAATATCTTAAATATTTGTTATATAATTTTTTTTTCAATTTGGAGTCAACTTTCCGAGAAATCGGGTTTTAAAAGATCTAACATGGTAAAAGTGGGCATGGTCGACATTGTGGGCGGTCCAATTTTTGCCTTCTTTGAGGTTTTGGGCCATTATTGCTCTATACCAAAACTTGAGTTCCTACGCCTTGTCTAACTTAACTCTGAAAGAAAATTTGAAATAGAGGTTGTCTTACATTGAACCCAGTAGTGGGCGTGGCCGTCGGCGGATTTAATTTATTTTCAGACTTTGTCTGTAAAAAACAAGAACCAAGAAAAACTCCAAGTATGAGGGTCTTAGCTCAATTTCAAAGACCTAAAAACTTCACACGGACAGACCGACGGACGGACGGACGTGGCTTAATAGACTCACCTGTCGGTCTCGATCATATCACTAAAAGGTCTTAGGGGTTTACGATAATTATTTCACTGTGTTACAAACTATACATTAAAATTAATTTACCCTCGGTCGGGTATAAGCATTACGCCCAAAAAATAGGCTCGATGGTGAACTGGGGAGCACTCGTTCTTGTGCGGGTGTTTCGGCTGGATTTTTTGAGCGGTGGAATACAGCTGGCTATTTCGCTGGAACACTTTTTTTATACCCTATTCAACAGGAATGGAGTATATTAAGTTTGATACAGGCGAAAATGTAACATAGAGAAATAATGACGATAGACCCCCAAGACCTTAAGGGCATGATCGAGATCGACTTCTGAGTCGAGTGAGCCATGTCCGTCCGTCCGTGTGCGTGTCCGTATATCACCAATTTTTAGGTCTTTGAGCTAGGAAGCTGAAATTTTGTACGTAAGCTCTTTGTCATCCGAAGCAATAAAAGTGTTAACATTTTTCAAATCCGCCCACAGACACGCCCACAATCGGTCTAAATGTGCAACAACCTTCGGTGCTTTCAAGACTGTAAGACGTCGTGAAAAGCTGAAATTTATTATTTAGCATCTTCTAGTGATTACTAGTCATAAAAAATAAAAATAAAGTCCGCAGACCGCCCCCTGTGGACGTTGCATCGATTGAAAGTGTCATCTTTCACATGCAATTTATTCAATATTTTTGTGCCAAATCGAAAAATTTTTACTTAATATATTATGTAGAAAACACTTTTTTTTTAATTTCTTTCATGCAAAGTTTTGGGCCCCGCCCACATTTGGAGGCAGAATTTTTAAGAAAAATCTCTAATTTTTCAGGAAACATAGATTCCGACTACTTTTTAGCCCAACTTAAATAAGAATAAGAAATAAAATTTAGCACATTAGCTTTAACGTGTTCTATACTAGATTTCGTTTGTACAAAATTTTTGGCCACGCCCATGTTTGGAGGTAGATATAACGAAATTGTTTAATTCTAACCAAAAAACTGCATTTTTGGCATTGAATTTTACTGTTTAAATGCAACTTATTCAATATTTTCGTTCCAGATCAATACATTTTACTTAACATGTTATGTAGAAAATACTCTACATTTTGTTCATACAAAGTTTTTGGCCACGCCCACATTCAAAGGGCAGAATTCCATAAAAAGCTTTAAATTTCCAGAAAAACATGGATTTCAACTGCTTTTAGCTTTACTAAGGAAAGAATAAGAAATAAAATTTAGCACATAAGGTACACCTGATACTATTTCAGATTTCGTTCATACAAAGTTTTTGGCCACGCCCATCCTTACAGGTCGATTTCACAAAAATAATTGAATTTGAACCAAAAAATTACAGTTTTCCGTACATTTCAGCCACAAACTTGAATATTTCCATGCTAATATTGATTTTCAGTTAAAGGGGTTGGACATGCCACGCCCCTTTTTTTTTTAAAAAAAGTAAACAAAAACTTATAAGGAATAAGTTTTTTTTTCTATTTATGCAAATGGTAACGGGACGGGGATGGAAAACAAGAAAATAAACGAATGGAAAGGAGAATTGGAATGGAAAGGAGAAAAGGAGAATAGGAATGGAGAGGAGAATAGGAAGGGAAAGGAGAATAGGAATGGAAAGGAGAATAGGAATGGAAAGGAGAATAGGAATGGAAAGGAGAATAGGAATGGAAAGGAGAATAGGAATGGAAAGGAGAAAAGAAATGGAAAGGAGAATAGGAATGGAAAGGAGAATAGGAATGGAAAGGAGAATAGGAATGGAAACGAGAATAGGAATGGAAAGGAGAATAGGAATAGGAATATGGGATGCCGCGGTGCGTTACAGACTGACCGAAGCTGTTGCATACGCACTGTTGCACTTACTCATGGAGAGAGACAAGGAACATTGCGTCGATGTTCCAAAAAGTCAAACGACTCCACTATGCTCAAGTCCCGAATAAGTTTTCACGTTCGTTTTTGTATCCTATCAAGAAGATGTAAGGTTGAGGTGCACCCGCCCAGATGTGCGAATTATACTCTAATTTGGGGCGTTTGAACGCTTTGTAGATGCCGCCAGGTTTGAAGGTGTAAAGTATTCTTTGCATCGCTTTAGGAATCCTAAGCATTTCGCGGTATTTTTGGCGACGTCAAATTTTTTTTGACGGTTTTGGCTACGGACACCATACTGACGATTATTAAGAATGTTTCCTGACTCGAGGTATTTTATAACTTGACTGCTCATCAACGTTAAAAATGACTGATGTAAGCGCAAATGGACGGTAATTGAATGGAGAAGAAGAATCGCCTTTTTTCGGGACTAGCAGAACATTATGCTGCTTTCCGTCTGTTTGGAAAAATACCAGAAGAGTAGGATAGGTAAAAGTGCTCACTGGCAAAACAGTGTAGCCGACCACTTTTCTAGAACCAAGAGATGTATGCCATCGGGGCTTGAACACTGACCATCCCAGCCACTGTAAGAGCACGGAAATGTAATTGACCCAAAGATGCTTCAGCACGCTCAAGTACATGAGGAGACATGGTGCAAGCAGGAAGTGTTGAGCTGATAGCTAAGTGAGTTGCAGCAAACAAGCCTTATCTAAGCTGGAATGTCATTGTTAATGAGAGTTGGGATGGGGTATGGGATACTGTTTATACCCGAACCGGGTATATTTATTTTAATGCATAGTTTTAAACACAGTGAAAAAATCACCGTAGACCCTTATGACCCTTAAGAGATATGATCGAGACCGACAGCGACAGGTGAATCGATTAAGTCCATATCCGTCCGTCTGTCCGTATGTGTGAAGCTTTTAGGTCTTAACAATTGAGCTAGGGTGCTCAAACTTGGAGTGTATCTTGATTCTTATTTTGTACAGACAAAGTGTCAAAATTGGTTAAATCCCCCGACCGGCCACGCCCACTACTGGCTTTAATGTAAGACAACCTCTATTTCAATTTTTTTTTTTCAAAATGCCTTTTGGTCAAGTTAGACAAGGCATATAGGAACCCAAATTTTGGTATAGAGCAATAATGGCCCAAAACCTCTTAGAAGGCGAAAATTGGACCGCCCACAATATCGGCCATGCCCACTTTTTACGGGTAAAAAAAAAAACACTCTTCTCAGCCTCTTGCTTTTCATACCCCATCCCATAAAGCAGGAGATTATGAGGTAAATTGAATTTGGTTTATAGTTTTTAATATAGAAAAATAATCACCTTAGACCCCCAAGACCTTAAGGGCATATGATCGAGACTGAATCTGAAGTCGAATAAGCCATATCCGTCCGTCCGTCTGTGTGTCGGTAGTTTTAAGGCCTTGAATTTGGATCTAGGAACTGGAAACTTGATATCTATTCTTTCTAGATAACGAAGCAATACAAGTGTAAAAAATTTTGAAATCCGCCAACTGACTTTGCTTAATAGCATGAAAAATCAAAGTTGTCGTAGGAAGCTGAAATTTGGTATGCGATATCCTCGCTTAAGTGTATTGTGATTGAAATTTCAAAAAAAGCGAAAACCGCCCCCATTTGGGCGTGGTCCTATTTAATTTGCATTCTAATAAACGGTTTTGGATATATTTGCTTAAATCCAAAAAACTGCACTATAAAATGTTCAGATATGTGCTTAAGCTATCAACTCAAAATAATAAATTTTTGCCACGCCCACGTTTGGGGGCGTTTTTAAGTGTAAGTCAAATTTTTAATATAACCAGTGAGTAAATGCTTCAGGGTGTACGCAGAAGTTACAGTCCGTAAAACGGGCCGTTGAACACCCCATCCTATCCCACATTGTAAAATACTGATGGCATAGTTAATTTTTGACATTTTATAAGTAATGCAAAATTCGAAAAGGGGCGTGGTCCAACCGCCCCTAATTATAAACCACAGATATTTCCAAGTTACACTTAAATGTACGAAAAAATGCAATTTTTTGGTTCAAATTCAACTTTTTTCAAAAACCGACCCCTAAAAGGGGGCGTGGCTAAAAACTTTATGTGAACGAAATCTGGACTAAAGTCTCGTTTACCTAACCTGCTACTTTTTTTGTTTCATGCTTTCCTAAATTAGGCTCAAGGCCAGTCGAAATTAAGTTTTTCTGCAAAATTTTAGGTTTTTTTTTTCAATTCTGCCTCCAAATGTAGGCGTGGCCCAAAGTCTTGTATAAACAAAATGTTTTCTACATAAAATATTAAGTAAATTTTTTTCAATTTTGAGCAAAAATATTGAGGAAACTGCATTTGAAAATTTACCCTTAAAATAGATGCCACGCCCACTAGAGGAGGTTTACCAATTTAATTTGTCTTTTTGTGTCTAACATTCATTAGGAAATGCTAAGTGTCAAATTTCAGCCTTTTAGAAGGTCTTACAGTTTTGAAAACTCTGGAGGTAGTTGCACATTTAGACCGATTGTGGGCGTGTCTTTGGGCGGATTTCAAAAATGTTTACACTTGTACTGCTTCGCATGACGTGGACCTTACGTACGAAGTTTCAGCACCCTAGCTCAAAATTTAAGGCCTAAAAACATGTGACATACAGACGGACGGACGGACATGGTTCATTCGATTCACAATTCGGTCTCGATCATATGCCCTTAAGGTCTTGGGGGTCTACCATTATTGTTTCACCGTGTTACAAACTATGTGACAAACTTAATATACCTCCTATCCTATGGGATGGGGTATAAAAATACAATCAAGGCGTGTATGACACATCTGTTAAAAAAAAAAAAAAAAAAAAAAAACGATGTTATTGAAAATGGGATTGATACCACGCCGCTTTTTGAGGGAAGGAGCCTCTTTAGTGATAAATTAAAGTTAAGGATTTGGACCTTGACGGTGGTCAACCGGGATGCCCCAACGATTTGCCTAAGCGGATCGTTACCCACCCACTAGTTCTTTTTAAACAGCTTCAAGTCGACCTGAGAATTATAGACATAGTTCCTTTTCTTCTATCCTGAATTCCCTAAGGAGATTGTTTGCAGCAATTCTCTATAAAAGATTGCCCAACTGGGTAGAAACGAAGAAGACAGCTTCTGTACCGGATTCTCGACTATAATCACATTTGCATCTGTCATGCGTCACGAAAAAATGTACAATATTAACTAATTTTATGTTTCATTTGACGACTTCAAGGCTGCCTTTGATACTGTCAACAGACAGACCTTATGGAAATGGCTTGAAATATCCAGAAAGTGTCTACAGCTTTTCACCATTTCTTACGGATTCAGTTGTGAAGCGGGTGCAATTTATCTCGTACCTCGAGGCTGCATTCTAAGTTCCTTGGTATTGGCCCGCTTCTTCGACCAACTTTATCATGTTAGGTGGAATTATCATCAAGGTTCTTTTTGATACTGATGATTTGGACAACCACTTCACGTTCCAACTTCAAAACGTACATAAGACTAAAATAATGATTTTGGAGAAGAGTTTAAAAAGAAGGCTTCCTTAAGAATGTTTGCGTCTAAAAAGAGTCTAATAAGAAGGCTTCCCTAAAAATGTTTGCATCTTGGTAATGATCCGATTGATACAGTTTGGGAGTTTAAAATCGAGAAGTTGTGGTAACCCATAATCTTAATTTTAGCAGGCATGCTAAGATGCAGAGAGGCTAAACTGGCACAAAGCTGTGTTTAAGTGTTTAACATTACAGTTAATACTTGCATATGCTACGGAGTACAAGCCTTTGGAGTTTCTTCCTTTGACGAATTTAAGGTTGTTCAAAAAAAAAAATGCATTAGGGAAACTCGGCATTGAGGTACGCGTAGGTATTCTCGTAGAATCTGTTTAGCCACCCTTAAATATCAGAGATATCATGACAAGAAGTAAGATTATTGTTCAGAAATAAATATTAATAAGGCTCAGGTATTCGAACGCCTTTCCTTTTAGTAATTGGAACCAGCTTGCCATATCTCACGATCTCGATCAAGGGCCTACTAAAGGCAAACGCAGGTGAAAAGTTATGATTTAAATGAGAAACCTATTTTGAAACTCGATGAACTGGTTTTTGACCAGCACTTAGCCAAAGCATCATTGACAGCTTCGAGTCGAAAGTCTCGAAAGTCTCTCGACATTTTAATTTAAGCTCAAAGTTTCTGCCAATTTCGAAAATTAAAGCCTCGATAGGGAGTAATCTATTAAAGCCATCTATAAAGCACAAATCTGTTTTTTTTTTTTTTCATTAGTACAATCCGCCCCCTGAACCTTCTTCACAACTAAAAGCCTTCATTTTTGTATATTTTTAGCCCCTTCGAGCGACGGCGTCTTTTGGAACATCCGCGTCACTTGTGGTCCAAGATTCAACAGGATCTGGTGGAGGACAAAAAGAGTATTACACAAATTGGTCTCATACTGACAACACACAGACGGAACAACAAGAGATTGTACAACCACAGCGACGTCCTGGTAAAAACTGTAAACGAAAACGACGTCCACAGGCTCTAATAAGCACAACGGCAACACCTCAAGTGATACCACAACGGCAGTATTGGCGCGGACAAGTCGAAGATGAACAGCCAAGACTTCCACAAAGACACCAAACAATCGAGACAAGACCTACCCAGATGTCTGAGCGAGTTCGTGAGCCAAGCACAACCAAATTCGCCGAAAGAATTGGAGAAGCCCTACCGAGTAGGCCCAACGATTTGGCATCACAAGCTTCACCTACTCAAGTCTCAAACAAAATCCGGGACTCGTTTTCCTCCGTCTACCCAGAGGCAGTACGAAGTCCCCAGCCTACTGTGTACTCTGAAAAAATTAGGGAGTACAACCCCACCAAGGATACCCTAATAGCTCGTTTGCCCATAACAAGCACCGTGTTCGATAAAATTCGAGATCCCTTGCCGACGAAAATTTCAGAGAGAAATCGTGACGCGTTCTCGACGAGACCATCGGAAATCATTCGAGATACGTACTCGACAAGATCATCTGAGAAGCTTATCCAAGACGTTACTCCCACGAAAAATCATGAACCTATTGTCAAAAAATATTCAGACAGAGGACGAGATGCGTTGTCGATAAGAAACTCTGAAAGAATCCGTGAACCTCTCGCAGCTTTGGAGAAGGAACAAAAGCAGTTCCAAATACGTGACCGACAACGTCAAGAGGTTGTTACCGAAGTCACTGCCGGCTACCGAGACAAGTCTTACCGCCGTCCCTATTCACAGGCCAAAAAGGAGAGTACCCAGTCAACCCCACAAGCTTACCCCAGCAGGGAAGAACCGCAAAGGAAGTCGCCATCAACCCGGCTACCAGTCGATTTGAAAGAAATCCTTAAGAATTCCGGCGGCTTAAGTTTGAGCGAGATTCTTCAACAGAAGAATCTTTCCTTGGACGACTTACTTAAGGGTAAACAGAATGCGTTAATGGCCCTACAAACTACTGCCACGGCACCTCAAAAGTCAGAAGAGAGCAATTCCCGAGAGCGAACTGCCAAACCATCAAGAAGGTTGCCGTCATTGAGCTCCACTCCAGCGATCACTACACAAAGCACTGCCACACCAACGATCACAGAGCAATCAGTGGAGGAAAGCTCTGCTCAATCAGGAGAAAGTCAAGAGCTGCTGTCTGAGGAGCTGGCCTCTAATGAAACCATTGAGGAGGGAGTAGCAAAACAGAATGTAACCTCAATTCGCAAAAATCTCAAATTCCCATCTCGAATTCGTATGAGCACAACGACCCGAAGGACGACACAACCGCCAGAGACAACACAGCAACAAAAATTCTCCACTACTTTGAGCACAACTACCAAACCCAGCTCTACCACACGTATTCCACTTTACAAGAAACGACAACACACACGACCCTCGCCTATGAGGAGTCCAAGTTTCAAAAGACCCGATCTATCGTCCATTTCGTCAGAGTCAAAGGAGTCTCGAGAGTCGAGCAGCTCTCAGGAAGACGCTCCATCACAGAACTATTCGAAACGATCAAGGTACAGATCAACAACTACAACAACAACAACAGAGTCTCCCGCTGATCAAACCGATCCAGCATCAAATTTCGTAGAAGACTCCGGTGAAAATGAGGTACTCTTGTCATTAAGCATGGAAAACAGCGGCTCATCTGCCGAAAATAGCTCTATGATCCCCTCCAAAGATCAGCAATCCACCGAAAGTAAGGGCGACTCTACAACCGATCATATCTACCGCTACAATTCCCTTAAAAATTACATCGACAATAATCTTCCGCACGCGGTTTTTATGGACATCGATCTGGCCGACATTGACCCGGTCGATGATCGCACCGATCTTCTTGAACTGATCGAAGATCGCCGATCAGGCAATCGCCTGATCAAAGTTCTCGAGCAACGAAACATGACTCTGGAGGAGCTGATCGAGCACAGAAAACGTGGCTCAAGTCAACTGCATTTGGCAACATTTGTGCAAAACAAATCGGGTGTGTTTCCGGGCAAAAAAGTCATCGTCAACAATGACATGGACATTGTGACAGCCTTTGAGAACTTCCCGCACTTTAATTTGCTGAACTTGAAGAGTGTCAAGCCAGACGAGATCAAAACCGATTCACAGGGCTCGAGCTATTTTACCTCGATCATCGATATCGAGCCAACGGATGAGTCTTCCAAGGAAGCCAGCAGTTCCATTCGTAAAAACTCCATTCGTAGTAAGTGATCGAGTAAAATATTTGTTTGGTTTTTTTTGTTCTTTTTCAGTTTTGTTTGTTTTGAATTGTGGTTTTATTGAAAAAAGGTACAAATTTTGCTTGAACTCTATTTCAACAGATCCCAGCAGCCAACGCCAACCGTTCTACCCGTCTTGGAAGAGCTTAGCCTTAGCCAGTCTTGCAACCACGGAAAATGCACGAAGATTCCTGCAACGCAACGAGCCAGAGCCACCAAAACAAACAGCACAGCGCCACCAATCGGCGGTGATCGAAGAGAACCCCATACTCCAAATCGAAGATGAAGTTGCTCGAGCGCATGACCTTGTCGACTTGGAGCTATCTGGTCATGGATTTAAACGCAGTGCAGCCAACCTCATGCACACATCACAAATGCCAGCAGGCATTCGATCGGCGATCGTGGCGAGTGCGGCAATAGTCCTGACATCACTAGTGACGTTCATGGTGATATTTGTGGCGTGCCGATGGAAACAGCGAAGGCGTCGTCGCAAGATGGACTACATGGAGACGTACAACGCTATGAAGAGCAAGATACCAGTTATATCATCACGCCGAACCGATGAGCTAACCACCTCGACGACCAGCTTAGGACTGGAATGTTCTCCATCCAGAACCAGCAGAAGTGGCAGTCGACATAGCCAGCATCATCGGATCTCGATTGTCTTCCCGGGTGGTGGTCGACATACATCGGTGACGTCTCTGTCGTCGCCGAACTCAAGACTCAACACAATGGATCCAAATTCACCAGAGGTGCAGGAATATCTGTTTGATGCGTTGCGGAACTCGTTTTAGTGAGGGCGGGTGGTTCGATGTACGGTTTTTGGAGGTTAGGAGCTGTGAAATTTTTTTATAAAAAATAAGACGCTAATAGGAAATATTTGGAAAGTGTATAGGTAATTGTTGTGAATAAAAAAAAATAAATTAAAAATAAAAAACGTCTGGGAGATTACTGGTATCGTGAGGATAAAATCGGTTGCTACTATTTTGGTGAGTTTTTAAGTGAAGGACTAGACATGAAAGATGACAACCTGTCACTAACTTGTGTACGGCTTATTTTTACTGGGGGAAAGAGGCGAAACTTTTGAATGTAAAAAAATGAATGCATTTAATATAATGACATAAGGTGCGTTTTAAATGACACTCGCGGCGTTTTGGTTATTAATGCTTATATCTGTGGCTGTGGAGTTCCTGGATGTTCAAAATCTGAAAACTGGAATTCTAAGACTTCTTTATTTCGATGTATGTGAGCATTTTATGACCAACTGATTGTAGTGAATATGATGACTATAAAAATTGGTCAAGATGGGGTAATTTGACAAGAATCGTTTTTAACTCACTGCACGTCATAAGTTTTTCGAGCTTTTAACACTCTTTTTGATCCATCCACGATTTCCATCTGTCATTTTCGATATTCGCAATTCAAAGACTTAAAGAACTTTAAACTACTCGTTACGGAAACTTATGCTCTCTACACACCGAACTCGAAACTGTGTTTTCGTGAAAACACGCCAAAACTTCTTCAAAAACATGAGTTTTCCCATACATTTTTGTAAATTTTCTGTTTTCGAAACGCCAGTTAATAAATGAAAAACGAAAACAAATTCTCGTAGGCATTTGGAAAGTGTGAATGGCTAAACGAGTTTTCGAAAACTTTTTTCCCAAAACTCAGTTTTTGATTCAGTGTGCAGAGCATATTAGTCCTAGTCTCATGGCGTTTTTAGTGAGTAAGAATCCGAAAAAGAATTAACGTTCCGCATAGTGCTAGAGAAGGTTTTTACCTTTCCTTTGAGAAGATTTTGGAGTTTTAGCCTCTGTCCACCCAAGTGTTCACCCAGGGGTTCAAAAACAGCCGTAACTGCGAGCTATCATCTCACTTCTCTAACATCATACTTGAGACAATCGCGCCGAGCTCCTGCGCCACCACCAGAGGCACAATCATTTAAAAGGCCACACTCCGTACAATTACTCAAATACGCAGACGCCATTGACATAATCAGAGAAACAAAGCGTCAGTGAAGTAGTATTGGGACGGGATTGGCGAATATGGTCAACGAAAGCAAAACCAAGTTTAAGCAGCTTTAACTTTGGGGAAGTTTTGAACTTTGTCTACCTGGGTTTCGCTATAAGCTCAAACAACGACACCAGCACTGAAATCAAACGAAGGTTGCCTCTTGCCAATCGCTGCCAGCTTTTTTGGGCTAAGAAGGGAAACTGAGTAGCTAAGCTCTCTCTCTCTCTCTCTCCCTCTCTCTCTCTCTCTCTCTCTCTCTCTCTCTCTCGAACAACATAAGTGGCCATGTGAATACTTTTCTGCGCTTGCCAGTCCCCCATTGGGCGCCTTCTCAGGTGACGGATAGGGCAACCATCCATCCGTGGACCAAATCCGGAAAAAAAAGGAAACTTCAAAGAAATGCAGTTTCCTCGTTTCAATATTCAAATACTAGGCGCTTTAGCTAAATATATAGTCTGTAGGCCGTAAGGGCATAACATTGCGGGCGCGAGCCTTGTTGTTTTCATTCAAGGATTTTATGTTCAATTGTGTCTACATATTTCTCTTGAGATTTGCTCACAAGAACAAAAAGTTAAATTTGTTTTCGCTTCTGGAATGGACTGTCATCCTTCTTCTCTTTTTTACAGCTAGAAAGCGGGTGATCGTTTTCAAGACTTTCGAATTAATCAAAAGTGGTGTTAATGTTTCTTAATTTTGCTGAGTGCTTTCCCAACAGGTTGTGGCCTGTTATCACTCTTGTGGCTATGGCCAGTAATGGCCTTTTTAGTGCTGTAAGCTTTTTTGACTTGTTGCTGTCTATGGATGGCCATAACGCCTTTGTATGGCCGCAACTCTGCAGATTATTCCACCTATTTTGGGTTATATTTTGAATAGTTGTACATATTTTGCCTGTTTCATAAGAGAGCGGAGGGTGAGCCCTTTTGTGCGCTGTAGTGACACATAGATGTGAGCCATGTTCCGCTCGTCAGCCTTTTCACTTCCGATGAAGTCACTATGGCCTGGCCCTGACATTATTCTGTCTGCTTAGGTCCTTAAGTTCTGAGCGACAGAGTCCTACTACACGAGATTTTACTGTTGGTTTTGCCAGGGCCTTTATGGCTGCTTGGCCGTCTACGTAAATGGAAGTATCCACCCATACTCTGGCTTTTTCGGCGGCTATTAGTGTTGCCAGAATTTCTGCTTGGAAGTGTTTCTGCATGTGCTCAGCAGTCTTCTGCTTGTCAGGATACCGATTTTCTCAGAGCATACACCTGCTCCAGTACCCTCACTTGATTTAGAGCCATCTGTGTAGATTGCTATCTCGGAGTGGATTGCAACATTATCCAGCCTCCAGTCTTCTCTGCTCGGAATGTGAATGGTGAAGTGTTGATTGAAGTCAAGATAAGGAGTTATGTGGTCTGTCGCACCTGCATAGCAACCCAGTGTGTGTATGCTTGTCGAGTTGCCTGTCCCTTGAAGTCTTATTGCGCTTTTTGCAGCGCTCTGTTTAGTAAACAGATCTATAGGCGTTAGGTTTAGAATTATGTCTAACCCCATGGTAGGACTGGATCTCAGAGCACCTGTGGTGACGAGACAAGTCATTCTTTGGGCCTTAGTTAAGACTTTTAGATTTTTCTGTTTGGTTTATAGCTGGGCACCAGACTCAGCATCCATACGTGAGTATGGTTCTTAGTATGGCTGTGTAGAGCCAGTTTGCTATTCTAGGGGAAGGTGGCCCCCTTTTTCCCGCAGATTCTGTTGCACGTTTATAGGGCTGTTTATGCTTTTTTAACTCTTTCTTCTATGTTTAGGTTCCAGCTTAGCTTACTGTCACCCAGATATTTCGCGCTTTTAGATAATTGGAGAATCGAGCCTTCCAGTGTTGGAAGCTCTACATCCGGGATTGACTTCCTGTTTGTAAAGAGGACAAGCTCCGTTTTTGACGGGTTGACGCTAAGGCCGCATGATCCGGTCCACCGGCTGAGGTCGTTTAGTGCAATTTGCATTAAGTCAAGAAGTGTTTGCAAGAATTTGCCACGTACTATGAGCACAAGATCGTTGAGCTTCATAAGATATGTGTTCATAACAAGAAGCCATATGAGAGGTGAGAGCACTCCACCTTGTGGGGTTCCTCTGGTGGTGGACATCCTTTTTATACTGTCACCTAGTTTAGATAATATTATTCGGTCTTTTAGCATTGTGACTATAAAGTCACAAACGCCTTTAATGGCTCCCGTATCTTTGAGCGCATTTTCAATCAATAGTTTCGGTGGTTAAAAATTTCGGCCTAAAATTCCGCCTTTTTAACTAAAAAAATCACTTTTTCAACGCCACGCCCACAAAAGTGAGCGGAGGCACATACAATATATACATAAAAGTTAAAAAATGCTAATATCTACAACTTTTGTCATACATTTTTTTTCTCATTTCATATATATTTACTTAAAAAGTGGGCGTGGTTAATGAAAAAGTTAAAATTAAGGCTATTTCAAAGACAATTACAAGGCAATGTTACATACCAAAAATGAATGCGCTAGCGCCATTGTAGCATAGCTTAAATTTGGAAAAATACATACACATACACATTTTTGAAAAAAACATGCACATACAGCCCTGTAGTGGGCGTGTCACTGGGCGGATTCAGCTAATTTTCAAACTTGATCTGAAGGACAGAACTTCCAGCCAACCCACCAAATTTCAGCTCTGTAATATACCCTGGGTCGGGTATAAAAATCAAATGAACAAAAATTCATTTGTCTGCCTGTGAACATGTTTTGCTCACTTTTCCACATATTTTATATAAAGTGTTCTGTGACGTATTTTCCATTGCTATGGAAGCTTGGACTCTTATGAATAGTCACTAAAGTAAAGGGTGGTTAAATTTTAAGGGCCGATGTTTGATGTGAACCACATCTAAACGTCAAGTTTTTTTTTTCTGCATTTCATTTGACATTTCACAATTTCAGGCTAACTCAATTTGAGCCATGGAAAGATACACAATCAATCAACGCTTTAAAGTCATTCAGGCTTATTATGAAAATATGCGTTCAAATCAAAATGAATATCGTGCACTTCGTGATTTTTTCGGTCAATTTAATCGTCCAAATGTGCGTACAATCGAAAAAATCGTGCAATCCGGGTCTGTAGGGGACGTGAAATCACCAGTGCATGACGAGCATGACAGCTCGTACTGCAGAAAATATTTCTGCTGTTCGCGATTGTATGGCTGAAGAACAGCCCACATCAACTCGCCGTCTTTCCCAACAATAGAGCTTTTAACGGCTTGACGTCTACTGACATTTCCGAGTAGACGAGACATTTCCGAGCTCCCTTTTTATATGGAAAACGAACAAAAATTACACATAAACGCAAATAACTATTCAAAAAATGCAACCCTGTGTTTCGATGAAAGAGAAAGTTGTAGACTTGATCAGCCTTCCTAGGTAAGGCTAAAAATATTTTAGTTATAAAATACGGAACGGATTAGAAGTGTTGTTTGTGTTGTAAAAACAGTGCATATGACCACAAAAGGGTGCACGGATTCAAGGAGATCACATCTTCGGAACACTTTTTCGATACTTTCCACTTATTTTATTAAAATAATTTTTAGGTCAACTCAAAGAACGAAATAAGCACGATAACTTCTTTCCTTATCGGCAGTTTAATAATTATTTGCACTTCTACAGAAACTATTTTTTTTTTTTTTTTCATATAAAAACGCGATTTGCTTGGCATCCTGCGGTCGAAAAATGTGAAAGACGTCAGATTTTGACAGTCATGGTAAAAGCTCTATTGCACTTCTCACGAAATGATAACGAACTTTTGCCAAAATTGGAATATATGAATGTGGACGATATGTGGTTTCAACAGGACGGTGCCACTTGCCACACAGCTATAGAAAAAATGGCTACTTTGCGCTACAAATTCAATGGCCGAGTTATCTCACGTGGTGGCGATGTCAATTGGCCGCCAAGATCATGTGATTTGACACCTTTGGATTTTTTTCTTTGGGGTTATTTGAAAGGAAAGGTGTACGTCGATAAGCCAGCAACAATTCAAGAGTTAAAGGATGAAATAATTCGGCACATTAACTGCATAGGACCTCAATTATGCTTCAGCGTAATCGAAAATTTCGACCATCGGATGGAGGTGTGCCGCCGAGGTTGCTGCGGCCATTTGGCCGATATTTTGTTCCATACATTATTGAAACAAACCAATTTTATCATAATAAAAAGAAATGAAAATAATTTCCTAAATAATTTGTGTTTTATTCAAAATCAACATCAGCCCTTAAAATTGAACCACCCTTTAGTTACTTATAATTTTTTTAAATTAGCTCGATCTGACCAATTCTTATTAAAAACCATCAGTATTAGCATAGATATTTTTAAGTAAGGCTTAAATGCTCGAGCAAATGCAATTTTTAGATTTAAATTGATTTTTTTTGTAATCAGACCCCTAAAAGAAGGCGTGCCAAAAACTTTATATGAACTTGATTTAGAATAGAGTTAACTTATGTAACTTACCACATTTACCTAATGTGCAAAGTTTTATTTCATATACTTTCCTGAAAGGGAATCAACGCCGCGTTTTTCTTAAATTCTGCCAACAAATGTAGGCGCGGCATACAACCTTGTATGAAAAAAATAAGGAACTAAGTGCTTTCTACAAAATAAAACAAGTGAGTAATTGCAAGAGTTCGTCTGTGACAAACTTCTATAAACCCGACCCCATATGCCGTGTAACACCAAATCTTAAAATTTTTTGTCCCTAATTCATATATAATTTGTATAGGCCACGCCCCCAAAAGTGGATCTGGACTAAAATTTAAAATTAATTAACTTTTATTTCGTTAGATTCATAACAAAATGCGTTAAAACCAAAAATTATTTTGGAAAAAAACTATTTTTTCCTAAAAACGCCCCCTAAAAGTGGGCGGAGCTCAAAACTTTGTATGGACCAAACTTAGCAAATAGTAATTTATTTAATATTTGTCATATAACTTAGCTATCATGTTAATTTAGAATAACCTAACATGTTAAAAGTGGACATGGTCGATATTGTGGGCGGTCCAATTTTTGCTGAGTACTAAAATTTAAGTTCCTATGACTTGTCTAACTTGATCAAAAGGCATTTTAAAAGAAAATGTGAAATAGAGGTTGTCTCGCATTGAAGCCAGTAGTGGGCGGGGCCGTTGACGGATTAAGCCAGCACTTTGTCTGTGCAGCAGAAGATCCAAGCCGTGTACCAAGTTTCAGCTTTCTAGCTTGATTTTGAAGACCTAAAACCTTCATACAAACAGACGGACGGATGGACTGACATGGCTTAATCGATTCACCTGTCGGATCTTCCATGTAAGGTCTTCCGTGATTATTTCACTGTGTTACAAACTATGCATTAAAATTAATAAACCCTCGGGCGGGTATAAAAAAAAAATTTCTCGCTTTAGATCAAAAATATTGAGTAAAATGCTTTTGAAAAATTATCCTTCAAACCGATGCCACGCCCACTAGGAGAGGTTAAGCAATTTTATTTTACTTTTGTGTACCAATCATCAGAAGACGCTAGTTATCAAATTTCAGCCTTTTAGGAGGTCTTAAAGTTTTCAAAGCCCTGAATGTAGTTCCACATTTACACCGATTATAGGCGTGTCTGTGGGCGGGTTGGAAAATTTGGAACACTTGTGTTACCTCAGTTGACAGAGAGCTTACGTACAAAACTTCAGCTTTCTGGCTCAAAATTTAAGGCCTAAAATTGGTGACATATGCGCGGACGGATGAACGGACAATTCGGACCCTCATTCAACTCAGAATTCAGTCTCGATCAAATGCCCTTAAGGTGTTGGGGGCCTATTGCTATTATTTCTCTATGTTAGATTTTCGCCTGTGTCAAACTTAATGTACTCCTATTCCTGTGGAATAGGGTATAACAAAGAATTTTACAAAAGCTGTATAAAAAGACGAGCTTAACATAAGCCTTCGGACCACTCCGAGCATGCCTTCATTCTTGACGGCCTTTTTTTATTCTCGACTACACAAGTATTCTACTTTAAGAATTTTTCGTTTAGGATGAAAAATCCTGAAGAACTAATAAGAAAAATTCTTATTCTGAAGCACTTTTTATGGCCAAAGTAAGAACATAATAAAACGGATGCCAAAATTACCTAAAGACATTTTTCATAAAAACATGTTATGATGACTCAGGACGAATTTCACTTTCCAAAGAACTCTTCTATACCCTTTGTGAATTATGGCAGTAGGAATATGTCCCCGCTTAAAAACTTTCATCACTTTAAAAAACACTTTGAAAAACATTCCAACGATTTATGATATGCGATGCAAATAGTTCCTACCCGTTGTTTAATTACTCCCAGAATTAAAGTGGTTTTTATGTATACATCATTTAAAATTCGTAGAAGAGCATAGCAGTTCTCTGGAAATGGACAGTAAAGCTCACATCATTTGAATATTTTATGTGCGAGAAAGTTATTTAGCAGTGGAGCTTTATTAGTAAAAAAAAAAATTCCCTGTTCCAGCAAAAAAATTTAGCGAAAGGATTTTCTGTTTCTGTAGGGATGAAAAGTTTTTAATGAACAGAAATTTTCTATCTCTGAATGCAAAACGCGAGAGAAAAATGAATTCGCGATATGGTTAATATCAAAATCAGGGTCAGAAGCTCTAGTTCTGGGTCGGGCAGAACATTAAAACGATGACCTTCCTACATTTTTTCGCATGGCGTATTGTAAGGCTCCCTAAATTGGGAAAAATTTCGATTGATATTGGGTTCAAAATTAATCACATGTTGAAATATTAAAAATTTTAAAAATAAAAGATAAATATTGCCGCAATGTTGTAAATTTTGATTTGCCTGACGTCAGTGTCGCCTTTGTTTTATTTTCAAATAAATTTCGAACATCATCAATATCCATTACTTTCCGTGCTGTTTTTATTGGCCTTGGTATCAAGGCGAGCCCTTGATACGTCGATGATCCATGACGCTTCAACACCAGGAAGTCTATCGGGAAACATTCTCTTAAACTGATCCAAGCAAGTAGTATAGGGAGGTAGCTGCTCAACCCTCAGATTCTCAGAATGCTGACGTTTCTACTCAATTCAATTCAATTTTTTATTGAGACATTTTTAAATCAGTACATTTGATTTGTTAACATAGGACTATTATGGTAGCCGACTTTTTTTTTTGGTATGTCTGGCTGAGCTTAATAAGACTAAATTAATTTATAAATTTATGTTAATTTGAAAATAATCGTGGTAATAGGAACTGTTTTAAAGAGTATGCTTGCTCCCAGCGTACATTATCGGCTTTGCTTCTTTGAGCACTTAAAACTATTTTTGAAATTTGACTAGAGATAAAAACTTAAACTTAAGAAAACAATATATTAATATTAATTAATATATAAATTTAATTCGCATCATCAAGCGGCATAAATTCTCCTCAGATACATTGGGTGAATTTGTCTTTCAGCAATGACACCCATCAAGATTAGTGCATATCTAAACATAGCTTTATCTCCTTACTGACTTACATATTTCTATATGAGCAAAAACAGATAAAACCAAATTGTCTATGTATGTACTGCAAGTCCGATTTACCCTCTAAAGTTACTAGGAAGGGTCTTCTCATAAAATGGAACAATGAGGTTTCTATTTGTATCTGGTCTCGAAGTGGTGGCAGGTGCAGGATGCAGGAGGTTAACAGGCAAAAGGTAATAGTTATCCATAATGCTAGCATTGCAGTTAGTATCAAATACGGCACATACTAGGGGATTGGGATGTGAGCTGAATCGCTCTAATCTTTTTAACAAAATCTCGATCTGATAAGCCATAAGAGGTGTTATTTTAGTGATTTCATATAAAGTTTTGTTTGAGTACCATTTCTTATTCGGCCTCCGAAATTTTCCACTGCAAAATCTTAGAATTTTTCGTTCAAAACTCTCCAACTCTTTTGCCACAGTTGGAGAGATCGCAAACCAAATACCAAACCCATAGGTCAATATGGGCCGGATAAGTGTCTTGTACATTAGGAATTTTGTGCTCCCTGGCAAGTGCTTGGAGTGCAGTAAGGGTTTCAACTTCGACGTTACTACCTTTGCTTTCATTAAAACTCTCCTCGCATGTTTGTTGAATAAAAATCTATTTTGAAGGCTTATACCTAATAACTTTGGTTCAACTATCAGGGGCACATTGTAGCCATTAATCTGAAGACTCAATGTCTTGCTTTCTTTGACAGCGAGATAGTGTCCCTTTCCACTTGAATTTCTAAAGCACGTTATGCTACACTTTTCCGCGTTGATTTTAAGACCCCACCGTTTGTAATAGTTTTCCAGGGCAGGAATTTTGTCTTTGAGTTTGCTGAGTGCAGTACACGGCTTTTTATCGCTTACTAAAATAGTTGTGTCGTCTGCATAAAGCAAACTATAGGGTTCCTGAATCAAATCTGCAAATGGAAAGTCGTGAAGAAAGATGTTGAACAAAGTTGGGCCCAGTATTGAACCCTGGGCTACACCCGACAGTACAGCTATTTGCTCAGAGAAATCCGATCCTATATATACAGAAGTGAATCTGTCCTCAAAAAAGTTCTGAATTATTCGAGTAAGCCAATTTGGAAAGCCTAAGGAAATAAGTTTAAATAATAAACCTTTATGCCAGATGTTATCAAAGGCCTTTTCAAGATCTATATCTAAGCATAGGGTTACTTCTTAAGCTTTTTATGACTTTGTCGTGCAGAACCAGCAACGCGTGCTCTGTTGAGTGCATTTTTTTAAACCCAAACTGATTATTTGGGATAACATTTAACTCTTCACATACTCTGTTCAGATTTTCTGCTAAGACTCTTTCATAAAGCTTACCAATATTTGAGAGTAAAGAGATTGGGCGAAAGTCTTTGATATCCCTTGAATTTTTGCTTTTAGCTATTGGTATAAGCTTAGCAATTTTCCAGATTTTGGGAAAGTAACCATTATTAATGCAATGGTTAAATATAGTTGTCAGAGTTACGTCAAGGGAGTAGGGACATTTCCTTAAAATAAAATAGGATATGTTGTCAACACCCTGTGACTTCTTGTTGTTAAGGTTGAGTCTAAGGTCATTTACAAAACTTGGGGATGTAAAGGGTGGTTCGTTTAAACTTGCTGCATTTTCAACTGGAGAAAAGTTTTTTAAGGGTTGACTGGTTTGTGCTCGACAGAAATCACTGACTTTTTCATTGACCTCATTTGTGAGCCTCTGATCGAATGTTGGTGTTTTAAGACACTATAGATTGGAGTAAAAATTTGAAAAAGCTTCTAACTTGCTTTCTATACTATCTAAGTTTATACCGTTATGGCTCAGCGCCTCCTTGCGAATATCCGTGCCGAAGAGTTTCCTACCAGTTATTTGATCTATTTTCTTAAAAGCTTGGGGTGATGGTCTTATATTCTCCAATTTTTTTTTTGAAACTTTCATTGAGCTCTGTGGTTACCCTGTCCTTGATTATTTTACTCAAACACTGGATTCTGGAATGCAGTTGTTGGTATTCCGAATTGACCCTATTGAGATGGCGATGGAATACTCTCTTTAGTTTTTGTAGCCATGTGTTTCGTAGTTTCAATAGCTTTTTTGTGAAATCAGAGATGTTATGATATCTTTAATTTCGCGTATGGCATCTTTCGGAATTTCTTTCGATACTCGAAGAAAGCTTTGTATTTATTTGACTTATAAGTGCGTCTATTTCAGGATTGGTTGCATTTCTTTCGGAAGGTATATGAATTTGAGAGAGGCCATTATGCAGATCATATCTGAGTGTGAAGTTCGTAAAATTGAATTCAAGCGAAATTCCAAAGTGGTCTGCTATTGTTGGAAATGTGGAACATACGGGCGGGTGTGCATATGCCAGAGTAGATGAAATTAAGAAGTAATCCAAAACTGAAGAAGATCTTGGGAAAGTCGGGCTAAAGGGTGAAATTAAATCTAAGTTCAGGAAAGGACCGTCAAAATACCAATTGTGAAGCACTTTTCCATTTGGGTTATTTATGGTGTCACCCCAAACTGTGTGGCGCGCATTAAAATCACCTCCGAGTATTGCCATATCAAAAGTTTCAATTAGTGCAAAGAGCCTTTCTAGTTCTCTTTTTAAGCCTGAGCCTGCTTTAGACGGAATATATAAACTTCCAATAAGAGTTCTGGATGTTAGACCTGAAGCGTTTTGTGAGGTTATAAAAGCTAAGGCTGCGGATATTATTTCACTTTGGAAAGGTACTTCATCGTACTTGTATTTCTTTTCTATAATTATAGCAGTTCCTCTGCCGGAAAAATTCGGAATTATATTAAAGCCATCAAAGATAGGCTTATGCCTAGGATTTAGCCTCGTTTCCGATAGGAAACATATTTGTGGTTTTTTAAGCTTTAGCAGGTTATTGACTGCAAGTCTTCTGGCATGCGAGATAATTGAATTAAAATTAGCTGATATAATTTTCATTTGAGTTGAAGCCATCATATTACAATGGATGCGACGAAGTCGAGATATAGAGTCCCTACTAGCAATACCAGATTCTGATGCTTTGTGTCGCCTCAAAGTTCTTGGACATATAGAAGCCATTTTTTGAGTGCTGCTTCCCTGATCGTATTAACCAATCTAATGCAGGTATGTCAGGTTCATTATTTCGGTATAATAAATAGAGTAGATCCACTACTTATCACGTAGGTAGTTGGGGTGAGCTGCCTACGTGATACGTACTCTAGACTAAATTCGATGTTTCCTTTAAAATAAAGACAAATTTCGAAAACAGGAATTTAGCACGTGTTAAATTCCGACAACAAAATATTTGCCGATTTACAGCGACTTTTGAACATCTTTTTACGTAAGTATTCCGGTTTGCAAGCAAATAATAAATATTTTTAAGAAGAATCTTGAACACATTTCAAACCAGCAATCTCCCTTCGAAAAATTCAACGACAGAAGAAATCAAAGCAATAAAAACTTAAAAAAAAAACACAATAAAAAAATAAAAACGCTCAATGAACAATACTAGAAAAAAATAAGTAGTTTTAAGTAAATCTTAAAAATATGTACTATTCCTAGTTAAGTAGGGTTTCGAAAATAAATATTCAAAACTATACACAAAAATAAATCTTAGTAATTTGCTGTTAAGGATTTTGAATGTCATTTTTATAGAAAAGAAAAATAAAACCAAGTAAACAAAATAGTAGCAATTAAGTACACCACTTTAAGGTACGTAACTTTGGGTAGCATGTAGACTGTTTAGGGAAGCTACTCAAGTGCTTCCATTAATAAAAAAATATTATGTATTCTAGATTTTAAATTAAGGTTAATTTATTTCAGAAAATATATACAATAAATAAATATATTTTAAGAAAACGAAACTATAAACGGAATTATACATTAACTTTTTGTTTTATCCAAAAGTTGTATGAGAGTTTTATTTCGAAACTAGCTGGACTTTGTCCGTGTTGAAAAAAAAACATGAATGTCGTGTAGCTGGGATTTTCTACTAATTTTTGGATTTAAAATGACACTTTGGTTTATTCGTAAGTGGAAAGTAGTATGAATTTACAAAGACGATTGGTGAAAACAATGGTAGGAATGATTTTATGAGAATTAGCACCTTATTTTGATAACCCACACTATGATGGTCAGGCCCTTCATAACTTATGCTTCCATAGTATGGTGGACTAAGACCACCCAGCAGACCGCCATCCTAAAACTCAAAAAGTTACAGCGTCTTGCGTGCCTGGGTATATCAGGAGCTATGCGGACGTGCCCCACAGCTGCTATAGAAGCTATAATTGGGCTTACGACCCCGCACATTTTTGTACAAAAATACCCTTGGCAATCATTTCATTGTTTTCAGAGTATCGAAATTTTAGAGCGAGAAAACGGTCATCAAATGTCATGGTACTGACGCCAGTTTAAGAAATGAAATTGAAATACGCAATCGGCATTTGGCCTGGTGTTTTACAGAAAGGAGTTTTGTCTTTACGGGAACGAGTACGTTTTATGGTCAAAGCAATGAACCACTCTGACTTGGAAAAGATTACGATTCGTACTTGGAAAATGTTGTAGTTCACAAACTTGAAATCAAAGCTGTCAGTTTTACTAAGCCATTCACATACCCTGAACTTTTGTGACACTTTTCATTGGCACACATGACGGAAATCCTTGATAAAAAGATAAGAATGGAATTTACGACCCGAGTTGTGTTTCCGTATACATTATGCTGAGGAATTCTGACCGAAATGTTATTGGTCTTATCTTGTGCCTATGCAAGAGTTCAAACACATGCAAAAGTTGGTCTTATCTTGTGCCTATGCAAAAAGTTCAAACACAACCAGCGCCAGTCTTCGCACACACCGAGTTGAACAGCCGAGTAGGTTTCAAATGTTCAACTGACAGCTGAGTATACTACCACGCACAACATCGCTTTTACCCACAAATCACAGAACATAATAGGTTCATTCAATGAAACTTGCCCCAGTGCGCCCTGAAACCGCACTCGCTCTTTTCAGTGCGATCAGCTGATTGTCAAAAACTCAATACAACCCTGAAAAGTGCGCTGTTCATCGAACGCAAAATTGCACATCGGATCCTGTCATTCTCATTTGACAGGCAAAAAACATATGGAGCTAAAAAATATCTAAACACGTATTACATATGTATTTGATAAGGAAAGGCATTAAACAAAAAAGTTACCAGTTTGAGCAGCTTGGAGAATTTCCTCGTCACACTCAAAACTAACTGAAACTCTAGTCGCAGAATTCAACACGGTGATTTTTTCCATTGTGAAAATACCTGTAGTTCTAGAATTGTAAACAAAATCAAAATAAAAGCAAAGAAAATTTGTTTTTACCTCCGCAGAAAGTTTCATTTGCACTGGACAGCTGACTGACAAATAACTGAAATGGCAAATTTAAAAAGTACTGAAAAATCTGCCCCGACAAAATCCTCAGGGTACTTTAGTGCTGCAATAGTGCGCCACAGTGCTTTCATCGAATAAAGTGCAAGTGGACTGAGTTGTTGTCTTAGCTTCATCGAATACAGAACTGATAAAAAAGTGCGCACTGTGGCGCCATATAGCGCACTACGGCTTTCATCGAATGAACCTAATATTACACACATTTTTAGAAAAAAAGTTCATACGCAACGCAGCCTCGTCATCGGACTTTATAAAAAACACTTTCATGAGCTATGATTGGCCAGTACAGATTGTTGTGTAAACAAACCGACTTTTTTTACACGCGTACGAATTGACAGTGAACTCTCATGACGTCATATTTACAGTTTTTATATTCTTTATATAACGGGTGATTTTTTTAAAAGGTTGAGAACTTTTTTTTAAAAAAAAACACAAAAAATTCGAAAAAATTAATGAAATATTTATTTGAATCGATAGTTTGAACCTTGCAATTTAATGTTTAAAGATAATTTCATGCAAATGTTGACCGCGGCTGCGTCTCAGGTAGCCCATCCGCTGAGTCCAATTTTGGCATACTCTTTCACACATATCGGCCGGTATCTCACGAATGAATGCATGGATGTTGGCTTCCAGTGCGTCAATCGAAGCGGGCTTGTCCCTAAAGACATTAGCCTTGACATACCCCCACAAAAAATAATCTAATTGTGTCAAATCGCACGATCTAGGTGGCCAATTGACCGGCCCGAAACAATCTTCCGAATAGACAGCTCAGAAGGTCGAGAATGCCGACCATAAAATGGAAGAGCGCGCGATGAACATTTCGAACCGAGCACGAATTTTGATAGTAAAATTCAATAATTTGCAAGCGTTGTTCATTTGTAAGACGATCCATGGTTAAATTGCAAACCAAACTGAAGCTGTTTGACAGTGACACAAGGTACTAAACACACGTCAGCTGTCAAAACCAGTGTTGCCAAAACCAAACCAGCTAAAAAATCACCCTTTATATATATATATATATATATATATATTGTTATGCGAGCGTAAGCTCTAGCTGCAAAACTCAGACATATCGTCAGCAGTTCCACCATCAAACAATATTTCGGGAAACAGCACGACAGCAGTTCCCACAGACAGCACTTCCAAGAAACAGAAAGCTAAGCAAAAACAGATTTTATTTTTGTAACGAGGTAGGGTGACCGATAGAGTAGAATTGAATTGTGTTCGAGTTGTCAACAAGTACGGTCGCTTTAAGCAAACTATAAAACAAAGATAGTAAAATAAAGATAATTGAATACTGAAACTCATTGTGTTTTCGCATTACTTATGGTGGAAAAGTAAAGGTTGCCGAAGTCGGTCGTGTTGCGTTTTCTCATTGTTTACGCTTGTGAAGTAAAGGTTGCTGAAGTTCATCGCTGGTTCAAAAACAGATCTTCATCAAGTTCCCAAGGGTAATACCGGAGGAATCCCCAAATACTACCAAATAAATCTCTGGCCTGGCGGAACGATCGCTGATCTACTAAGACACAAACGCGTATAGCCAAGGCATAACACGTTTTTCTGGTGGCAGCGGTGGGATTCATCATTGATCAGCAGAGAGGATCTTCAATCGAACATCAGCAGAGCAGATTAAACAATCAGCAGAGCAGATAACCATCAGCAGAGCAGATTAAACAATCAGCAGAGCAGATAACCATCAGCAGAGCAGATTAAACAATCAGCAGAGCAAATAACTATCACCAGAGCAGTAAACAGAATCAAACGCCGATGGATTTAGCAGCAATCATATTGTGAGTCCGTTTTATTATTTTTTTTATTTTTATTATTGTGAAGTGGCTATCTCCTATTAAAGTGTTAATGTTTTCAAGAGATCAGTTAGGTAGTTTGAGCAATAGTGATAACAGTCTAGACCGTGACGATTTGTATAGTGACATAAGTAGTGATATTAGTGACAACATGCCCGACGCAGTTCCAATTTCTGTTTTGACAGCATTCATCCCAACATTTAATGGGACGAGCGATGAGGTTTTCACCTTTATCGATTCTTGCAATGATGCCATCGAACTGGCATCTGATGACCAAAAGAATGTCCTGTTTAAATTTATAAAGACCAAAATTCGTGGCAACGCCACAACAATACTCATGAACAGAGAAATCGAGGACTGGGAGAGTTTAAAGAAGGAACTGACACTAGTTTTTCGTGAGCCTCATAGTGCGCTCCAGTTGCATAGAGAGCTGATCTCTATAAAACAATATAGAGATGAAACGGTTGTGCATTTCATGCAACGCGTGGAGACCCTGCAAAGACGTCTTTTACAAAGCAAACTTATAGACGTCAAAGCAGAACATAGAGCAGGTCAAATAGATTATATACAAAATGAGACGTTGACAGTGTTTATTAATGGCCTAAGAGAAAGATTGTCTACATATGTAATCACTCAACGACCTACAACGCTCGCAGAAGCCAGCAAGTTCGCTTGTGAAGAAGAACAGCGAATAAATTTATTCAAAACGAATACGCACCATGACTACACGTCTAAGAACTTAGCCAAAATTAATTATACAGACACAAGATGTTGCTACAATTGTGGGAAACCTGGTCATTTAGCCAGAAATTGCAGGCAGCCCAGGAAAAACAGAGTAGAGAATAATCCATTCCGACAAGAGCAACTTGCCAACCAACGACAGCTTCCAAACCAACCGTCTACCTCGAATAATGCTCACTTTAAAGGAAGGGATTTTTAGAAGACTGCGCGGTTAAAGAGGCAATCGTGCAGCTTAGACTAGTAGATAGTTCGGAAAGTCCTCATGTGTTAGCTAGAGTGAATGGAGATTTAAGGAAACTCATTATAGACACGGGTGCGGAGATATCGATAATTCAAGCGGACTGTGTTTATAAAGATGAGGTAAATGAAGGAAAAGTTATGCAGTTTAAAGGAATAAGTGGACAAATGTGCCAAACCTTGGGGGAAGTAGAAACGAGTGTAGAATTTGCCGTAAAGAGTAATAGAACTAGGTCGGAGGTATTAAAATTTCAAGTAGTTGAGAATAATTTATTAGGAAATTACGATGGAATAATCGGAAACCATTTCCTACGAGAGGGTGGGTTCACGATTGATTACCAGGAAAATGTAATTAGTGGAAAACTTGGCAAAATTCCTTTGAGATATCTCCACGAAGAGAGAATCGTCAAAGAGAGATCGGAAGTATTCAGGACTGTCATTGTTGACAAAAATCTTGAAGGAGAAATAGTGGTACCTAGACAAGAATTAGGAGAAGGTATTATTGTACCTAATTGCGTTACTGAAAATAAAGGAGGCACATGTTTAGTTTCTATAGTTAACACTACGGAGAAACCTTTCAATATAAATGGATTAAGCATCCAAGGGATAAACTTAGGAGATTTTGATGTTGCTAATAAAAGGCCAAATAGAGTTGTTAGTAATATCAGAACGGATCATTTAAATGCTGAGGAGAAAGAAAAATTATTAGAAATAGTAAAAGAATTTAGTGACATATTTAGCATTGAAGATGAGAAGTTGACTAAGACCGATTTCATCAAACATAAAATACGCACTGGTATTGGAACGGAGCCTGTGTTTACAAAGAGCTACCGTTATCCCAAGGTCCATGAAGAGGAAGTGCGAAAACAGGTTAATAAACTGAAGGATGATGGCATAATTCGAGACAGTAGTTCTCCTTGGAGCTCTCCATTGTGGATAGTTCCAAAGAAGGCAGACGCCAGTGGGAAGAAAAAGTGGCGTATGGTTATTGATTTCCGTAAGCTAAACGAGCTTACAATTCCGGATAACTACCCCCTGCCGAACATTAGCGAGATATTGGACCAACTTGGAAAAGCAAAATACTTTTCCACCCTGGACTTAACGTCCGGTTTCCATCAGATTCCGATGGATGAAGATGATATGGAAAAAACTGCGTTTAGTACACCATATGGGCATTTTGAATTCACAAGAATGCCAATGGGTTTGAAAAATGCACCAGCCTGCTTTCAGCGGCTGATGAACAATGTCCTAGCTGGATTACAAGGGATCAAATGTTTGGTTTATTTAGATGATATTGTTATACATGGACAAAATTTAGAGGAGCACAACCAAAAATTGATTGCAGTGTTCGAGCAGCTCAGGAAAGCTAATCTAAAATTGCAACCAGACAAGTGCGAATTTCTTAGAAAGGAGGTTTCGTACTTGGGACATGTCATTACTGATAAAGGGGTAAAACCAAACCCAGACAAAATTGAGTGTATAAAGCGAATGGAATCACCTAAAAATGTTACAGGTATTAAGTCTTTTCTCGGAATGATAGGCTATTATCGGAAATTCGTAAAAAACTTTAGCAATATTGCTGAGCCAATGAACAGACTTTTAAAAAAGGATGTCGCATTCGTTTGGGGTACGGAACAACAACAAAGCTTTGAAAAATTAAAGGAAGCAATTACTCAGCACCCAGTTTTACAATACCCTGATTACACTCAGCCTTTTATCATCACTACAGATGCTTCCAATCGAGGCATCGGTGCCGTGCTTAGCCAAAATCATGAAGGGCATGATTTACCAATACATTTTGCTAGCAGAACTCTTAATAAGGCCGAGGTCAATTATACAACAACAGAAAAGGAATGTTTGGCCATCGTTTGGGCAACGAAACAGTTCAGGCCGTATATTTATGGTACAAAATTCGTCATACAGACAGACCACAGGCCCTTGACGTGGTTATTTAGAGTCAAAGACCCAGGTAGCAGACTTGTCAGGTGGCGACTAAAGTTAGAGGAGTTTGACTATACCATTGTCTACAAAAAGGGGAAGGAAAATGTAGTTGCAGACGAGTTAAGTAGAAATGTGGGAATAAGAAACGATTCAGGTATAGATGCTGACGAGTCAGGCAAATATATTAGAGTTATAGAAAAGGAGAATGAAGAAGCTCCAGCAAATGTAACAAGTAAAAATATTCGAGTCACAGAACAGGAGAAGGAAGAAACTTGGCAAGATCTACTAAGCCTTTTAGAAGAAGATGGTTTTAGTACCAGGGATCCTAATGTAGAAGATGTTCAAGTGGGCAATGGAAATGACGAAGTGATTGAGGAGATTTTGAACGATGTTAATGACGATATCTTAAATGATGTACATACAACTGAAGAGCTCCCAGTTATAGTAGAAGAAAATAATAGTGTTGAAGCTATAGACAATGAAATAGATGAAGACACGGACGACGACGGTAGAGAGTTTGTAAACAATGATGATAGGAAAAAGGAAATCATGAAAGAATACCACGAAGGTCTGATAGGGGGCCATACCGGCCAAAAAGCCACATATTCAAAAATACGAAAAAAATTCAAATGGAAAGGCATGCAAAAATGCATTGAAAACTTTGTCAGAAATTGCCCTCAGTGTCAAACTGAGAAGGTTAATAGGGCTCCCACTAGGAATCCAATGAAGATCATTAGTTCCGCTGACAAAACATTAGAAAAAATAATGATCGATATTATAGGGCCATTTCAGGAAACTGAAGAAGGTTACAAATTCGGACTAACAGTACAAGATGACCTCTCAAAGTTCATAAAATTTGTACCACTTAAGAGTAAAGACATGAAAACTGTTGCTCGTGCGATTATGGAAGAGTGGATTATGAACTTTGGAATGCCAAAATTTATTCTTTCAGACAATGGTCTCGAGTTCTGTAATGGACTGTTCAGCGAATTTTGTCAATTATTAGGGATTAAACACATAACAACAAGCGTTGCATACCCACAAGCCAATGGCAGTGTCGAACGTGCACATTGCCGATTGCTAGAATATTTGAGGTCAACTGGAAAAGAGCTAAATGAGATGGACAATTGGAGCAAACGCATGCCATATGCTGGATTCTGCTATAATAGTACTGTCCATAATACAACAGGATACACCCCTTATGAAGTTGTGTTTGGTAATGAAGTAAATAGACCAAGTGGGGTAGATTTAATCCAGGAAAAGTCGATTTACGACTACGTTGACGAACTAAAATCTAACTTGTTTGATATACAAGCAGAAGTAAAGGAAAAAACTAGAAGTTGCAGAGAGAAAGCTAAAGTAAGGTATGATAGGAAGTTGGGAAAGCCAAAGGAATATAAAATAGGTCAAAAGGTTTTAGTACGTAATGAACGAAAAGGCAAACAGAGGAGTACTTATAAAGGTCCATTCGCTATAGTTGACGTCCATGAGGACTACCTCATAATAAAACTTCAAAACAAAACCCAGAAGTTTAATAAGGCTAACGTCAAACCCTATTTTTCAGAGTCTCAATCAACAGCCGGATCTCGGCAGAAAACGTCCACATAAGAGACCTGCAAAACAACAGTGGGTTATATTTCAGCCATGTAGGAGACGCAAAGGAAATTCGTAGCCATGTAGCTTTAGTAATAAACTTAGACGTTAACGCTTTAGATCTATCAAGTAATAATGTAAGAAGTATAATTAATTCTATAGATAGTCTCTGTATTGAATCCAGAGCAGGATGCAAAGAGTATCAATTAGCAGCAAAGAGAGAAATTATTAAAATTGACCATAGAATTAGATTAATCTTAGGAATAGTCGGAAAACCAAGAAGAGAAAGGCGCGGTTTGATCAATGCTTTAGGTACAGGTTTTAAGGTTCTATTTGGAACCATGGACAGCGAAGACGCTGAATACTATTATAAAGCAGTCCAAAGTATTTCTGAAAACGAAAGTCGGATCAAAAACGGAATGGAAGAAAACATCAAGGTACTGAGTCATTTAAATAAGCAAGTGCTAGAAAGTGTAAAGAATAGCAATGTTACCTTAAAGAAAATCAACGATGTTATTAATGAATTAAACAAAGTTAATGCTAAAGAAATTGATCTTAACGGAACCATTCTCTTAACGTCTTATTATGATGAATTATCGAGTAAAATTAACCACAAAATTATGCAATTGGAACTTGAAATTGAGCAGCTTATTGACAGTTTACTATTTATACAAGCAGGTATCCTTCATCCCAGAATCATAGAGCCAATAGATCTGATCAATGAATTAAGAGAATTAGAGCATGAAAATAATTTAGCTGTAGAACCAACCACGGAAAACTATTCTGAAATTTTGAAAACATTAGAACTTAAAGCATTTACGAAAGAACAAAACATTGTTGTTGTAATTAGTATCCCAACAGTATCGAAAGAAAATTTTGAAATATACGAGATAGTTACTGTACCTAAAATTGTAAAGAACGGAGTAATTATATTAGGTTTAAGAAATAAATATTTGATAATAAATAAAAATAGAGAAGAATATAGTCTTAAGGAAAAATTGGATGATTGTAAAATTTTTAACAAAGCTTATGTTTGTAAACCTCAATTGCTTAGAAGCACAATAAGTGACTCGAATTGCGAGATAAATGTATTCATGAGAAACAGGGCAAATAATTGTAATGCAAAACCTGTTAATTCAAAAATTGAAATTTTCCATAAATTAAAAGATAACCTCTTCATATTCACTGTAACAGAGGAAACTAGGTACACATGTAAATGTAAAAATGAAACCGAGACTGGCCAACTTTTTGGATCAGGTACAATTTTGATTGGAAATAATTGCAAATTTGAAACGTATGACATGACGCTAAGAACAGTAAATAGTAATGTTGAAATAGCTATAAAAGATAAATATTCGTATGGTGACTTGGAAGATTGCTGCTGGAATTCAAGAATAAAGGATATAAGATTGGACCTGGAACCGATGTCAAAAATAACGGCTAAAGATATCCATGAACTGCAGGACCTGACGGCTGAGATCCAAAACCAGCGAAACTTTTGGACGAAGGCTCTAAAGAAAATACCCGAAAGATCTCAAGGGATATTGATATCAATATTTGGAGTTCTTTCCTTAATCCTGATCAGCTACACAGTTTGGAAGTGTAACCGAGGATCAGGAAGGACAACCATAGCCCTGTTCAACAGATGTTTCAACAGGAAGCATCGCGTGAATCCCGAGACGACGCTAAGAATTTCAGCAGAAACGTACACAGAGGAAAGCGCCCAGGAGCATGTGGAAATGAGGACACCCAAGCCCAATCTCAGGATAAGGTATCCTTAGATGTGTCTTAAAGGGGGAGGTGTTATGCGAGCGTAAGCTCTAGCTGCAAAACTCAGACATATCGTCAGCAGTTCCACCATCAAACAATATTCCGGGAAACAGCACGACAGCAGTTCCCACAGACAGCACTTCCAAGAAACAGAAAGCTAAGCAAAAACAGATTTTATTTTTGTAACGAGGTAGGGTAACCGATAGAGTAGAATTGAATTGTGTTCGAGTTGTCAACAAGTACGGTCGCTTTAAGCAAACTATAAAACAAAGATAGTAAAATAAAGATAATTGAATACTGAAACTCATTGTGTTTTCGCATTACTTATGGTGGAAAAGTAAAGGTTGCCGAAGTCGGTCGTGTTGCGTTTTCTCATTGTTTACGCTTGTGAAGTAAAGGTTGCTGAAGTTCATCGCTGGTTCAAAAACAGATCTTCATCAAGTTCCCAAGGGTAATACCGGAGGAATCCCCAAATACTACCAAATAAATACTACCAGGGCTCTCAAACTGTTACGCTGGGTTCATACTTGACGGTCTTTTTTTTATTGACTTGTAAGTTGTGTACTTCCACATGACGGATGCAACGGCTTCATTGGGCTGAAGGCTTAAGAAACAAGTGGGAAAGTGCAGCAGTGCGTATATAAAACTTCAGTCTATCTGCGACGGATTGCGAAATACCCTACCCTACCAAAAAAGGAAACTATCACGCCTCCAAAACGCCTCCACACCTCCACGTGGGCGGGATACTATTATATTACTGTTGTATGCTTTACGCTAGGTGGTTGTATACATTTCGGACTAAAACTCCACCTTCTTAATAAATAAATCACTTTGTTTTAAGCAACGCCCACAAAGGTGGGCGGAGGCATATACTATATGCACAAAAGTTAGTATAGAAAATCCTAATATCTACAACATTTGTAATGTAATTTTTTGTCAAATTTCATATACAGGGTGTCCCAGAACTGAACGTCAAAACGAAACAGGGTGATGAAGGAAGTTTTACCTATGCTGGAAAAAATAATAAAAAAAAAATCTTTTAGTTTAGTTTTTTTTTTTTTTTTTTAAGATGAGGTGTCTAAATTGACTAGGGTATTGAGTTTCATTATTTTTCTAAATATTCCTATGAAATATTACAAAACCAAGCAGATGGATTTTTTCTATTATTATTCCCAGTTCGGGTAAAACTTCCGCTATGATCCGGTATCCGCTTGTCGTTGAATTACGGGACACCCTGTACATTTTTTGACAGTTGATGTGATGGCAAAAGTTTTTCCGCTACCTCAAAGACAATTACAAGGCAATGTCACATAGTAAAATTTTGTGCGCTAGCACCATTGTAACATGGCTTAAATTTGAAAAGTTTTCTTTAAAATTAGAGATCGCACATAGAAGCCTGGTAGTGGGCGTGTCTGTGGGCGGATTAAACTAATTTTCAAACTTGATCTCAGAGACTGAACTTTCAGCTCACTCACCAACTTTCAACTCTCTAGCTTAAAATTTAAGGCCTAAAAATTGTTTACTTACGGACGGACGGACGTACATGGCTTAATCGATTCTCCAGTCGGTTCCATTCATATCACTAAATGTAGGTCTTAGGGGTCTATGGTGATTATTTGACTGCGTTATAAACTATACATCAAACTTAACACACCCTGTGTACGGTAGTCATAACAGTTCTAATTTGTTTCAAAGCCTGATATTTGTCTTTCATATTAAAGAAAGCAACAAGTTCATACTTACAATTTTGGCGGTATGGCATAGAGCATTGTCCTGCTGGAAAACGAATCTGCAAGTGCCCCCAAACAGCTCAAGGTAAAGCTCTAAAGGTCATTCTACCTTTTTCGTCTCCAGAGAAGCATCCCCAAACCATCACACCATCACTTTTGCGGGGCATCCGTAAGATGCACTCAAGACTCAAGTTTCCTTTGATTCTCTTCGCGCAAGAAGCTTAAGCGTCTTGAGTCCAAGATGCTGTTGAAAACATTCTATATTATATCAAGTATCAATACACTTGTTAAGTTTATCACTTTACGTATTATAACTATTGTTTGTAATTTTATATCAAGCCCTGATGAAAATATCAGTTTATTATTTTCATTCCTCATTTTATCGTTCACAAATAAAGATCTTTTATAATTACTTCTTTAAATTAAAGGCTTTTTTCATAAAGGAATTTCAATAGGTTATGGGCCCAGACACCAAACCGATTCGTATATATTAAAAGAAAAGCAGATTAAAGAAAATTATAAAAGAAATGGCTGATACAAAATTCTCAGTTGCGAAGCTTAATAATTCCAATTATTTTATATGGAAATATAAAATGGAAATGCTTCTAATGAGAGAAAGCTTATGGGGAATCATGAAGGAAGAAAAACCAGCCGACGATTCAGGAGCTTGGAATGCTCCAACAAAGGACAATACAGCAAGAGCAACAATATGTCTATCATTGGAAGACGACCAATTGCATCATGCCAGAGGATGTTCTACAGCAAAAGAAGTTTGGACAGTTTTACAAAACTATCACGAGCGAAGCACACTGAGCAGTAAGGTGAGCATAATGAGGGACATTTGTAGTCTTCGTTTGGAAGAAGATGCAAATGTTGAGAGCCATATAGGGACCATGCGGGACTTGTTCACTAAACTGCAAGGAACAGGGGAGAAGTCTTTCACCGAAAGCTGGAACGTCGCAATGCTTCTGAGCAGTCTACCTCGCAGTTTCGATACGTTGATAACTGCTTTGGAATCAAGACCAGAACCGGATTTAACAATAAGTTTTGTGGAGTCAAAACTAATTGAAGAATATAGGCGCCGTCATCCAACAGAGCAAAAGGAATCCCAAAAGCAATGTTATCAACGAAGAAGCCAAGTAAATTCAAGAAAACCAATTCGGAAGCTGAGTGCTACTTCTGTCATACCAAAGGACATCTTAAACGAGAATGCTTGCGATACATCGAATGGAAGAAAAAGCAACAAAAACAAAAGGTCAATGTAACAGCAGAAAACCAGGTGAGTGGCGATTTTTGTTTGGTTATCTCTGATTCAGATAAATCTTATGGTAAATGGATTGTTGATTCCGGAGCTTCTGGCCACATTTGCAAAGATAAAGAACTATTTTGCGAATTCGATTCATCGATAAAAAGTACAGTGATTCTTGCAAATGGATCACAAGTTGAGTCCCAGGGACAAGGAGAAATACGACTTAAACTTTTAAATAAATTTCATAAGGAAACGAGTGTTAGGTTTCAAGAAGTTTTGTATATTCCTTCGGTAGAGATCAACTTACTTTCAGTTAAGAAACTAACTTCGAAGGGTTGTGAAGTATCTTTCAAAGGTGACACATGCTATATTGACAAAAATGGGCAGTCTATAGCTGTGGCCAAAGATAAAGAAAATTTATACTATCTTTCTGTTTTTGTAACGAATGCGGAATGTAAGGGCAAGTGTATACATTATTGGTATAAACTTCTTGGTCACCGTTCTATTGAAGCGATTTTGCAAATGAAATCAAAAGGTCTTGCTACAGGCATGAATATAAAAAGCTGCAAAAGAGAAAAATCTTGTTCTGTATGTCCAATTGGAAAATCTGCTCGCGCTCCATTTCCAAAGAAGAAAGGAATAAGTTCAAGGGAAGTACTTGACATTATCCATACGGATTTGTGTGGTCCAATAGATGTGACAACTCCTTCTGGCAAGAGGTATGTGCTTACTTTCATAGATGATTTCAGCGGATATTGCCATATATACTTGCTTAAGCATAAATCTGAAGCAGTTAGTAAGTTAAAGGAGTTCATTGCTTTGGTTCAAAATGCGAAGAATAAGTATCCAAAGGTACTTAGATCGGATAGGGGCGGCGAATACATAGGACAAGACGTAATTGACTACTTAAAGCAAAATGGTATTTTGGTTTAATATACGGCAGCATACACACCTCAGCAAAATGGTGTGGCAGAGCGCAAGAATCGTTCACTTGTTGAAATGGCAAAATGCATGCTTATTGATGCAAATCTTTCGAAGTTGATATGGGGTGAAGCAATTTCAACGGCGAATTACTTGCAAAACCGGCTAATTACTAGGTCTACAGAAAAAACACCATATGAAAGATGGTTTGGTAAAGTGCCTGACTTAACGCATCTTAGGTTTTTTGGAGAAGAAGGTTTTGTGCATGTTCCGAAGGTAAAACGAAAAAAATTTGGTGACAAGTCAGTCAAGATGGTATTTGTGGGCTATGACTCGAACTCAAAAGCCTATCGTATGCTTCAAAAGGACTACCGTATCCAGATATCAAGGGACGTAATCTTTCTCAAACAAGTACCCTATGACATTGCTCGGAAAGAACATTCAGGTGAAACCCAGACAGCCAGGAAACCGGAGGAAAGCTTGATTGAAGTTTTATTTCCTTCAACGAACGCGTCGAAAGATGGCAAAGCAGATGCACATAGTCAGGAATTAAATTCATCTTTTGACACATTTCACGATTTTAGTAGTGATGAATATTCTGATGAAGACTCAAGCAAACAACAACCAGTACCAAGAAAATCGGAAAGAAAAACAAAAGGTATACCACCAGTCAGATACGTTAACCAAATTCAAGAAGCAGACCCGGAAACGTATGAAGAAGCTATTTGTAGTACAGATCGTAAATCGTGGTTGAAAGCTATGGAAACCGAAATAGAATCATTAAAGAAAAACAAAACTTGGAGCCTGGTAGATAAGCCTCAAGATCGAAAGCCTGTAGGTTGCAAGTGGGTTTTCAAGCGCAAGATTGAACCTGACGGTATTCGATTCAAGGCACGGTTAGTAGCACAAGGATTCACTCAACGTTATGGCATCGATTATGAGGAAGTATTTGCACCAGTAGTTTCTCATACAACTTTAAGGACCTTATTTGCAATAGCAGGAAAACGGAAACTTCTAGTTCATCATGTTGATTGCAAAACAGCTTTTCTCAATAGTGACTTGAAGGAAGAAGTTTATATGGAACAACCTATTGGTTATAAAAAATTTAATCAAGAAAACAAAGTTTGTTTACTGAACAAGGCGATATATGGATTTAAGCAGTCAGCTCGTTCATGGAATAAAAACATCCATAATGTACTTATCGAATTGGGTTTCAAACAAAGTTCAGCAGATCCTTGTTTTTATAACAAAGCTCATAAGAGAAAATCTATTTTTATACTTATTTATGTTGATGATGTACTCATAGCTGCAAATGATGAAAAAGACATAAGTTCGTTTAAAGAAAACATAAAAACGTATTTTGAAATCAGAGATTTGGGACCAGTAAGAAACTATTTAGGACTGGAAATTGAAAGAGAAGGAAAGGGTGTGTTTTCAATATCACAGGCATCATACATTGATAAAATTGTTAAGGAAACCGGACTTGCAGAAGCAAAACAATCAGCTGTTCCAATAGAAACATCTTACGGAAAACAAACTAAACCACAGAAGTGCCTTGGCAACAACAAAGGATATCAAAAATTAATCGGAAGCTTACTTTATGTAGCACTATTTAGCAGACCAGATATTTCTGCGGCAATTTGTATCTTAAGTCAAAAGACAAGTCTTCCTACGGATGAAGATTGGGTGGAATTAAAAAGAGTAGTTCGTTATCTAAAAGGAACGTCAAATTTAAAACTATTTTATGACGAAATCGATTCTCCAGTACTCGTTCTCGATTCTCAGATGCCAATTGGGGCGAAGACAAAATCAACCGAAAGTCTAATAGTGGATATCTCTTTAAAGTGTTTGGTGGACTTGTTTCTTGGAGTTGCAGAAAGCAGACATGTGTTGCCTTATCATCAACTGAAGCTGAATTCATCGCACTTTCTGAAGCCGCAAGAGGCTTTATGGCTAAAATCATTGCTGACAGATTTTCAAGAACAGTATGACCAACCAATTCTCATATACGAAGATAATCAAAGCTGTATAAAAATGATCGAGGGCTATAAAATCAACAATAGGTCAAAACATATCGATGTAAAATTCCATTTTATAAGAGACTACGTTGAAAAGAAAACTATAAGATGTGAATATTGTCCAACAAATGATATGCTTGCGGACTTGTTAACAAAACCTTTACCAGCAAACAAATTAATTAAACTTCGAACTAGTATTGGACTTTTAGACAATATAGAATGAGAAGGGGTGTTGAAAACATTCTATATTATATCAAGTATCAATACACTTGTTAAGTTTATCACTATACGTATTAAACTATTGTTTGTAATTTTATATCAAGCCCTGATGAAAATATCAGTTTATTATTTTCATTCATCATTTTATCTTTCACAAATAAAGATCTTTTATAATTACTTCTTAAAATTAAAGGCTTTTTTCATAAAGGAATTTCAATAGATGCTCCTGAGCCCATCGTTTTACTATGGTTCTTATAAGAAAATCCTGCTTTACGTACTGGCTTCGGTGCTCTAAGTCCAGCTTTCACGAGCCTTTTGCTCATTGCGCTTGATAAAATAATTTTTCCTGTAGCTCGACACAGATCATTTTAAAGATCCAGCAATCGTGGTCAAATTTAAACGCGATACACTCAAAACATTAGCTTTGCACTCCGAACTGATTTTCCCCTTTTTTCACTAAAATTACTTCGGTTCCTTTCGGTCTGCTATCAACTCTTATTCATAATAACAAATTCTTTAATGGAATATTTGACCGACACTTTGCTACCTGCGCAAAAAAAACATCCTAGATCCCACAAATTCCAAGAATTGCGACTGAAAAGGGTAACTAATTAAGGATTTGACCAACATTTTTCGGCACAGTTTGACATTTTTAAAACCGCCTAGAATGTTAAGGAACAAAAACATCGTTTGATCCTTTTACCCGCAAAATTACTCAATAATTTCCACCAAGGAGAGCAGTTGAGTGAATGACAGATGAGACTGTCACTGACTTTACCGATTTTCTCTCGCAATTAGCGTGTTGTAAAATTTATTCTGACTTGGATGTTGAGTAGTCTTTCCAGAGTCTTAAATAAAAACTTGGATTAGATAATGATCGGGCGGAAACTGATACAGTCAACACTGTCCTTCTAGTCAGTTCTAGTCAGGGTACTGCAACAGAGATGGTGGCGGATGAGCCGCTAAGTTGGTCTACGACAGCTCTTATCTCCGCTGTACTAGGTTTGACACATGGACTTGACTCTCCAAGTTCGGGCGTTGTGCGGCAGCGGTAACTTACTGACCACGTAAAAGAAAGAGCACTTAGTTGTGAGAGGGTAACAAGTAAACTCAGATAATAGTTAATTGACAACAATGTTCAGAACGTTTTAGGACGACGGTTAATGTAAGAACGCTTTACGAACCAGTTGCAACTCAAAAGCTCGAGTCTGTCGCCCTATTGCCTGTTTGTAGCCTGCATCAAAAGCAATTTCCAAACATCAGATCAAAAATGTGCACACTCAGAGAATCATGAGCGTTTCAGCATATTTTCCCGGCAGCGACGAAGACGCACATAAGGTACACTGCTATTATAGATTAATTATGGGAGGCCGACAGGGTCAAAGATTGCAAAGTGATTTTAGGTGAGGCGATTACAACATAACACCGCCTACTGCTGACCATCTCATTTTTATTGAACCGTCAAAAAAGAAAATTAAGCAAGCAAAGCTATCTGGGAGAATCAATTGGTACAATTTGGATAAAGAAAGAGGCGAAACATTTTAAGCTCTATGCAAAAATACCATCTGTAACATCATTGACGAAAACGAAGATGTAGCACTTCAAAAGGTCACCGCAAACAGGTCAATAAAACATGGTGCTGGTCAAATGAGGTGAAACTAGTGATCAGTGAAAAGAAAGCGACATTCAAGGCATGGAAGAAGTGCTCCTCGAACAACAGAGATGAAATGCTTCGCCTTGAATTGAAATATAGAGTCCTCAAGAGTCTTGCTAAGAAGAAGTGCGCCCAGGTTCAAGCAAAGAGATTGGAGAGCCTGTATCAGGAATTGGAGGAAGTTTCCTCTTCCACTGCTAATACACATCAGGGCACACAGGACCTTCGACAAAATACCTTGAAAAAAGGGGTAGCTCAGGGACAGCCTCTTGTAGATGACGACAAAATTCTTCACAAGTGGCGGCAGTATTGTGAGGGACTTTTGAACGCACAGTTTCCCAGGCACCGCTTTCCAGAAGAAACTACTCCTAACTGAAAAGAAGCACCAGACATCACAGTCGACAAGGTTGGGAAGGCGGTTAAGTACTCCAAAAAGCGAAAAGCGGTTGGGCCGGATCAGATCCCTCAGAGTTCTAGAAGAAAATAGGAGACAGCGGGTCCAGATGGCTCACGATCTTCATCTCCAAACTAATAAGAGGGAATCCAATGCCTAATCAGTGGAGGGAAAGTTATCTCCTGCCCTTGTTTAAAGGAAAAGGTGATACACGAAGCTGTGAGATCGTTGAGCGGGTACTAGAGAGTCGACTACGAAAAATAATAAGGCTATCTGAGGACAAGTGTGGGTTTGTCACGGGCAAATCAACCACTGATGCAATCCAAAGCATAAGGATCATAATGGAAAAACATCGGGATGCCCTTAAAGATCTGCATACGGCGATGGTTTTTTTTTATAATGCACTCGCGAATATAAGGGATTGGATACCCTTTTTAATGTTACACATCTCACGAGCGGAGAAGATTAGAAGAAGAGGAAAAGGAGGAGAGGTACTGGTGCACTCTTGTTTTGAACAGTTGCAAGTTGTATTGCGCAGGAAAGATTGACCGTGGGAGAACATTCCACATTCGCGTTGTACGGGTTATGATAGAACCTCTTAACTTTACTGTACGCCCGAAGGTGGGCTCGAGGGTAGACTGATGTGCATTCGATCTTTGGCGAGTATTACAGTGGAGCGTCTTTAGGGGCGGAATGCAATTGGCTATTTCGATGGAACATTGTTTGTGAAAAAAGCGATAAAACAGTGAAAGACAAGATACATTACGTCGATGTTCTAAAAAGACTTCGCAATGTTTTTGTCTCCAACAAGTTTTAACGCGCGTTTTTGTACCCTATCTAGCAAGTGCAGTGCTGCTTTTGGAATTGATGGTTGATTTTGAAAAGGCTTTCGGTAGACTACCACGAGATCTGATATGGGTGGCGCTAAGAAAACGAGGAGTTCCAGAAGCCTACGTGCGGATGATCATGGTTGTATGATGGAGCAAAGACAAGAGTAAGATGTCCTTCCGGAGTCACTGATGAGTTTTCAATTAAAGTCGGTGTACACCAGGGATGCGTCCTAAGTCCTTTTCTTTTCATAGTAGTCCTTGATTATCTGCTTAAAGGAAAACTGACGGACCCGAATGTACATCAACTATTCTTCGCTGACGATTGGGCCATCATAAGTGAAGATCAAATATCCCTGAAGCGAGCGTTTGATGTATGGGTGGATGTTTTAGAGGGGTATGGGTATCGTATTAGCCAAAAAAAGGCAGGGTACCCATGCTCCCCATTCTCTGACCCACTCGAACCAATTCCAGACATTAAATTGAACGGAAAGGTGCTTCCCAAGTGTGAGAAGTTCAAGTACCTGGGATCTATGATCAATAGCAAAGCAAACTGCGATGACGACACCAATCATTGCATAAGCTTGGGGTGGATGAAGTGGCGAGGGAGTCCCACTAAGGCACTTCTCCTTGCATCCGGACGGCAGAGGAGGAATTCCCCACATGGAAACAACGGTGGCGTCCATAGTTCCAGTCAGGCCGAACTACTTAGTGAACACCTTATATGGGCTACTACGACGTATTTGGAGCTCAGGCCTATAAGGAGCGGGCTATCCGGCTCTCCGTCCTTAGAGCTAAGCAAAGGATCTGGTCCTTCAGGTTGGGGGTCGTGCCGTCGTGCCGAAACACCAGTCACGAAGCAGAAACAAGCCTCGGATTCGGACGGATCTACTGTTGACGACCAATGCAAACGAGAAAAGGACAACGAGCTCCGGATCTGCACGTGGAATGTTAGGTCCCTCAACAGACCGCGTGCAGCCGAGCAACTAGCGGAGGCCCTTAACGACTGCAAGGCAGACATTACTGCCATCCAAGAAATGCGGTGGGACGGGCCGGGCAAAAGAAGGATGAAAATCTGCGTCATCTACTACGGCGACTGCTATCGGCATCAAAGACAGCGCCTATTTGGATGTGGTTTCGTTGTTGGAGGCAGACTTAGGCAAAAAGTCAACCCTGTAAGCGAGCGCCTCGCGACGATCCGCATCAAGGCTAAATTCGCCAACATTAGCCTGATATGCGCACATACCCCCACAGAGGAGAAAGAGGACGAGACCAAAGATATGTTCTACGAGCTCCTGGACAAAACTTATGAGCAGTGCCCTAGCTACGACATTAAGATTTTCCTAGGCGATTTTAATGCCGAGCTAGGAAGGGAGGGCATCTTTGGTCGTACTGTCGGAAAGCATAGCCTGCACGACACGACCTCCGATAACAGATTCAGGCTGATCGACTTTGCTACGGGGCGACACGTTGTGGTAGCTAGTACACAGTTCCCGCATCTCAATATCCACAAAGGGACATGGAGATCTCCCGATCAATCAACCGTCAACCAGATTGACCACATTGCGATCGACGCAAGGCACTCCTCCAGTATCATGGATGTCCGAACTTTCCGAGGGGCCAACATTGACTCGGATCACTACCTTGTTGTAGGTACGGCTGCGGATATCCCGACCAGCGCCAAGTAATGGAAGTAACTACAATCGCAAGAGATCGCCAGGTCCTTCTCCAACCGAGTCTCTCAAAACCTTCTACGAAGTCCTATGCAACCAGCATTAAGTATTGATAGCCAGTGGCAACATTGCCAAAATGCCATCAGAGACGCCGCCTCTGAAGTGCTGGGTTTCACACGGCCACCACAACGAAACCCCTGGTTTGACGATGAATGCCGGCAAGCACATGCAGCTAAACAGGAAGCATACAAAGCGGCGCTGCACAGAAGGACTAGAGCTGCTCGCGAGCTCTACGAGCAGAGGAGGAGAGAGGAGCACCGGCTTCTCCGAAGGAAAAAGAGAGAGCACGAGAAGCGCGCGGTTGAAGAGATAGAGAGATGTTACAACAGGAATGAGGTTAGAAAGTTTTACCAAAGGATCAAAAGGTCCTGCCAAGGGTATAAACTTCGAACTGAAGCCTGTAAGGACCATCAAGGGAACATCGTTGTAGAATCGCAGTCGGTGCTGAGGATTTGGAAAGACCACTTCTGCAGACTGTATAACGGCGAGGACGAAGCAAATACGGCTGTCAGGCAGAACAAACCATTAAACCCGGGCGAAGACGTTACCGACGAAGCATACGAACAATACCGCCCACCCGACCTGGAGGAGGTGAAAGTAGCTGTGTCTAAGCTCAAGTGCAACAAAGCAGCCGGAGCAGACGGCCTAGCTGCCGAACTTTTTAAATCCGCTGGCGATGAGCTGGTTAGGAGCATGCACCAGCTCATCTGCAAGATATGGTCGGAAGAAAGCATACCCGACGAATGCAAAGAAATAAAGGAGACCCTCTGAGTTGTGCCAACTACAGAGGCATCAGTCTTCTTAACATCACATACAAGATCTTTTCTGCTGTACTGTGTGAACGCCTGAAGCCGTTTGTCAACAATCTGATAGGCACATATCAGTGTGGCTTTAGGCCAGGAAAGTCCACCATCGATCAAATATTCACACTGCGGCAGATCTTGGAGAAAACCCAGGAATTCCAAATCGATACACACCACCTCTTCATCGATTTCAAGGCCGCGTATGACAGCATCTATAAAGACGAGCTATATAGCGTAATGTCTAGTTTTGGCATCTCTGCCAAACTCGTCAGTCTGTGCAGGATGACGATGGAAAATTCACGCTGTTCCGTCAAGGTCGGCAAAGACCTCACCGACCCCTTTGATGTCAAAAAAGGATTTAGACAAGGCGACGCGCTGTCATGCGACTTCTTTAACATCATACTTGAGGGAATCGTGCAGAACTCACGCGCCAACACCAGAGGCACAATCTTTCAAAAGTCCGTTCAACTTCTCGCATACCCAGACGACATTGACATAATCGGTAGAACAAAAGCGTGTTGTCAGTGAAGCCTTCGTGAGTATTGGGACGGAAGTGGCGAATATGGGTTTAGCAGTCAATAAGGCAAAACCAAGTATATGCTGTCATCAACAAAAGACACCCAACACCGACGTCTTGGACAAAACATCACCATCGACGGCTCTAACTTTGAGGTAGTTAGGGACTTTGTCTACCTGGGTTCCGCTATCAATTCAGACAATGACACCAGCGCTGAAATCAAACGAAGGATAACTCTTGCCGATTGCTGTTTCTTTGGGCTAAGAAGGCAATTGAGTAGCAAAGCCCTCTCTCGAGCAACTAAAGTGTCCATGTATAAGACCCTCATCATCCCAGTCCTGCTTTACGGTGCAGGAGCATGGACCCTGTCAAAGGCGGATGAAAACACTTTAGGCTGCTTCGAGAGAAAAATTCTTCGGACGATTTACGGTCCCGTCTGCATAGACGGAGAGTGGAGGAGGAGATATAACATCGAACTGTACAGCGATACCGACCCAGTCAAAAGAGTCAAAACACAACGTCTACGATGGCTGGGTCATCTAGAACGGATGGACACCAACACCCCGGCCCGGAAAATCTTCGAATCCACACCGCAGGGACGGCGCGGTAGAGGAGCACCGAGGCTCAGGTGGCGCACGCAAGTGGAAGGGGACCTCAGCCAACTTCGGAGACGGCTAGCTAGCTAGCTAGAGACAGAGCTGGCTGGCGAAGCTTGTTGGCTGAGGCCCAGGTCCACCCTGGACGGTAGCGCCACCTTAAGTTAAGTAAGGATGAAGTGGCGAGAAAACTCCGCCATCTTCTGTAACCGAAAAATGCTCCCCAAGCTGAAAGGAAAGCTCTACACCGCAGTTGTGCGTCCGGCGCTTACTTATGGTTCACAATGTTGGACAGCATATAAGAAATATGAGAGCAAATTAACGGTTGCTGAGATGAAGATGACAGCAGAGGTAACAAAGCAAGATAGAAAAAGATTTACGAAGATCCGAGGAAGCCTTCATGTAAAAGAACTTATCTCCAGCAAAATGGAGCACGACCGGCTCAGTTGGTATTGCCACGTCCAAAGGAGAGATCCTACGAACCCGGTCAAAAAGGCAATCTCAATCAACGTTCCAGCGCAATCGCGAAAGAGAGGAAGGTCTAAACATTCATGGATCACACAAATGCAACGACAACAGCATTTATTTGGCCTCAGTGACGAAGAGATCCAAAAAAAACCGGGTGGCCTGCCGGTCAAATTTCTGAGGTCAAATCGGCGTACCCCACAAGCGGACCATTAGGAATGCAGTAGAGTAGGAGGGTTGTGGTCCACTACTTCGGATTATGGTCTCGCGCCTAAATGTAAAAGAAGAAAGAAAGAACACGGGATGCCGACAGGAATTTGTGATCTGGAGCAGTAATAATATAAATGGATGAGTTGAGTATCGTTTATAATAACATCTGTTTCGTAACCAAGTAGTCATTCTTCATGAAGGACTCTTAGAAGGCGATTTAGGAAGACGAACTAGAGGTTAATTATCTCTATCCCAATGAAAAAACGGCATGAAATTGCGCCGGGTTCCGCATTCCTAGCAAAATGTTGCATTTGCCAGATTTAATTTGAAGTCTGGTAAGATAAGACCTGGAGTAAAATCTTTGTCGAGGAGCGTTGCACCATCTTGAAGAGAAATTAATTATTATTCGTACTGTTGGCATGACGAATCAGCGACTGGGAAAGACTTGTAATCACCAAAATAGGTTTGAGATTGCGAAATCTTTTGTTCCAAGCTTTTGATAGATTCACACTCGTACGAGGAAATCTTTTAACTTATTCAACCGGCCATTAAACCATGTTCAATAGAGACTGAAAGATCCCATCATCTTATTTGGTGTCTTTTAAAAATTTCAAAGCTCTTTATGGTTTCCTGCCTTTGGATAACGATTTGCTTACTGAAACACTTTCCTTGCGATGCGATATTCTATTCAAAGAAGTTCTTAGCTCCAACCAGACGAAGCTGTGATCTTCACTGTTAAAGTCTTCAAGATTTTAACAGTCTAAAGATTCACTGTTAAAATCTTCAATTGTTAAAGTCCCGATCTGTGGCTTGGAAGTATGGGTTGGGCTTAGACTTTGGAGGGAAAAAGTGTAAGCTCCGTATAAACGTTATAAAATCGTTAAAAGAAATATTTTAACAGAGAATAGAACCACCAGTTTCCATTTCAACCCAAAATCTGTTAAGAAGGTTTATGGATCGGTAACTGAACCAAGTTTTCGGCTTAAGATTTAGATAAACAGGGTCAGACGGGAAAGCTTACAGTTAAGCTTACAGTTAAGCTTTCACCTGGCTAAAAACTGGGATAGGAATAAAATAGCACCCATAAACGACTTACCGATACAAGTCGTAGCAAAACCTCTCCGCCAGCATGCTGGTCTGCTTCATCTGCTGAAAGTTCTGGTACATCATTGCGTACTGCCTGGCGATGTTTTTGCACTGGCCAATGGCCTGCGACAATGCACTGGTGCCCTTCAGTTCCTGCATATCGTTAACCGAATAGAACAACACTGTCGAGTACTTCTCCGGCAGAATATCTATGTACGGCTTCCAGAAGCTCTCCGGATTGACCTTCTCCCACATGAGCACATAAGTCAGCTTCAGATTAGACATCATCTTCGGCTCGAACGGCAGCATGGACATCTTCGAGCCCAACAGCTCCTCCGAGAGTATCAGTCGCCGTGGAACAATAATGATTGGATCTCCCTTCTTAATGTCCTTGGTCGCCTCGAGACCCAAGTCGAAGCCGGAAAACTCAGCAATGCGCACACCATCGTGCTTGACGCCATGCTCGTCGGCCCATTTGTTAAAGGCTTCCACATTGGCCGCCCGATTTTTGCCGCCCAGTCCTTTGAACTTGAGACAGCTCTCGATTGTCTGGATGCGCTCAAGGATGCCCTGCATCTCGACATAGTCCTGCCATTGCTCCGTGGGATTTGTCTTTCGCACAAAGGTGATCTTCCGCAGATTAATGACCAGCTCATTCAGCTCGTTGCGTTTTTGGGCGGAAATGCGCTTAAACCCGCCAGCATCCTTCGAGGAAGAGGCAGTGGGCTGCTGTTGTTGGCTGTCACCACCGGTAGAGGCCTGCTGCTGTGTTTGGGCCTGTTGTTGTTGCCTCTTCTTTTGTTGTTGTTTTTTGCCCATTTTTTGTGTTTGGTTTCTTTGATTTTATTCCCAATTCGAATTCTAAAGAACAACCGAAGCGCGTCACACACCCAATTGGAGGAAAAATTTTCGTCTCGGCCAAAAAGCTGAATGAAAACTACGTGGGAAGGAGGAATGTCACTCGACACGAGATAAAAATAGAAAACCGCAACCAAGCGAGGAACTAAAATTTGTAATAATCGCGTAAATATCACGAAAATTCGCGGCGAAGGGCTGAGTGTGAGTTTTTCGGCGGAAAATAATAACAAAAACCTCGAATTGTCGGTAGACTCAACTCTGCACGTGCTAAAGAGGGTGGGAGTTATTTTTTTTGTCTTTCTTTTTTGCAAGGGTTTGACAGTGACAGACGTCACTTTCGGTTTCTATTTTTGGGCCGATGTAAACAAAAATACACTAGGGATGATGCTGGGCTTACACAGAGCAGTGGATTTCAAATTCTCCTTTTATTATTCATAAAATTATGTACCTACCACAAGTTTTATGAAGAGGGTTGGAATGGGCTACGGTGATTTGTGATAAGTGCGCTATATATAAGTGTCCAACTTGTGACAAATGCCAGCAATAGTCACAATCCAGTCTAAAACTATTTGATGTACGAGACGTCAAGCAAGGGCATTTGCATAATTTTTCTGCTTGAACTAAATATGCCAATTGCAGCCTTACCAGCATAGAATACCTGAACTCGATGGCGTGTTATCGATGGAATTTTAGCAGGATCTATGAGGCTTAACTTAGACTTCATACTATTTTGATATATTTGACATACCTAAGAAAAAAATGGTGCACATATTTGTCTCCTTACGTCAAATATGCAGCAAATATTTTGCTTCTTACGTCAAATATGCCAAAATGGCATGCAGTCTAATCTAAGCTTGAGTCCTTTGCTATACGCTTTATCTTCAGCAGTTGCTTGAACTTCGGCTTCATCCGTGGATCCAAGAGCAAGATCAAAGTAATCTTCACACCAAAGGCTAGAACGGCAAGACTTCTCAACGCAAGCATCCGCTAAAGAATTGCGCCTGTTCAAACTGTGTGATTAGAGAGCCTGGATCGATTCTCTTATCAAATCAAACATCGACAGCAGTCTTATCGGAATACCAGCACGCAGAGGCCAAGGGGAATCCGATATAGACGGCTCTGCACTCTTTGGTTGGTGTCATTGTGAAATCTCGATCTCTTTGATAACATGGATTTCACTCTTGTATCCTCTTTAAAATTAAAGGGGCATTTAGCAACTACAACGGCTCTACTCCGAAAGCTAGATGTTGATCATAATTATCTTCCGTGAGAAGATTAAAAGTAAATCTTTAAGGATTTCCACCCGAAACGAAGAGATTATAATTTCACGTGTGCTTTCATTTCTGACATTTCTCAATGACACCTGCGGTGTCAAATGGCTGGTCGTCACGTACTCTGGTCGTCACGTACTCTGCGCATATTCTTGAAAACGTGAGCTCTTTTGGATCCCGGGCAACTCAGATTAAAAAACAAACTTAAGTCAGATATCATTGCCACTGACATTTTTAATATACGAAACGAAATAGCCTCAACTAAGAAAAACAAAACTTCACATAAGTTAATGTGATTTTGGTTCACAACTGCGAAAGTAGACCGACTTAATCAACATCAACCAACACCAACATTAACATCTATCATTCTGTTGCAGGGGGCACTCCTCAGTACATATAACTGTTTTGACAGGTCCAACCTCATCCACATCAACAGCAACATCAACCCTTCTGAAGACATAGCTAAGTTGATGATACCAAGCTGTCAAATAAAGGTTTCAATTTTTTCAAGGACAATTCTTGCGTGGGAGAGATTAATAACGCGATTGATCTTTAATCGCTTCGTGAAGAGATTAAAATTTGTATGGTAAATCTCGTGATTTAGATGCGATTTAATACTATGTCTCCACCGGCAATAAAAAAAGGACTAGCCGAAACCAATTAAAAATAAATTCCAAAGTGGCTCCACTGGGCAAATAAAGGATTAATTTGACACGAACACTCTGTTTCTGTCATTTTGGCTCTCAAAAGCGAGTGGCGATGTCATTTTCCCAAGGGCGAAAAACTATTTGCGCTGTGAAAAGAATAATAGCAAACGTTTTTGTGACAGGCCTGTCGTACAGAGACAGTTTCAGTTTCCTTTTTTGATTCTCAAACTGTTACAAAAGTGCAGAAATAGGTTCGTGAAAAGGGTGAATGGGATTTATGAAACGATTTATTTTTAATCGCTTGCCGAAAGGACTTAAATTTGTATGGTAAATCGTGTGATTTGTAGAGGATTTAATAGAGATTTATATTAATCGCGGTTTAGTGCCCGGTGGAGACGTGGTATAAGGAAGATTTGTCTTAATTGCAGATCAGTGTCCGAAGGAAATACCCTATAAGCCTCCTGTAGGGTAAATGACAGAAGAACGAGAAAAAAATTTATTTATAGATACGCAACGAGACTTTATAAGAAAAAATGATCTGAATGTCAGAAGTGAGCAAGATGAACGACATCAGTAAAATTATAATTCTGCATAGGGCCACTAACTTTTAGGCACGTTGCTTGGGTCGGAAGCTTTAGGGAATCCCTGTAACTGGCTCATGGCAAAATGTGCCATTGTGCAAACATTCAGCTGATAGTAAACAGACGGGGCCACCTTTAAATAAACTTCTTAGATGGCAGTGCTACTGCATTCGAAATAGACAGCCAAGCTGCATTAAAGGTCTTGAGGCCTAACCATTGTGCGATCGACCTGATGTCAAAAGAAAACGAAAATCCCACTCAAGTTCTGTGGCAAACGCTTGAGGTACTCATTATAGACTTGAGTAAAAGATTCTGAAAACGGATGAGATTTGTGTATTTTGGTTGTCAGATGTCCGCACCGATTCTCTCACTGGATTGGGACTAGCTTGAGCTAAAGCAAAAGCTAAAGAAAACCAATTGAAATCGAGCAAAATGTCACATAATAGGATTTACTGCTCTGTCACAAGTAAGTTTTCTATTGTGATTTTTATAGCGAAAATCGTTTTTCGTTCGTGGAAAATGAGACGTGATTCTCTATTGAAGCCAAAATGACAGAAACAGAGTGTTGTGTCGAATTAGTTTGAGTCTTAGGATCAACTTTGGGGAATAGTAGGAACTTTTTTGAATATTTTTTTAAGTAAGTAAGTAATTGCAGTTGATTTGCGTGTTTCTCTGATAAATGACATCTGAGAACAACTCGAGCTTCTTTTCCGTGTTTCTTATGTTTAGAAAGAGTTGACAGAGTCAATAATTTCGAGAGTCGAATATTTTGACAACTTTGCTGACGGAGTTAACTCAGCACTGAAGAACTGCTATTTGGGCTAACTCCAGATTCGTATTCTTATGGGGTTAACAGGTATTAACCTGAAAAACCGGTCCTTATGATGGCCGGTGGAGACACTATAATTCTTTTTCAAAAAACTTGAATAAAAGTCGCTACTGTAACCCATGCTGAGTGCATCCAACCCTGTGACACTTGCTTAGCCAAGACGGAAACCCACCAAACAAGCTGAACGTCAAATGTCAAAAACATTTGTTTATTTGTGGAATTTTTTGCCTTTCGTGCAGGTCGATTAATTTATTATTTCGATGAAAACATGATAATACGTGGTCGGCTCCTTTTCAAACTCCTATCATGTGTTATCGCCATTGTAATTGTCATCATTTTGTATTCGAATTACCATCCGAGCAGTGCATACCACGACGAATTCATCTCCGTCGACACGGTGCGAATGATTGAGGACGAAATCAGTCGCGACACTTTGGTGGACTTGCCTGACTTCCAGTACAAAATAGACAACAAATTGTGCGAGAAATACAGCAAGGACCTTCTAGGTTGGTTCTAAACAATTAATCCCATCTGGATATTTAGTAATTTGATTGGTTTTCCCCTCGCGCAGGTGTCATTATCGTTACATCGTACGTGGGCCACGATGAGCTGCGAGCCGCACACCGTCAGGCTATTTCACAGGCCAAACTCATTGAGATGGGCTTCCTGCGAGTGTTCCTGCTGGCGGAGATCCCCGCCAAGGAGAAGTACATCAAACAGCCGCAAGTAATCGACGAGAATAAGAAGTTCGGCGACCTCTTGCAGGGGAACTTTGTCGAGGCCTATCGGAACCTCACCTACAAGCACGTCATGGGCCTCCGGTGGGCCGGCACAAAGTGCTTCCGAGCGAAATTCATTGTCAAAATCGACGATGACATTGTCTACGACATATTCCACCTGAAGAACTACCTCGAGAACTTGGAGATTAAAGGTTTTCCGAAGAGTTTCCTCGCCGGCTACATCCTGGACAATAAGAAACCTGTCCGCTTCGCTGCCAGCAAGTGGTCCGTGACGATGGAGGAGTATCCCGGCGAGGCATATCCAGACTACCTCTCCGGCTGGCTGTACATCACGAATCCCAACACGGCTCTGCAACTGGTGCACGAGTCGCAGTTGGAGAAATTCTTCTGGATCGACGACACCTGGGTGACGGGCATACTGCGGAACAAACTCGCCATACCGCTGATCAAGCTCAACCTGTGGTACTCGGCGAACGCCGAATTCCTCGACTGTTGTGTGCGTGACTTGAAGGACTCCGCCTACGAGTGCGAGTATTTTGTCGGCCCAAATGGCGGCGACAACAAGCTGATTGTCGAATTCCTGCACGAGATCGAGAAGTGCTACTTCGACGAGTGCAACAAACGCTCGCCCGAGCACTCGCTCAAGCAGACGTGTGTGAGCAGTGCGAAGCACCTGGTGCCCGATCATGGTGACGCACTGGTGCGCGAGGTCAAGTTATGATGAAGACGTCGCGTCGGCCGCCATCGTCGAAGGACTCCAAGGTACCTGCCCGCAACGATGAAGATGACGAGCAAGAATCTCCTCTGCCAACATTGTCTGTGATTTTGAATCCGGGGATTCCTGAGTGGGGATACTCGTGAAGTAATTCTCTTTTTTTTGTAACAAAATAGTTTAAGTTCTTCGTAATAGCTTAGAAAACCCATAGATCCCATCTTTTAACGGTAACATTGTGCAACTAGCTTACTGGCAATAAATCTTTGTATCGACTGAAGTGAACGGGAATTGATTTTTGGTGGGGCACGTCCTCATCGTTGGCTGCAACGTCGAAAACATACGTGGCTCATGAAAGACCAGAAGAAGTGGAGCGGCTTAAAGCCGCAGGAACATGAAATCACAACCTACCAACGCGTTGCGTTGCGACGCCAACTGCAACAACTTTTTCTCGAAAGTTCCAATCTACCTTTTTGCAAGAACTGGTCTGGAAGTTGCAGTGGATAAGAGTAGGTCCTAGAAAAAACGCTAAAACAATCAATATCTCTTCTAGCGTTAAAAACTGCAAGAGTTTACGGCATGGAGTCAATCTCAGACCACAGATGGATCCGTTATTACTTCTGTCTCGAGGTCGAGGTCACAAAACCACAATTTAGAGGCCTCAAGTCAAGACAGTTAGTTTGGTCAAGCCCTTTTGACACAACTCGATAGGGAAATTCGATATCGAAGTTCGAACTTCGAACGTCAGTTTGCTGTCAGCTGACTGGAATGACAGTTGGGTGTGTTCGTTTACTGATGGATGAGAAGAAAATTTCTCTTCCATCCAGAAGAGGAACTGTCAAACGAGTCCATAAAAACGGTTTCAGGAGAGTCCAGAAGCCTCCCGGACGACCAACCGAAAAAGCCATGAATCGAGCGGTTGAGTTCGTAAAGTGAATCGATGACCACAGAAATAAGTTTTCCGGTTAATTCAGATCCGGGGTAAGTCTCGGCTTAACTCGTCTAATTTGGTGAACAGTCCGTACAGTTCAACCTGAGAGCAGTTTTTTGCCTGTTTTTTCTATGTCAAATGACAGTTTCTTTAAGTGTTCCTGGGCAAAAATTACATTTAGGAACAGCTCGAACTGTTTGCCCTGTGATTTTCTACGTAAAGTGAGAGTTGGAGAGCCAATAATTTCGAGAGTCGAAAATTTTGACAACTTTACTGACGAACTTAACGCTGCAATGAAAAACTGCTTGCTGGGCTAACTCCAGATTTGTTTTGTGCCAGGATTAACAGATCTTGGTGTAATCTTGGTTATGAAACACCAGTGGAGTAGAGGCTACTTTTCACTTTGATACTTTTCAAAGACCCTAACACATTTTTACCTTGCCTGCACTAACAATTAGTTAGTTGGCTGGTAAAAATGTAATTTTTGGAGATCTGGGTTTAAGTTAATTAATTTAACTTTGCACTGAAATACCGGCCCTTAGGGAAAATCATCTTCTCTGATCGCTTTTCTAGCTTGAGTCTTTGGGCTTTGGCCAACTCAGCAATATCCACATGGATAGATAACTCGATCTAGTGCTTCCAAAAATTCCTTTGTAACAGCAATTGGCCACCTTCTGTCTTCTCTTCGCTTTATTCTCTTCAGCCCTATCGGAAATAGACCTTTTAGCACGGCTGTCAAAATCTGACGTCATAGTCTTTCACATTTGTTGGAGGCAGACTTAGGCAAAAAGTCTTGAGTTTCAACCCTGTAAGCGAGCGCCTCGCGACGATCCGCATCAAGGCTAAATTCGCCAACATTAGCCTGATATGCGCACATGCCCCCACAGAGGAGAAAGAGGACGAGACCAAAGATATGTTCTACGAGCTTCTGGACAAAACTTATGAGCAGTGCCCTAGCTACGACATTAAGATTGTACTAGGCGATTTTAATGCCGAGCTAGGAAGGGAGGGCATCTTTGGTCGTACTGTCGGAAAGCATAGCCTGCACGACACGACCTCCGATAACGGATTCAGGCTGATCGACTTTGCTGCGGGGCGACACGTTGTGGTAGCTAGTACACAGTTCCCGCATCTCAATATCCACAAAGGGACATGGAGATCTCCCCATCAATCAACCGTCAACCAGATTGAGCACATTGCGATCGACGCAAGGCACTCCTCCAGTATCATGGATGTCCGAACTTTCCGAGGGGCCAACATTGACTCGGATCACTACCTTGTTGTAGCCAAGGTACGGCTGCGGATATCCCGACCAGCGCCAAGTAATGGAAATACTGTAAGAAAGTTTTACGTCGGCCGACTACAATCGCAAGAGATCACCAGGTCCTTCTCCAACCGAGTCTCTCAAAACCTTCTACGAAGTCCTATGCAGGCAGTATCAAGTATTGATAGCCAGTGGCAACATTGCCAAAATGCCATCGGAGACGCCGCCTCTGAAGTGCTGGGTTTCACACGGCCACCACAACGAAACCCCTGGTTTGACGATGAATGCTGGCAAGCACATGCAGCTAAACGGGAAGCATATAAAGCGGCGCTGCACAGAAGGACTAGAGCTGCTCGCGAGCTCTTCGAGCAGAGGAGGAGAGAGGAACACCGGCTTCTCAGAAGGAAAAAGAGAGAGCACGAGAAGCGCGCGGTTGAAGAGATAGAGAGATGTTACAACAGGAATGAGGTTAGAAAGTTTTACCTAAGGATCAAAAGGTCCTGCCAAGAGTATAAAATTCAAACTGAAGCCTCTAAGGACCATCAAGGGAACATCGTTGTAGAATCGCAGTCGCCGCTGAGGATTTGGAAAGACCACTTCTGCAGACTGTATAATGGCGAGGACGAACAAAATACCGCTGTCAGGCAGAATGAACCATTCAACCCGGGCGAAGACGTTACCGACGAAGCATACGAACGATAAGCTCCAGTGCAACAAAGCAGCCGGAGCAGACGGCCAAGCTGCCAAACTTTTTAAATCCGCTGGCGATGAGCTGGTTAGGAGCATGCACCAGCTCATCTGCAAGATATGGTCGGAAGAAAGCATACCCGACGAATGCAAAGAAATAAAGGAGACCCTCTGAGTTGTGCCAACTACAGAGGCATCAGTCTTCTTAACATCGCATACAAGATCTTTTCTGCTGTACTGTGTGAACGCCTGAAGCCGTTTGTCAACAATCTGATAGGCACATATCAGTGTGGCTTTAGGCCAGGAAAGTCCACCATCGATCAAATATTCATACTGCGGCTGATCTTGGAGCCAGGAATTCCAAATCGATACACACAACCTTTTCATCGATTTCAAGGCCGCGTATTACAGCATCTATAGAGACGAGCTATATAGCGCAATGTCTAGTTTTGGCATCCCTGCCAAACTCGTCAGTCTGTGCAGGATGACGATGGAAAACTCACGCTGTTCCATCAAGGTCGGCAAAGACCTCACCGACCCCTTTGATGTCAAAAAAGGATTTAGACAAGGCGACGCGCTGTCATGCGACTTCTTTAACATCATACTTGAGAGAATTGTGCAGAACTCTCGCGCCAACACCAGAGGTACAATCTTTCAAAAGTCCGTTCAACTACTTGCATACGCAGACGACATTGACATAATCGGTAGAACAAAGCGTGATGTCAGTGAAGCCTTCGTGAGTATTGGGACGAAAGCGGCGAATATGGGTTTAGCAGTCAATGAGGGCAAAACCAAGTATATGCTGTCATCAAGAAAAGACACCCAACACCGACGTCTTGGACAAAACATCACCATCGACAGCTATAACTTTGAGGTAGTTAGGGACTTTGTCTACCTGGGTTCCGCTATCAATTCAGACAATGACACCAGCGCTGAAATCAAACGAAGGATAACTCTTGCCAATCGCTGTTTCTTTGGGCTAAGAAGGCAATTGAGTAGCAAAGCCCTCTCTCGAGCAACTAAAGTGTCCATGTATAAGACCCTCATCATCCCAGTCCTGCTGTACGGTGCAGAAGCATGGACCCTGTCAAAGGCGGATGAAAACACTTTAGGCTGCTTCGAGAGGAAAATTCTTCGGACGATTTACGGTCCCGTCTGCATAGACGGAGAGTGGAGGAGGAGATATAACATCGAACTGTACGGGCTGTACAGCGATACCGACCAGCCAAAAGAGTCAAAACACAACGTCTACGATGGCTGGGTCATCTAGAGCGGATGGACACCAACGCCCCGGCCCGGAAAATCTTCCCGGCCCGGAAAATCTTCGAATCCACACCGCAGGGACGGCGCGGTAGAGAAGCACCGAGACTCAGGTGGCGCACGCAAGTGGAAGGGGACCTCAGCCAACTTCGCGTGCGAAACTGGAGACGGCTAGCTAGAGACAGAGCTGGCTGGCGAAGCTTGTTGGCTGAGGCCCAGGTCCACCCCGGACTGTAGTGCCACCTTAAGTAAGTAAATCTTTCCGACGTAAATCGCGTTTTTGTATGAAAAAGTTCAAAAGTTTCTTTAGAAGATCGAATAATTAATAAACTACTCAACCTTTACTGAGTGTTTATTTCGACTTCCCTCTCAGCCGTGGCACCGACCTAGATGAAACAGCTTCCCTCTTTTTACTCCAAGTACTCAGCTGCGTCATCCTATCCTTCCCATAGAATATAGAGACAAGGAATAGCCCTTTTTTTTACATATACAGTGCGTGTGAGTAAAGCATTCATTTTGACATTAGTCGCCTGATATCGGGTATCGACTTGTGAGTGAATGTATCGAATGTATCACGAATCGGGGTACAAATGTCACCTCAGTAATGTTAAACAAAAGTAGAGCCAGCTTCCAGAAACGTATGAGCCTCGGGCCGTCTCTCATGACATGCCTGGTTGAACACAAGTTCGCACTCGAACTTGTGTTCAACCAGGCACGGGAAAACAGCATTGAAGTTTTTGTCAGTAAACAAACAGTCAAAATTTTCAGTTGGACGTTGTTGCAAATCTCTACATATTCCTCTTCTGTCCACCAGGTATCGCATTTAGACTTTGACGAATTGACGAATGAAAAAGTCTTAATGCGATTTGTACCTGGTGAACAGTAGAGGAATATGTAGAGACGTGCAACAACGTCAAACTGAAAATTTTGACTGGTTGTTGACTGACAAAAACTTCAATGAAGAAGACGTTTTTTTTTCACCTTTGTTTTATTGGACCACTAATTGAAGACAGTTTTTGTTTATTTTTTCTCCAAGTGACAAGTAAATCAACGCCGGATGATGAATCGATCAGTTTGATCCAGTCAACAGTTGAAGTTTTTGCCAGTCAACAAAAAGTCAAAATTTTCGGCTTTGACGTTGTTGAAGGTCTCTACATATTCCTTTATTCTCCACCAGGTATCGCATTGTGACTTTTCCATTCGTCAATGGGAGGCGACGTACGTCACGAAGTTGTTCTATGGGCCGTTTCCCAAAAGTACGTGTATATTCAACTCAGTTGACAATTGTGTACTTCAACGGGATGAACGCAACAGATTCATTGGGCTGAAGACTTTAGGTCCCGCTCTTCTTCCGACTTGTCAAAATATCTCCTCTAGTAGACTGGAGTCGCAAAGCTTTGTGGACCCCTCTACCTCCAGCTCCAATACCTAAACTGAATAAAACCTCTCATTTGAGATACAAAACGCTTCTTCAATTTCATCAAAGCAAAAAGCTCAGCTAGGTCTAATGGCTTCCCTCACACTTTCAATGATCTCAACACTTCTCCCAACGACCCCAGTAGAGTCGCCAATTTTTTGCTCATTAATTTGGCCAACTTGACGACAAGCACTAACCTAGTCGAGTTTGTTTCGCATTTCGTGTGCAAGCTTGACGAGGGCAGAGAAAAATACACGTTCTTGCCATCGATTTCACTAAGGCCTTTGACAGAAAATCGCACGAAACCATAAAGCCTTCAGCCCAATGAATCCGTTGCGTCCGCCACGTTGAAGTACACAATCGACAACAGAGTTAAATATACACGTTCTTATGGGAAGCGGCCCATAGAAGAACTTCGCGACGTACCTACGTCGCTTCCCATAAGAACGTGTGTATGCAACGGATGCAACGGATTCATTGGGCTGAAGGCACAACTCTTAATCTCACCGCGCTCGCTTCCTTTTTTGGGTTTACGATGTGGATCAAATCCTATCAAAAAGATTCGGAATATCGGCAGATCATTGTGTCATATCGGCAAATGTTTCGTTGACATGCAACCACCAACCAAAGTTCCTACTTCCAAAAGAACTGTTTGGGAATAGGAAATTGGGAGGAAATCGGGAAGGGCTTAACAATTTTTTCGAGAGTTTTTACTGGTCGCTTTGCCTTCTCGACAATAATGTTCATAAATGCCACTGCCGATATAATCACAAATGTAATTCTCCTAGGAATGAAATCCTTTATCCTTAAAAGGATTCGTGATTTGACTTTGAAGTGGGCTGCAAAGAGGCACTAAATTTCAAAGTCTTACTTTCGGTCTTATAAGGTCAACCGTTCCATTGTTTGACGAAACAAGTTCAAACAAGCCCGAAACGATTGGATAATGCTCATATCCGTCGTGTAAAGTTTTTGCTCTTTAAACGACGCCTCATCCTTCAACCCCAGACTCGTCTGCAATGACATTCTGCTGTTGTCAGCTGCTGTCAGCTGTCAGTGCCGTAGACAAACCCAATCATCTCACGGCGCATTTTGTTGCCAGCTCCACGCTACCGGATAGCGTAATGAAACTTCTTGGTGAAAGTAAGATTGTTGCGCTTGATATTTCAAAAGCATTTGACAGAGTTTGGCACCAAGCACTCTTGTCGCCGAAAATGCATGCATTTGGAACCAACGAAACTCTTATTCAATGTCGACTTGTAATTACCTTTCGAACCGTTCAATTCAAGGTTGTTTTGGATGGCTTCACGTCTGCAGTTTATCAAATAAAAGCTGGCGGTCACCGGAGCTCAGTTTTGTCTCCGACTCTTTTCCTCGTTTTCATTAACGATCTCATGCCTGCTACCATTAATCCAATTCACTCCTTTGCCGATGACAGTACCCTCAGTTTTTCATATTCGTTTTTTGTTCCTCGCCCCTGTTCTTCGGACGTAGAACTGGGGTGGAATCGGCTATGGTGATCTGTGATTTTCACATTTTGTGACAGTCAATGTGATCAAACAAAATAATCCGTCTGCGTAATAGCTGGAACACAATGAGTATCTGTGTCTCACAGTTCAGCTTACGGGAACACGTATATAGCGACACAATGCGTATCTAGCTGTGTCTCTGATTTTAGGTGAGAAATGTGGCGAGACACAGCGACAGACACAGACACACATTGTGCCCGGCTTGTAAGGTGATCACAAAAACATTGTTCCGAATTGTTGCTTTAATTAGGCTTGTGATGTAAGAACACTGATTTTTACTCGTACATGCGAGAGTCAGCCTAAGGGTAGGCAAAAACACCACCTAACCAGAAAGTTTGAAAACTGGTGACCAGCTGATTTTGACGGTGATTGATCGGATGATCACAGTTTACGCAGACGAATTTTTGTGATTTGTGACATCACTTAAATCACTTATCATAGATCACCTTAGCCGATTCCACCCCTGGAATGGCCACGTCTATGTCTAACTGATTAAGTTTCACCCTCAAGGCCCGATGCACACTTGCGTCATTTTGACGCGCGGACCCGCAGCGCGGACCCCGCTTTTGCGTCATACAGTAGGTGCTTGCAAACACATTAAGTATAATGCACACACACGCGCGATGATGCTGCGTCACCGCTTTTTTTTTTCGGTTAAAAAATATCGCAAAAGTTTTGCGAGACCGCAGAGTTACCGTGAATGCTAAGTTGTAACGAGCGTTAAAACTCGCCAGCGTTGCCGCTGCGTCACAGTACATCAAAAATCGCAAGTATGCATCTTGAACTCTTAACAGAGTGAAGATTCATGCTTCAAAAACTCAATGCTGTGTTCTGCGATTGAAACAAAACCGTTTTACCCAGCCATTATCCTCGTTTGGCGCTTGTATCGCTGAGACCGAAAGGCTTTCCATACTTCTACTCGGTATGTGTGTCAATAGAACCTTAAGTTGGAATGACCATATAAATATTTGAGACTGCAAAGAACGCCGGGCAATGCCTTGATTTCCTTAAGCGATACAAGAAGTATTTAACTCCCGTGTCTGGGCAGGTGCCCCAAAATGCGCATTTCACCTGTTGGGCAGGATACAAAAACGGGCGTTAAAACTGATTGGTGACTGAATCATAGAAAAGTCAACTAACTCACTTAAACACGCTAAAAATTGCGTTTTCCATCGAAAGCCCCAAATGCGAAGGGAACAAAGTGGTGGATTGGATCTCAGAGAAAAGATCAGCGTCATACACCAAAGGACCAGAAGCAATCAAATCAAATTGCGAGTGATCGCATGAAAACCAGACAATGATTCGAGAGGAAGAACGCCAGAATTTAAAGAGGGAGATCAAATATGGCTGCGCAATCCACATCGTAGAACATGTAAATTGGCCAGACTGCAGTAGGACTTGGAATAGAAAGGTCCTTACCAAGTAGTAACACGAATTGATGATGTTGCCTTCTTTATCTAACGAGGACCAAGAGCTACTTGCAACGGAAGCGACGATGATGTGTTTGTCGACTTTTTCGACGAACCAAACTAGGAGGAGGATAATGTGATGAGGCGACAAAAATGTGATTATTTTTAGGGATATCAATATGACCATTTCTGCTTTGACACCTTACACTAAAGGTATGCAATGCAAGGTATTCATGTCTGCGGTTGCTAAGTTAAAAACAACCGCTGAATGAAATCCTTACACCACCTCCTTCCATCTAGTTTTGAGATTTGTAGCAAGTAACGAGTTTCGGTGATTTTGTATATAAGTAATTTTTTTGTATATATTTTAAGACTGATAATTTTCCCTTTGTTCACAAGATAATTAAAAAAATATCAACTGACCTTTTTGTGTTTTTTATTATCCCTTCCCATTGCATCAGTCTCACTATAATTGAAGTACATGCAATAATTAATTAACATTTAAAATATTTCACACAAACTGTATAAAGTAACTCTTTTGAAGATTACAACTTGGTGTTGTTACAGCAGCCAGACACTCCATTATTTTCGCCATTGTTCAGACTCCCTCGACCATCTCTTGTGGTTGAGTATGGAGCGCCCATAGCAATAATGATAATAATAAAAGCCCTTGAATGCCTCAGTAATTAACACACTTGCATAACGAACCTTTTGACTTGCGTATATACAGAATGTGCCTATACTTCATATTGCGTGTCCTTTTTGAATCTCAAACCAACAGTTTGCCCCCAAATTCTTATACTGACTGTTGTTGGGTGTTGGATACTGCGCCATATGTGTCTGCGCCGTTTCCATTGGCATCCTTTATTAAAAGGATAATTTGAGCGAAAACTGTTCCATTTTTGCATTATCACGCTGTGGCAGTCGAAGTGGGGCATTTTCCAAGCTGCAGAAGTACTATTGCTATGGTGCGCTTTATGCCTATTGAATTGTGTATAGGTACTAATCGGATTTCGAAAAAGGAAGATAACAGATTTTCGGCCTGAATATAATCCCAAAATTCATGGGTAAACTAAAAACAAGAAGTGCATTAAGCTTAATTGAAGTATAGTAGGCACGGTAAAGGGTAACTACATATAAATGCTTTCAATAATTTTAAATTAGACACATGCGGAACATGAAACGTCTCTGGCAAGAAGACTGACAAGAATCACGATGAAATAAAGTCAAGTACACCACCAGAGGCACAATATAACAGAACACAGTTATCATGCGTCAAACCAAATATGTACTGTCAAGGCATTGGACAAAAGGAAAAGGACAAAAGATAGTTTTAGCTGAATTAAGCCTCTAGACTCTTTCAGTATTGAAATAAACTTACTTATACTAAAACTATCTGTTTACTGGAATAAAAAACAAAACTAACTTTTAAGAAAACTTGCTTAACTAACTTAAACTTTTGAAGCAGAAAAGCCATTGTATGAGCTCTCGCTCTGCGTGTTGTAGGTTGTAACAGGTTACAGTTTACATGGAGGAGACAAAGTAGTCGCTAAAAGAGTTTTTCATTACCCTCATAGTGGTGGGACCATGGAAACAAAATTGTACTTATACGTTTTCGGAATTCGAACCCGGGTCCTCGTGTACAGTAATACGAGAAACTCACTACTATCTGCACGCTAACGCTACAAACTTCTGTAAAAACATAACTTTTTGGAAACAGCTCTTGCCAATTACTCTTTTTTATGAACTAATAAGTTACTGCATACGAAATAAGGTTCGCATCCAAATATCGTTAGTTGGGTTACTCTTCTTTCTAGAAGGTTCTATTCTTCGCCATCAAAGGTGTTCTAGAAAGTCTAAAAGATTTAAGTTTGTCTTTCCTTCATGGCCTCTGTATTCTCCAATATAAGTAGTGAATCAGAATGTGTTTTGTTTTTGAAAAAATATAAATTATTCTTTTCCCATTGTTTATAATATTACTCACATTTTTTCCAAACTGTTATTTAAAAATATTGGCTTACCTGGAAAGAAAAAAACAAAGGTAAGTTTAATATTTTTAGTCTGCTAAACAAAAACAGAAAAAGAAAATTTTAAATAAAATAAAATCGAAATTAGGGAATTAATTAGTGCACTTCCGGGTAAGGCAAGGAGCGGTCCGGTCCAAGAAAATAGAAAAGGTAGTGGTGTTATGTTTGGCGATTTTCATGTTTTACTTTTTGGGGCTCACGGTGCGATTCAACAAGAGGCAGAGGCCCTCTTTAAAGCAAGTACAAAACGCGGCGTGATCTTCTAATCGACGGGAAAGCCAACATATTGGCCAACCGACAGAAATAAAATACCTGATCTCGTCGACTTCTTTATCGCCAAGGGGGTACCTCGTTACCTTACGAACGTAGAAGAACGCTTTGATCTCTGTTCAGATCACTCGGCAGTTCTTTTGAAAATCGGCGGAAGCCTAGCGAAAAAGAATAGAGCGCCTAGATTAACTAACAACAACACCGACTGGGACGGCTTTAGAAAACACTGCAAAGAAAACATAGCTTTAAATGTACCGCTCAAAACGCCACTTGAAATAGAAGACGAACTAGATAAGCTCGTGAGAGTTATTCAAAGCGTTGCGTGGAATAACACTTCTTTTCGGAGGTCCGAATTATCGAACAGCGGAACAATATATCCGCGAGAAATAGAAGAGCTAATATGCGAAAAGAGGAGAGCGCGCAAGAGATGGCAACGTTCGCGAGCACCCCCGGATAAGACCATCTTGAACCACCTTTCTAACAAAGTGAAGCACGAACTTCAAGATTTTAAAAGTCGCGAGGCTACTGCTTACCTCGAAAGTTTGACTGCCGATAAAGGTTCGAAGTACTCTCTTTGGAAAGCAGTCAAGTCCGTTAAGAAGCCTATAGCACACTCTGCGCCATTAAGAAAAGCCAACGGCGAATGGGCAAGAGAAGACAAAGAAAAAGCGGATTTATTTGCAGATTACCTAGAAGAAACATTCAAACCGTTTGACGGGGAACCGTTGGTCGAGGAGCTCAATCCTTATGCGGTACAAGATAATTATAGAATAAAAACCGTGTCATTGGCTGAACTTCGTCAAACGATAAATAATCTGAAAAACAACAAAACCCCTGGCTACGACTTAATTACTAGCGAAATTCTAAAGGAGCCACCGAAAAAAGCTTTGGTCAAGCTACTGTATATCATTAACGCTTCCATGAGAGTTTTATACGTTCCAAGGCAATGGAAAGTGGCCGAGGTCATAATGGTTCCGAAACCAGGAAAATGTCCGAACGACAAAAAGTCATACAGACCTATTTCGCTACTGCCGATAATATCTAAGGTATTCGAGAAACTGTTGCTTAAAAGGTTGCAACCAATCATTGAAGAAAGACGATTGATTCCGGATCACCAATTCAGATTTAGGAAAAAGCATTCAACAATCGACCAGGTCTATCGAATAACAAACGAAATCGAAAAAGCTCTGGAAGCGAAAAAGATATGTACTAGCGCTTTTCTCGACGTATCGCAAGCCTTCGACAAGGTGTGGCACGAAGGCCTGAAGGCTTAGCTTACCAGAAATGCTCTATAGAATCTTAGAGTCTTACCTTGAAGTCAGAATCTATCGCGTAAGGTACGAAAATGAGTACTCGGAATTCAAAGAGATAAATGCCGGTGTCCCGCAAGGAAGCGTTCTCGGGCCAATATTATTTTTGCTTTATACAAGAGACATTCCCCACGATGAGGGAACAATTTTAGCTACGTTCGCAGACGACACTGCTATCCTCGCTATTGATACGACAGTTGAATTATCAACAGGGAAACTCCAGCGCGCTTAAGACAAAATATGCGACTGGACGAAGAGCTGGCGAGTCGTCCTTAACGAGACTAAGTCAACGCATGTTAACTTTACTTATAAAAAGATAAACAACAAACCTTTATTCATTAACTCGGTACAAATACCGTACTCAAATGAAGCGAAATACCTAGGAATGACTCTAGACGCAAAACTTAAATGGAAGCCGCACGTTTGAAAGAAACGCGACGAGCTCGAAATCAAGTTAAGAGAAATGAATTGGCTTATCGGAAGATTTTCGAAACTAAGCATATATAACAAACTGCTTTTGTATAAGCAAGTGCTAAAACCATCTTGGACGTACGGTATACAATTATGGGGTTGTACTAGATCTATTTTAGAAACTTTTCAAAATAAGACACTCAGAGCAATTGGTAATGCTTCATGGTACATAAGAAATAGCGATCTACACCGAGATCTAGGAATCGCAACCGTGTCTGACGAGGTAACAAACTTTGCTCGCAAACTTAGTAATCGTCTTCGCGGTCACTGCAACAATGAAATTATCCGAACTTTGGATCAGACAAATCTTACGCGCCGACTACAACGAATGAGACCGTTAGATCTAGCAGCATAAGATGAAACCGCATAAATTGACGGTATTGTAGGTGCCTTCGTTGGAAGGCAGCCTGACACACGCGATTATTACAGAAGCTTGAACTACTTGTTAAGGAAACTTAGTCGTAGTCTGACGGAAAATGGGAGGTTTTTTAGTGAGTAAGAATCTCACACTACTATGAGCACGCGCGGCCGGTCCTCGTAGTGCCTATGAAGGTTTTTTCTACCCACGAAAAAAAAAAAAAAAATGTTTTACTTCCAGGCAGCGTTGCCAACTGAGTGCTTTCAGCGTTAATTTCAGTGCCCAAAAAATGATTTCAGTGCCCAAAATGCCAAAAAAATTGTTTTTATTTAAAAAAATTAAAACGAAAAATTGGTTCCCAAGGTATCAAAATAAACGCTGAAAATATTAGAATGTGCGAAATGCTGTCACAATGGTTTACAAAACAACCAGAAAATTCTTTGCTAGCTGGAAGGAACTATTAGAACGAATTTTCGGAAGGAAGAATTTTCGTTAAGAATAAAGCATTTCGCTCTTAAGCTTGGAGGGTAGGTAACTACTTAGTGCTCCTGTCCCATTTCCCTATATCCTATACGGCCATACCCTTCCTGTCATTCAGCTCTCACATTAGCTCTCATTTCAAATCAATCCCTAGTCCCCCAGCCTTGTCCTCCTACCTCATCACTATTTGAGCCATTTTCTGTCACGATTTATTTCTATCGCGACAGAAAAACGCGCGACTAATTGATGAAAAAGTAGACAACACACGATCGCGGCTACGAAAACTAAAGCCTTCAGCCGAATGAATCCGTTGCATCCGTTACGTCGAAGTACACAACTGACAACTCAGTGAAATATACACGTTCTTATGAAAAGCGTTGTGCGTCAAGCACTTCTTCTTTGGGCCGCTATCCATAAGAACCCCTCTAAGCAAATTTCCGAGTCAATTTTTCTGAAACCGTTTTGACTTGTTTCTAACTCAAATAACTCTCCACAAACGAGTTTCTTTTTTGTCGTGTTCCACATGCTCACACATATACGCAGCCACGTTAGCTCATCGTGCATTTGCACGCGTACTCTCTTAACAAAATTCTGGGTCCATTTATAGAAACCGATTTGACTTGTTTCTAACTCTACCCTCTCAAAAAAATTTTTTGTTTCATGTTCATTATGCTCCCACTCACACATATATCCTACCACGAATACTCATCGGAACGCCTGAAGCCGTTTGTCAACAATCTGATAGGCACATATCAGTGTGGCTTTAGGCCAGGAAAGTCCACCATCGATCAAATATTCACACTGCGGCAGATCTTGGAGAAAACCCAGGAATTCCAAATCGATACACACCACCTCTTCATCGATTTCAAGGCCGCGTATGACAGCATCTATAAAGACGAGCTATATAGCGTAATGTCTAGTTTTGGCATCCCTGCCAAACTCGTCAGTCTGTGCAGGATGACGATGAAAAACTCACGCTGTTCCGTCAAGGTCAGCAAAGACCTCACCGACCCCTATGATGTCAAAAAAGGATTTAGACAAGGCGACGCGCTGTCATGCGACTTCTTTAACATCATACTTGAGAGAATTGTGCAGAACTCTCGCGCCAACACCAGAGGTACAATCTTTCAAAAGTCCGTTCAACTACTTGCATACGCAGACGACATTGACATAATCGGTAGAACAAAGCGTGAAGTCAGTGAAGCCTTCGTGAGTATTGGGACGGAAGCGGCGAATATGGGTTTAGCAGTCAATGAGGGCAAAACCAAGTATATGCTGTCATCAAGAAAAGACACCCAACACCGACGTCTTGGACAAAACATCACCATCGACAGCTATAACTTTGAGGTAGTTAGGGACTTTGTCTACCTGGGTTCCGCTATCAATTCAGACAATGACACCAGCGCTGAAATCAAACGAAGGATAACTCTTGCCAATCGCTGTTTCTTTGGGCTAAAAAGGCAATTGAGTAGCAAAGCCCTCTCTCGAGCAACTAAAGTGTCCATGTATAAGACCCTCATCATTCCAGTCCTGCTTTACGGTGCAGAAGCATGGACCCTGTCAAAGGCGTCTGCATAGACGGAGAGTGGAGGAGGAGATATAACATCGAACTGTACGGGCTGTAATGCGATACCGACCTAGCCAAAAGAGTCAAAACACAACGTCTACAAGGCTGGGTCATCTAGAGCGGATGGACACCAACGCCCCGGCCCGGAAAATCTTCGAATCCACACCGCAGGGACGACGCGGTAGAGGAGCACCGAGACTCAGGTGGCGCACGCAAGTAGAAGGGGACCTCAGCCAACTTCGCATGCGAAACTGGAGACGGCTAGCTAGAGAGAGAGGAGAGCTGGCTGGCGAAGCTTGTTGACTGAGGCCCAGGTCCACCCCGGACTCTAGCGCCACCTTAAGTAAGTAAGTAAGAATACTCATCGGCATCGGTCGTCGTACACCTACGCATTATTTTTGACCTCGAATTTCATTATGGGTCGTTTTGCAGTCTTTTTCAAACGTTGTATGATCAACGCAGAGTTGAATTAAGTGCTTGAGTTCTGTGGATTTAAAATAAAGAAGTAGTGTTTTACTTTAAATGTATGTACCACAGAATTGATAATGTTTTGTGTGCACTGTTTTTTTTACGTGCAGTGGCATTGCAGATTTGAGAAAAACCTACAAAAAATGCGAGTTCATATTTCACAAAACAAAGTCAAAACTGAGTTAGAATTTTCAATCCAAACTAACATCAAAAACGGTGTCAATATTGAGACAAATTAATGAAACAACTAACACCGAAAAATGGTGTCAAAATGAAGTCAGATTTTTGAAACCAAGTAGACACTTTTCAATCTAGGAACAGCACTTAACTTCAAATTGATTTAAAATTGACACCGATTTGACATGATGTATGGAGTGGAGACTTCATTTTTCGAGTCAATTTTAACACCGCATGCTTAGAGGGACGTGTGCAATCAACTTTGTTGTCAGTTGTGCACTTCAACGTGAAGTCGCGATACTTTTTTTATTATGCGATGAAAATTACGGATTTTCACTACAATTGACAGGAACCGCACAGCATACGATTGATTGTGTGCTGAGTTTACAACAAAAGCCTTGCATTCTTGCTGCAAAAAATTGCGCATTTTTTTGTCGCACGTTTTTCTGTCGCCGTGTGTCTCTGGCCTAAATGTAGGATTTCCAAATTAATTTATAGGAATTTCTAAGCAGGAAATTGCGTTTAATTTTCTTCGTTTAATTGACATGAAAAGCCTTAGGGCCGATTTCACAGTGTCAACTTATGTTGAGTACGCTTTAATACTCAGTCTCCATTCCGATTCCGCTGACAGTTTTGCATATTAGCCGCAAGGCCCTAGAAAATGCTGTCAAAACAATTTTGTTTTGTAATTTTCAGTTAATCGTATTGGCTTTTCACCTTTTCCTTTTATTATTGTTACAGGTTTCTACTACCTGTCTAGGAGTATATTTGTCATTGATTTGTTATTTATTAAAAGTTATTATTTAATTTATACAAAATATTGGATTTACATATGTGCGTATTGTATTTAGAGCCTAAATTTTAATTTCACAACGCATGTATCCCTCAAACCAGCGGAAAAAGCCATTGCAAGATCTGGTATTCGTGACTGAGTGAGTAGGACCACGAATGTGTGCTTTACCCTACCAGCAGGAAATACAGTGCATATCCTGGTTTACAAACCTTAAGTGAGAGCAACACTCTACAATCAACGACCAAATTGGAGCCAAGATAGCCAATCGTCAGCATACACACTCCCGGAATATGAGAGACTAACTTCGGAAAATCCGTAGGACGACATCAGCCAAGGGACTCAAACTCGTAAAGACCTATAATAGAGCAGCCTTCTTAACACGCACGTTCCAATATTTCTGGCTCCTAAGAGAGCATAGATGGTATAACCAGCAGTGTATTAAATTAAAATAAGCCCACCATAGCTGGTAAGCCTTTCCCTATCTGCCACCTGTGGAGACATTCCATTTCAAAATTGATCTGAACGTATCCCTTCCGTATTTCGAGGCATAGTTTTTAAACTTTCGTGTATGTATAGCAGTCTTTAGTTTCTTTTAACTTTTCTGATAATCAGATTTCCCCAGATTTACGGCACTTCCCCGAGAACTGAACAGCTGCGTTGAACTGTCAAAAATTCAAACGTCAAAATGATGCCCTTCGACATTAATTTTTTGGAACTTTCCCGAGTTGCGTTATGTTTATACACGAACGCAGCACGAATCAGTAAAGTTTCTTACTGGGACAGAGACAGAGAGTTAATAATTTTTTCTAACGTGTCACTCATAACGTTGGAGTGAGAGAATCAAAATTTTAGAGAGCATCATATAGAGAGCCCAATATGATGCTCTCTACACACCGGACTCAAAACTGTATTTTCGTAAAAAACGCAAAAACTTCTTCAAAAACATAAGTTTTAGCATACATTTTTTGTAAATTTTCCGTTTTCGAAACCCCAGATTTTTAGTAGTTTTCGTTCAAAATCACTTTTCGTTCACAGTAACGGATATCAAATTGCCTTGAGAATTTTAAATTTAATTTGCTGTTAATATCTCCGAAGCCGAATGTCCTGTCTGAAATCAGCTTCTAGTTTTGAGGTCAGTGTGAAATTCTTGATATGTTCCCATATTTTATGGATCTTTTAAAGCTTTTTTAAAAATAAATATGGGCTAAAATTTGACAACTGGTAAAAAAATGAAACACGAAAACAAATTCAAGTCAGCTTGGAAGTGTGAATGGCTAAACGAGTTTTCGAAAAGTTTTTGCCCAAAACTCAGTTTTTGATTCAGTGTGAAGAGCGTATTAATGTTCAACCACAAGCTGAAATGATCAAATTATTTTATAATTTCAGGTTGGGAATGAGCTGTAAACGACACCTTTAATTATACCCGACCCAGGGTATATTAAGTTTCATGCATAGTTTGTAACGCAGTGAAATAATCACTGTAGACCCGGAAGTCCATTGGACCAGATCAAGTTTGAAAATTAGCCGAATCCGCCCTCAGACACGCCCACTACAGGCCTGTATGTGCGACCATCTCTAATTTAAAAAAATACTTTTTCTAAATTTTAGCTATGTTAGAATAGTGCTAGCGCATTCATTTTTGGCATGTAACATTGCCTTGTAATTGTCTTTGAAGTGGCCAAAATTTTTAGCCTTCTCATTGACCACGCCCACTTTTATAAGGTATTTTAGTTTAAAATGGCTGTTTTTCAAGAAGCTTTTGCATACGCACTGTTGCACTTTCCCACTTGTTCCTTATTGAATTCCAATCCGCTCACAAGAACTCGGCCTTTCGCGATCCAGAACTTTACGACAAAACTTTAACTGATTTGAGCTTTCAATTTAATTCACGCTCAGACTCGGCAAAAAAAATGTTGACGATTTCGGTCTTCAAAAGAATATTTGGGATCATTTCTGTACCTACCTGTCGACGTATGTAATTTCTAGGGGGCCACTTTGTCTCAGAGACTGTCCACCCAATATCCACCGGATTTCAGTACAGCTACAAAATGTCACTGCTTGACAGGGATGTCGGCATAGCATCTTAGCTATAAACTTTTTGAGAACGACGTTGAACAGAGCATCACTATCGTGCATCGATTGACGATTGGAAAAGTCAGAATGCGATACCTGGTGGTCAAATTTGGAATATGTGAAGACCTATAACTGTCAACACAGATCTCAGAGTTGACCTATCTTTGATGAATGAATTCGGGTTTTTCCGTGTGAGTTATCAACCTGATTTATGAAAAAAATAGTTTGTCCTTTTACAAAAAGAAAATTAGAAAGAAAATATCGCTCATAAGCAAATAGTTTTCGTACTCGTTTGACAAATGGGATGACAACAATAGCCAGCTGTTGACGTATAGAGGTCTCCACATATTCCAAAATTGACTGCCAGGGGCCTTCAATCGTCAATTGACGGCAGCGATGCCAAGGCAGGGAACGTTGTCAGTCGACGATTTTTATATTATTTTTTCGACCGAATCGGATAATATCAATGTCATGTAGGTTTCACGCCATAAAAACATTTTGAAGAGCGTTTTTCGAACGTGTATTGCAAACTGGCCTCTGAGATCGTGTGCTGTGGGGACCACGTCAGCGTCAGACTGTTTCTGGAAGGGTTTTAATTAATCGCACGTCTAAAGCAATAATCTATGCACCAGATTTATGGAGAATTGACGGCTGTTAACTCTTAAAACAAAAAAACTCATGATGCTTAAACCTACCACATGAAAGCGCATCCACCTTGTCAAAATCCTTAACGCACCAATCGAAATTACATACAAAGCATTTAACTTTCAATATGCACAATTTGCTATTTGTTTCGTACTTGTAATCCTCAACCATAAGATTCTCATCTACCTACCTTTGACATAATCTACGCTCGGCATTGTAAGCTGAGAGAGGGCCTAGCTCAGTCCTTTACATTGCAACATTGCTGCTTAAAAGAAGAGCTTCGCAAGAGTTATTGCTTGGTTAGATCTTTTTTGGATCTTAGTATTGTTGTCTGATTTAGTCGTACAGTCTAAGTAGAAAACATTTCGAACTACCTCCAGCTTACAAGGCTTTTTATTCGGCGATTCTTATCTTTAAATTTAAATAAAACAAGGAATTCAATATTTTTAGCGGTCCGTCCAAAAATGGAAAAAGGACCTCTTATGGTATCGCTTCGTTGTCCCCCCGTCCGTCTAATCGCTTTATAACTTCTGAAAGGTAAGTCGCAGAAAGACAAAATTTGATGTGCGTGTAAACTGCGGAAATAGTCAGAGAATCCAAAGAGGTTTAATAACTCAATAACGGTTTAATTACAGTTTGAAATTTCATGTAAAAATTGAATTATTGTTTTTTAGTGTTATTTTCAAGAAGTTTAGTAGGCAAGAATTAGAAAAACGAAACTTAGGTTTAAGAAATACTGAGCTTTAATTAAAAATAAAACTTTTTGAAAATATCAAAACGTTTTTGAGAAATGTAGAGTCGAAAATGCATGACGTTTTTCAAAGTGTTGGAGGCCATAACTTTTGAATGGCTTATCGCTCAAAATCAATATTGAACACACGTATAAAGCAACTCAAAGTCAACCAAGTGCCTAGGTCATATTTTTCAAACACAGTTTGAGTACTGCAGTTTTAACGCATTTTCGAAAAAATGCATGAAAAAACGTGTGTCCCCTCCCCTTTTCTCCGGTGGTGTTTGGTGGAATTCTATGAAAAAAATCACACGTATCAGAAATAATTCAAAATTTTAAGGAAAATTATAGCGGATTTTGAAATTTTAAAATCTTCTGAGATTTAACTGAAAAACATAAAAGCATTTTCAAAAACAATTTTTTTAAGTCTTCTAGTTGCTTAACGGTATAAGCGATCTTTTGCAGAGTCGATTAAAGTAAAAAGCTTACAAAAAGAAGGAAGGCTGCGTTAAAATTTTTTTAAACTACCGTTTTTAACCTAAGTCTTTAGAAGCCTATTTAAAAAACGAAATAAAAAGGGAGCTTGTTTTACTGTTTGCGCATAAACCGGTGGCCATAGAATTAAAAGAAAACATCCATGGCTAGTGCTTGTGGTTGTGCTAATGGAAAAAAGTCTAACGGAAACTGGAAAAAACTTCAAAATATTTGTTTTATGGATTTGAAATTTTAAAAATTATAAAAAAGGTCAAAAGCACGCATATCTCCCCCTCTATCTCCCAAACGGTATAAAGTATAATTTTTAAATTAACACCGGGCATAGTCCATCTTCTTAAATTTTATACAAAACTATAGCAGACTTCGAATATTCAAAAACTTCGAAGATTTAACTGATAAACGTGAAAACATTTTCGAAAACTGTTTTTTAAAGATTTCTAGTTCCTAAACCGGTATGACGACCTTGTTTAAATTTGGCTGAAGCATGTAATGTTTAAAAGGCCGTTTTCGACCCTAAGTCCTTAAGCCCATTCAAACAAGCGAAATAAAAAACAGTATATTTTTACCGTTTTTTTCAGAAATTAATGTCCACAGAATTTGAGAAAAGTGCAGGTGGTTGTAAAATTGATCAAAAAGTCATAAAAAGGCCAAGAAAGAGTATGTCCTTCCCTCTATTTTCGAAACGGTAAAGCTTTTTGTCAGCCTATTTTTAGAGAAACGAAACCCAATACAAAATCACCCAATATAAGAACAGTAGATAGCACTACGAAAAAAGTATATTAAAGACTGTAAAATATATCAGGCTCAGACTACATAGTACGAAGAAAGTACCTGCCTCCTTAGTATTGAGACAGCCTCCAATTGTACTGGAATAAAATTCCGTTATTTGAACTTTTTCATTTCTGTTAACGAGATTTTTTTTACCAAAATCTCTGTGAAATAATATTTAAATTTGAGGTTGTCTTAAATTCAAGTCAATAGTCAATTGACTAATCAATTCAAGTCAAAAAGGATTGTGCCAATTTTCATGCCAAGTCTATACTAAATTAGAATCAAGCTACACGTCCAGTTTCGGGACTCTAGCTTAATTTTAGAGCCCTTAACCCTTCGTCTGTGACTGACAAACCTGTCTCAATCATATCTCTAAAAGGTTTTGGCAGTCTTTTGTGATCTTTTCACTATGTTACTTACTACGAATCAAAATTAATATACCCTGGGTAGGGTGAAAAAATACGTTTTATAAGTTTTGCCTTGGGCAACCTTCATTTATGTAATTCCTGACCATGAACGTTCCAATAATTTTCATATGAAATTCGAACCTGTTATTGAAGCGTTATTTCACAAAACCAACCAATTTTGCGTCGTCAATTTTTCGCTCAATTTATTAACATACTAAATTAAATTTCTCTAAAATTAATTTCTGAAGTTTTTTTTTTCGTATGATTTTCTGCTTAAAGGCTACTTTCAGTCAGTAGTCATGTAAATTCGAAATAACACCGATGTCGTTGCCACTACCCACATATTTTACAAATTTCCAACGTATTCATGATCACAATTTGGGTATTTCAGTTGCGATTCCAAGAAGCTTCGAACAAACATTTCGATTTTGAAACTGCACTATGCAATTGCGTTTACTGACATTGTGTGTAGGTGGGTTCACCCAATTAACTACGGAACTCGAGTGCGGTAATTATTGAATACTCGAGTATTAATTATTGCGGCAATGGAAAACTTTTACACATTTCACGCAGTCACGACCAATTTCGAGAAATATGAATGTTGTTTGTTCCAGAAACACGAAAGGACCAAAAGATTAGTTGCACTTAGTTTTACTCGTAATTTAAAATTAATGCGAGTTTACACAATCTGATGTGCAGACTGAATTTTGACAGTTCCAGGTATCTGTCCTTGTATGTGGAAATCGTGGTTTATTTGAAAAGAAAATTTCACTGTTTCCTGCACTCTTTTTAGTGTGGTGGACAGAGAATAATTCTGTGAACCACACACGGTTTTATCTTTCGACATTTCGTCCGAAAGTATTTTATCCCCACTCAATATTTCAGCAGGAGTTCCGGTCGGGCTAAGTTTCTCCTTCAAGAATCGTTGAATTTCAATATATTTTTAGGTTGTATCTCCAGGATAACACTAAGATTCCTTGTAGGTCTATGCGATATGGTGACAACACTCTCTACCTAACCTACCACTTCTTAAGCTTCGAATCTCAGTGACTGTAAATTTTACTCATTTTTCAGGAGAGCACTTTAAAGTTTTTGACAATTTCGTGACATTACAAATGACCCTATGGGCGACTGGAGCCTCCGATCGCATTGAAACAAAAAGTGAAATATGGATATTTTTACTATTTCTTAGTTTAAAATTAATAAAAAAAATAAAAATAACTGAAAACAATTTTACTGACGAATTTAATACTTTAGTCTTTAGGGCCTTTTAGTTTTTTCATCAAGAAAAATCTTATCTGCAGTTTAGCTGTTTTTCCATTTTAAAGAAATTTTCGTTCTGGTCTTAAGTCGACTTTAGTTGTTTTTCCTTGTATATTTGGTTATTATTATCCAGTTCTTATGTCGACTTAAGTTCTTATTCCTAAATAGAAAACTCTTATTGCTCATTTTTTCCTTTCAGAAAAACCACTTAACTGAAGTTTGGTCGTTATTCCCTTTCAAAAAAATTGAGAAAACAAAAAAATTTAATACGGAAAAACAGCTAAACTCAACTTAAGCTATTTTTCCTCGACAGAAAACTGTTATAATTTTGTAAATTTATTTTGGAAAAACGACCAAAGTCAAGTTAAGTTTTTATTCCTTTTTGTAAACTAAAAAAACAAAGAATCTTAAGTCAACTTTAGATAATAAATTTTGTTTTTTTTTTTTAAGTTTGGTTGTTTTTCCTTATTCTCATTTAAAAAATGTGACTTTAGCTATTATGTTTTTTTGAAATTGTGACCACATTTTTAAAGATAAAAAGTTGAATAAAAAAATTATAAAATAGATTTGGGTACGCTGAATCTAATGCCACTAAAATCTCGTCTAAAGTCGATTTAGATTATTGTCGTCTAAAGTCGACTTTTGCGGTTATGGCTTGTGAGCACAGATATATGTCCAGAAACACATCAAAAGTATAGTACACTACGTCTCACTATTGATTTTGAACATGCAGTTTTAAAATCTGTTAGAATCAAGTTTTATTTTTACGATAGTCTTTCTGGAAGTACAACCCTAAATGTGATCCATAATGTTCAGGTCGGGGAATATACCGATCATGTAAGCAGGTTTACATTTTGGGTCTGTAGTCCAGGCATTTGTGGTCCTTGCGGATGTTGAGCGAATATTTTTAGAACAGAGCGTAGTTGGAAATAAAAATTACTTCTCGAAGGAACGAAAACGGAATGAATTTATTGAAATAATATTTCATAAAATAGAAATCACTATGATACAGTGATTATTAAAAACATATAATAACAAAGTGTGTGGGGTGCCGTGGCGTAGTGGTTAGTGTGTGTCCTTACTACGCCGGAGGTCTGGGTTCAAATCCTGCCATCGTCCCCTGAAAAAAAAAGACTTGTTCTTTTTCACGGCCCCCACCTCCGCGAGAGTCTGACAAGCCCTCCGAGAGTATCATTTGTCTTGCAAAACTTCTCAAAGTGCCGTTCGGATTCGGCAAAAAATTGTAGGTCCCCTTGTATGTGAAAAAAATTGTTGTGAAGTTGGCCCTGGTTCACCTCGAGCTGTTGCGCCAATCTATTTATTTTTTTAACAAAGTGTGTTATTAAGAAAGTGCCATGAATAATATTTCTCAACACCCTCACTCATTGAAATAATAAGTTAGAACTCGATTTTCAATAAAAAACCATTTAAGAGCTCAGCAGCAGATTAGTTTGAACCTTTCAATGTTTCCCGAGTCCCATGTTGCAGGCACAGAATTTATTCTTTAGCCCAGCCACTGCCTTCGTTAAACTGTCTACGGCCATGTTGTCTGTCGCCACGTAGTTGAGCTTGACTGTTTTGTTTTCAATCTTTTCAATGTAATGATGTCGAATGTCAATATGCTTGGACCTTGCTCGATATCTATCACTTTTAGACAAAGCCAAGGCGCTTTGGTTGTCGCACCTGACTTGAATTGCCTCTTCTTTAATGCCTGGTTCAAGCTCTTGACCAAACTGCTTTAACCACAATGCTTCGCGTATAGTAGCCGAAAGAGCCATATACTCGGCTTCTGTGCTTGATAAAGCCACAGTGTGCTGACGTTTACTGGCCCAAGACACGGCTCCATTGGACATAATAAACACATATTCACTACAAGAACGTCTCTTGTCCACATCAGAAGCCCAGTCCGCATCAGAATACTCCATTAACGATACGTCACCATCTCGCGAATACCTTTTTTTGTAATCAGTAGTTCCTTTTAGCTACCGGAAAATTCGTTTAACTGCTGTCCAGTGAGCCTTGCCGAAATAAGTATTGAATCGACTCACGTCGTTAACTGCATACGCCAAATCAGGCCTGGTACCTTGCACCAAATAAAGTATGCTGCCCACAGCTTCCTGGTATGGAACATTTTTAAGGTAATTTTTTTCATCCTCACTGTTTGGACACATACTGGTTGACAATTTTTGACAGGGATCACTTGGTGTAACTGATGGTTTGCAATTAGTCATGATAATCTTTTCGATTATTTCCTTCGCATATTTGCTTTGATCGATGCTAATGCCATTGTCATCGTAGGTTATTGATAGCCCGACACAATGGGTTGCTCGACCCATGTCCTTCATTTTAAAGGTGGTGCTCAAAGTCTTCTTAAGGGCATCGTTCTTTTCACTGTTTGACCAAAATAAAAGAATATCATCGACATATACGGCTACTATCAACCCTTTATCAGCAGAATAAAAAACACAAGGATCGGTTTCTGACTGATGAAGACCGAATTGTTTAAGACTTCCTACGAGCTTTTTGTTCGACTCTCTGCCAATTTGCTTCAGACCATAGATTGCTTTCTTGAGGCGACAAACTTTTCTGCTACCGTCGCTTGCACCATCAGGTTGTTCTATGGAAATTTCTTCTGATAAATCTCCCTGTAAAAAAGCCGTAACTGCTTCCATTTGATCTGCTTCCAAATACCCACATAGACGTTGAGTTTTCTTTCAAAGAACCAAGTTCATCACTCATCGCTGACCTCCATTTTTCACATTGCATCTCGTTGCAATGCATCTTTTACTGAGACCGGGTCCGAGCTTGGACTTCCAAAAGCCGCATACGTAATATAGCCATCTCTTGCAAAATCTCTTGGCTTGGGCGGACGCAATGACCGTCGTACTTCTGATGAAACCGAAGGTTGTTCATTTTCCGACTCTGAACCAAAACATGATTCGAACGAATCGTTCACAAGAGTGTCATCACCATCAGTACTTGATAGATTGATGACTTCAATATCTATATGTCCGACATTTTCCGGAACTTCATCCCTCACTGAAGTGAAGTCATCGTCAATGCACACAGCGTTCGACGATATTGAGTTACTTTCAAGGAACTTGACATCTCGGCTTGTTATCACCTTCTGTGTTATTGGATCAATGCATCTATATCCCTTCGTGTTGCAACCATACCCAATAAATAGCATTTTTGAAGATTTGGCATCCCATTCAAGACGTTTTGGCTTCGGAATATGTACCATGACTGGAGTACCAAAAATCTTCAAATTTGACACATCGACTTTTTTACCAGTCCACATCTCTTCAGGTGATAAACTGTTCAATGCAGAACTAATGCACCTATTTATCACATATGCAGCCGTGTTATCGGCTTAAGTCCAATATTGCTTGTCTAATTTAGCGTCAAACAGCAGGCACTTGGCACGTTCCCCAATGATGCGATTCATTCTTTCTGCTACTCCATTCTGTTGCGGTGTGTACGTATTCGAAGTTTGATGCTGGATACCTTGAATACGACAAAAGTCTTCGAAATCTTACTTACTTACTTAATGTGGCGCTACATTCCGGGGTGGACCTGGGCCTCAGCCAACAAGCTTCGCCAGCCAGCTCTGTCTCTAGCTAGCCGTCTCCAGTTTCGCACGCGAAGTTGGCTGAGGTCCCCTTCCACTTGCGTGCGCCACCTGAGTCTCGGTGCTCCTCTACCGCGTTGTCCCTGCGGTGTGGATTTGAAGATTTTCCGGGCGTCCGTTGGTGTCCATCCGCTCTAGATGACCCAGCCATCGTAGACGTTGTGTTTTGACTCTTTTGGCTAGGTCGGTATCGCTGTACAGCCCGTACAGTTCGATGTTATATCTCCTCCTCCACTCTCCGTCTATGCAGACGGGACCGTAAATCGTCCGAAGAATTTTCCTCTCGAAGCAGCCTAAAGTGTTTTCATCCGCCTTTGACAGGATCCATGCTTCTGCACCGTAAAGCAGGACTGGGATGATGAGGGTCTTATACATGGACACTTTAGTTGCTCGAGAGAGGGCTTTGCTACTTAATTGCCTTCTTAGCCCAAAGAAACAGCGATTGGCAAGAGTTATCCTTCGTTTGATTTCAGCGCTGGTGTCATTGTCTGAATTGATAGCGGAACCCAGGTAGACAAAGTCCCTAACTTCCTCAAAATTATAGCTGTCGATGGTGATGTTTTGTCCAAGACGTCGGTGTTGGGTGTCTTTTCTTGATGACAGCATATACTTGGTTTTGCCCTCATTGACTGCTAAACCCATATTCGCCGCTTCCGTCCCAATACTCACGAAGGCTTCACTGACATCACGCTTTGTTCTACCGATTATGTCAATGTCGTCTGCGTATGCAAGTAGTTGAACGGACTTTTGAAAGATTGTACCTCTTTTCTGTGTCTTCAAAATCGTTTAAGCAAAATTCACCCCCATTGCCAGAACGTATGATTTTGATTTTACGCTCAGAAATATTTTCGACCAGCTTTTTGAACTGTTTGAACGTGTTGAGGACTTCGGGCTTCATCTTCCAAAAATTAAAAAAGAAATATTTTTCGTGAAAAGTCGTCGATGAAATATAAAATATACCGAGCGCCCCCAATCGATTTAATCTCCATTGGTCCACATAGATCGCCATGAATCAAGTCAAATTTGTTTTTGGATCGACTTTCGGAACATCGGAATGGTTGTCTGGCTTGTTTTCCTCTCATGCATACTTCACAGAATTTTATTTCATTGGAATTACCAGTGAAGACTATGTCTTTCACTGCTCCATCCCGGATTTTGCATAGATCGTCATGATTCACATGTACAAGCCTTCGGTGCCATTCCATAGCCTTTCCAGCTTGTGCGGCTGACAATAAACATTTTGTCTCTTAGCCTCGCACACAATAGACTCCACCAATTGGCTTAAAGTTTAATATGCAATTGGATTTCGATCCGAAAATTGAGCAACCTGTATCGTCAAACACGATCGTGTTACAATTTTTGACCATTTTGTTCACCGACAGCAAATTAGTTAATAGTTTGGGAACACAGAGAACTTTGTTGACATCGACTTCTTTTCCATTGGGCGTGAGGGTGGTCTTTCCACAGCCGGTTGCAATCATCTTTTGATTGCTCGCCGTCGCAATTTCGCCAAACAGGAGGTGGTCCTGTTTCAGCCAACCGTTCTTCACAATGCGTCATGTGTTGGGATGCTCCACTATCTATGAACCAATCATCTTTGTTTAACACAAGGTCATTCGAAAGTAATACCTACTGCACTAAGCGCACTTTTGCCTTCTTGTTTAGCGGTCGTAGACGTTGTGTTGAATTTGCTCTTCGATTTTTTATTCTTGCTTCGGCATTCATTGGAGAGAGTTTTCCCACGGATGCTTGAATTCGGAAATTTAGCATTAATTTTACTGACAAATGCGTTACCTGTTTCCTTTTTGTATGGCGCTATCTATCAATTTTGACTTCACAACCTCAGCAGTCGTTTTAATCCCAGCACCTTCAAAACCCATTGTCATCGCTTTAAAATCGTCGGTTAGTCCGGTTAACATGATGGCTCCAACCAACTCGTCATCGATGCGTAGACCCAATCCATCTAACTTGTTTGCTGCTCCTGTAATTTGACTTACATAATCAGTCATGGAATCACAGTTCTCCAAACGAACGTTGGTTAAATTCTGGATTGACCCAATCTTATGTGTGGCGCCTGTATTACGAAACAAATTTTTCAGCGCAATCCACATCTCCGACGCGTTTTTAGCGCTTTCCACGTGTACATAAAGCGACTCATCAATGCTAAGAAGAATGCACCCCTTGGCCTTTTTCTGTTTATCTGCATCTGCAGCAGAAACCTCACCAACTTCAATGCATTTCTCCAAACTGGGCAATTCAAGCATAGCTTTCATAGCCATTGCCCATGTTTGATAATTTTCGGATCCTTTTAATTTAGTAATTGACGACCAAGATTCGTTGTTAGACGCCATCACTTTTATTTTCTACGAGAATGTTCGACAGCTTTTTCCGTACGATATTTTATTTTGCAACGAATGCAAGGATTCCGTAGGTTTTACAAAGTTCAGTCGAAAAACAAATGCAACAAATGCTGTTTGAAAATCGTCTTTTTCTATAACTTCTGGTTATCTGGGCCCACAACCTGTTGAGCAGAGCGAATATTTTTGGTACAGAGCGTAGTTGGAAATAAAAGTTACTTCTCGAAGGAACGAAAACGGAATGAATTTATTGAAATAATATTTCATAAAATAGAAATCACTATGATACAGTGATTATTAAAAACATATAATGACAAAGTGTGTTATTAAGAAATAAGCACAGTGCATGAATATTATTTCTCAACAGCGGAATGTATCGGTGCAAAATTTCATCGCTGTCCACCAAATATTTCCGAAAACTTATGTAGAATTATGGAGTAGGTGTAAAACTTAGGAAAATTTATGACCTTATTGGAAAACCGTTGCATTTGTCAAACCCATTTTTGTTTTTACATTGTGAGGCAATGAATATCACTCGGTTTGCTTTGCAAGTTCTGCAAATATAGCAACTCCTTAATGGGATTATAATTTCCCCTACACTTTGGAGCATTATTGGTTCAATTGAATGCATCCCCGGTGTTTATATTCGAGAGGAGTGAAGATATTGATGGCCCATTTAAACCTTTTTTCTTCGATTGAAGACCTGATTTTTTCTTTTTGTGTTACTTAATCCTTCTTCCCGTAACCGTCAGTGGCAGGCTCGAGCTAGGTTTTTTTTTTTCGGCAGACGGTATTGGCACTTTAGCAAGGATGTGGCTCAATCGAATCGCTTTGGTTGCATAGTTACTATAGTTATGAGACTTTCTTCCTTTCCGAGCATTCTAACGAGCTATCTGCTAGGTTATCTTGGCGAGCTGTCTGCAAGGTTCCATCTAAATCTTCCATTCAGTCTGATAGGGATCCCTGTATGGATATCCCCCAGAATAGTCGCCGTCGATAGTTTAGATAAGCTCGAAAAATATTGGATCTTATTGGAGCGACAGACAACGACAGGCTGTCTCTTGCGAAAGGCCCCTGAAACGATTCAATAAATTGTTTTATCGCTCGTAAAAGGCCAGGTTTATACTACCTACTTCGCAGACCATGTAAAACAAAGCTAAATCGCAGCATGTGCAGCAGGCACTTTAAGCTCCATAGTGCGTTAAAAAATTTCGTTCGTTTTAAAACAAGTTTTTAATAAAACCTTTGGTTTCGGTGTAAGCTTCTTGGTGTAGCAATCGTAGCAAGCCTTTTTGATACCTTGTCTTGTGTGACCTGGTATAAAATGTGTATTGTATAGGATGTGCGTAATGAGACGGTTTATAGATCCAGTCAATAGAGCAAAGAGTAAGGAATTCGTACCTCTTTATTGGAAATGTCGTTCAAATGCACCATCGAGTTTGGTTGCCGACGATGTGCTGTTTCTCGCTCCTTATTACTGCATTCCTCCTTTAACGCGATGTGCTAACGGATCCACCAGATGCCACATTGTGTTAATCGGTTCCATTCCTTCTGGAGCTGTCAACCTTCCGAAGAGTGTGGCCGAACGACTCAAACTTCGCCTTTTATGATTATGTTTATTACTCGGATGAGGTGCCGTGACGTCGTGATCAGTGTGTGTGGTGCTTACTAGAAGATCTAGGTTCGATCCTCAAATCTGGCATCTGTAAAAGACTAGTTCATTTGTCCTCTATTTCCGTAAGGGTCTGACTGGTTCCCGAGAGTAAAATTTGTCCCGAAAAACGCAGCGCGGAAAACGCAGCGGCAAAACAAATATTTTTACACCCGACCGAGGGTATATTAATTTTAATGTATAGTTTGTAACACAGCGAAATAATCACCGTAGACCCCCGAGACCTTTTAGAGATATGACCAAGACCGGCAGGTGAATCGATTAAGCCGTGTCCGTCCGCCTGTATGTGTGCAGGTTTTAGGTCTTCAAAATCAATCTAGAGAACTGAAACTTGGTAGACGGTTTGATACTTTTGTTACAAAGTGTGAATATTGGCTCAATCCATCAACGGCCACGCCCACTATTGGCTTTAATGTGAGACAAATTCTATTTCAATTTTTTTTTTTCAAAATGCCTTTTGGTCAAGTTAGACAAGGCAGAGGAACTTAAATTTTAGTACGGAGCAATATTGGCCTAAGACCTTTAACTAGGCAAAAATTGGACCGCCCAGAATATCGACCATGCCCACTTTTAACATGTAAGATCTTAAAAAACCCGATTTCTCGGAAAGTTGAGTCCAAATTAAAAAAAAAAAATATGACAAATATTGAAGATATTACTTGCTTACTTACGGTGTTGGGTGTCTTTTCTTGATGACAGCATATACTTGGTTTTGCCCTCATTGACTGCTAAACCCATATTCGCCGCTTTCGTTCCAATACTCACGAAGACTTCACTGACATCACGCTTTGTTCTACCGATTATGTCAATGTCGCCTGCGTATGCGAGTAGTTGAACGGACTTTTGAAAGATTGTACCTCTGGTGTTGGCGCGAGAGTTCTGCACAATTCTCTCAAGTATGATGTTAAAGAAGTCGCATGTTAGCGCGTCGCCATCGTTTTTTGACATCAAAGGGGTAGGTGAGGTCTTTGCCGACCTTGACGGAACAGCGTGAGTTTTCCATCGTCATCCTGCACAGACTGACGAGTTTGGCAGGGATGCCAAAACTATACATTGCGCTATAAAGCTCGTCTCTATAGATGCTGTTATACGCGGCCTTGAAATCGATGAAGAGGTGGTTTGTATCGATTTGGAATTCCTGGGTTTTCTCCAAGATCTGCCGCAGTGTGAATATTTGATCGATGGTGGACTTTCCTGGCCTAAAGCCACACTGATATGTGCCTATCAGATTGTTGAGAAACGGCTTCATGCGTTTACACAGTACAGCAGAAAATATCTTGTATGCGGTGTTAAGAAGACTGATGCCCCTGTAGTTGGCACAACTCAGAGGGTCTCCTTTCTTCAGGATCGGGCAAACAATGCTGAGGTTCCATTCGTCGAGCATGCTTTCTTCCGACCATATCTTGCAGATGAGCTGGTGCATGCTCCTAACCAGCTCATCGCCAGCGGATTTAAAAAATTCGGCAGCTTGGCCGTCTGCTCCGGCTGCTTTGTTGCACTTGAGCTTAGGCACAGCTACTTTCACCTCCTCCAGGTCGGGTGGGCGGTATCGTTTGTATGCTTCGTCGGTAACGTCTTCGCCCGGGTTAAATGGTTCGTTCTGCCTGACAGCGGTATTTGGTTCGTCCTCGATGTTATACAGACTGCAGAAGTGGTCTTTCCAAATCCACAGCACCGACTGCGACTCTACAACGATGTGCCCTTGATGGTCCTTACAGGCTTCAGTTGGAAGTTTATACCCTTGGCAGGACCTTCTGATTCTTTGGTAAGACTTTCTAACCTCTGTATCTTTGTTAAAGATATTACTATTTGCTAAGTTTGCTCCATACAAAGTTTTTGAGAGAGGCGCCTCTTACTTTTAAGAGGCGTTTGTAGGAAAAAACTGTTTTTTTCTAAAAAAATGTTTGCTTTTACCGTATAGTTTCATGATTCTAACTAAATCACAATTAATTGATTTTAATTTAAGATCTTGCCCACTTTTGGGGGCGTGGCCTGTACAATTAATACATGAATTCGGGCCAAGAAACTTTAAGATTTGGTATAACCATGGTATATAGGGTCGGGTATACAGAAGTTTGTCAAAGACAAACTCTTGCACTAACTGGCTTATTTATTCCAATGTGTGTCAAGAATACAACTTACACAGCATTCTCGGTTGGGAGAAGTTAACTAGAAGACTTAAGCAAACAACCCAATGAATCCGTTGCATCCGTCACGTTAAAGTACACAACTGAAATCTAAGTTGAATGCACATGTTCCCATAAGAACATGGATTAAACTTAGTTGCCACTTGTGTACCTCGACGTGATGGACGCAACGGATGCATTGGGCTGAAGTCCTTAACTCGAGCTGTTGCGCATTTTGTTTTTTTTTTTTTAACCATTTTTCGTTTTTTTTTTTTGCTGACAATTTCTTAATCCTGCATCGGTATCGGGGGGTTTTACGTTTAAGGAGCGCAGAGGCTTTCTTTTCTGCATATTGCCGTCTACGAAATGGGGCCTTAATTTGTTCTATCTTTTAGGATCCTTGTACCTTCGAACCTGTCTTCTTCAGTTTGTGGCTGATTTTAACTTTTCCACGGGCCTGCTCAATATTCCTTACACATTCCATGGCAAACTGCCGGCTAGGTTTCTTGAAGACTATAGAGCTAGCTGTGTATTCCTGTTTCTGTATTGGCCCGCCCAGTTTGTGTCCGTTTTTCGCGCTTCTTGATCTTATGCTACTGCATTTCACTTTCGTCGGCATGTTTCCGATAGTCCTCACAAACCACAATATTTCGGAGGTAACAATCTCCCATTCTATCCTCTCAGCATTGTTCTATGGTGCCATTGGGACCTGGTCTGTCACTGGGTTTTGGATTGACGCTCTTCTATTGACAATGGAGATAACGTTGGTTTCAATGGCTTTCCTAGTAGCGGCATCTTCCCTCGGTTATCCAGACATGTTTCCTTTGCTGGCCAAGATCTAAAGACGTGACCTCGTTAGAACGTCTTGAGAATGATAGTTCCTTCTGAGTGAGAGAGGTTTCTCTTGGGCATAAAGTATGCGATAAATGTTTCTCGACTTTCTTTATAAAGGGTTCGCTAAATAACTTTTTTTTTTTAATGCTATAAAAAAAACTACTCAATATTTTCTCAAATTTTTTTTTCTTCCTTTTCCTTCTTGAAAAAAAATTTTATTCAAATGGCTGCTTCGGCTGGCCATGCAGTAGCCTACACGATCGGTCTAATTTTCAAGCACATTATCGATTGTGTGCAGCTGTATTTCACCAATGGCTTCACGAATGTTGTCCTTTAAAGCGGCAATTGTCTCTGGCTTGTCGGCGTAACACTTATCTTTTACGGCACCCCACAAATAATAGTCTAACGGAGTCAAATCGCAGCTCCGAGGTGGCCAAACGGCATCGGCTCTGCGGCTGATAATGCGATCTTCACAAACAGGGCACAAAACATCGAGTGTAGTTTCGGTTGTGTGGCACGCAGCGCCGCCGTCCTGTTGAAACCAAATGTTGCCAATATCCTCCTCTTAAATTTTTGTGAACAAAAATTCGTTCAACATGGCCCAATAAAGATCGCCATTGACTGTAACGGCCACTCCTTGGTCATTTTCGAAGAAAAATTGCCCAATTATGCCTCTGGACCAAAATCCGCACCAAACAGTGACTCGTTTTGGGTGTATCGGCTTTTCGATGTATGCGTGCGGGTTTTCTGTGCCCCAAATGCGACAGTTTTGCTTTTGCCATTTTTTAACCCGCCAAAATCAAAATGAGCTTCATCTGAAAAGATCATTTTTTTTTTTGGCAAAATCTGCATCTTCTTTAAGTCGATCGCAGGCCACTTAGCGAAGCGAAAACGCATATTTCCCAGCGTTGTTCAAGCTTATACACAACCATATTCGTTCAGCGGAAGGATAAAACTAATTATCTGTCAAATCAGACATGAGCTAAGTGTTACCATTCACGAAATAAGCAGTAGTTGAAAAAAAAAAATTAAATGGCGGACCCTTTATAACATCTTTCTTACTGCACCAAGACTTATTCTTCTGGGTTTGCGTCTTAGACTGATCGCATTTTTATAGAGCGCACGGTACCCCTGATGGTAAAATTTCGTCCGTGCTTTTAGCCCTTGTCCTTGTTTTTTTTTTAACACACGAGTGTGGTCAGAATTAAATAAGTCACTGCCTGCGCCGCGGTAAGGCTTTTGGGTATTTTTGCATCTTCGTATAGGCAACTGAGGGCGCTCGTTAGAGGCTATTTTAACCCGAAGTCTGTGGGGTGCCGAGGTAAGTGTGTGTGCTTAATACACCACGGCGGGCGCCGGTGGTCTGGGTTCAAATCCTACCATCGTCACCTGAAAAAAAAAGACTCGTTCTTTTCGGTCTCCACCTCCGTGAGGGTCTGACAAGCCCTCCTAGTGTATCATTTGTTGTGAAAAACTTCTCTTACTGCCGTTTTGATTTGATAAAAAACTTTAGGTTCCCTTTTGTATTTGAAGAAACTACTTCCACTACTTGTTGAGAAGTTGACGCCACTCTACTTTTTTTTAACCCGTCTTCAGCTCCATGTGCGAGGAGCTCATATACAAAGTTAGGTGTAGTAAACTGGGAACGTCACTCTTCAGCCGACCCTAGGTAGTCTTAGTAACTCAAGATTCACGAAAAGAGTGTATCCCGATGAATGAGAATAATTATAAGCTTCCTTTCATGCAATAAGTCCAAGACGTTCGGGAAAGCAGATGTCGAATGCCTCATATTTCAATGACGGTATACCACAGGGCTTAATTTTACCTCTTAGGATCTTTTTAAGATCGCGTTTGTGTGCAATATCTTTTCCACTCATTTCCTGATAACAATACTCCAAATCATTCCCATTCGTTTAAAGTTAAACATAGAAGTCCTTCCTCCCAGTGGACTTAAATACATAATCTCATGACATGACCCTTACAACAGTAAGAAAAGAGAGTAAAATTAACGTTTTCGAAACCCAAATGCGCAATGGTCTAGTTTTATTTCAAAATTTTCCAAATTGTTGTGCTCCAAAGTCTGGTGTGAAATAAATCAACCAAAATCTAATTTCAGGTTCCGAGCTTGCCATGTATTTTACAGCACATTGAAAAAAGTCCATTTCAATGTCATTCCTTGCAAATATCTTGAAATCCTAGAGGATCCTCTCTTCTGACCCTAAACTAATCCCTGCATTTTGGGTTATTTTTATGGACTTCCAGAGGGAAATTTATTGTGGTCAGAGAAAGGATACCACAAGTCATCTATCCGATGGCTGACCAATCTCACCCAGCTTTGAATCTTCAAAAGTTCAAAACAAAACGAATTTCCTTTCACCCTTATAGCTTCAACTTTGCCAAGATTAGTTTGGCAAAACTTAAAAAAAAAAAACACCGCATAACATGGCTATGTTCTCTCCTCCAGTCGAGACAAATTCACTTCGTCGAACTTGCGTGAGATAAAATCAAAGCTGTTAACAGAGCAATTGTCGTAAATGGAAATAGCTTTGCAATCGAGAAGGGATCTCTGTTAAGGACACACACGCTACTCACACATACAGGCACACCATGACCTCATCTAAAACCGATATGTTTTTACATTGGTTTTTTTTTCTCTCTGATGTTTTGTTTAGGGATAACCGCCAACAGTTTGAAGCCAGCAACACCACCCTGTGTCGGTATCGGCAGGCATGAATGTATTATAACCACCATTACAACTATTATCAGATAATTATTCTATGTCTCTAAATAGAGACATTTAATTGGCAATAAAAAAGGATACTGCGGTCTACTTACATATTTCCATTCAAATGCACTCACCTCCTCCGTGCTCGGTAAGTGCCGCGTCGAGCATGGTCTATCCGAAAAAAGCTCCGCGCCCAGTGCTCATGTGCAGATAAAAGCACACCGCACAATTCGGCTCAGTGCCATCCCTCCCGATAAACGAGGAGGCTGTGTGTAGCTCCCAAGGACTCGCTGTAAGTTCGCGATGTGGTGTTGCTCCGCGCTCGACTCGCTCGCTAAATATTTTAAATATTTAATCGCCTTAAATTTAATCATGAAAAAACCCAATAACATTACCGATTGTTGAATGAGTTTTTGCGGAGAAAAAAAGAAAAGATTCGTGTGAACCCCTCCATCAGCACAAAGGATGATTCCTCCGCAAGAGGATACCAAAAACTGGGACCCATCCAGCGTGCGCATGGCCCTCCAAGTACATTGTTGTACGAAAATTTTACGAGAAAAGTCGTCGTGTCCTGCTGCAGTAGTGTAGTGCGTGTTGTTTAAATAAATTATTACCAATACCCGATCAAATATGCAATCCCTCCAAAAACGAGTGCAAAGTCCTTCCGCAGACTGATCCCAGTGCGGGTGTTGTGCGAATCGAAGGCCAAATTCTGCGTGTCCTTTAAAGTATCGTATTCCTTCTTCAGGTGTGTGTGCGTGTGTGTGTAATACAAGGCAATAAATCACAAATCATTGCAATAATTTTCTTTAAAGGAAATGCTTATTGAAATGTATCCGGGTTGTGTGTTGTGTAGTTGTCGAAGGTCAGGACTACTTCCGTAGTAGTGCGATGTAGTTCGACGTCACGAGTTTCATTTCAATTGGCAAAGAAAAGAAAATAAGAAGTGAATCCCTAGAGGAAAGGAAGCAATAGGTGAGCGAAGCTACTATGTTGACCTGGGTAAACGTGATGTGAAAAAAGAAAACACACAAAACAAAAAAAAAAAAAATCCTTGGGTACTCCTCCAAAGCTGCAGAGTATATCGAAAGCATATAGCCGCGACAGATACCAGGGAAATCAATTAACTAGAAACGTAAGTCATCCCGATGCTCTACTTATGCAAATCCCATTAAGTACATAAACAGACAAATTTGGCACCGTCTCCATGTAACGCATTAGTTAAATGAAATGAAGAAGTGTTTGCCTGGCTCCTGGTAAATAAATCCTGCTTCCACTCCTGCCGAGCGTCGCAAGGATATGTAAATGACCAACTTATTCAATTAGGTTTGTGGATTTATCGTGTACTCCTTGGGTGGCAGTTTAGTTTACAATCGAAATGAAAAACTTTGACGAATTTACGTTTTTATTTTATTTTTTTTTATGAACTAGATAAGCTCTTAAAATTTCCCCCTAAATAAGTTTTAATGAAGAATAATTCGACATTGTTTTTTGTTTTTTTTGTTTTTTGTTTTTTTTTGCCCCTGTGTAGGTTGGTGTCTTTGTATCCTTGCTCTCTTTGCTGGCTTTGGGATGATTGCAAAGGGTTTTCGTTTCGTGTTCACGTAGTCACTTCAGGGCCCTCTCCATTATTTTGATGAGCTCCAAGGCATTTATTTTCTATGAGGCTTTGTTTATGGCAATCTAAAAGGAATAAAGAGCACGTTTTACTTGATTGTTTTCCTTGCTAGTTTCGACACATGTGTGACCCATCCATTTGGATCTTATTTCGTTGAATTTGGGTCACCCTCTTGGAGTAGGTGTACATCGTGTTCGGATCGAGGAGGGCGGTGTGTGGGTTGGCAGGCAGAACCTTGTGTGTGTTCTGTTCATGCCTCCGGCACTTGTTAGGAAGTCCTCTTGACTGACTTTTACCTACGGAGGAAGAGTTCGTACTTCCGTGGAAAAGCTCTAATTTAGCGCACCAATTCAGAACTGAGCTGGTGATGGATGGGTCGGGTACTGTGTCATTGTCACACACAAGGCGAGGTGCGGAGATGCTTCCGCTTGGCGTTATGGAATGCGAAATTGGAACGTAGAAAGGAAGTCAAGCGAGCAACACCTTTTTTGTATTTGAATATTAAAACAGGTGGAACATATTTTCTGAGTGCAAGCGAATTGTTGATGTAGCACACAGGGTGGCTCGGATAGCTTTGGGCTGTGGCGGTATAGGTACAGGGTTTTCTCAATTTAGTCGATTGAGTGTTTAGTCGTTTTCTATATGGGTGTGAAAAAAGTGTGAAATGTGCAGAAAACAATAAGTTTTATAGATTTGATAAATTCAACTCAGTTTCTCGAAAAGAGACTCAACCAAATTTGTGTGGTTTCGTTTTAAAGGTTCCATCGATTTCTTTGTTCTTTTGAAGCAAAAATTTAAGGTCAGATTTTTCAAAAAAGGATTATTATGAGTCTTCCAATTTTTAAAGGTCTGAAAATCATCCAAAAACAGAACCGGAAAATTGTGGCATTCTTAAATTTCCCACAATGTTGCACCTTGTTAGTCAGACGTTCATAATGAGCTTTAGTAATTTTAATGAGTTATGCAAATCGCGAGGAATTGATTTTGGTAATGTCAAAATTATTAGGTGCTATGAATCAGCATGTAAGAACATTAGAGAGAGCATTACAGTAAGCTTTCCACTCGACATAAGCCGATTAGTCGTATTTAGGGCTACAAAAGTAAATGAATTTATTAGACACCGCATTAGCAGCAGTCATCTGTGGCCACCACTGACATTATTGAATGGAGATTTTGAATTAAAAGTTTGCCGCTTTTATGGTTATTTTTTTTAAGCTTAATGCAAGCAAGGACCAATAAATACTCGAACTAGGCTTTAAAAAATCCTAATTGTTCAGCTTAACTTCCGAAAAATTCATTATGGAACACTTTGGGGGGTACTGTATACCTTTCTTGATGATTTACTGCAGCTTATGTCAAAAGAACTGCCAAAAGTCCTTTGTGAAACATTCCTTTGAGGGGCTTATTCAGCCCGTAGTCCATGGAAGGGAAGACAAGATAATGTCTAAGATGGTAGTGGGGAATAGTGTTTAAATAAATCTGTTACGGAAGGAAGGGAAAATCAATGATGCATGAAAAGTTAATTTACAATTAACGGTAAGTCCTCGACCTACCTCGACGGGTAGGTCGAGGACTTGGTGCCTCAAAAGGTGACCCGTAAATGATTCGCGTATTGTACTGGGGACGAACCAGCACCACTGACTGAACTGCAGGCTCTAGTGGAGCATTGTAATAAGCTTCACAGTTCACATACCACTGCAGGTGTAATGCGAACGTACACAATACTGTCTGGGGCAGCACAATCGAGGTAAGTGCTTCCTGGAATTTATACATATTATACGTTCTTTTCTTGACATTAACAATGTGGGAAATGCCCACACTTTTGTGACTGTAGTGTAAGACGAGAAGTACTTGGTCTCACGCTCGGCAGCCCGAGCGTTTGTAGGTTAATAAAAAACTGGGGAGTAAACTGAGCCGTCGTTGTCAGATCATAGAATAATTTTATTCGATCTTGAAAACACAGGTTTTATGCGAAATTCGGTAAGAAATCCAAGGAAGACAAACTGGAAAGCTTGTAAAGAAACCTCTAGCAGCATTCTGGAGCACATACATGTAAGACGAGCTCAAGTCCATCGTTTGAGCTTGGAAAACGCAGTTGAGGGCATCACAAACTCGTATGAAGCTAGCTCTCCTCTTAGTACGAATATGAGAGGGAAAGAAGTGCTATGGTGGGTCCGAGACGCGTTAGCTCTTCAACACAAAGCTAAACGGAGACTGGCAGAGCTACAAAGAGGCACTTACCAAATTTTTTCATTCATTTGTCGGAGGTTGCTACTATCCGATGGAGTACACAGACACAACTACTTGTCCATTGTACTACCACGCGGACACCTTACTTTAATGTATTTAGTTTACCCGTCTTTCGAAGAAAACCGAGAAGGAGCTTCAGTGATGAAGAGCTTACGTGTTTGTCATTCACCACGTCAGCCCCAAAGATCCTCCACCTGATGCGAGCAAAGGCAGGACAACTACAAAGGAAATGATCTGCTGTATCGTCGTCCTGTCCACAGGCAGGACAGGTGGTGGTTTCGCTCAAGCCTAGCACATTCAAGTGCTTGGCGAAAGCTTGGTGGCCCGTTAGGACGCCTACAAGAAGTCTGCAATCGATTCTCTTGAGAGATAGAAGAAAAGATGCTGACCCCTCGCAGATATCCGAGCGTAGTCGTTAAGCCTGTCTGCACCAATCGCAGTCACGCCAACGAGCCCTGTGCTTAGGAGAAATCCAAGTATCAATGGCAGACGTGACAACAGATACAGGCAGGCCTAAGGCAGGTTCGTGTCCTGAGAAAACCTCTTCTGAGCCTAGTCTGGCAACCTCATCAGAGATATCATTTCCCTGAATACCAGTGTGACCTGGAACCCAAACAAGATTCACTGCATTTAGTCTTCCGACTAAGTTTAACGAATACTTGAGTTCGAGCACTATCTTGGACGAGGCAAGAGGGTTGAGCACCGCATTTAGAGTGGCTTGGCTGTCACTGCAAACGCATATGCTTCTCGCCCTCCACCTGTTAGTCACAATATAGCGCATAGCCATTAGGATAGCGAAAATCTCCGCTTGGAAGACAGACGCATATTTACCTAAGGGGTAGTGATGTCTAATGTTCTCGCTTTCCACAAAGACTCAAGCACCAGAGCCCTGACCGGTTTTGGAGCCATCCGTGAAAATACGATGCCATTCTTTCCCTGGCTCAGAGTCTGGTCGAAGCCATTCAATTACCTGAGGAAAGTCGACTTGGTAGTTTTGTCGCAAAAGGATTTTTGGGCTCATTGCGTCAGAGGGCAGGTCCATAAGACAGGGGTCGAAGGACAATTCTCGATCAAGTTCTTCAAAATTCCAATGCTTGTGGTACCAAAAACCACCTCTATTTAAGCGAATGAGGGTTTTCAGCGTATACATAAATATATCAAGGGGGGGAGGTTCATCAGAGCATCTGGAGCAGAACCCGGCGGCACTTACCAAATACAATAAGTAGGAAGGAGATTTCAGGAATTTCTTTGAGACAGCAAGCACTTCCCGTGCAGCACGGCTTTACAAGGCTCTTGCAAAATCAGGTGGAGTGCTTGCGTCTACGGATGGAAGCTACACCGAGAATAGCTCCTCTAAGAAAGTTTCTTTTCCGGAAACTCCAGAGTGCCCCTCACAATAATGTCTGGTGCAGGACCAACACATCGAGACCTCGAAGGGAAGACTGGCAGACAGTGAAAGCCATTTTCTCTAGAGGCCGATTAGAATGAGCAATAAGCTCCTTTCACCCTTTTAAAGTCACCTGGTGCGGACGGCATTTCACCAGCCCTATTGCAGAACAGGCAAGAAATGCTACTTCCACACTTGGTAAGAATAGCAAAAAGTGGTCTTGCTCTGGGATATATACTGAGCCAGTGGGGACAGGCAAAGGTTGTATTTATTCCATATGTGGGGAAAAAAAGACTCAAATGCAACCGAAGTCCTATAGACCGATCAGCTTAACATCTTTTCTTTTGAAATCAATGCAAAAAGCTGTGGAAAACCACATAAGAGAAGAAGTGCTAGGCAAAATTCCTCTTTACCACTGCCAGCATGCATACAAAGCGGGTAGATCTACCGAGAACGCTCTATATCAGCTGACGAAAATTATTCAAATGCTTTTACCACCAATGAGCCAGTAATCTGTGCCTTCCTTGATATCGAAGGGGCATTTCACAACACGTCACACGAAGCCATTATAGGCAAGCCCTAGAAAGAAAGAGACAAATAGCACAGTTTCCCGATGAATGCATGAGCTGCTGAGCACAACATCAGTGAAAACGCACAAATCACAGGAAATAATCAAGGTCAGCACAACAAAGGGGTCCCCACAAGGAAGGGTATTCTCACCCCTAATGTGGAGCCTAGTTGCTGATGAACTTCTTGATACAATAACTAACCTAGGCATCGACTGTCAAGCATATGCCGATAACATGGTATTGATTGCCAGGGGAAAGTTTGAAGGAACGCTATGTGAAATTATTCAAAGAGCACTCAAGGAAGTCCAACACAGATGGGTTCAATCTAAGCCCAGCCAAGACAACTGTAGGTCCTTTCACTACGAAAAGGAATATTTAAATGAAAACTAGAAGGCTATCGGGCATGACACTGATACCAGTCAAAGAGTTTAAGTATTAAGGGTCAATCCTAGACAGAAAACACAACTGAAAAACACATACAGAAGAGATCTCCAGAAAGGCTACTCGTGTTCGTATGATATGCAGGAGCCTTGTGAGTAATATTTGGGGATGTAGCCCGAGCATTATAAGATGGATGTACACTGCCTTATTGAGACCAATAATCACTTATGGAGCAGTAGCCTGGGCATGCACAACGAGGGAATCACTCAATAGAGTACAAAAACTGGCATGCCTCTGCATAACCGGGGCTATGCGAACATGTCCCACCACAGCCATGGAATTGTTTATTGGAATAAACACCATTATGCATCGTGGTCAAAGAAACGGCTAGGAAAATGGTCTCGACGATAGCTTAAGAGGGGATTAAGAGAGGTTCATTGGGTCAAGGCAATTTGACGCAATTCTTGGCAAACTCCCCCTTCTGGCTATCCCTAAGGATGACTTTTTAAGAAGTTTAGTTTTAGTTTTGGCATCTCTACTTCATTCGTAAGTCTGTGCTTCTCCGTCAAGGTCAGTTGAGAGCTCACTGACCTGTTTGATACCAAAAAAAGATTAAGACATGGCGACGCACTGTCATGTGAATTCTTCAACATTATACTTGAAAGAATTGTGCAGAACTCCGACGGCAACACTTAGTTACTTACTTAAGGTGGCGCTACAGGCCGCGCAGCCGGTCAGCCAACAAGCTTCGCCAGCCAGCTATGTGTCCAGCTAGCCGTCTCCAGTTTCGCAGGCGAAAATGGCTGAGGTCTCCTTCCACTTGCGTCGTCCACCTGAATTTTGATGCTCCTCTACTGCGCTGCCACTGTGGAGTGGTTTCAAAGATTTTCAGGGCAATGGCGTTGGTGTCCATCCGCTCTAGGTGACCCAGCCATCGCAGTTGTTGTATTTGTCCTCTGGTGAGGACGGCGTCGCTATACAGCTCGTACGATTCGGTATTATATCTCCTTCTCCGCTCTTTGTCTATGCAGACGGGACCAAAAATCACCCGAAGGATTTTCCTGTCAAAACAACCTAAAGCGTTTTCATCCGCCTTCGACAGGGTCCATGATTTTGCACCATAAAGCAAGATTGGGATGATGAGGGTCTTATAAATATATACTTTGGTTGCTAGAGAAGCGTTGCCTTTTTAGGCCGAAGAAACAGCGAGTGGCAAGAGTCAACCTTCGTTTTATTTCAGCGCTGGTATAGCGTCAAAAAAGGATTTAGACAATGCGACGCGCTGTCATGCGACTTCTTTAACATCATACTTGAGAGAATTGTGCAGAACTCTCGCGCCAACACCAGAGGTACAATCTTTCAAAAGTCCGTTCAACTACTCGCATACGCAGACGACATTGACATAATCGGTAGAACAGAGCATGATGTCAGTGAAGCCTTCGTGAGTATTGCGATGGAAGCGGCGAATATGGGTTTAGCAGTCAATGAGGGCAAAACCAAGTATATGCTGTCATCAAGAAAAGACACCCAACACCGACGTCTTGGACAAAACATCACCATCGACAGCTATAACTTTGAGGTAGTTAGGGACTTTGTCTACCTGGGTTCCGCTATCAATTCAGAAAATGACACCAGCGCTGAAATCAAACGAAGGATAACTTTTGCCAATCGCTGTTTCTTTGGGCTAAGAAGGCAATTGAGTAGCAAAGCCCTCTCTCGAGCAACTAAAGTGTCCATGTATAAGACCCTCATCATCCCAGTCCTGCTTTACGGTGCAGAAGCATGGACCCTGTTAAAGGCGGATGAAAACACTTTAGGCTGCTTCGAGAGGAAAATTCTTCGGACGATTTACGGTCCCGTCTGCATAGACGGAGAGTGGAGGAGGAGATATAACATCGAACTGTACAGCGATACCGACCCAGCCAAAGGAGTCAAAACACAACGTCTACGATGGCTGGGTCATCTAGAGCAGATGGACACCAACGCTCCGGCCCGGAAAATCTTCGAATCCACACCGCAGGGACGGCGCGGTAGAGGAGCACCGAGACTCAGGTGGCGCACGCAAGTGGAAGGTCCAGGTCCACCCCGGACTGTAGCGCCACCTTAAGAAGAAGGTATAGCGAAACATAGGTAGACCAAATCCCTAGCTACTTCAAAGTTACAGCTGTCTTTGGTGATGTTTTATCCAAGACGTTATTGGATGTCTTTAACACCATGTATTTGGTTTTGCTGTCGTTGGCTGCTAAGCCCATTCGCCGCTTCTATACTCACGAAGGCTTCACTGACATCACGCTTTGTTCTGTCAATCATATCAATGTTGTTCGCGTATGCGAGTAATTCAACGGACTTTTAAACTATTGTACCTCTGGTTTTGGCGCCGGAGTTCTGCACAATTCTCTCAAGTTAAAGAAGTCGCATGCCAGCGCGTCGCCTTGTCCAAATTCTTTTTTTTAACATCAAAGGGGTCGATGAGGACTTCACCGATCTTGACGGAACCGGTGAAATTTTCCACCCTCATCCTACACTAACTGACGAGTTTAGCAAGAATGCCAAAACAATACATTGCGCTATATAGGTCTTCGCTATATATGCTGTCAGGCCTTGAAATCGATAAAAAGTTGGTGGGTAACGATTTTGCGTTCCTCGATTTCCTCCAGGATCTGCCGCAGTGTGAATATTAGATCGATGGTTGACTTTCCTGGCCTTAAGCCGCACTGATATGGATTTATCAGATTGTTGCCAAACGGCTCAAAGCGTACACACAGTACCTACTGTAGAAAAGATTTTGTATGCATAAAAGTCTTTGGGATTTCAAAATTTTAGATGAAGTCCTTGGGACTTCCATCATTTTCGATAAAGTTTTGGGAACTGCAAGCATTGACGTCAATCATCAAAAGGTTGCAGGCTTTTACAAGTCTGGACAGCGGATTCGAAAAGTTCGGCAGGTAGCCCGAAGTCTCTGCTCAGACTGCTTTGTTGCACTTGAGCTTAGACACAGCTAATTAAGGCCGAGTGGGCGGTATCGTTCGTATGCTTCGTCAGTAACTTCTTCGCCCGGGTTGAATGGTTCATTCCCTGCCTGACAGCGGGATTCGGTCCTTCGTCGTCGCCGTTGTGTCTGCAGAAATGGTTTTTCCAGTTTCCCAGAGCACCGACTGCTTCAGTTCTAGCATTATACCCTTGGCAGAACCTTTTGATCCTTTGGTAATACTTTTGAACCACATTTCTGCTGTAGCATCTCTTCACTCGCGCGCTTTTCGTACTCTCTTTTTTTCCTTCTGAGAAGCCGGTATTCCTCTCTCCTCCTCTGTTCATAGAGCTCGTAAGCCTGATACCTTTAGGAGGAAAGTTTGATGTATTTAGGGTTAATTGTTTACTTCGCCGAAATGGGAAATGAAGCACTCTTTTGTTAAGAAGTTAACTTTTCTCTTCTCTATCTCATTATTTTATTTTTCAGATTGAGGAATTTATTTCAAATATTTAGCTTAATAATTCAACAACTCACAGACCAATAAGCTCCAAAAAACACAGAATAAAAACACTGAATTCTCCATAATTTGGTCTGCAAACAACATCCCCTTAGCTAATTATATTAACTTTTTAAATTAGTGAAAAATCATAAAACCATAAATCCTTTTCGTGCCATGAACTTTTTGTATGTTTCCTTCTTGTGCTGTTCCACAAATACCGCCTTATTCGCAAATCTACCAGGGACTTCCAAAAGGACGATTCCAAGAAACGTAACGTTATTTTCTAAATATTGCAATACAAATATTATGAATTTTCCACATATGTAAGAAGCATGCATCCCAGGAAGTCGCTACCTCTACAGTGGATATAACCACCGAGTCAGGGAACGAATTTCTGCTTTTCGCATGAATTCGGGCATCGCAGCAAACACAATCCGCTTGCAACCCTCAGAAAGTTTCAGAGAAATTTTAAATTTACTACTGGGAGTATATATTCATGAAGGTAGTTTTATATAATTAAATGCACACTACATTTTGCTGCGCTGCATAGTCACAGTTTGCAGCTGTCGTTTTCGGTGTTTTTCGTTGAATAGTAAAAAATCAACTTTTTTACTTGCGCGTATCTCTGAAAGTGCTCAGCAAAAAAAAATAATTTAGGAAGATTTTGTTTATCCATATAAATCAAACATACGTTTTGATATAAGAATTATCCACATCCGTTCAGTACTTGTGGTTGTGGAGTTAGCAACCCGCAAATAAGCAGCTTAGGCTATAAAAATTTTTATACCAACTTAGCATGTGGAATAGGCTGCCAAACAAGATGTTTTGCCAATCAAGATATTTTGGCAGCCTTTTCCACCAGAGGAAGGATGTTGAATTTCGTAGAAGAGTTAAATCCTAGGGCATCATGATCAAATGAGAGCTACCCAGATGCCTGATGGAGCGAACACTTTCCGGAGCTGCTCGATCACACACTGGGCACTTAAGATGGTGATCCCACTGCTGACTAAATTAGAGCGAAGAATAGTCCCCTACCATTGATGTGATCATGGTCACGAACTCCTCTAACATTACCGAATGGATAACTGAGTGAATGGTATCAAGAGGTGTGTCATTCTCTGTCCATCGCTTGATATAGATCAGCATTGACTTTAGTATTTCCCAAAAGTCTGTCTTCAGAAACCCCAAAAGATCTGACTGGGGTCCTACAAAACAACGTTAAAAATTCACCTTGACAATTTTATTTCTTCTCCGCCGCAATCACACTCGAAGTTAGACAATGAACCTAGCTCTCTACAAAGCTTACCCAATCAGACAACACAAAAATGAAGGTAAGCCCTTATGGTGGAACGCCGAAATAAGCAAGCTAGCTTCGAAGGGAGAGCAGGCAACTCTTGAATCAAACAAATCGCTCTACGAACCTTGTGAATTGGGACCTTTATAAAAGCGGTACCAGGACAAATAAGACAGAGATAAGGCAACTACAACGTGCCTCTTGGCATCTTTTCTGCGAAAAGTAATAAAGAAATTCCTATCCAAACCCCAGTTACTCCTAGCTATATCAAAAAGCCAGATTAATTAACTCTAGAAATTTTTATGGAAACCCACTTTCCTGGCAGCAGAACAGAGACACTGTTCTCTGAAGTTAACTCTTTCAGGGTTCAATTTACTGTATCCGAGGATGTTGTCATTCGCAAAAATATACATTTGTCATTGCATAGCTTGGTTCCGTCACATTGTGACAAACGACATTTCGCCAAACGACATTGTGACAAATGTCGAAATTTGGTCTAAAGTCACTTTGTGAAAGTTTCATAAGCGACATAATGTCCAACTTACCACAGTGTCATAGGGCCAAATTTTATTCATACAAAAGTGAAATATGTATTGGGAGCATCATGCCCTCTGCGACCTCCTTGCTAGATTTTACTTTTAACTCTCTTTCCCTTTCGTACTATGTCACTTTTTCCTAAACTCAAAAGTGACATAGTACCAAATCAGCCTTTTGACACTTTACCTAAGCGACATTAGGCCGAATATTAATATTCGGCCAAGTGTCACTTTCAAAAGCGTCATTATGCCAAATTTCGATATTTGGCACAATGTCACGGCACCTTGACTCGATGGCATTTTATCGGTGGAACAACTACAGCAAGGTCTTGAAATACTGAGTCCTTGGCCACACATTATCTAAAGGAGTTGCTTTGACTTCGGCCATACACCCCTTAATCATGGAGGAATGCCAAAGAAGCCTTGTTAAGTACAAGGCTACTTTGGTAAGATTTCTCATCTAGAAGCTGGTAAAATTTCTCATCCAACTCCAAAAAACTTTCGCCCGATCAGCCTATCTTCCTTTTTGTCAAAGACTGCGAATCTGGCAAAGACTAAAGGTATAAAATAGCACCCTTAACTGCACCAAAACTGAAAGGCTTTGAACAGACACTTGCAAATTACGCCCAGATATTTGGGGTTTTTTTTTAGATAATGAACAAAGTGGGAAACTGAATATACAAGACCTCGATTGCTCCATACTTTATACTCTTGTAGGAAGGCCCTAGGCCCAGACTGGGGTTTCCAATCCCGGATTGCGCACTGGACTTACACGGCAGTCGTTAATCCCATAGAAATCGGGTATCGACATGTGAGTTGTGCGTCACGAATCGGGGTACTAATGTCACTTTAACTCATGAAAGTTAAACAAAAGTATAGCCAGTTCCCAGAAACGAATGAACCTCGGGCCATGTCTCATGCCTGTGGAATGAGATCGGCTCACCACATGCCCGGTGGAACACATCGGTAGTCCCCACTCACACAACTTAAACAGATGCTTGAATTTTCTCCCAAAACACGGCTTCATTGTCTCTTTATTCATTGACTGGCATTTGCAGCTCAGAAGAGCCATCGCCCGATCTCTCTTACAATCTTGCATGATGTGTGCGTTACAGGTGTTCGAACACAGATTAAAGGGACCTTCAATTTCTTGCCGATTCCGAAAGGCGAATTGAAAGGTCTCTCATGACAAATAAAACTCTCGGAGGGCTTATCAGACCCTCGCGAAGGTGGGACACCGTGCAAAAAAGTTAATTGCCCCGGTCAGGATTCGAGCGCGGGACCTCGTTGATCCTACACACAGACCTTTGCACTACGGCGCCCTTTCATTCCTACCTAAGGACCAAATTTCCAAGCAGAATTGCCTAGAAGTCGGGTGAGGTCTCAAATATATCTGCAATAGAAATCTACACAGACGGATAAAAAAAGCGCTTGGAACAGAAACAGGAGTCTTTTACAGGAGTCGCCTACCGGATCACTGCAGTGTATTTCAAGCAGAAATCACAGCTGTTCGAGAAGCAGCGGTCTGGTTTTCAATTACTTGAATCGACTGTACCTGCACAGCTATTTTTCTGTACAGACAGTTTTCTAAATAGACCACCGAGCTGCAATAAAAGGCTTGGAATCGCCAACAATATGATCTAAGTTGGTGAAGTAATGCCGCGAATCTCTCAATGGGATTTCTGTCAGGTGCGACATTCTCCTTGGTTCAAGGCCACAGAGATATTCCAGGCAACTGCAGAGCCAACGAAATAGCCAGAAAAGGTGTTAATGATAATCCGACGTGTGCAACGGAACCGGCAGCACATAAAATTCGATAAAGTTCCACCTAGGCACCAAAGCCATAACAATAATGGCCAACAACAGGTGGTATTACATCAGCACATGTATCTCTTCCAAGCAAATTTGGCCAGTGCTTGATTGATCTTCTTATCTCCTTTAATAGGCTGAACCTTAAAAAGATAATTGGGACCCTTACATGCCATTGCCATGGAGGAGGAGGGAGAAGCCATGGTCCATCTTCTGTGCAACTTTCCCACCGCATCGATCTTCAAAACGAAAATCCTAGGTGAATACCTACTTCTTCGAAGATCTTAACAATCTAGGAAGACTCGGCTTAAAGGGGCTTTAATGCTTTGCCTGCGGGTAAAATAGCCTAAACGCCAAAATGGTGAAGCATCAAACTCGTCCCACGCAAAAAACTCAATCGTATAGCATATACCTACAATAAACGCCAGATCCACCTCCCCCCCTCCCTTTTCACACACTAAGATCTTCTTCACAGGACTGTTTTGTTACGAGCCAATACGGTTTAGGTTGCCCTTACCTCTCACGTAAGGGCAAAACCAGTACCTCCTGGTACTGTTTCATATGGCTTCAGTTAACCCTACCTCTCCCATTCTCCACAGGTTCATTTTGACTTGATGCACCTAAAGTGCGGGTCTACACCAAAAAAGGTTAGCCTGAATCAGCGTCTTGCCTAAGAATTATCGTCCAGCAAGGGTTCATACCACAATAGGTTACCCTTTACTCTCCCATCCTCAAGGGTTATTCTTACGTGAGGTTCAATAGGTATCAAAGAAATGAAAAGGCTTAATGTGAGCACTTGCCTTGGAGGCTTAATCTCACGGTGGGCAATTCCACATAAAAATAAATAAATACGAACGGCACTTTGAGAAATTTTTTAAGACATATGATACTCTCACAGGGCTTCTCAGACCCTCGCGGAGGTGGGGACCGTATTTCACATAGATGAAAATAAAAATGAGTTTTTACCCGCCCCAGGATCATTTTTTGTGCTATCCAGCACAAGAAATCACCTACGTGTGCTTCCTTCCAGAAGCCCAAAGGCAGGACTGCTAGACCAGCAAATGTTCCCACGATCACGGGTTACCACAGCCGTAATGAATCCACCATTAGGAAGCAAACCCAATTTTAGACAGAAATGAGCCAGGCCGCAGACATGTCCAAAATCGACCTGGTTCATAGGCACTCTTCTTCCATGGTAACAGAATATAGCCTCTGGTCGAGCTTCGCAACCCTAAAGTCATCTGGTAGTGACAGCCTTAACTGTTTGTGGCCTGGCAGCCACTCGAATGCCCTCTTTTGAATTGCAGAAAAGAAGAGAAACAGGAATTCCATTAGGACACCAACCGACAAGCCGTCAAAGCTAGACAGACGCCCCTCGGATTAACTAAGGAGGCGCGCCCCTGCGGAGGGTCAATAGGCACGGACTAATACCAAAATCGGCTGCCTTCTCATTTAAGACTACTCTTAACGGACCCCCCACTACCTACCCCCACTCCCATCCTCAAGTCAAATTCCTATCTGGGGTCAAACAGTCCCTATTTTTCAGGAAAGTCTCCCACCGAGGGTTACACACACCGAAACGGTTAGTACCAACCTTCATTATACCCTTTACGGGTTAGTCTTTTGGCGAGATTGTTTCGAAATGGCATTAGGACAAGCCATTATACCTTTCGCAGATGATTAATCTGTTCTTGCATCATCCGAGGAGGAACTTCAGCGAGCACTAGATGGATAAGTGAATTCCAATTGAAACAGGCGGAGAAGTTAAAGTATTTTGACGTCTTTTTCACGAAAGATGGGAGGAGAGACACTGATTTGTCCTGTAGGATTGGCCAAGCTGCAGCAATAATAAATGTAATCACCAGGAAAGCTGAGCTTAAAGTGAAAGCATAGATTTCAGTTTTTAATTAAGTGTTCGTTCCAACCCTTAATTATGGTCTTGAAATTTGGGCAATGAACGAAAGAATTAAACGCGGGTACACAAGCTGCCTAAATGAGATTTCCAAGGAATTTACAAGGAATAGAGTGAGAAACATCAGTATTCGTATGAATCTCCATGTTGAGCAGCTACTTCTCCGAGTGGAACGATCAATTCTTCGAAGGTTTGGACACGTGGCTCACATACCTCCCGACAGATTTCTTAAAGAGGTCATGCCACCCAGACTAGTGCGTCGCCCACCTGGTAGGTCACGAAATAGGTGGTCGGATCAAGTGAAGAAAATCACCGAGACCCGCCTTGGCATCGCACCTGGGTCTCTCGAAAGACGGAGGATTGATCTATTACTTCGCGACCTTAACCTTAAAAGAAAATTATGATAATGTTTGGAAAGTAGAATAACCTGCCAGCATACAAAATACAGGCTGAATCTCAACCCCTCCTGTCGGTATTTGAAGTATCTTTACTGAATGACCTAAGCCAATGGTTGTCAAACTCATCACTCTTTTTTGCTCCGCAGAAAATCAATCTTTAACGTCATTTGAAATTTTTCGACTTCTAAGTGAATAAAGAGAAGGAGCAACATCACATTTTTTCCTCTCCCGTTTTAATAATATTTTGTCGTTGGTGATGATGAAAATCAAGTTAAGCAATTTTTTTTTCTTTTTTCTAAGACGAACGTGTAGTGTGAAAAATTCCCATCGTAAAATGCATTTTAATTAAGTTTTGGCTCATAGCTTTTCTAACTGACGAAGAATTTTTCCCTATTCCAGCTCGGCCTTTATACATGCCAAATGAGTTAAGAGTTCGCCAGAGTCTAAAAAAAATAAAAATTGGAAAAGTAATCTTGGTTAGAATTCTGTCTGTCGATCCCCATGGGCCTGGGTGATAGAAAAAAAAACCAACACGCTTACAAGTTTTGCCTATGACAGAGAATTTCCATTGGTGTCTGTGGCTTGTATGAGTTTCTCTGTTAGCTTGAGGACTTTTCCGGAATACTCAGAGAAACTAATTCAAAGGAAACTCACCAAACTTTGAGAGTTTCTTTTTTTTTTTTATTTAAAGATGAAAATTTTGTATTAAAGCAGAGGAATTAGTCTGGGAAAATCTATTAAATCGACATAGAGTTCCTCGTAAATTCTAAGGGAAATATTGACAAATTTATTAACGAGATGTCACAAGTGTACATAGATACCAATTCCAACACTCTTAATCATCATTTTGTTTTTCAGTGTTTCTGTTCCTTATTTGGTATCCTTACTCGGGGTTGAATGGACAAGTTAAATGAAAGTTTTTCTTGTTTTCTCCTTTTTTTCTGTTGAAAAGGCAAAAGTAATTAATAAGTTAAACTTTCTCTCATTTTTTTATGTTCTCTTTACTAAGTCACGACAAAAGGAAAAAAATGTTGTTTCCTGCAACGCCTTTCATAAAGAAAGGGTATTTTCTTCGTCGCTTTCTTTCCTGGAAGCTTAAAAATAAATCCCTGTGAATCAATATGACAAACAACGATTTCAAAGGATACCGACTCGTCGATGTCGGATATTACATTTTTTACTCGAATAACAATGAAAATTTGAATTGTAATACGGCAACTGGTCCCGGTAGAAGTTTCAAAAGACCGTCCGGTTAGGGCTAAATCTTCTATTCCTTGCAAGCCTTTTGCACTTTCAAATTAGGTTTTCTTCGAACTCAGAAAATTACTTAAACTGGAAGAAAGTCTTTTGATGAACAGAAGAAGTAATTTAAATTGAATCAGTCTTCTACGAATCCAGCTGTCATAATATCACTTTTCAATTTAAATGATCTGATGTTAAGAAAATTGCAAAGAGAAAAAAGTTTATTGGTTTGACGTTTGACCTAAGGTGTATTGGTAAAACTAGTGCCCTTTGATGGACAGTGTGGGTAAGTTCAGTAAGCCATACGGTATCTACGAAGAAGAAGGACATTATGAAAATGAAAACAAATTCACAATTTTTATAGCAGTTAAGGGCGGCAGGCTAATAGCCGGCCTATTGAAGCCCTGGCCGTAACACACAGAAATATTTATTTGATGTTATAAAAAGTGATCCGATTCGTGATTTTTGTTTGAAACAAGCAAACTAAAGCGGGGGACACACGATGAATAATTATCATGCGGCAAATAACCGCACTATTTTCTGCCCCATGAATACTCGGTCCATGAATACAAATTTTTCTTGCGTCATAAGTTCGTTTTCACTTGTCGATTTATTGACAAACTTTGACAGTTCTCCCCTTTGTCAATCAAAGACACAATTGGCAAGGCGTAAGCCAATTCATATAACGGCTTGTGCACGCAATCCTGTACGGAAACTCTTGAGCTTCTAATGGAAACACATTTTCCAAGCTGCCAACTCGTCGAGACTCACAGCCAGGAAACAACTAATCCTGTAACTGAAACTACAATTCCAGAAGACATAGTAACGGAAACTAAGCTAAACTGGGCAATTGACTCTTTTCATCCATACAAGTCATCCGGCTGTGATGGACAACTACAACTTGGACATATTCCCAAAGTATGGAGAGAGGTCAAAGTCATCTTCACTCCAAAAGCAGGGAAATCGAGCCACACGACTGCCAATGACTTTAGGCCCATCAGCCTATCGTCCTTTATGCTAAAAACCTTAGAAAAACTAATGGATAAGCACATTCGCGCTCAAATTGACCCTAAATTGATATCAGCAGCCCAACACGCTTACATTAAAGGTAAGAGCGTTGAAACAGCGCTGCACAAAGTAGTCAGCGTGATTGAGAAGTCACTTCAAGACAAGGAAGGCAGCGTTCCTTGACATTGGGGGTGCCTTTAATAATGTTAAGACCTGTGCAATTAAACGAAATTTAGAAAATCTAAACCTTGATCAAGCCCTTATTAATCTGATTATAAATCAGCTCAAAAATAGGGTGATCAATGCATCCTTAGGCGATAGTGTTGTTAAGGTGACTGCCTCCAGAGGCACCCCACAAGGAGGAGTCATCTCACCACTTCTATGGGTACTGGTAGTCAATGAGATACTTATAAGACTGGGCGTGGAAGGGATTCACGTGGTGGCTTATGCCGATGACCTTGTTTTAATGGTCAAAGGTAAATTCCTACCCACCATCAGCGAACTATTAGAGAAGGCTCTAGAAAAACTTAGCTTCTGGGCAAAGCAGTGCGTTTTGGGTGTTAACCCACAAAAAACTGTCCTCGTGCTGTTCACAAACAAAAGAAATATACCTCAATTCCCTCTACCGACGATTGAGGGAACCTGTCTTCAACTCTCCGATAGAGTATGCTACTATACTTAGGGGTGATTCTTGACAGGAAACTAAGCTGGAAACTCAATGTTGAGGAAAGAGTAAGGAAAGCCTCAACCGCATTCTATACTTGCAGTCGCATTTTCGGGAAAAATTGGGGTCCCAGACCCAAAATCGTCCTTTGGATGTACACTGCAATTTTTAGACCTATTTTGACGTGTGGGTGTTTAGTCTGGTGGCAAGCAGCTGGAAAAAACACGAACCTACGCTACATGACAATAATACAGAGAGCTGCATGTATTGGTACGACATCAGCTATGAGAACGACACCAACCTCAGGGCTGGAGGCAATTCTTGATATGCTACCCCTCGACCTCTATATGCAAGAATCTGCTGCCAAAAGCGCCTTGAGGCTCAGTCAGTCACCTGAATGGATCCCAAGCTCATTTGGTCATGCGCAGATTCTTCACAGCGTTATAGGAACCGACACCTCCTCCGACTACCTTATCCCCTACCTTGAGTTCGAAAGCCTAGCAGGGATGAGTGAGAACCGTTAAGAAATTCATCGATAGCCATATACACAGATGGGTCAAAAATGAGCATAGGCACGGCTGCAGGTCTCTACTCTCAGAACCCACTTATAGAAAAATCAATAAAATTGCCTGATTCTTACAGCTTACCCAAGCGGAGGTCCTTGCAGTCAAGGGGGCAGCCAGCCAACTGTCTATAAGGACAATTCCACAGGATGATATTACCATATTTATAGACAGCCAGGCAGCCATAAAGGCAATAGCTGCGACTGAAATCAAATCCGAACTTGTTAAGTGCTTGCGCAAAGAGCTAAAGGTTCTTGGCTCAAAGCACAATGTAAGACTCTGCTGAGTTCCTGGACACAGGAACTTTCGTGGCAATGAAAAAGCCGATGAGCTCTGCGCTCCAAGAATTGACATGCTCTGTGCGGCCCCTGAACGCCTACCTAAAATTGTTTGCTTCTATAAAAGGTTGTCAACGGAAGTTCCGGATAGAGAAGATAATGGGTTAACAATAACTAATCCAACCACAAAAATGGCTTAAAGTGGTATACGGATGGTTCCAAAAAGCAGTAGAGAGTGGGAGTCAGCGTATAAGGGGCAGAACCTGACTGGCACAATAGCGGTGGGGAAAAAAAACTCTCGTTGTGCTTAAGGCAACAACATTTACACCTCGCACTACGCTGTTTCAAAATTTTTTTCTTTTATAGAACAAGTACACTTTGGAATTCACTTCCTGATTACATTTATCCTAACACTTATAAACTTACTTTTAAAAATAAAGTAAATAAGTCCTTTACATAAGTACCCCTTACATCTCGGGGCACTGTTTCATTGTTATTGGTTCGCCTTTCCTGAGAGAAGAAATTAAAAAATAGGGCAGAACTATACGCCTTTCAAGAATACGACAAATATATCTAAAGCTCTGGTATCAAAGGTACATACATCCATGCAGACAGGCAAGCTGATACAAAAGCCTTAACCTTAAGTATCTCACTGGCTCCAAATAAGTCGTGTTCTGCTTCAGTACCCTACAGAAGCTTAATTCAGGACCCAACTCTGGTGGGTTTCTATTCACGTAGGCATTCATGGGTATTAAAAAGCCAACGAACTGGTAAAAAAAGACTCAGAAACCCGTTTCAAGGGACTTGAACCCTTCTGCCCTCCCCCGAAATTGGCGATAAATGAAGTTAAAAACAATTGGTGGCATATAAGACGCATCCAACGGGCCATTCAACCCTTTACCAAAGTTGTCAAAAGATGCCTAAACGTATACTGATAATATTAAAAACCTTATAGAATACCTAAGAGAGCACCAGCGGCTAAAAGATCACCTTTTTTAAATCAACAATAGTCGACTCTCCAGAATGCTGATTTCATCTTGAAGAAGATGAAAGTTCTTGACACATCCTATGTGAATGTCTTAATTGTATGCGTAGCAAATTTCCTCTGCTGCTCGTACGAACCTTGGATAACGCCGTACCTAAACTTTCCTGACGTTCATGGATAGTTTAGGGAGGCTAAGTTTTGTTAAGGTCGAGCTGTGATTGTTGGCAATAGGCAATCCAGGAAAAAAGATCAGCTGTCGAGCACAAGATCGACGAAGGCACATTGCAAGAGATCATCAAGGTAAGCACAACGATAGGTGCCCGCAAGAGCAAGTCTTGTCTGCTATTATGGAGTAGGTTCCTAATATATGGGACCTATCTGTCTGTAATTTAGGAGGAAGAGCTTAATACTATGTCTCCACGGGCAATTAAAATAAGTTTAGCGGGAGACGATTCAAAATAAATCCTTAAGTGGCTCCACCGGACAAATATAGGATTAGTTTCACACGAAAACTCTGTCATTTTGGCTCTCAAAAGAGAGCAGCGATCTGACATATCTGTCGCACAGGGACAGCTTCAGTTTCCTTTTTTGATTCTCAGACTGTTACAAAGGTGCAGAGAATAGGTTCGTGAATAGGGTGAATGGGATTTATGAGAGTATTTATTTTTAATCGCTTGCCGAGAGGATTTAAATTTTTATGGTAAATCGCGCGATTTGTAGAGGATTTAATAAAGATTTATATTAATCGAGGATTGGTGCTGGGTGGAGACATGGTATAAGGAAGTTTATCCTTATTTATTGAATAAGAAACAACACGACTTAAGTCAGTCAAAGAATGAATGGCGTAACACAGCTGGTATAAATATGAAGATTTGTACCATTAAAAAGGAAATAGAATTTCCAACTTAAACTTGTCAGACTATATCAAGGAGGGTGAATACTTAGTTTTGCTCGTAGATTTTAGACTCGAATGGAAAACTTAAACAAAAGACACTTCCCAGGAAGGCCTGCTTCTCCTTCACTCTATTTGCGAACGCTTGCCACAAAGCTTTCCCTTTAAAGCGTTACTTTTTGAGAAAAATTTCTAACAAACTATTACAAAGCCCTGATGCTATAAAAAAGAGAACTTATAAAGAAGCTATTTTGCTATGTAAAAAAAAACTTCAACTTAAATTTTAGTTTAACCTATACTATAATGCCTTTTTATTGCACAAGGACGAATTATTTCTAGTTCTGCTGAAACTGCCAATAAGGCAAAAGCTAATCTTTTCCAGATGAGTTAAAAAAAATTTTGCCAAATGTAATTGTTCAACCAGCTATTCACATTTGTGTAATTGAAACTAAATGATGCAAGTTTAGTACATTACTTCCAGAGAAAAAGGTTTCCTCGAAACATATCAACCACAAGAAGTAAGTGTTTTTGAACTGAAAAGACCCAAATCAAGTGATTTATCTGAGTGAACATGTTGATTTTTGTTGATGGTAGTTCTTCAAAAGCTCACATGAGATTACCATTAAGTAAAAAGGGTCCTGTCGTTTCTTTAAATCGATATAATGTTTGGGATAAAAAGCCCCTTTCTTGGATCTACGGAAAGTACCCATACACCCGAGGGGGTAAAAACTCATCAAAATGAAGGTGCTCGACGAATTCAGTTGCACTCTCCGGGAAAAAAAAAATTTAAAATAAAATCCCTGGTCGTTATTGGTGTGAATGGTCCTGTGAATCCCAATGCTGGCATAAATGTGTCAATCACTTCGAAGCGATACCATAAGCAAATATTATATTAAGATGATGGCAAATCCTTTCATACAAATTAATGAAAGATTATATTGAGCCCAGGGAATATTAATTTCGAGCTTCAGTTTGTACTTCAGCAAAAGAATCACCGCAGACCCCTGAGACATTGAGGAGGAATTTATCAACCCGACAGGTGATTCGATTTATCCATTCGTCTTCACTCGTGCGTAAAGTCTTACAATTTATTTTAATTGAGCGAATTTATATGGTTTAAAAGCATTTTCCACAAATTAATTACGAGGATTGGTGAAATTGAAATGGATCCAAACGAAGGATATATGTAGTTGTGCCCTTCACATGTGTTTTACTTATAATATCGCTTTTTTCGAAGTCAGTAGACGGATGTAGTGTTATATAGAAAAACTATTGCATGACCTGAAATGTCCGACCGTTATAAAACTTGGTTTTAAAAACGTGATAGAAGGGTTCGAGTAAGTAAACGTTGGCCTCACACATATACTTTTTCTGAGGGGAGACAAAAAGGGAGACCAATTTTTCTTACAAAGAAAGATTCCATAGATTTGACACCAGCAGTGTTTTTGTTGGAATGTCAATGTTTCACTTAGCCCACCACTCACTAAGCCCAGTTTAAACCAAGATCTGCAATGCCGTACCAAAACGAATCTGGAGTTAACCCAGCGAGCAGTTTTTCAGTGCAGAGTTACCTCCGCCAACGAAGTTGTCAAAATCTTCGACTCTCAAAATTATTGACTCTCCCAACTCTCACTTCACATAGAAAAACACAGGAAAAGAAGTTCGAGTTATTCTCAGAGGTCATTTTTCACAGGGACATGCAAATCCCGTACCATTCCACACAGAAAAACTATAAAAAGAATTTCATATTGTTGTCAAGAGTTGATCCGAGATTAACTCATCAAATTTGGCGAGTTTAGCTGAGATTAACCCCAGATCTGAGTTCACTGAAAAACTAATTTCTGGGGTTAATCTCAGTTTAAGCCGCAATGAAAAACCGGCCCTTAGTGGAGCATTACGAAATATCATACTTGATTTCAGTAGTTGCAAAACGATACTTTGGGGCAACATAAAGAGAGCGTTTACGTCTTCAAACAAAAGGACAAGGTCACTGCCTGTATGAGTTGCATTCAAGCAAAGTCTAAAACGTTGCGTGTGCATCATTTCAGGCATTAAACAGCAGAACGCTTCCATGAATCAATATAATATGACTTCTTCACGCAGAACTACGAGAGAGCTTCCAACGACACAAAATAGATCGCGAATAGGAAAAGTATGGAGGCATGATATTCTCGCTAGACCTTCAAAATAATCTCAAGGGAAAAATCATAAAATCATTTAAAATTTTCGTAATTTCAACAAATTTTTGTAGTTTTACACCGTTTAGCGAATAGTAGATAATCTTCTGTGAAAAGTATTAAACCTGCTCCGATTTGTCACGCGTAATTATTGATTTGAAGCATAAAAGTTAGGAGTTGCTTTTTTGATGCATGAGCGAGCAGTTTTTAAAGGATCAAAAACGACCTCGACGTGGACTACGAGAGGAAAGTTCCCAGTCAAATACGTGGTGCGCAACCATTCTAAGTGCTTTGCCCATTCTTATAGTCATTGTCCTACACTATCTTCATTAAGGCAAACTACCCCAAGGACATCATATGGTTGAATACATCATGATTATAATTTGGCGTTGGAACTGGAGCTTGATGCGTTGTTAGATGTTTGGAGAGGAATTATGCTGCTCTTTATCTGGCTGAAATTTAAAGTTGAGAGAAAGTGTAAAAATCTTAAATGCTGAATGTATCCACAATTGTGCAGCCTCTTGCACTATTGGGCAAAGTAAAGTTGTACAATTCACTATAGAAAAAGAGAATTTAAACGTGAGTAAGTGCAACAGTGTATATTATAAGGGCGCATCGGTCAGTCTACAAGGGACCGGGGTGAACCGTTTTCCAGTTCCTTGTTGGAATAGACAAGGCCTAGGAATTCAAATTTTGATGCAGACCAATAGTGGCCAGAGGACTTTGGTTAGACAAGAAATTGACCGCCCACACCATCGACGATGCCCACTGTTAGATCTCTAAAAATCTGATTTCTCGGAAAATTCATTCTAAATCGAAAAAATATTGAATAACAAATATTAGAGCTATTAAAAATTACTAAGTTTATTACACACAAAGTATTGCCAAAAGTGTTTAGGCACTTCAAAAAGTTATTTAGAAAAATTTTACAGCCAGAAGGTAGAAAATTAAGATGTCTTAAGTAAATATTGAATGAACTAAGCAAATATTGAATTTTCATATAATAATATCAAATTTTGTTGTACATTTTTAAAAAAATTTGAGAAATAAGGAATATGGAAAATATGTTTGTTAAATAGACTATTCAAAAAGTCGATATAGTCTACAGTGGACAAACATACAAAGCAGCCAAAACCTTAGAAAAGGCTAAAGTCAAATTAGGTCAAACAGACTTAAAACTGCAGTTTTGACGTATGTATTTTCGAACAAAAAAAAATCGTGAAAAAATTTTCTCCCCACCACTATCTCCTGTGATTTAAGGCCAAATAATTTGAAAAAAAAATCACGCAAATCAAGAATTATTTGTTATTTTCTAGAAAACTATAGAAATCTGCGATTTGTACTTAGTAGATTCTGAGAGTTTGCTCGAAAACTTCAAAAATATGTTTTTTTTTAATATTCTGGTATCTAAACGGTCAAACTGATTGTAATGAAATTTATATAAAACCTGTAAGGACAGTTCCAAAATTTTTAATATCTTTCAAAACTGTCAAAACTAGAAACTAGCGAAAAATTTTCCGAATCAATGGCTTCTTTTTCCCAATGCCCCAGAGTATTGGAAAAAAGTAGCCATTTCCAGCGCAAAGTACGTGAGTAGCGAAAAGAAAATATACGGTATTCCAAAAAAAACTCCCAATAATCGTTTTATGTATTTTCAATCCAAAAAAAAAGCTAAAAACAAAAACAAGTGAGTAAGTGCAAGGGTTCGTCTGTGACAAACTTCTATATCCCGAACCTTATACACCGTGTAACACCAATGGGTGTTACACCAATGGCGCCTTACACCAATGGGTGTTACACAAGGCGCCTGCCCCCGCGTGGCAGGCACCTTGTCGAGTGCGTCATCTTCTATGACGCCGGTGTGGGGGCTTAAGTTGCGGATTTTCAGCCGGCGTGGGTCGGCTGAGGAGCGACGAACTAAGTCCTGCCAAACCTGACTCCAGTGGTGGAGTGAGCATATTGCAAACCGTGCCGAAGGATGCAAGGCTGGGGGTTAAACCAGCCTCTAACGAGCTCTCTCAGTTAGTTCGCCTAGGCGAAGACCTGCAGATAAACCATAGCCTTACCCTGGTATGGCGGCTCTGCCGGGGTGGACCACCCTTTCCGGCCATTCTCGTGGGACCAAAATATCCGAACTAACTAAAACAAATAAGGATGAGGGGGAGGGCACGCTATGTGCCAAAAACACGGACGACACCATACCGGTGGTTCCGTGCGATCCAAACGTGGTACTACCAGCCAGTTTGATCGAAACTGAGGATATCTCAATGGAAAGGGAGGAAGAGCTACTCGCTGAACACTCCGATGATTCCGAAGAGAAATCCGGCCAAAAAAAGGAGACCAAGCGCGGGAGCAAGGCCAGAAGGACCACTTCCGGCCTGGAGAGAAAGAGGCGGTTTAAGAAGGCCAAGCATATTTATGGCATCTTAACAGCTAAAGAAAAATCTTCCCTCACTCAGAAGGAACTATCTTCCCTTGAGTGGGCCCGGGAGACCATAGCTAACAACGTTGCCACGAGGCCTGCGCCTAAGGCAGCTCGTTCAGTTAAAGGTACGGGTGGTAAATCGGGAAAATCTGGAAGGCCGAGGGACGATGCCGCTACTAGGACATCCCTCGGAACCAACAGAAAGCCTGTTACCGGAAGAGGAACTGCAACCCAAAGACCCAGTGACAAACCGGGCCCAAGCGGTTGATTTTGAGGACCTAAAACCTTCACACATACAGACGGATGGATGGACGGACGGACGGACATGGCTTAATTGATTCACCTGTCGGTCTCGATCATAGTTCAAAAAGTCCTTATGGGTCTACCATGATTATTTCACTGTGTTTCAAACTATGCATCAAAATTAATGCGCCCTGGGTCGGGTATAAAAAAGTGATTGTTCTGGGTTTGCCCTGATGGCACTGAAACTGTAGTGTAGACAACAGCTAGCTGATCTACCGTAGGATTTCGACTGCGTGATGCTCGATCCGATAGAGCATGAAGAATGGAGTCAGACGAGGTTTGATGGTGTGATCTTGACTGTCCGATCTTGTTGGTTGAATTTCGATGATTTGAACTGGGATGTTTTAATCTTCGATGTTGTTTAGAGAACTGCAGCTACCATTGTTGATTCGGGGAGGAATTCCGTTGACTACTTCGCTCTCACGTCGGGTCAAGGCGTTGGCGGATCGATATTGGTTTCGATGTAGTGATGGGAAATTCGCCTCTTTTCAGTGAGTCGACTCACACTGACTCTTTCACTTCACTGAGTCGACACGAAAGATTGCTTCAAAAGAGTCGACCGTACTCCAAAAAACGAAAGAGTCAACCCAAATTGGATGCTCATTTGGATGTCCCAAAATGGGCTCATGCACAAATGGTTACAGTCATTCAAGCTATCCCTTTTTTGCATGCCAGTCGATCAAGTATACGAGTGCGAAAATGAGGCCAAAACAAAAATTAAAGCCGAAAAACATAAAACAAAAATACCCACCACCACTCCAAAAGCAACCCATCCATCTTAATCGATCCTATCCAACAATAAGGTAGTGGAGTGGAGGACAAAACAAAACCGAAACACACATCCCAAAAATACTCACCACCCTTACAATTCCATCTAACCCATCCATCCATCCAAACAGGTAGAGAGAGAGGCAATCAAAAATGTGTGTCTGATGTTGATCGTCTCCCGATCTCGCCTCATCCCGTGACAGTGCCACTGTTACAGTGGTATCTATGTGGCGTGTGTGTGTGAACTCTTGTGTGAATCGACTCCTGTGTGTATCGACTTTTGTGTGTATCGAATCACTTCACAGAGTTGATACGACTCATTGAGGTGATCTTTTGAACTGAGGCGCATTCGTCGACTCAGCTGATGGACTGGCACATTTGAATCGACTCACTCAGGTGCTTCCCATCTCTATTTCGATCAGCGGAATAAAACTGATCTGTGCTAAAGCTTGTGATACGAAGAGGCTTTAAGAGGATGATAATGTTTTGATGTTGCGTGTGTTGTGTGTGTGTATTTCGAATTCCCATCGGAGATGAAGAAACAAGGCGGGAACTAATACAGGGCGGATTTAAATATGGCAAACTCTATGTTTGATGAACCCTGAGTCACGAGGGCTTAAATCAACGCACTTTCACTTTAAAAAAAAAAAAAAATCTATTGATTTTACATGCACGCACTTCCTTCTTTTTTCGTTCTTGTCGATATTTCTTTTATCTCTTTTTTGTTTGTTTGTAAAAAAATGTAATTTAAGCGCGGTGCTAAAGTTTTTAGTTATATAGGGGTTTAACTATGCGAAAAACGAGTAATTTTTATCTTAATAACCCGACTTTAAATACTTGGAGACTAAACACTTTGACAACTAAAAAAAAAAACTTTACTCCTGCCGACTTTTGAGTCTCAACGCTTTACCCAGCAGACCTTGCTGCCTCGATATCTTCTCACTGACTGGCCTGATAAAGCAGCTTTGACAGCTCAGCTTGGCTGTCGTTGAACTCTGGGTTCTTCCTCTCAATCGCGCGACATTCCAAAACTTTCCACTTGGTCTTGCGGTGTAAGTACCTACTTTTTATACCCCATCCCATAGGATAGGAGGTATATTAACTTTCACATAGTTTGTAACACGGCGAAATATTATTGGTAGACCCCCAAGACCTTAAGGCCATATAATCGAGGCCGAATTCTGAATCGAATAAGTCATGTCCGTCCGTTTGTATGTCACATGTGTTTTAGGCCTTAAGTTATGAGCTATGGTGCTGAAATTGGTGCGTACGTACGGTCCACGTGACACGCAGCAGTACATGTGTGAACATTTTTTGAAATCCGACCACAGACACGCCCACAATCGGTCTATATGTGCAACTACCTCCATAGATTTCAAAACTGCAAGACGTCTCCTTATAAATGTAAGTCACAAGAAATGAAAATCTAATTGGTAAATCTCCTCCAGTGGGCGTGGTATCCTTTTTAAGGGTAAATTTTCAAATACAGTTTACTCAATATTTTTACTCCAAATTGAAAAAATTTCGCTAAATATTTTCTGTAGAGAACGCTCAGTTCTACATTTTGTTCATACAAGAATTCGGGCCACGCCCAAATTTGGAGGCAGAATTGAAGAAAAACCTGAAGTTTCCCAGAATAACGTAATTTCAACTGGCCTTGAGCCTAATTTAGGAAAACATGAAACAAAAAAATAGCAGCTTAGGTAAACGAGACTTTATTCCAGATTTCGTTTACATAAAGTTTTTAGCCCCGTCCCCCTTTAGGGGTCGATTTGTCAAAAATATTGAATTTGAACCAAAAAATTGCATTTTTACGTACATTTAAGTGTAACTTGAAAGTATCTTATAATTGATAGTTTGTAATTAGGGGCGGTTGGACCACGCCCCTTTTCGAAGTTTGCTCTGTTTACAAAATAGCAAAAAATAACAATGCCATCAGCATTTCACAATGTGGGATAGGATGGGGTTAGAGTTACGGACTCTAAGTTCTGTACACACTGTAGCACTTACTCACTGGTTTTTCTTGTCTTTGGCTACTATAGTCATCATATCTTAAGCCACACTTTACAGGGGAAGTTGAAGGCTAGCAAAATTACCAGTATTTTTTTTCCTAAGTTTTGAAGCAACGTACAGTACAGTGTTGCGAGATGATGAGAAAGTTAACCATATTCGTTTGCTTACTTTCATGCTATATTTTTAAGTGGTTCTCAATACAAAATTATTTCATTGAAAAATTTTCCTAAATACTTTTTTCTCAAGAAAAAAATAACGTTTCCTACAATTGAGTATTCAAAAAAATTAGTTTCTCCTTTTCGTCCTATTTAATTAAATCATTCGTAGAAATTGAATGTTTTTCTTGTTCTATGCTCAGAAAATGCACTTTTTTTAACACATTAATTTCATCAAGAACATAACAACCTTACCTTAGTTAACATGAACAAAAATATTTGTTTCTAAACCATTCACACATGCAAAGAACAAAATGAGAATGTCTACCCAAGTAAAAACAAAACCACACCATGAGAGTTAAAGATGAAAACCATGAAAGTGTGCGTACTTAAATATTCTTTAAAAAATATATTGACATTTGTCAGTCAAATCAGTTCTATAAGAGCTCGTTGTAGAACTCTTTTTGCACCCAGAATTAAGTTCTAAAAAGTGCCAAATGCCGGGGTTTTGTAAAGGGCCCGTTGGATGGCTTCATACTTAACAATCTTTTTTGAGTCTTATTAATTAAAGCAGATTAAAGCAGAATCATGGCTTCTCTTAGTGCCAGTAAGCGTGTCGCAAGCTGAAACAATCGAGGGAGACGGGATGTAACACAAGAAAGCATCAATTGGTACAATTTGTATAGTTTTCCCGCTGTATGGGACCAAGTGAACTTCCTCCAAGAGAAAATAAAAGTCATATTCGATAGACACGTGCCACTGCAGACCACACCTCAAGACACGTTTCTTATTCCTGGTTTACCAACGAAATTAAATCACTTATAAGAGCGCGGGATGCTGCTTACGTGCGATAGACGCGATTTTAGCTCAAAGAACTGAAGAACACATATCGCACCCTACGCAAGATAGTTGTCTCTAAGATCAAAATGGCTAAGACTCAGTTTTATGAATCCAAGATCGATAACTCGCTACCAGGTGCGAAGCTATAAAAAAATTTGGGCCAGTTATCTGCAGACACGATATTGACCTGGAAAAACTTAATTAAATTTTTGTAACATTCAGTAGTGCAAGCGTTGTTTTTTAAAAACGTTTAATGGAAACCATAACTGCAGAAGAGAATGACGCTTTTCAATTTATAAGAGTGTGTGATGAAGATGTTGTACAAGCGGTGTTAGATATCAAGTCTAATGCCATCGGGTTGATGAAATTCATAAAGCTGATCTTACCGTTCATAATTTCTCTTGTCACACACATTTTTAATACCATTCTTACCACATCTGTTTTTCCCAACTCTTGGAAGAATGCAAAGATCTTGCCGATTCCTAAAAACAAATCTGGTACAATTAACGACTATAGGCCAATAGCGATACTACCCTTAAGTTTTTGAGAATTTTTTCAACTACAGGTTTATTTGCAAAGAAACTTCTTACTGAATTGCAAGGAATTAGGTTTTCGCTCAAAGGGGAGCTGCAAATCTGTACTCTTGCTTGTCGCAGACCAGATTCAAACTTTCTTAGATAGAAGGGAAGTGACAATACTTTCGCTTTTGGATTTTTTAAAAGCTTTTGATACAGTATTATGCATGAACTAAAAACAAATTATGATTTTTTGATATGACCAAATATTTCATAGTGAACATTTCTAAAAAGTCATGTGGTCGTATTAGGTTCATGGCGGAATATTATGTTTGTGTTTCTATTACACAGTGTGTACTAAAGGTCATATTTATCTGTCAAAACGAATACGTCATACCGGAAAATAGTGACATATGGTCACATGAAATTATGATGATTACCTCTAGATGACGTCAAGTGACCGAGATATCTGTCACAAAAGGAATATATATGACCAAATGGCATACAGTCTTATCTAACCTTAAGAAACGTTTCGATCATATCTCAGAGTATGCAAGGAATATTGTTGGATGTACGTTCGATAATTCGTTGAAATTCAAAGCCCTAATATATCTTCATAAAGTCATGACGTCACGTAAACCTCCATACTTATATAACAAACTTATTCGCATGATCCAATAGATCGTTTGTCTTAATTCAGCCGAGATATTCTTGTCAGACGTCTGAACGGCAGTTTCTCGTTTATGTAGTCCACCTCCCAGGAACTCCCTCCCAGTTAATTTAAGAATAATTGTATACACAAGTCAGTTTAAAACTTCACTCTTAAAGCATTTAGCCGGTGCACATTTTTAGAATTTCATTTCATTCATTGGACAGTATGTAATATTGTTAGTATAAATTATTTACCTATATTATTTATTTTGCTATATGTGACGTTTAGTGTATATTTTAAGTTTCTTAAATTAATCTTTTATACAACCACTTTTAACGCTTCATAATGTTATAAGATATTAATGTTAATGTGTAAGTCGACTGTCTACTAATAAATTGAATCGAATCGCATCTCTTCACACAACTTGGCTATCTCGCAATGTAACTTATTTTACTTGACTCCTCCAAATGTAGTCGTGTAGCAAACTTTGCTAGCCCAACTTTAGTTTAAGTTAATCCCCGGAAGAGAAACTTACCTCGAATCGATTGACGTTCGGTCGACTTTTTGGATTTCTGGAAAATGCAAAGTTTTTGCAGGGAATCTTGGCCTTAGCACCGTCCGTAATGGGTTGCACTCTCTGAAAAAAAAAACCCAAAACTTTCTATAGGCACAATTTACTTACGAAATAGACAAAGTGACTATATGGCTTAGGAATCTGACAATTTTCATCTATCTGTATATGAAATAGAATTAATATTTTAAGCCATTCATTGTTGAAATTTATCACAAATAAAAAATGCTTCAGTTCAAATCTGGTGATTCAGTTCAAACACCACAAACAATACATTGCTGCCAATTTTACACAGCGCAGTCACACATTGGGATGAGCACAAATCCACCACCAGCATCCGCACAAATTCGTAGCAGTTATATGACAAATTGGCAGCGATTTTTCTTATTGAACCACCCCATAAGTTATCCGAACTTTGGCTATTTAATGATTTGAGGGAAAATTTTCCGTTAGCACCCAAAAGTAATATTAATTCGCGGGTTTTTCCCTGCATCTGTCAAACGTTCATCTATTGTGACTTGCCTTTAACGATTTCTTTTTCGCCTGACACTTATTACCTTATTACTTAACCTTATACGACGCATAGCTTAATCACCTAATTAATTAAGTTATAATCCGAACAGCAATAAACAGATAATTTGGAATTTATTTCTCATAAATTAAACTTAATATTCGGGCCTTTATACCGGGGCGCGAATTTATGGCCATGAAAAAGCATGAATGACCCTTATAATTAAATAAGATAACACTGGACTTAAATGGGCAATGTACGTGAAATATGACGTCAAAATGTGCGCGCACCCCAGTACCGAGCGCTGGATACACTTGAAGCACAAAATCAATAGTTTTCCCATAATTACGTCAACACTCATGCAGCTGGGAAAAGAGTATCGTATCCGTAAAGAAGTAAACCATAAAACGTTACAGTTCCTCAGAAAAATAAAAATGGTGCTTGAAAAAAATCAGGGTATTTCAGGAAAAAAAAAAAACATCCAAAATCTTTTCTATCGCCGCAAGGTGGTGATCTCATAAATATTTTCCAGATACCTGAAACTTTAATTATCTCCATTCGCGGGTAAGTAGCTCTCACGGCATGTTGCTCATTTGCTATGCATTATTAAGAGTGCAATCCTTAGAGCGAATGAAGGATTCTGCACAATGGAGAATGTAGATGCGGCGCCTTTTTCATACCCGTTGAACACTTTCGTTAATCGATGTCCCTGTTCGGGTATGCTTCTCTTGGCACGTTTCCAAGAATTTATGAAGCTTCTTTTTTCGCAATCAGGGAGAGCAGTATGTATTCAGACACCTGCACCAAGCTCTGCCTCCAGCACTGGCGCGTATCCTTTTGTTTGAGTTCTTAAGTAGATGCATGCACCGGAATATATTCAGTATCCGCGTTGATTTACCTTTGATTGAGCTTTGGTTTATTGCACAAACTGCGAGTTAATATGTTTGTGTATTGGGTGCAAGATGAATCATGAAGGCAATAAAGCTACCTACACACTTCGGATACAAAAGGATCTTCCTTAGTGTCAGCTTAAAAGCAACACACACTTGACACTTTTACGGTTTATATGTCAGAATTTAAATTGTGTATACTTTGGGGCGAACATTAATCCTTTTACTCTCGAATATTGCCACTAAAACTGTAACATATGCATGTGAAGGTACGTTTTAAATGGCATATCAACGAATAAGTGTATACAAAATCCATGAACTACGCAAGCACACACATAAAGATACACTGTGTATCTTTGAGGTTATATTGTCCAAGTTTAATGTACCGCAAGCCACCCCCATTGAGGTGGGTTGTAAAAATAGACATTAGGTGCTCAGCTATCCTCGTAAAGAAGTTAATAGTGGTGTGCAGATACGATACCCAAAACTAATGTAAACACATTTGCCGGCATAATACGGGCACTTTCTAATTGCAAAGGGCTCCTCATCCGATGGCAGGTGAGCAGGTGAGAGCCAAAATATTTAATTACCATATTTACGCCCAACGGCATTATTACTACTATTACACCTACGTTTAATCGGAGAACTTCTTAATTGCAATATGCAGATAAAGGCTTCAATGATTTAATTTTTATGTTCCTTGTGGCTTATGTGTACGAGTTTATGAAAAGTCTTGCTACTTTTGTTTCGAAATGATTTCTAGCAGAGGGTGAAAGAGTCCTTAAGCGGAAAATTATGTAGCAGCTTAGTTAGGGGCTTGCATTTATTTTAATTTTCCTAGAAATCCCACTGTTTGTGTGTATGAGGCTAATTTTAAGCTTGCAATGGGAGTAGTTTTTAATTCTTTGCATTTGGAATTCATGATATCCTTGGAATTCAAAAAAAAAATGCTCGTCGTTTCACATTATTAATCCTTTCGAGATTTAATGCATTTGAAAAGGAATTTCCGACGGATAATCAAAACAAATGTAACAGATAAATGGTTGCCCACAATCCGTGGACATAATTCCCGTAAATACAACCACGAAATTTATTAGTTGTCCCCTTTGAATGTCTCTTATATTCTGAGAAGTAATTTATGTTCGTCCTAGAGAACAAACAAATTCGTTGTGACAATAGGCTTTGCCTCAAAAGGTCAGACTTCTGAAAATGTCAAAAGCCATTAGGGCAAGGTTGTTTTATCTCCCCCTTTCATAAGGAAAGCGTCGTAGTATATAGGATACCGACTTGTTAAAAAAAAAGCAGTTAAGATAATAAACCTGTGTCTTTGATTAGGGTTTATTATAAACCGTCACTGAAGCTTAGGTTAGGTTAGGTTGGAAAGGGTTGTTTGCGACTAGTGCAAGTTCACTCGATGGCCAGATTGGCCCATTGTGATTACCCTTGTGAGGTAGACAAAACATGGTTGGAAATATGTCTTACTAACTGAACCAGCCTGATCTTTTGATAAATCCTTTAAGGTCAAGTAGTGATATTCCTGCCACGTCGTCCAGGCTATCAAAGAACCTGACTCCTAAAAAGGTTAGTCGTCGTTCTTGGAGAGCTGGGCAGTGGCAGAGAAAGTGTTCTATATACTCTATTTCTTCTTCATCCCTACAGCTTCTGCAGAAGTCGTTGGCAAAGATTCCCATCCGTGTAGCCATGACAACAATGGTGCAGTGTCCCGTGACTACACCAACGAGTGTTCTTATGAAATTTCTACTGAGAGATAGAAGGGTCGTTGTTCTTTTTAGGTCGAGTACTGGCCATAAGCTGTGAGTTATGATACAATCTTTAGACTGTTGCCAACGTTCACCGGCTAGTTTGATCGTGTATTGATCTATAAGACTTTTGGCTGTGTTGAAAGGGAGATAAACCCGTCGGTCTGCCATCGTTATGTCCATATCAGAACCTTTCCTTGCCAGTTCGTCCGCCAATTCATTTCCGGCCACGTCAACGTGCCCAGGAACCCAGCAGAGTACAACTGTGTGGAAGCTTATATCCTTTAATGCCATGAGGCAGTTCTTGACACACTTAGAGTATACGAGGTTGGAGTCCAGGGCTTTAAGTGCTGCTTGACTATCAACACATATGGTGATTTCCGTTGCTGGAAGATCCATAGCTTGAATTGTCTGTGCAGCTCTCTTCACCGCATAAATCTCAGCTTGTAAAACACTGCAGCAGTCATTTAGTCGATATGACTGGTTGATTTGCAGTGTTTCCGAGAAGACTCCAGAACCTGTTCCATTCTCTGTTTTCGTTAAAGAAGTCGCAAGACAGCGCGTCGCCTTATCTAAATCCTTTTTTGACTTCAAAGGGGTCGGTGAGGTCTTTGTCGACCTTGACGGAACAGCGTGAATTTTCCATCGTCATCCTGCACAGACTGACGAGTTTGGCGGGGATGCCAAAACTAGACATTGCGCTATATAGCTCGTCTCTATAGATGCTGTCATACGCGGCCTTGAAATCAACGAAAAGGTGGTGTGTATCGATTTGGAATTCCTGGGTTTTCTTGAAGATCTGCCGCAGTGTGAATATTTGATCGATGCTGGACTTTCCTGGCCTAAAGCCACACTGATATGTGCCTATCAGATTGTTGACGAACGGCTTCAGGCGTTCACACAGTACAGCAGAAAAGATCTTGTATGTTAAGAAAACTGCGATGCCTCTGTATTTGGCACAACTCAGAGGGTCTCCTTTCTTCAGGATCGGGCAAACAATGCTGAGGTTCCATTCGTCGGGCATGCTTTCTTCCGACCATATCTTGCAGATGAGCTGGTGCATGCTCCTAACCAGCTCATCGCCAGCGGATTTAAAAAGTTCGGCAGCTAGGCCGTCTGCTCCGGCTGCTTTGTTGCACTGGAGCTTAGACACAGCTACTTTCACCTCCTCCAGGTCGGGTGGGCGGTATCGTTCTTATGCTTCGTCGGTAACGTCTTCGCCCGGGTTGAATGGTTCGTTCTGCCTGACAGCGGTATTTGGTTCGTCCTCGCCGTTATACAGTCTGCAGAAGTGGTCTTTCCAAATCCTCAGCACCGACTGCGATTCTACAACGATGTTCCCTTGATGGTCCTTACAGGCTTCAGTTCGAAGTTTATACCCTTGGCAGGACCTTTTGATTCTTTGGTAGAACTTTCTAACCTCATTCCTGTTATAACATCTCTCTATCTCTTCAACCGCGCGCTTCTCGTGCCCTATCTTTTTCCTTCGGAGAAGCCGGTCTTCCTCTCTCCTCCTCTGCTCAAAGAGCTCGCGAGCAGCTCAAGTCCTTCTTTGCAGCGCCGCTTTGTATGCTTCCTATTAAGCTGCATGTGCTTGCCGGCGTTCATCGTCAAACCAGGGGTTTCGTTGTGGTGGCCGAGTGAAGCCCAGCACTTCAGAGGCGGCGTCTCTGATGGCATTTTGGCAATGTTGTCACTGGCTATCAATACTTGATGCTGGCTGCATAGGACTTCGTAGAAGGTTTTGAGAGACTCGGTTGGGAAAACACATTTTAAAACAATATAAATTTTTTTTTTTTTTTTTTTTTTTCCCGTGGGTAGGTAAAAACCTTCATAGGCACTATGAGAATCGAACGCGCGTGCTCATAGTAGTGTGAGATTCTTACTCACTAAAAAACCTCCCAATCTGTGTAAGACTACGACTAAGTTTCCTTAACAAGTAGTTCATGCTTCTGTATAGTAATCGCGTTTGGCAGGCTACCTTCCAACGAAAGCACCTGCAATACCGTCATTATGTGCGGTTTCCTCTTACGACGCTAGATCCAACGGTCTTGTTCGTTGTAGTCGGCGTGCAAGATTTGTCTGATCCAGAGTTCGGATTATTTCGTGGTTGCAATGGCCGTGAAGGCGAGTGTGAACGAGCAAAGTTTCTTACTTCGTCGGTCACGGTTGCGATGCCTAGATCTTGATGTAAATCGCTATTTCTTATATACTATGGAGCATTTACGATTGCTCTTAGTGTCTTATTCTGAAAAGTTTCTAAAATAGATATGTTGCTTGGTTTGGTACAACCCCAAAGTTGTATACCGTACGTCCAAGATGGTTTTAGCACTTGCTTATACAATAGCAGTTTGTTATATACGCTTAGTTTCGAATAACGTCCGATAAGCCAATTCAGTTCTCGTAGCTTGATTTCAAGTTCATCGCGTTTCTTTTTAACGTGTGGCTTCCACTTAAGTTTTGCGTCTAGGGTCATGCCTAAATATTTCGCCTCGTTTGCGTACGGAATTTGTACCGAGTTTATAAATAGAGGTAAGTTAATTACCCTCTTGTAAGTAAAATTTACATGCGTTGATTTTGTCTCATTTAGGAGGATTCGCCAGGCCTTTGTCCATTCGCATATTTTATTCAAAGCGCGTTGGAGTTTTCCCGTTGATAGTTCGACTGTCTTATCCGTAGCGAGGATAGCCGTGTCGTCAGCGAACGTGGCTACAGTCGTTGTCTCTACTTGAGGTACATCTCTTGTATAAAGTAAAAACAGTGTTGGACCGAGGACGCTACCTTGTGGAACGCCGGCTTGTATTTCTTTGAATTCTGAGTATTCGCTCCCGTATCTCACTCGAAATAGTCTGTTGTCAAGATAAGACTCTAAGAGTTCATACATTTTTTCCGGCAAAACTTTCCATAGCTTATATTTTAGGCCTTCGTGCCAAACTTTATCAAAGGCTTGGGATACGTCAAGAAAAGCGGTAGAACATATCATTTTCGCTTCTAAGGCTTTCTCAATTTCATTAGTTATTCGATAGACCTGGTCAATTGTTGAATGTTTGACCCTAAAGCCGAATTGGTGATCCGGAATCAATCGTCTTTCTTCAATTATTGGTTGCAGTCGTTTGAGCACAAGTTTCTCGAAGACTTTAGATATAATCGGCAGAAGCGAAATCGGCCTATATGATTTTTTTGTCGTTCGGGCATTTCCCTGGTTTCGGAAGCATTATTACCTCTGCGACTTTCCATTGCCGTGGAACGTATGAAATTCTCATTGATGTGTTTATAATGTAGAGAAGAACAATATAAATAAAACAATATAAATGGGGCGAAGAATTAAAGGCCAAAAGGATCCTTTCTCTTTCAATTAACAGAATTTCAACCCTTTTTTTGCGTCAGCGGTGAATTAATTTAAACAAGAAATGTGAAAAAAGTCCGTCGGGGACTAGTTGGCTATCTCACACCTCTTCCCTTAAATTTAATTACGCCACAGCCGTCGAGATAAAGAAATCAATAAGGAAATCACACCGCTAACAGAAGGGCTGCGTTTACAATATTTAAACCCAATATAACTCAACAAGGTTTTTAAGTAACTCCCATCCTCATTCACAGCAACAGTCCTCTGACATTACGACTTTTCTTTTATACGTGACATTTCGTACAATCAAAAAGCCTATATCCTTCTATAAGCCTTTATAGTCCCTGAATCAGTTTCCTACGCAGTAAAAGGTGCACGATCTACACCCGCCGCTTTAAAGGTCAAACTTTTAAAATAAATTCGGTTCCCAGTAGACGTTCGGCATGGGGGAGGGTTATTCCTTATTCACGCCATGTATACCAGGAATTTTGATTAAAATTAAAAGTCCCCCAGGTATTCTTTCTGCAGAATAAGCTCAAGACGTATCGCAATTGCAAAACTCTCTGTAATACAAATATGAATAGAATCCAATGCTTTTTAAAGAACTTCCAAAGGACACTGCTCCACATCTAGTATTTTAGCAGACATTAAGAGCAGCACTTACGCAATGGCATTCATCTGGAACATAATTTTCCAGATGAATACCATTGAACAGTCAACAGATTTCCTCCTTTTGAGTTTGATGAAATTCCAACATCATCTTTTATACTTCCGGGCTCGATGGTACATCCTTGCAAAATCCTATCCCCTCATTATGTGTATCGTATTTCAGAGCTACCTATGCTATACCCATTCGCACAATTTATGCAAAACACCATGTTGTTAAACATTAGGCAAAAAGAAAAAATTTAAATTACAAAAATTTCTAACTGTCTGCACATGTACCATATCTGAATCCAAGCGGCTAATGGCAGAATGCAAACGACTTTGTAGGGAGTTAAGAGACATTGCCAACACAAAAAGCACGTTCCTAAAGGCGCCTTGTACACACCCATGCAACGTTGAATAGGAGGAATCGAGAACCCAACCCTCTTCAATTCAGTCATATGGCACACGAGGGAATGATTGATCAAAACACTTCACAACATCCAGGGATGTTACATGAAAATCATTTTCATAAATCACACGTTCAATAGATTGAAGTCGAGTTGTTGTTGCTACTTTTTTTTTTGCCTTCGCCTATTCATATATCGCGCACGAGTTCAAGGAGCTATTGTCATCTTGTTATCATAAGATTAATTATCCTTCGCCATGAGTTGTAGGAAAAATTCGGGTCAGGATGGTCCGTTTACTCGAACACAGCGCGTTTAAAGACTCGCCATAATTTTGTCCACACAAAGAGAGAAGAGTCCTTTCAGCTGCTCCTATAGTAGGTTTATCTATACTGGTGACGCAAATACTACACGTAATCGTATTGTGTTGTGCTGCTGCCTCGCCTCGTTGGCCCCTGAAATACTTCACAGTATTCCTAAAATGCGGTCAATGGTCATTCCATTAAAGGCTATCATTGTGGCACATACCAAGCGAAGGATAGAAAGTTATTCGACCCCATGTTCTAGTGACGTACATAATGACCGGGTGGTTAACGATTTGTTACAACAACGGAAAACGGACCCAGACAGCGCACATAGACCCGTCGAAGCATCAAATTCCGCTCGATTGTTTTCATCCCTTTCCTAGGAGCTGCAGGTTAGGTACCAACTCTGGAATTTATAGTGAAGCGATGGGAATTAAAAGTGGCCACCGCAACGGCTTCGAATAAGAAATGGCCCTGCTCGACGAGAGTTGAATTAAAAATAGACTTTTGGGTTAAGTTAAAAACTTGTCACATAAATCACTCTGTATTTAACGGTCATCCGAAACCGCCTTCTTGGATACAATATACTATACCAAGTCGAACTTTTATTTCGCACTAATTTTCAACTTTACTAAGTATTTACTCAGTGCATGATATTGAGTGAAAAACAAATCGATAGTGACACTCTGCTCGAAAGGATTTTAATGAAAATTTATTGCTTTTGCCTTGCCGGGATTGGGATATAGTATAAAGGTTTGCCTTTTGTTCCCAAGAATTTATTGGCTATTGGCAATTTTCCCTTTTAAGGCGAAAATTGCCTTTTAAGAAAACCCATCCTGCTTGTTTTTTAATGAAAAAAATAAGAAGAAAAACGGAACATAATGGCAGCATATTGCCAAATGTTTAATCCCTCCCCACACATTCTCATGACCATGTCACACAAACGTGAGGCGGCGAAAAAAAAAATCCTGCCTTCATCATAGTAGCTATAGGTATAAAGCTTTTAATATAAAACATAATCTCGTAAGGCAGGAGGGATACCTCCTACTTACTGGCCCTATCAACTTTGTGATGTGACCTTACGAATAGAAGGATGTGTTTGCTATTTGGGTTTTTATGTAAAAAAAAAATTGTATTTCAAAGGAAGTCTCTTTTTTATCCTTTAATAAAATCATCATTCGAATAAGTCCTTTTTAACGATTTATAAATCGATTTCAATGGGCGAGGGAGAATCTGAAATTGTGAAGATAATTAATCAATGGATTACCGCACATCGACTGTGCAATCTGTTTCACCAAAATCCCCTGACAATTACAGGATAAAATAATGAATGATTGGAATGAAATATTTTAATTTGCCGAATACACTTCTGTTAGCCAATTTGTGATGAAAACTGCTGCGGGAAATTGTTAGCAGGAACGTCAGAAAATGCATAGATATGAATTTTGGAGTCTATTTTTAAAATAGTAATTTCAAAATCATTTCACCATGCAAATGGCGCAGCTAGGAGGAGGATAACAATTATTTTAAGTGCTCATCAATAAAAAACAAGGTAGAGTCCTTTTGCAGGGGGCACTTAAACTCAGGTTAGATATATTGCGAAAACTTGGGGCAACCAAAAAAGCCCATGAATGCTTGGTTGTGTTAGGTCCCTCGCATCCTTATTGGCATTTTGTGTGTCAAATAGTGTCACATTGTATGATGTGCTGTTTGGCATGCATCGTAGAGAACATGCTAGGGACACTGATCAGCAGTTTCTGAAAGGATCATATGCCTATGGCCTCACAATTACCCGTCACCAACTCCGGTTTTTCATGTGCGATCCCGAGGCGAGTGCAGCTAAGGTTAATGACGACTTCATCTACCCACTTGATTCCTGGTGTACCCGGAGGCCGGAGCATGCAATCAACTTCTTTAGGCCGCATCACAGTATGCGAAGTGATCGTTCCCCTCACTGAGGAAACTGTTCAATGTGTGCAGCGATTTCATCTCCAAAAACTTTTTGAGTGCTCTCTGTAGTTCCTCTTCGAAAGATCTGAGGATATCTTAGTCATGTGCAACATCAGAGAGTCCAATTCTTGGGTCCCAATGGTAAAATGGTATTCATTTATGAGAAGTAATTTATTTCACATTCCCGGAGCACTCTGGACTCTCCTGGAGCTGTTTTCTTTGACTCGTTTGACAGTTCCTCTTCTGGATAGAAGAGAAATTCGCTTCTGGTTTTGTATCCAGAATCAAAACTTCACTCGCACAAGCGCACAACGCTTGTATCAAGTTGAATAAATTGTTTGTTCCCTGTGGAATAACTTGTGTTATTACAAATACAACGCCAGACAAATTTCAAAATCAAGAAAAACGTTTTTATCGCTATTTGGTTGCACAGTCCCAATCCGGGAGAAGAGCGGCCTGTGTGCTCTCAGGTGCAGAGATCTCTAGACTTGATCGATGATTGGTGCACAAGGGATGAAATTTTAGTGCTTTTAGCCTTCGTAAAATGACGGCTGTTTTCTTTACGAGAAGGACGAAGGTCACTGGTTTGACTCAACTCGTGCTTTGATGTGTCGCTGTCCCAAAATCCGATGAAGTCAAATATTTGGGAGTAATCCTTGATAGAAGCTTTATAGGTCCAAGTATGTTGAATCCAAAACCAAAAAAAGCACTGTCTGCTTTCTGGTAGGGTAGGGGCGCTTTTTGCAAGGCATGAGGCCTGTCTCCGAAAAGGGTCTTTTGGATCTATACGGCCAAGGTAATAGCACTCCCCTCATGTTTCGTAGAACAAACTTTTGCGGGTGCCATGTTACATCCTCGTTTGCACAGGCGCTTTCCATAGCACGCCGCGCCGGGACCTGCGTGAATGCTCTGATGAACCTCCGCCCGATATATTTATCATGTGGTGGCCGCTGAAAACCATCTTTCTCTTAAAGAGGGGCGACTTTTAGTACCGCACGCATTAAAATTTAGAATAACTTGTGCTTAAATTGTCCTTCGACCCCTGTCTTAAGGACATACCCCCTCCAGGGAATGCTATTGCTATGGTCAGACTCTGAGCCAGGGAAGGTTTGGTTAGGTTATGTTAGGTTAGGTTGGGTGGCTGTCCCCGCTGGGCAGTGACACACTTAGACCAAACGAGGTCCATTGTGATACCCTAAATGCTACCCGTTTGGGTGGGAGGGGTCTAAGCAACCAGTGACGGTATAAACCTGTACCGAAGGTCACCAATCAAAGTTTGATTGGTTGAGACATACCCGAGAATAGTGAAAGCTGAGGGGGTAACCGTTTCGGTGTGAACCACTGTCAGCAGAGTTGAGTAGGGCCAGTGAGAGACTTCCTGAAAGAAGGGTGGTCTCGTAACTGTTGGACTCCAGATGAGAATTTGCCTTGTTGATGAGGATTGGTGGGGGGGGGGGGGGGGGGAGTTGCTTGATGTCGAGGAGGAGGTGGGGGCCGGGTCAGTGAGGAATTGTTCCTATATGAGAGAAAGCCCGGCAGGGACAATCGATTTCGGTATCTGTTGCTTCTCTGCTAAGAATTTTCCTCGGGGATGGGAAGGTGCAGGGGTAACTGATTCAGTGCGAACACTTGCAGGGGGGAATTCTCAGGCAAGAAGCTGATGTAGGGTAACCGTCTTCGGTGTAAGCCCGTACTAAAGGCGACTCGCGTTAGAATTGGGGGAAGGTAGGGGTAACCGAAGCAGTATAAACCCGTAACTGTGAGAATAAGGTGCTGGCGATCCCGTGGGGGTAGAGAGGTGAGGGCAACCGAAGCGATATAGGATGATCCAGCTCTGTAAGGAAAACACTGGGATATGGTGGGGAGGGGATCAGGAGGGATCAGGAGAATGGCAGTTACTGTAGGAGGACTACTAATTACGTCCCGTGTGGTGTGAGGGACAAATAGGGTATCTTTCTATTTGTCGTTCACACTTAGATCTTTGTTCTACTTTTGACCCTAAGTGAGAGTTAGCCTTAAAGGCCCGACCAGAATAGACTTTGATGAGCTTAATTCGGCTTTCCGAAATGTTCTACTACACGCGATTCGTATACCACGACCATAATAGCCTTTTGCTCGATTTCGTACAGTTTTCGTGAACTTGTGTTGGCTTAAAGTTTTGTTTTTGCTTGTCATAAGTTCACCAATTGTCATATTAACGCCCATATTTATTTTTCAACATGCTTAAAAAGAGTTGGGCCTTAAGGATTGGAGAGCGCAGGTGGGGTAACCGTTGCCGGAGGATGATTCTTCGTTAAGACGCTGAGGTAGGGTAACCGTTTCGGTGTAAGCCCGTACCTCAGATGACTCAAGTCAGCATCAACCTTGGGGTGGGGAATAGGAGAGATGGGGGTAACCGAAGCGATATGAACCCGTACCAGGGGTAATATGTACCAGCGTTAGTTGAAGTCGTTGAAGGGAGCACCAAGTCTTCTGGCATGTCGCCCTACCAGACAGTGGCCTGTAAGGGGCCCCAATTATCTTTCTATGATTTGTCCAATTGAAGGAGATGAGTCTCTTTGTTTTTCTACGATCGAGCTCTGGCCAGACTTGTTTGGAAGAGAGACATGTGCTGATATGATTCCACCTATTCTTTGCCATTGTGATGGCTTCGATGTCCAGGTGAAACTTTATCGAGTTTATGGGTGCCGCCCGTTCCGTTGTATGAACGGGCTTAGCATTAGCCCCTACTTTAGCTAGTTCGTCGGCTCTGCAGTTGCCTGGAATATTTTTGTGGCCTGGAACCCAGCACAGGGATACGTCGCACCTGACAGCAATCTCGTTTAGAGATTCGCGGCATTGTTTTACCAACTTGGATCGTATCGTTGGCGCTTCCAAGGCTGCAGTCTATTAAGTTTATTGAAAACCAGGCCGCGGCTTCATGAACAGCTGCAATTTTTGCTTGAAAAACACTACAGTGATCCGGCAGGCGCTTGGAGATACATAGTTCGAGAGTACTGGAAAAGAATCCTGATCCTACTCCAAGTGCTGTTTTCGATCCGCCTGTGTAGATTTCTATTGCAGATGCATTTAAGACTTCACCTGGCTCCCAAGCGGTTCTGCTTGGAAATTTGGTCTTAAATTTGACATTGAAGTCTAGGTATGGGACAACATAGCCCGAGTTACCAAGAATGATGTCGCTGAGCCAGGGAAAGAATGTCAGCTTGTGTTTTTACAGATGGCTTCAAAACCGGACAGAGGTCTGGTGCTGGAGTCCTTGCGGAGAGTGAGAACATTAGACTCCACTACCCCTTAGGTAAATAGCCGTCTGTCTTTGAAGCACAGATTTTTGCCATCCAAATGGCTATGCGCTACATTGTGACCAACAGGTGGAGGGCAAGAAGCGTTTTAGCAGTGACAGCCAAGCCGCTCTTAAAGCGTTGCTCAACCCTCCTACCTCGTCCAAGATAGTGTTCGAACTCAAGAATTCGTTGAACTTAGTCGGAAGGCTTAATACAGTCAATCATGTTTGGGTTACAGGTCATACTAATATCCAGGAGAATAAAATCTCTGATGAGCTTACTCGACAAGGTACAGAAGATTTTTTCCCAGGACCCGAAACGGCGCTTGGTCTGCCTTCATCTGTTTCCACGTCTGCCTTTGATACTTGGGCTTATCGTGAGCACATGGCTCGTTGAAATGACTACGATGGGCGCCAACAAACCTAACGACTACGCCCGGACATCTGCAAGGATAGTCTGCGAGTTCCCTTCCACTGACAATAGAATTGACTGTAGACTTCTAGTAGGCGTCCTTATGCGCCACCAGCTTTTGCCAAGCACTTAAATGTGTTAGGCTTGAGCGAAACCATCACCTGTCCTGCCAGTGGAGAGGACAACGACATAGTGGAAAACTTCCTCTGTAGTTGTCCTACCTTTACTCGCATAAGGTGGCGGATCTTTGGGATTGACGTGGTGAGTGCCGGACACCTCAGCTCTTCATCATACTCGCCTTTCTTCGAAAGACGGATAGAATAAATACAATAAAGTAAGTTTATATCTGCTTGGTAGTACAATGGACAAGTATACATCGTGATCGTTGTATCCTAGTGCTCCTCCTAAATAAAAAACCTATTGATAAACTTTTAATAATAACTGAAAGTACTAATAACTATTTACAGTACTATTTGATTATTTATAGTACTATTTTTTAGTACTATTTATGGTATTATCTTATTAGTACTATTTGTCAGTGAGGAGAGCCTGGGGCTCTGGCACTGCGGTCTCTTAAAAAGGAGCCTCTTGTTTCTTCCCTGATGAAAACAGTCATCTCACAGACTCCGGAGGCAGTCTGAATATCGGCTTGGTTTGTTCACCGTGGACGAGGTCTTCTTTGTCTAGAGAGCTATGGCGTCCGCTGAAAGGCCGGTGGGATGAAGATGTTTTTTCAGTTGGCAATGGCCACTGAAAATTCCAGTGAGGATTTGTAGGTTAGCCCTGTCCAGGCTAGTCAAGGTATTAGACCTCCTGGGTAGAATTTGAAAATGCTTGAAAAAGCATTGTTTTGGAGCAATGCTGCCCAGGTTTTCTAAGCCAGACTTTTACTGGCTTCGCCAGGTTTACTGCAGAAGCTGCAGGGACGTTGAAGAAATTGATTCTGTTCGTCACCTGCTTTGCGAATGCCCAGCCCTTAACACCATCAGGCGTAGTACCCTCGGCAGGTACTTCTTCAACAAGCTCGAAGATCTAAATAATGTAGATCTAAAGGACCTCCTAAGATTTGTATACAAATCCGAATGGGTCCAAGACGGCGGAGCTCTGAGCTTCTAACAGCGGTTTGTTTCTGTTTTTGTTCCAGGTGTTAAGAAGGTTCCCAATATGGAAACAATGGACCCAACTGCTGGTCTAAGTGCGCCGTGACTATTGTCAAAAGGGCATCTATCAACCTAACCTTCCCTAAGCCAGATTTGGTAAGACTCGGTTCTAGAATGGTTTCACTCCACAGAATTTTTCAGGCCCTATGAGTGGTGTAGCTGCCCTACTTAAGCTAGCGAGTCTGCTAATTCGTCGCCCCCAAAGCCACTGTGGGCTGTAATCCAGTTAAGGATGATTTAGTTGTTTTTGGCTAGTTCTTGGATGGCCAAGATTGTTTCCAAACTAAACTGTGATTTGATAACGTACGAGACAAGGTCCTTGACAGCTGCTTGGCTGTTCGAGAAGATGAATATTGTTCTTCCTCTTGTGTTGGAACTTAGATATATTCATACACAGGTTATAGCAAGCGCATGGAAAGTGAATAAACTTTTGCCAGGGCTAACTGAAAAGGTCCGCCTGAGGCAGTTCTCCATATGAATAGCAGACCCGGAGTTGGTTTGTATTTTCCCCATTCATTCCTTGGAGGGATTACTATGAAGAAGTATAAATTTCGTCGACATACATGCTGAATTATATTCCTTGAGATTCTACGGCTCGTTTGCTGATACTACTCATAAATATAAGTTCCTCTTAAGACTTAAGTTATACTTATCGCCTTTGTGGAACATAATGATTTTCGGCTGCTCAAAATGAATTTAAGTTCAACATAGCAGCAGTCATTTATTTGTGTTGGGTGGAAAAATATGTTTATACCCCATCCCATAGGATAGGAGGTGTATTAAGTTTGTCACATAGTTTTGAACACGGTGAAATAATAATGGTAGACCCCCAAGATCTTAAGGGCATATGATCGAGACCGAATTCTGAATCGAATGAGCCATGTCCGTCCGTCCGACCGTCTGTATGTCACATGATTTTAGGCCTTAAATTTTGAGCTAGGGTGCTGAAACTTCGTACATAAGGTCCACGTCATGCGAAGCAGTACAAGTGTAAAAAATTTTTGAAATCCACCCAAATACACGCCCACAATCGGTCTAAATGTGCAACTACCTCCAGAGTTTTCAAAACTGTAAGACGTTCTAAACGGCTGAAATTTGACATTTAGCATCTCCTAGTGAATGTAAGACACAAAAAAGACAAATTTAATTGGTAAACCTCCTCTAGTGGGCGTGGCATTCAGGTACACTTAAGTGTAACTTGGAAATATCTAAATATAGCCATCAGCATTTTACAATGTGGACAATTTACAATTTACGGACTGTAAATTCTGCGTACACACTGTAGCACTTACTCACTGGTTTTTAATTGTTTTTGAATAAAAAGTATGGGCAAACCAGCACCTTAGGGTATTTGTGTACTAAAGCAGTCGTGAAATGTATAATCAAAAAGTTTTCTGACAAATAAACAAAAATTGAAAATAAATTTTCCTATGTTCTACCTAAATATTTACGACCTACTATTTTTTGGAGCTTAGCTAAGTTGTACTTAGCGGCCATTTTTTTATTATTCTGACAGTTTTTTTATGTGGAACTTAGACTCTAAGCAGAACTTAGAAGTTTATGATGAGTATCCGCAAACGGGCCTAAGTCATTATGCAAAGCTGAGTGGCCGCCCTTGTAAGAATGGGAATCTATGTTATTCGAATGATGCAGACGATGAATGCTCAGTCTTGCTTCCATTCGGAGTTATTTTTGAATATGTGTGAGACCCAGGATGACGTTAATAGCCAGAGTGTGGAGGGAAGACATCCAGTCGTGCAGATTCTATAATTAGACGTTGCATTCGCCGTAGTGACTTCGTTAATCTTTGTCCACCAGACCAACGCGGCATAGGTTTATTGCCGGGTTATGACAAGCGTGTATAGCAATTATAAACTCCACGGCTTAGACACAATCATTACCACAGATTCGACGTAAGATCCATAAGGATCTGATGGTTTCCTATTAACGATTATAATTACATTCTTTGATTTTCTTTGGAAATTTATAGTTCCAACATACAGTGTGGGTCGTCGGGGAAAATCTGTTTTCTTCCGTTTTGTAAGAGCGACATTAGTCGTTTTTCTTAGGATTAACACAGAGGCCTTCTTTGTTGCAATATCTCTGAATTGCAGAAAGTTAAAAATGCATTCATTAAACAGTGCTTTCGAATTTGCCACTGAAAATGATTGCTACATAGTCGGCATATAGCCTATGTCATGAATTCCTTGGCTTTGCAAGGATTGAAGGAGATTGTCAAAAACAAGGGACCACAAGAGAGACGTGAGGACGCACCTTTGAGGACACTCTCGTGACACTAACGCCAAGATTTCCACATCATCGATGCGGGTTATTCTTTCATTGAGCATTGATCCACCTCACAGCATTGATCATTGAGCACATGATCCACCTTCCTATGATTGAGGATAGAAGAAGCCTCCTTCAAGCTAAGCCATAAGACAGATTTCCTTTGAAGGGTTGAGACTTTTTAGAGACTTTTTAGAGATGCTTTTTAGAATGAAGGAAATGAGGCTAATAGGGCCAAAACTAATTAGTATACACGTATCGTGAACCCATGATATTAGACAAAACGGGTGCGTTTCTTTATTCATTCCAACTATTCCGGAATATTCCGGAACTACGACGATCGGAATATTCCAACCTCGTATTTTACATTTCCCATTCCTTCTACGGAGTGGGGTGCCGTGGCGTAGTGGTTAGTGTGTGTGCTTACTACGCCGGAGGTCTGGGTTCGAATCCTGCCATCGTCACCTGAAAAAAAAAGACTTGTTCTTTTTCACGGTCCCCACCTCCGCGAGGGTTTGACAAGCCCTCCGAGAGTATGAATTGTCTTGAAAAACTTCTCAAAGTGCCGTTCGGATTCGGCAAAAAAATGTAGGTCCCCTTGTATGTAAAGAAATTAACACACCAGCATACATTGTTGAGAAGTTGGCCCTGGTTCACCTCGAGCTGTTGCGCCACTCTTTTTATTTATTTTATTCCTTCTACGGAATGAATAAAGAAACGCACCCATCATCAATTAGCGGTCATCGAAGCTCGATGTCATTGTGACCTCCGAAAAAATATTTCACGACCAGTAATTGGTGTGGAATAGAGAACACCTATTGCAGAATCCAATCTTTATTTCTAGCCGATCATGGCATGAGGGAATTACAACGTATCCCCTCAGACCAGCAGCGTTTAAAGGCATCGCAAGGCCTGGTATTCGTGACTGAGTGAGTGAAACTAAATCCAAATAAAAATTCTAACTCAAACTCCACTCCTACCAGAACCGGCTGCATAAACATCGCAATGCCTGGGACACGAATGATACCAACCCTACTGAATGGGAAGTCAACAGAGTTCAGGGGAGGTCAATACAGCCAACCGTCACCATAAAAATTCCTGAGATATGGAAGGCAAACTTCATCACACCTCTGGGGAAAATGTTTGGTACGACATCAGCCATGGGACTCGAAACTCGAAGAAATGTGATGGAAAATTGACTCACTGGTTTTTACTCCTTTTTTACATCGTTTGTTTTAGGTCTATGATTTAACACCACCAAAAAGGGGAATCAGCCGACTGACACGTTATCTCAATTTCAAAATTGAATAAACCGCTAAAGGTGAATTCCATTACTGCAATTAAAATTGCAGGTGATGTCGAAGCTTAAAGTTACAGATGGCTTCCTGCAACAGGCCTTTTTCACTGCTGCAAGGCTATGTTATTCTTTTACATGTAAAGCCAACTACATGTTGAAGCCATAACCTTGTTGGTTTGAACCTGAAAAGTATTGCCAGGTCAGCAGATGTGTACACATGCACTTCCTGGAATGTTACTTACTTCCGGTGGCTTGCACAGAAGGATCCGGCATGCGATATTACGTTGAGCGAAAATATGTTCGTAACGCAAACGAAAGCGACTGGTGATGCAAATGCATATTGGCCTCCAGGGACCTAACAGCAGCTTGGCTTTCAGAAAAAAAATGCATACATCAGTTGCAGAAATATTTTAATTTACAGGACGAGATGGATTTGTACACGTACGCAACGAAACCATTGCCCTTGAGCAAAAAGGTTTCTACCCTCGTAATTGCTCAAAATGATGGGCAAAATTTGCCACTGAGGTTTAAAATCTCACACAGCTGGAGCTCGTACATTGAACCTGCGTGTGGTAAAGAGATTAATGCCAATATTTGCCCCGTCAATCAAACCACTCAAAGCCAATATCGATGCACAACTGAAATCAGAAATGTGTGAAAAAAATTAAAACAACATTAACAGGAACAGGACCAGGACCAGCTTGTGCGAGACGGCACAGGAAGGTCATAATATGGTGTAGGTGTTGGAGTGCAAAATTTTGTACATGGGCTGTTCTTTACTCGGTATGCTCTCGGCTATTGACGTTTTTATAATTACGCCGTATATAGGTTAGGTGTAAAACCTGAGAGTTTTGGAGAAACAAAGCCCTGGCACGCCGATCGATTGAACCTCGTGCTTAGACTGAAAGAAGGACGAGAAAATATTTCCCAGAAGTACATCAGCCGAAGAACAGTATGGGATGAACTAAACACTACACGTGTCAGTTCTAGGTAAAATGTCAAGCTTCGAACAGGAGCCCTGAAAAAAAATCTGTTTTTAACACTGCCAATTTCACCAGTAAAAAGCTTTTTTTTTAATTAGTCTGGGAATTCTCAATTGGTTCCCCATTTCGGCGCGGATTTCTTCCTTTAAGTAATCCCAACTTCTTCCAATACCGCCGACTACAAAAGCCATGTTTTTATTGAACTCTTGAACCATGGAGACAGGTTTCAGTGGAGGGTTTTTTCAGACAATGGAGGTTTCAGTTCTCGGCAAGCCTCATTAGGTTTTCCAACTAAAATCATTGTTGGCTTGGTTCTTCAAGCGAAAGTCCGTTATCCCTGCCGTCATGAATTCATATGCGTGAAAAAAAGCGTACAACAGGGAAGGCTTTAGCCAGATGTTGGCTTGACCGTCCCACTTGAATCCTCGTTGAAAAAACAAGACGGTGGTGACTCATCCGGGGATGTAGTTAAAAGTGCTGTGTGATACAAGACATTCTTCCATTACTGACCTACACTACATATCGACCACTCGAAATCGAAGAACTGATTCGTAAGATTCGTAAGAATCAGTCCTTAAGAGATGACACTGAACTCAAAATTAATTCTTAATAAACGAGCTCTTTTAAAACCGTGAACGTAGTCGTTTTCAACCAGATCAGAATCCGGTCAGGGAATGTGGCCATTTGCCAAGCTTTTCTAGAATATTCCTTGGCCCCGCACAGATAAAACTGGCACCGCAATAATAATCACGAACGAGGGATAGGGAAGCTAATTTTTCTTTTAATAACTTTTAACTGGTAGTGTCCAGAGGAGAGGCTGAATATCCTATTAAAGTATCGCGTATGTCAGTTGTGGTCAGCTGACTGGAACTCTAGTTCGATGGTGGATTTCACTGACTCTTGCATATGTTCTCCTACGTTTAAGTGAAAACATGATGCATCCCCTGAAATTCGTCAAATTTTGTCGCCACATCACATTATCCCCCTCTTGATTTTGATCGCGCCGATTACAGCACTCTTCATAAGCAAAATTTATTCTAGTTCTTGGTGTTCGTTCGATTGGAATCGCATAACGCAGTCTCAGAGTTTTGATAGCGATGCGCCATACTTAGCGGACTCGCACGACTCTTCTTCGGTAAATTTGTCTCTCAAATAAGGTAGCCCAGCATTTTTATTCCCGACCCAGGGTACATTAATTTTAATGCATAGTTTGTAACACAGTGAAATAAAGAATCACCGTAGATCTCTAAGACCTTTTAGAGATATGATCGAGGTCGACAAGTGAATTTATTAAGCTATGTCCGTCCGTCCGTCCATCCGTTTAAAATTGACCTAAGTCGCTTAAACTTGGAGTATATTTTGGTTCTTATTTTGTACAGATAAAGTGTGAAAATTACTTAAGTCCACCTACGGCCACGCCCACTACCGGCTTCAATGTAAGGCAACCTCTGTTTCAAATTTTCTTTCAAAATGCCTTTTAGTCAAATTAGACAAGGCGTAGGAACTAAAATTTCGGTATAGAGCAATAATGGCCCAAAACCACGAAGAAGGCAAAAATTGAAACGCCCACAATATCGACCATACCCACTTTTAACATGTTAGATCTTTAAAAACCCGATTTCTCGGAAAGTTTACTCCAAATTGAAAAAAAAATTATATGACAAAGGTAAAAGATATTATTTGCTATTTGCTAGGTTTGCTCGATACCAGTCTTGGCTTGCTCCAAGGGCTCATTTCGGAAGAAAGGTCGATTGCTTCGGCTACAAAAGCAAATGCCAAAATTTCAACCAGCGTCTTTTTGCCTGCCGCTCAAACAGCTATTTGTAGTTTTTCATCCGCAATGGCTCATTTCAAATTTCTTTACTGGTTTTGGGATAGACCATACTTGACATTAGCTCGATTTCGGCTTGCAACTGCGAAAGTGTTTAGCCACTTATTTAGACTCGTAAGTGCATTTTAAGTCTTGCGGCATTTTATAGGTATCCGACCTCAGCCTTGACTACAGCATAATTCTTCAGTGGTCATTAGCTTTTTCTCTAAGCACAATCATCAGCAATCTTCACTGCTACTTCACTACAACTTCACTGTAGCAGTTATTCCTCAGCGCAGCAGTATCAAATTGCATCTTCTAAAATGTCCATGATGTTCGACCGAAGACAGAGCCTAGTCTTTTCGTCCCATAGGCTATCGATGGAGTATCTCCGCATCAGACTTCAGGTTCTCTACATCTTTAGCAAAATTTTCTTACTTGTTGGTTGGACACTTAGTTTGTTTTCGAAAGCATCCCTTCCTTCACTTACATACTTTTTTTTGGGTGGCGCTACAGAAGCCCGTTACTCCTACTGGCTGATGCCCAGACTCGGACTGGACCTCAGCCAACAAGCTACGCCAGCCGTCGCCGATTTTGCACACGAAGCTGGATAAGGTCTTGTGTAGGGTTTGTGAAAACCTGTGTCTCGGATTTCCTGTAAATGTCTCTCTTTTCTCTTGTTGTTGAAACTTGTCCGCTTACCTCTCGATCGATGATGTGTTGATCGTATAGTTGTGCGATCTGGATTACCTCATCTTACTTACTTACTTAAGGTGGCGCTACAGTCCGGGCTGGACCTGGGCCTCAGCCAACAAGCTTCGCCAGCCAGCTCTGTCTCTAGCAAGCCGCCTCCAGTTTCGCACGCGAAGTTGGCTGAGGTCCCCTTCCACTTGCGTGCGCCACCTGAGTCTCGGTGCTCCTCTACTGCGCCGTCCCTGCGGTGTGGATTCGAAGATTTTCCGGGCCAGGGCGTTGGTGTCCATCCGCTCTAGATGACCCAGCCATCGTAGACGTTGTGTTTTGACTCTTTTGGCTAGGTCGGTATCGCTGTATAGCCCGTACAGTTCGATGTTATATCTCCTCCTCCACTCTCCGTCTATGCAGACGGGACCGTAAATCGTCCGAAGAATTTTCCTCTCGAAGCAGCCTAAAGTGTTTTCATCCGCCTTTGACAGGGTCCATGCTTCTATACCGTAAAGCAGGACTGGGATGATGAGGGTCTTATAAATGGACACTTTAGTTGCTCGAGAGAGGGCTTTGCTACTCAATTGCCTCCTTAGACCAAAGAAACAGCGATTGGCAAGAGTTATCCTTCGTTTGATTTCAGCGCTGGTGTCATTGTCTGAATAAATAGCGGAACCCAGGTAGACAAAGTCCCTAACTGCCTCAAAATTATAGCTGTCGATGGTGATGTTTTGTCCAAGACGTCTGTGTTGGGTGTCTTTTCTTGATGACAGCATATACTTGGTTTTGCCCTCATTGACTGCCAAATCCATATTCGCCGCTTCCGTCCCAATACTCACGAAGGCTTCACTGACATCACGCTTTGTTCTACCGATTTTGTCAATGTCGTCTGCGTATGCAAGTAGTTGAACGGACTTTTGAAAGATTGTACCTCTGGTGTTGGCGCGAGAGTTCTGCACAATTTTCTCAAGTACGATGTTAAAGAAGTCGCATGACAGCGCGTCGCCTTGTCTAAATCCTTTTTTGGCATCAAAGGGGTCGGTGAGGTCTTTGCCGACCTTGACGGAACAGCGTGAGTTTTCCATCGTCATCCTGCACAGACTGACGAGTTTGGCAGGGATGCCAAAACTAGACATTGCGCTATATAGCTCGTCTCTGTAGATGCTGTCATACGCGGCCTTGAAATCGATGAAGAGGTGGTGTGTATCGATTTGAAATTCCTGGGTTTTCTCCAAGATCTACCGCAGTGTGAATATTTGATCGATGGTGGACTTTCCTGGCCTAAAGCCACACTGATATGTGCCTATCAGATTGTTGACAAACGGCTTCAGGCGTTCACACAGTACAGCAGAAAAGATCTTGTATGCGATGTTAAGAAGACTTATGCCTCTGTAGTTGGCACAACTCAGAGGGTCTCCTTTCTTCAGGATCGGGCAAACAATGCTGAGGTTCCATTCGTCGGGCATGCTTTCTTCCGACCATATCTTGCAGATGAGCTGGTGCATGCTCCTAACCAGCTCATCGCCAGCGGATTTAAAAAGTTCGATAGCCAGGCCGTCTGCTCCGGCTGCTTTGTTGCATTTGAGCTTAGACACAACTACTTTCACCTCCTCCAGGTCGGGTGGGCGGTATCATTCGTATGCTTCGTCGGTAACGTCTTCGCCCGGGTTGAATGGTTCGTTCTGCCTGACAGCGGTATTTGGTTCGTCCTCGCCATTATACAGTCTGCAGAAGTGGTCTTTCCAAATCCTCAGCACCGACTGCGATTCTACAACGATGTTCCCTTGATGGTCCTTACAAGCTTCAGTTCGAAGTTTATACCCTTGGCAGGACCTTTTAATCCTTTGGTAAAACTTTCTAACCTCATTCCTGTTGTAACATCTCTCTATCTCTTCAACCGCGCGCTTCTCGTACTCCATCTTTTTCCTTCGGAGAAGCCGGTGTTCCTCTCTCCTCTTCTGCTCGTAGAGCTCGCGAGCAGCTCTATTCCTTCTGTGCAGCGCCGCTTTGTATGCTTCCTGTTTAGGTGCATGTGCTTGCCGGCATTCATCGTCAAACCAGGGGTTTCGTTGTAGTGGCCATGTGAAACCCAGCACTTCAGAGGCGGCGTCTCTGATGGCATTTTGGCAATGTTGCCACTGGCTATCAATACTTGATGCTGGCTACATAGGACTTCGTAGAAGGTTTCGAGAGACTCGTTTGGAGAAGGACCTGGCGATCTCTTGCGATTGTAGTCGGCCGACGTCAAACTTCCTCACAGTATTTCCATTACTTGGCGTTGGTCGGGATATCCGCAGCCGTACCTTGACTACAACAAGGTAGTGATCCGAGTCAATGTTGGCCCCTCGGAAAGTTCGGACATCCATGATACTGGAGGAGTGCCTTGCGTCGATCGCAATGTGGTCAATCTGGTTGACGGTTGATTCCATCTGGGGAATTCCTCCGCTGCCGTCCGGATGCAAGGAGAAATGCCTTCGTGGGAACACTCCTCCCCCGCCCCCTCTCTCGTCTGCTACCCCCAACAACCTTCCAAAGGGGTTGGAACCCAATCTCCAGTTGAGGTACTAGGCACCCGGTGTTCACCACGGGGAGGTGAGAGTAGGAGTTTATATACAGAGGTGGGTTTAGAAAACCTGTGGATGCTTGTATCCTCTTGAGTGCACATGTCTATCCTTTGACCACCCGGATTACCTCATCTAGCGTTGGGTTTTCTTTTTGAAGGGCGGCTGACCGGACCTTATCATGTGGTATGACTCCCCACCACGTATGACTCCCATTCTTTGGAGGTTCCGCGCAACTCTGCTACCCAGTCAGAATACGTTTGGTTAGGTTGCATAAACGTCCTATAGAACTTGAATCTGGATGCAAGCATATGAGGTTTCTTTTCAAAATGACTAGAAAGTTTCTCAATTAATTCACTGAACGATACTTGCGCTACATTATCTCCGTATAACTTTTGTAGTAGATTCAGTGACTCGCCACCAATCCAGCTAAGCAAACAAGCACGTTTAGTGCCGACTTCGAGGACGTTGTTTGCAATGAAATGCTGTTCCAGTTGGAGGAGATATGTGGCACACACTTCCTTAGATTTATCGAAGCCTTTAAAAGAAGAAAAGAAGGTCTGTTTCAGCGGTTTTTGTTCCAGCATGGTCTTGGTAAATTCCTGGTTAGAGAGTTGAAGTTTTTTGAGAATAAGTTTCAAAGATGCGGCGTCCATATTCGTGATGTTCGGTTCTCTCCTCGTCGCCATATGTTGTAATTATAAGAAATGATTAAATACTTAAACGATTCTTAATATTTATTCCAATTAGCTTATAAAATATAAAAAGCACAAAGGAGTAGGTGAGCTAGGCTTTAAGGTAAGAGCAGAAAATGAAAATGCGAATTAAAGGGAATCAGCAGGACCACCAACTAATTGTTAAGTAATGTAATAGACTGGAACCTTTAAAAATGTTGTTACATTAACAACGAAACACTTTTTTTATCAAACAAACGTATTTAAATTTAAATTACACTATATTCAACTTTGTTACTTAGAATTTAACACTCTATTTCAATTGAATCACTTTTTACTTTACTTTCGATTTTCACAAGTCAATGTTTAAAATATCACTGTCCCATACGAGCCTGTCACCCGTGTATTTATACAAATTATGCACCTTCTAGTACGTTCCATACTCCCCCTTTGGTAATTTTCCATTGGTACTCTTCCCCTGAATTCCATGGAGGCGAAATTTTAGATATCGAAATTCGAGCTTCGAATAACAGTTCGCTGCCAGCTGACTGGAATGACAGTTGGGTAAGTGAATCGATGGGTGCATTCAGCGATTCCTTTATGTCGTTTCATTTCATTACAATATGTACATAGATTCCCAATATTATTTTTTAAGGGAATAGCTAGAAAACATGATTTGAGCTCGAAAACATAATAAAATGATTAAGGTCCAAAAAACATGAAACTCATGTCAAAACATGATTTCTGACAGCCCTGGCTGCAATAACGTCAAACTGAATATTTTGACTGACGAAAACTTTTCCCGCCTTAGTTTTATTGGCCAGATTTATTTATTTTTCACCCAAGTGACAAGTAATTCAAGGCCCGATGATAAACTTGGTAAATTTTTGAAAGTTGACGTTGTTGCAGGTCTCTACATATTCCTCTTTTCTCCATGGGGGGGTTGTTGCCCTCAATCGCCAATAGTTGTTTTCACACGCGCCCTGAAAATCGACGATAAAGTGGTGAGTATCAATTTGAAACTCTTGGGCTTTCTCCAATATCTGCCGCAGTGTGAATTGATGGTGGATCGTCTAAGCCACACTGATATGGTGCCAATATGTTGGCAAACGGATTTAGAGGTTCACACAGTACAACAGAAAAGATCTTATATCCGAGGTTAAGGAAACTCATGCTTCTGTAGTTGGCGCAATTCAGAGGGTCTCCTATATTAAGGAGCAAACATTGCTGAGGTTCCATTTATCGGCCATGCTTTCCTCCGACCATAAGTTGCAGGTGGGTTGGTGTATACTCCTGACCAGATCATCGGCAGCTGATTTGCCAAGTTCGACACCTAGACCGTCAGCTCCAGCTGCTTTGCTGCACTAAAACTTAGACGCAGATGATTTCACTCCATCAAGGTTGAGTGGGCAGTATCTTTTGTATTCTTCGGGCTGATTGGTTTCTTCTGTCTAACAACAGTATTCGGTTCGTCTTCGCCATAATATGGTCTGCAGATATGGTATTTTCAAATCCGCATCGCCGACTGCAATTCCCCTGAGGTGTTTCCTTGATGGTCCCTACAGGTTTCGGCTCGACATTTAAACCCGTGGTGGGTCCTTTTAACCCTTTGGTAGAGCTTCCGAATCTCATTTTTCTATATGGCATCTCTTCAGAATCATCTGTGGGGTGCCGTGGCGTAGTGGTTAGTGTGTGTGCTTACTACGCCGGAGGTCTGGGTTCGAATCCTGCCATCGTCACCTGAAAAAAAAAGACTTGTTCTTTTCACGGTCCCCACCTCCGCGAGGGTTTGACAAGCCCTCCGAGAGTATTAATTGTCTTGAAAAACTTCTCAAAGTGCCGTTCGGATTCGGCAAAAAATTGTAGGTCCCCTTGTATGTAAAGAAATTAACACACCAACTTTCATTGTTGAGAAGTTGGCCCTGGTTCACCTCGAGCTGTTGCGCCACTCTATCTCTTCAGAAAGCGTTTTTATTTTTAGAAGATGGTTTTCTGCTCTCCTTCGTATTAAGCTTCATGTGCTTGTCGGCAATCATCTTAAAGCCAGGGATTTCGCGATGTGGTGGCTTAAGGAAACCCATAAAATCACAGGAGGCATCTCTGATATCAACACTTGATGCTGATTAATAAGACTTTCTAAAAGATTCTCACAGATTGGACCCGGAAGCACCTGGCGATCACTTCATTTCGACGTCAAACTTTCTAGCAGTATGTATTTCCATTTCTTGCCGTTTTGCCTGGATATCCACAGCTGTCCCTGGCTACAACGGAGTGGTGATCCGATTCAATGTTGGCCCCTCGCAAGGTCCAAACTCTATAATACGGAAGGAAAGACTTGCGTCGATCGAAATGAAGTCAATCTGGTCGACGAATGATTGATCTCTTTCTATCTTTGTAGATGTTGAAATACACGAGAACTTTTTACTAACTACCACAACTTATTGCCCTGTAATCGATCTGCTTAAATCCGTTATTGGTTTTTTTTTCGTGTAGGAGGTGCCTTCCGATCGTGCGACCAAAGATGCGTTCTCTCGTGAGCCTTACCTCGAACAATCGCAGCCACAGTTTTCAAAACCGAATTCACCTTTGCGCTTTTTTATAGACGGTTGTAAGCCCCATAAGATCATTCAACATGGCGCACGGCTAGATGGAGGTAGAGCGAATAACCGACTGTAATTTGATTTTCGTTAAGGCGTCGCGGATGCTAAGTGGGAGTGTAAGGACACACTGCATCCTCTAACCCACATCACAGGATAATATAAATGCATTGCGCCGTTCATTATTGTTGTATTTTTACGGGGAAAACGTTGCATTAAACCTTGAGTGCATTTAAAGTGCGTCACAGTGCGTCGCATTTAATAAACTTCTGCCAGAACTAGAGCATATTAAGGGTTACATTGTTTACAAGAGCCCACCATTGTGTAAAATATTCATAAAGAAGGAGTTGTCTGGGTTCTTTTGCTGGCTAGACTAAGTTTTGTAAAGCAGTCTTAATGTATTTGAAAAGGTCCTTTTCAACAAAAATAAAGCTCTGAATAACTATGGTTAAGTTTTGCTAATTTACTTTCAAAATCAAAACAGTATTAAGGTCAATTATATGTTCAGGACATTATGGTTCTTAACTGCTCCCACATTCAACCCCATTTAGATGGTTTTCTAGGTTTTCTTTCATGTATATTTGTGGGGACCTTTATTTTATACCCTTGTGTTGGGATTATAAGTCACAACATTATTCTTGGAATAAGAGGAAACCAGAGATCATTTCCCCATTTTCAACATTTAGGTTTGAAAGAAAAAAACCTTTATAAGTGCCCACACCCCTGTAACAACAAGTTCTTGCAACAACGTATCCTTAACGAACCTAATTCGGAAAAAAATAATACACAAAGGCAAAACAGAAAGGGTTCAACAAAGCAGCCCCAAGTGAAAGCGACATCTCTCACCCCCTTCAAAGCACCAAACTGCAATACATTCTCCACAATACATCGAGTTCTTGAAAACACTTTTGTTTGGAACTGGGTCGAGTGGTTTTATCATCTGAAAATGCATGATTCCCAGCACAAAAAGACATGACTTTTGATAATAGTAAAAGCCTCTCTGATATAAGATCTCAGCTAGGGTAAATCCAACAATGCGGGTCGCTCGTGTATTTTTTTTTTTTCATGTATTGTGTGGATATCACCAGGATTCAGGAAAATTCTGAAGAAAAATATATCTCCACAATCAGGGAAAAGAAAAATACGAATACGAGAAGTCCTTTGTAGTAAAGGGCCTTTGCGATATTCTTCTCGCAGCCACCTCGGATGGAATCACAGCTGGTGTAGAGAAGAAAATCGTCACTTAATTGACGAGCAAGCTATTGACAGAAATACAAAGTTTTCCCAACAATCACAGATATCGTTGAGTGTTATTTCGCTAAACGTACTGCGTACAGCACAAGGATCAGGGGGTGAGACTCCGATGACGTTATCAGCACACCATTTGCAAATGTTTGCCAATCTATTACCGACGAAGGCGGAAGAGAAACCAGATTTTTGTTTAGCGTTAACGAACTTCCGAAAACTTTTAGGGTTGTTTTTAATGAAATTTTCATGTTTATATTCCTTTATGGCTTGTTTAAATGCGAGAAAAGCAATTTAATTAAACTATAGAAATGGGGTTATTGTAAGCTTTTCGTCTTTCGTGGACGTCTTTCTACGCAACGTTGCCTTTGCACGCGCCTTATAGGTCTAGGTCTCCTCATTGTGCTATGATTTGTGGCAGTTTCTTTTAAGGGTCGATAATCCTTGCTCATCAATGAAGATGTTTTTTTTTTTTTCAACAAAGGTTAGGAAACCCTAAACAAACACTTAATGGGATCTGGAGGTGTGGAAACTTAAATTGACGTCTAATACTCAAATGCCTTGACTAATTGACTCCTTGAGAGTCCTGAAAATATATCTCTTCTTTGTGTATTGTGTTTCTACAAAAAGAGCGATAAAATTTAGATTGTTGCAAATGGGAAATGAAAGGAGAAAAAAGAGTCCAACACAGCTGCAGCAATCCGATAATCCAGTCACGTAAATACTTTGTCGAGTTGAGCCAAATGCAGCGTCCACCGTCTGGAGATATAAATCCAGGGAATACTGTTGCACTGAATGTAAAAAAGAGTGTCGGGGTTTATTTTCTTTTGAATGAAATGTTATTTCTAGTTTTGTAATTGTTTGAGTTTCTAATTTCGTATACAAGTGGAGAAGAAGTGAGCACGTGCCTTGGACTTAGGCTATGGTTGTCAAAAAAGTTGCTCGCTACACCAAGTGCAAAAGACACGTTAAGCCTGCTTTTGACAAAAAGTTAGAGTATAAAGGACTTGAAACTCGAGATATTTGTTGAAACAATCACGTCTGAAACACCACCAAAAGCAATATGTAAAGAAAATACGTTTTACAAGCTTTTCTCTTACGAAAAGTTTGTGGAACGGAACGTTCTGACTGTGATATCAACACAGAAAGACTACCTATGAGTGAGAGAGCTTATTGTATTAACTAAGTAAAAAAATAAAAAAAAAATATCGAAGAAAAAATTAGAATAGCTTGAGCTTCTACCCCATCCAGATATTTCACAAAAGATACTATTTTTTTCTTATAATATGCTCGTGCTCGAGGCGATATGAATACCCTTAAAGTCCGTTGCACATCGTGAGCGGGTAGAATTTGGGGATAGAAAAGATATAAGAAGAAAGTAATTCACGATCCAACACAAAAGCTGATGAGCCAAACATGAAACCTCTGCACAGAAACACCAAAGTTTACCCCCGCAAGTGTTATGCCTTTACGGAGAAAAGCAATAGTATAACCAGCAGAATATATCATAAAAACATCTGGCATGCATCTAATTGTTGTCCATTCTATTTGCATATTGAAAGAGAAAAAGTTGTTTTGTATTCGACCCTAACCTGGGTAACAGATGTCGACCAGGAAGCTGCTCAATTTGAGACAAACGCTTCTGGATTTTCGTATGTTGCTGGTTTTGGTCCACCCCGGATATTTTCCATACCTGTACCCTACCCACCATATCTGGTGAGCAGTCCCCTATCCGCAACCTGGGGAGGTGCCCAATTGGGGACCAGCAACCCCAGGAGGGGTTACTACAATTTTTACTTTGCTCCTTTTTAAAGACCTCGCAAATATTTCTATCTGAGCCTTACACTAGTAATCCTTAGTTTAGCTAGTACAAATGTAAAATTTGGAAAATATGTAATGAGAAAAAAGGAAATATAAAAGAAACAACTTCAGGAAGTTCTGTGAAGTCCTAGCAAAGTCAGGTGGAGTGTCAAGGTCCCTCAAAAAAAGTGGATTGAAGACTAGACGTCGAATGAGGAGCAGAAGGCACTGCTGTTAGAGGCTAACTTCCTATATTTGTTCCATCCTGGTATTGATAGCTTGTAATAAGGGCGGTTGAACCACGCCCCTTTTCATAACCACAAATCGTCAAAAAATAACATAAATAGCAGTTATTTAGAATGTGGGTTAGGGTGGGGTATTCAACGGTACGTTTGGCGGACTGTAAATTCTGCGTTCACGCACTGTAGCACTTACTCACTGGCATTAAACGTGTTACAACGTTGCTTCAACCATCCATCGTTATGTTTTCTTACGTAAAAAATTTTGAGAAAGTAAAAACAAAATCAATGCGATCAATTTTCGCGTGTGTTTTGACATTTCTGTGAAACTGGAACTGTTTGTTACCGCGGCATTATCTATGCTTTTAAATTCTTTCGAATGGTTTATTTTCAACGCAGCTTTAATGCGACAAATCGAACCACAACGCAACTTTGAAATACGACCTTAATAGTACTGTATTTTCGAATATTTCTGACGAATTTAATTTAATTTTCAGACTTGGAAATTGTTATCTTTCCTAGTAATAGTGCGTTGCTCAGTATTTATATTTATTTATTTATTTATTTATATGCCATCTTTTACAATAAGCTTTTAGCCAATAAGAGAAAAAGTTATAAGATCGTACAGGTCTTTAGCCCCAGTTTATTGACCAGTGTGTTTCGCAAATGGGTGGGCAAATATTATCCACCCAGACACATATTTTTCGACTAACGTCGACGATAAACTTATAAGCGTTGCTGTAAAAATGCAACGCGAATTATAAGTATACCAAACACGGATGTTCAGTTCGAACCCGAACATATTAATCCGTGAGTAATCCGTATTTAAATTACATAATTCATTTTATAAGCAAATATAAACATTAATATTTTACAACTTACAATTAACATTAAGAAAAAAGAAATACAGAAAGTTATTTATAACTAAACCAGTGAGTAAGTGCAACAGTGCGTATATAATAGCTTTGGTCCGTCTGTAACGGACCGCGGTATGCCCTGTTCCTATTCCTATTCTCCTTTTCATTCCTATTCTCCTTTTCATTCCTATTCTCCTTTCCATTCGTTTATTTTCTGGTTTTCCATCCCCGTCCACTTACCATTTATGCATCATTTTAAATAGAAAAAAATTCTTCCTTTTAAGTTTTTTTTTTAAACTTTTAAAAAAGGGGCATGGCATGTCCAACCCCTGTAACCGAAAATCAATATTAGCATAGAAATATCCAAGTTTGCGGCTAAAATGTACGCAAAACTGTAATTTTTTGGTTCGAATTCAATAATTTTGTGAAATCGACCTCTACAGGTGGGCGTGGCCGAAAACTTTGTATGAACGAGATCTGAAATAGTATTCGGTGTTCTTTATGTGGTGAATTTTATTTCTTGTTCTAAACTTAGTAAAGCTAAAAAGCAGTCAAACTCCATGTTTTTCTGGAAATTTATAGGTTTTTATGGAATTGTGCCTCTAAATATGGGTGTGGCCCAAAACTTTGTATGAACTAAATGTAGAACTTAATATTTCCTACATAACATATTAAGTACAAATTTGGAATAAAAATATTGAAGAAATTGCATTTGAACAGTTACACTTAAATTCGATGTCAAAAATGTAATTTTTTGGGTTAAATTCAAAACACAATTTCGTAATATCAACCCCTAAACATGGGCGTGGCCAAAAACTTTGAAGGAACGAAATCGAGTATAGAACCCGGTGAAGCTAAGTGCTAAATTTTATTTCTTATCCACACTTAAGTTAGGCTAAAAAGTAGTCATAATCCATGTTTTCTGGAAACTTAGAGGTTTTTCGAAAAATTCTACCTCCTAATATGGGCGTGGCCCAAAACTTTGTATGAAAGAGATTTAAAAAAAGTGTTTTCTACATAATAAAGTAAGTAAAATTATTTCGATTTGGAACGAAAATATTGAATAAATTGCAGGTAAAAGATTATACTCTCAATCGATGTCACGCCTACAAGGGGCGGTATGCGGACTTTCTTTTTATTTTTTATGACTTGTAATCATTAGAGAATGCTTAATAATAAATTTCAGCTTTTTAAGGACGTCTTAAAGTCTTGTAGGCACCGGAGGTTGTTGCACATTTAGAACGAATGTGGGCGTGTCTATGGGCGCATTTAAAAAATTTTAACACTTGCTTCGGATGACAGAGAGCCAACGTTACATTTGAGCTTCCTAGCTCAAAATTTAGGCCAAAAAATTGGTGACATACGGACGGACGGACATGGCTCATTCGACTTAGAATTCGGTCTCGATCATATGACCTAAAGGTCTTGGGGGTCTATCGTCGTTATTTCTCTATGTTACATTTTCGCCTGTATCAAACTTAATATACTCCATTCCTGTGGAATAGGGTTTAAAAAAAACAATCAAAACTATGAACTATGGATCATATATGGACCTTGCAGTCTTCGAATGTTAATGGGAAGTGAGTTATACTGCTTGATGGCATAAACAAGAAACTGACTTTCAGTATTACGACATGTACTCCTCGGTAAAATAAGAAGATTTGAGCGAGATGAAGCAGAAAATCTGAGTGTTTCATAGAGGTATGATGGAACATTTTAAGGGAACAAAACTTTAAATAGGACATCAAGCTATATACTGGCATAATTTTATTGTAACCCGAAACATGATCGAAGCGTTTTAGGTTATACACGTATCTCACGACATTATAAAAAAGCTACATTTAAAAGTCTTCATTTTGTATCTGCACTGATTACACAACTTATTTCGCAACCGTATGATATAATTGGCATTTTTAAGGCTTTGGTAAACTGCAATTTTATAGGTTGAGGAGTATATGTTTTGACAATGACAAACTGCGCAGGGAAGCATACATCTTGGCAATGACTGTTTGAACATGGTAGTCCCAACTAAGCATGGAATTGCGCCAAATTCCTAAGTTCTTAGCGCTTTCAACATTTTCGACACCTAAGTATTAACTTGGAAAATAACTTTTATCTAAGTGTCCCTTGTGAATCACAATGCATTTGGTTTTTTTTAGGTACAAAAAGGTTATTGCTGTTTGGCTATATTCTTATATTTTTAAGATCTCTTTTTTACCTCCAAGCCCCATCCTCGATCATTCCGAGCTTGCAGCTCAGGTAAATTCGAAAATCATCAGCATAAAGATGCTTTGATGAGTTTTGTACAACATTTGGCAGATCGTTTATAAACATAATAAACAGAAGAGGGCCTAGTATGGATCTTTGTGGTACACCCGACTTGAGATCAAGAAAGCGCGACACATCTTTTCCTGCAACAACTGCCTGGACCGGTGAGGTAGGCAAATATTAATTTGGCGGCAGCGTCAGAAAAATGAAAATATGTTTTTAATTTATGGATAAGAACTGCGTCATCGACTGTATCAAAGGCAAGATACAGCCGTGCTTCGCTTTGAATCTTGACTGATGGTCACACAAAAGTTTCTTCCTATTCAAAAAATGCAGTACTTGCCTGTGAAGTTGCTTTTCAAGCACCTTGGACAAAAACGGCAATATAAAAATGGGTCTATACTCTGCTTGCGAGTGACGGGTGGCAGGCTTTTTAAGAATAGGCATCACTTTTGCGGTTTTCCATACCAAGGGAAAAGAGTTTGGCAATATTATCGTATTAAAAAGATGAGTAATAACTGGTAGTTTATGCGGCAAAATCATTTTTACGAATTTCGGCTGTACCTCATCAAATCCCATTGCACTCGAACGAATATCAAGAACAGCTTTTACAACATCCAGTTCGTCAACTCTTTGAAAATTGAACTTTTCAGTTTCATTTACCTGAGATGAGGAAGTTGACCATAAGTCCTGGGCCGGAGGTTGGCTTTGGGTGCGAGCGAAGTCCGCATTAAGTGCATTTAGATCTACATCCGCAACGCATTCGAAGTTCTTTGCCTTCCAACCCCAAACTTGCGAATATTGTTCCAGAGCCTTTTAGCTGGCAAATTAGGATCAAGTCGTTGACAATAAACTTGGCTTTTAGCTTTGCGAATCATCACACGAACTTTAGTCCTAAGTGCACGGAAAATATTGTAGAAATCCTCAAGCTTGAACCTCTTCCATCGCTTATAGCTTCCCGAATATCGCGCGTGAACCATGAATCTCTTTGACAGCGAGTGACTTTTGACTTAAGCGGAACATGGGTATTCATCAGGTCAGACACAGCATCCTGGAAAAACTTCACCTCACTCACCCACAGAAGCCATAAAATACACCTCTTGCCAGTTGACACGATAAATATTTTTGAATGTCTAAAAATGAGCAGTGACAGTATTCCTTTGCCACCCAGGCGAAAACCAAGACTGGTGATCCGCATACGGTGGAAAAGGTTGCAGGATGCTGACTCTGATTTCAGAGAGCGTTTAGCACAGCATGTTTCGGAGAAGTTTGAACAAATTCCAACTGACCTTTTGAATGTAGAGGAGGAATGGCAGCTGTTTTTATCGGCAGTCATTGCCTCTGCAGGAAATGTTTGTGGAGTGAAGCGGCTTGGGGTAACGGCTGGTGGTGAGAAAAGAACTGCTTGGTTTAAAACGCCTGGAGTTCAAGAAGCCATCAGAGAGAAGAAGAGAGCCTACATTGCGTGGATCCAATGTAGAAACTCAACTTCTCGAGCCCGGTACAATGAGGCGCGAAGGACTTCCAATCTGGCAGTCAGAACAGCCAAGAAACAGTCGTGGAAAAAGTTCGGTGAGAAGTTGGAGCACGATTACAGATCTGCAAACAAGATATTTTGGCAGACCATTCGCCGGCTCAGAGGAAGGAAGTTAAATATCATCCAAGGGGTTAAATCCAAGGACGGTACACTTCTTTCAAGTGAGAGCGATGTCTTGCGCAGATGGAGAGAGCACTTTTCGGAGTTGCTCAACCCCCAACAGGGCACTGAAGATGGCATTCCCACTGCTGACGAGATAAGGGCGGAGAATAGTCCCACAGTAGACGAAGTCACTGAAGCGATTAAATCGCTAAAAGTTGGCAAGTCTGCTGGAGTTGATGAAATCCGGCCAGAAATGCTCAAGGCAATGGGTGAAGAGGGTGTTAAATGGCTAACACGTGTCATTAAGGTGGCCTGGGATAGCGGGAAGGCACCTAGCGATTGGCAAACGGGAGTTATAGCGCCCATTTTCAAAAAAGGGAACAGGAGAGATTGCGCCAACTATAGGGGCATATCTCTCTTGAGTCTTCCGGGAAAAGTATTCGCGAAGGTGTTGGAAACGCCTTTGTTACGGGAAGAACAGTGCGGCTTTCGGCCTGGCAGAGGCACAACCGACCAGCTTTTTACTCTGAAGGTTATTCTTGAGAAGGCCTGGGAATATGCCAAACCGGTCTATGCGTGTTTTGTAGATCTGGAAAAGGCGTATGACCGATTCCCTCGGGATACACTGTGGAGAGTTTTGCAGGACTATGCGCTGAGTGGGCCTCTTCTGAGAGCCATTCAGTCTTTGTATGGAAACTGCAGAAGCTGTGTACGGATAAATGGCGTCAAATCCCGTCCTTTTGATGTGCGCGTTGGACTTCGCCAGGGCTGTGTTCTATCGCCGCTCCCTTTCATAGCATATATGGACTGGATGGTGAGGCGCAGTCTTGGCGAGCAATGTTCCGAATTGGGTGGCATCAGGATGAGCCATCTGCTTTTCGCAGATGATTTGGCCATCCTTGCATCATCCAAAGAGGAACTTCAACGAGCACTGGATAGGTTTGCAGCCATCTGTGGTGATGCTGGGATGAAAGTAAACGTGAACAAATCGGAAGTGATGGTTGTTTCCCGAACTCCTGTGCAATGTACCCGGCACATAAATGGAGTTCCATTAAAACAGGTGAAGAAGTTTAAGTATCTCGGGGTCTTTTTCACGAAAGATGGGAGGAGTGATACTGAGTTGTCCTGTAGAATTGGCCAAGCTGGAGCAATAGTAAAGGAACTGCGCCGGCCGGTCATCAGGAAAGCTGAGCTTGGAGTGAAAGCGAAGATCTCAGTTTTTTATTCAGTGTTCGTTCCGACCCTCATCTATGGTCATGAAATTTGGGTAATGACCGAAAGAATTAGATCGCGGGTACAAGCTGCCGAAATGAGATTCCTGAAGTGCGTTGCTGGTGTTACTCTAAGGGACAGAGTGAGAAACGTCAGTATTCGTAGGAATCTTAATGTTGAGCAGCTACTTCTCCGAGTGGAGCGATCGATTCTTCGTTGGTTTGGACACGTTGTTCGCATGCCCCCTGACAGACTTCCTAGACAGGTCATGCTAGCCGAGATGCGAGCGCGTCGCCCCCCTGGTAGGCCAAGAAACAGGTGGTGGGATCAGGTAAAGAACCTCTCTGAGTCCCGCCTGGGGATTGCGCCGGAGTCTCTTGAGTTGGTGGCGGAGGATCGAGAAAGATGGAAGGACCATTTAGCCACCCTCGCTCCGCAACCCTTTTAAAGGATAGGCGGCATTCGAAAATGATGATGATGATGATAGAAATGAGCAGGGTACTGTACCAAAACATGTAACGTAGTTTCTTTCGATTGTTTACAGTGTCTACAGCTTTCAATGCTACTCTGATCCAGGTTTAAGATGTAGAAGTTGCATGCTGCATGTCCAGGGAGAGCTCGACATAATAGTGTAAGATCGAATCAGTTGAGTTCTAGATCTTTCTTGGGGTTGTACGTACATGTAACATTTTTGTAGTGCTTAAGTGCCTCCAAATTATTTGACCTTTGTATAGAAGTCCAGCTTTTTATGTGATGTTTTTTTTAAACTTTCCTTTTTCGAAAAAAAAAGATTATCTTCTTTCAAAATTCTGCTCTTTTTAAAATTCTGATTAGCAGTAAAACTCTGCTGATTCTGCTTGTTGTGCGTTTAAAGCAAGCGTTTTAAGTTTCGCAAAGATTTCACTGTTTCTCTTTGTAAAAGTGTCATTTTGAAGAGCAAAAATTTTTTGTGAAAAGTTGAGAAAAAGCTGAATTTCATTGTTTTAAAATGTTGTTGTCAGAATTTGGAAAAAAACTGAATTCTGAAAATATTCCATTTTTTTTGCCAGGAAAAAAATGCCGAAGTATTTTATTCGCTCTTTTTTCATTCCATAATGAGTTTTGGGATGTTGAATAAAACTTTGCTACTTCCCGCGAATGTGGGGTGCCGTGGCGTAGTGGTTAGTGTGTGTGCTTACTACGCCGGAGGCCTGGGTTCGAATCCTGCCATTGTCACCTGAAAAAAAAAAGACTTGTTCTTTTTCACGGTCCCCACCTCCGCGAGGGTTTGACAAGCCCTCCGAGAGTATCCATTGTCTTGAAAAACTTCTCAAGCTGTCGTTCGGATTCGGCAAAAAATTGTAGGTCCCTTTGTTTGTAAAAGAAATCAACACACCAGCATACATTGTTGAGAAGTTGGCCCTGGTTCACCTCGAGCTGTTGCGCCAGTCTATTTATTTTTTATTTTTACTTCCCGCGAATATCGCTTCACCTCGATCGCTAAAAATTAGTTGAGTCAATTTGAGTTTTGTGTCAAATCCACCATTTGGTTGGTATTATGGTAACTCAAATTCTATGATTGTTCCTTTTTAATTTGTGGCAGTCTTAAGTAAAAAGCATGGCAGCGCAATACTTTAAAGAGAGACAAGTTTATGTAAGATTATTAATATCAGAGTGAAAAGTAAATTTCCTATATTCCCTGTAAAGACTACTTTTCACGAGCAGAGTGCAGAACGTCTCCCTCAGTTTTTTCGTAGATTTAACCGAAAATTTCAAACATTCTGTTTAAGCGCCTAGGTGCAAGTAATGCGTATTTCCATCTAGTATGAACATTGTACTCGACCCAGTCCCTTTGGATTTGATTCCTTTTTGTAACCTGCATTGGGTTAAACAAGTAACTTACATATCCCACCATTATAAGCTTAAAGTTCTCCAAAGTAGTACTTGAAAAAAAAAAAAAATGGCTCAAATATCATAGCAAGCTTGTAAAATGTGAGACCCATATTCTTCTCATACAAGGATTCCAGAGTTTATATTTTTTTTAAGAGTTTTTTAAGGGCTTTTATAAAAAGCTTTATCATTGGATTGCTTAGGTAGAATTTGAACCAGCATAGGGTTAGCTATAAGCACTATAACAAGACGTTCACTTTCGATGCAATATCTGAGCCTTTCCTCAACTGTAATAAATAATACGTATGTGGGGACATTAGACAACTCTGTCAATACCAAAAATCCATGGTGATGCGTTGCCATAGTACTTTTTTGCCATTGCACACCCCGACGGGATATTTGAAAGTAGCAATTTCTTGGAAACGCGAGCAATATAGGAAGAAAAATCGATTGATATACCAAAACCACATCAGAGTTTCATCAAAATAATGTCAATAGTGAAGGACGAAGGCTCCAAAACTTTGAGGATCATGCAAGTAATTATTATGTCTGTTGCGGTAAACGAAATTGTGTCGAATGGGCTGATTATATACGTCTAAACTTTTTTGATTAACGCAATTTCTTCTTAGTTGAATCAATTAACATTTAATCTACTAAACTCTACGTTAGACGCACAAACAACTCTCACCAGGGCCATTCGATATTGCTTTTCAGAAATCATGTTATTAAAGTCGTTCATTTCGAATGTAATTGACATGCAACGTTCTTTGACGTCGCACGAAACCCTGTCAATGTGCAAATATATTTTGCATATCAAACGTTGACAATCCATCGTGAATTTCGTGTGAGTAAAAGTCAATAGCGCAATGACAGCGTGCACAGTCAGAAGGGAAGATTTAATGAGAAAGTTCCAAAATTAATCTCAAAATAAATCCTTAGCCCACCTTGCCGTATATGCCTCGTGACGGTCGTGTCTCGTGCAGGCATGAAGCTCCTGAATGCGTGTTACACAAATCGGAATGTATGACATGTACTTACCGTCACAATTTATGTAGATTCTTTGCCGTTTCAAGTAATCCAATAAAATATTCATACATAAGCGCGAGGGGGAAGAAATCTTGAAAACCCATAGTCGCGTATAGTCGCGGAGTCGTGAAGCACTTTCGATTGATAGATGTCCTCTATCGTTTTGTGCCTGGAATGTTAAAGAACTAACAGCCTTTCACAAATTTGAACGAAATTCCTGGACACTTTAAAGCCACCCACCACCATGAAACCACACTTGCACTACTACATCTTGCTCGTTACAATTGCCAAAAGGAATTCAGCACGGTCCAGCTGAACGTAACGTCCAAAAACTTTGCTAATTGGCATGACACGGTCGGCTAGGAAGCAAGTGGACGCATCATTGTGGCCCTCCTACCGTGAACCATTTCCAAGTTGTTCAGTGGCAAAACGTGTGTTTACAGCCACCGGAAAAACTTTGTTTTTCTTGCTAATGAAATTAAAAATTGTCCCAGTTTTGACTTCAAAATAATAATAAGTTACCATTGTATGCTGCGCATAAAGTCGGAATCGTATATGTGTGTCATTTTTTGAATATTATTTCGCTGCTTTGCCTAATACATATATGCAGTCAGAAGCGTGTCATTATTCTCGTTCGTTCGTTCTCTCTGTGCTGTCAAAATTCCCAAAGTTCATCGTAGGTTAACGGTATTTATTGCTGCAAACTTTTGCCATGTGCTTCACTTTGCAGCATCCAACTGTCAAAGTTGAAGCTAAATCTATGAAAGGTGAACGTATTATGTATAAAAATTAGCGTACGGCGAAAACAAAACTTTGTTTAATAAACTTTGAGTGAAAATTTTTTAATCAATTTGCAGGGGAAAACACACGACAGATACGGTTATTCACAATTCTAAAACTTTTCCTTAAATTTTGTTGCGAAATTTGATGTTTTAATTTATTAATTGAAGGGAAAAGTTCGTGTTTGACTATGGCGACACACAACCTGTCCTTTGGCACTTTGAAGTTTTATAATCGTCTTATAAACTTGTGCTTGATCTTAAATTAATCATTGTGCGAAGGGTGACACATTTCGAGTTGTCATGTTTATTTAAATATAACAACTCAATTAATTGAATGATTAATTAAAGATTTATCGTTAAATAAAACCTGACACATTGTTAGAAGTGTGGAACAAAGAAACGTCAAAACATTTTTAATGAGGACACATCGATTGTCAAAACTCTACTCTAGAAAGCCATCAACAACGCTTTAATTGGTTTCTTGGAACTGATTCTTTGAAAATTTATGTAAAGTTAGATTCCAACGAACCTGTCCATCCCAATTTAAGAAAAGCAATGAACAGTGTTATGGTCGAGGAGGTTCGAAAACAAACGTCCCAATAAAAATGAAAGCGTTTGAGATTCTTTAATTTCTAAGAATTATTGCAAGGAAAATCTGGTGTAACTTTCTAGGGTGCATTGTTAGCCTTATGATCCCAAGACCATCAAAATAAGAAATGGTTATGGAAAATTGCAGGTGTTGAGTAGATGTTTAACCAGTGAATAAGTGCTACAGTGTGTAGGCAGAAGTTACAGTCCGTAAAACGGACCGTTGAATGCCATACCCTATCCCATATTGTAAAATGCTGATGTTATTGTTATTTTTCGACCTTTTTTAGGTGAAAACTTCGAAAAGGGGCGTGGTCCAACCGCCCTTAATAACAAACTATCAATTATAACACAGATATTCCCAAGTTACGCTTAAATGTACATAAAAATGCAATTTTTTGGTTCAAATTCAATATTTTTGAAAATACGACCCCTAAAGGGGGCGTGGCTAAAAACTTTATATAAACGAAAAATGGAATAAGATCTTGTTTATCTATTCTACTAATTTTTTTTATTCGTCCCTGAATTGGGCTTTAAGGCCAGTCGAAATTACGTGTTTTCTGACAAATTTTAGGTTTTTATTCAATTCTGCCTCCAAATGTGGGCGTGGCCCAAAGTTAGACTTTGCAACAAAAAATAGCAACAAAATGTAGAACTATGTGTTTTCTTTATAATATATTAAGTAAAATTTTTTCTATTTGGAACGAATATATTGAATAAAATGCATTTGAAAAATTACCATTTTAATCAATGCCACGCCCACTAGGGGAGGCAAAGCGATAAAATTTTTATTTTGTGTATGTTAAAATAAACAGGAGATAATAAATGCCAAATTTCAGGCTTTTAAGACGTCTTACAGCTTTGAAAGCTCTGGAGGTAGTTGCACAATTTTGCACCGATTGTGGGCGTGTCTGCGGGCACGCCCACAATCGGTTTCAAAAATTTTACACTTGTACTGCTTCGGATAACAATGAACCTTTGTACCAAATTTCAACCTCCTAGCTTAAAATGTAAGGCCTAAAAACGCGTGACATACAGACAGACGGACGGACGGATGGACATTGCTTATTCGATTCCGAGTTCGGTCTCGATCATGTGCCCTTAAGGTCTTGGGGGTCTTATTATTTTACCGTGTTACAAACTAGGTAGGTAGAAGTGGCGGTTCAGGAAAGAACCCAAGTAGCACTTGATGTACCTTTTTGATACCACAACTCGTGTAACCTGGTTTGTGATGGTAGTTGAGATTGTTGTGTGATCGGAGCCTATAACCAACCAGTGGAGTTGAGGAACTGGATAAGCGCTTGTATCCGTTTACTCGAAATATGCCTTAAGGTCAAACAAGAAAGGTTGGTTCAGTGCACGCAGTCTGGTTTTTGCTAGTGCCGTACATTTGCAGAGGAAGTGGGAGAGAGTTTCTTTCTCATTCATAATTCCGCAACTTCGGCAGTGAGCGTTGTATGGGCCCAGTGAGGTTGTATGGGCCCAGTTTGGCCGCATGGTCTCCAATTGGCCAATGCCCCGTTATTACCGATGTAATTCTGGCGATGTCGGGGCGGGTTCTGTTGAGTAGGTCTTTCGTTCTACTTTTATTAGATTTAGGCCATGCCTGCCTAGATATGGCGCAATTAGTCGGCCCCCTCCATCGGGAGTTGGCCTTTTCCAGGAAATATGAGTGTATTTGCTCCTTAACTGTTCCTAGCGGAATGTGGATCCTTGTCACGACTGAGGCGTGTAGAGCTGAGCCCTGTCTGGCCAGCTCATCTGCACGTCCGTTTCCTTTAATGTCATTATGCCCTGGAACCCACAAGAGTGTGACCCTGAAACGTTCGCCCAGACAGGCAAGCTCGTGACGACATGATATGGTGGCTGAGTCAATAGCCTTGATGGCAGCTTGACTACCTATACTGACGGCAATGTTTTGTTTGTGCGTTGTGTCACAATGGAGTTGCGTGCAGGCCTCTCGGATAGCCAGTAATTTCGCCTGCAAGACGCTGTCAAAATCCGGCAAGCGATATGATATTGATATTTGCGGTGATTCCGAGTAGACACCGGCCCCCACACACAGTTCATCTTAGATCCGTGGGTGTATATGGCCGTGTCGAAGTTCCTTTGCTACTTCGTCCCTCTTCCATTCAGCCCTAGAAGGAAATTCTACGTGGAAGCCTTTCTTAAAATTTAATTTGGGTGTGCTGTAGTCAGTTAGGGATGGAACCAAGCCATTTGGTAACGAAGGGGCAAAAGCTCCTGCATCTTTAACAGTAAGGGCGTCCGTTGGGGCAGACCTCAGTGCACCCGTGGTGCCTATGCTGGCCGTTCTTTGCATTCTTTTGAGTTTCGTGATATTAAAGGAAGGGAAGGCATCTTTGGTCGTACTGTCGGAAAGCATAGCCTGCACGACACGACCTCGGATAATGGATTCAGGCTGATCGACTTTGCTGCGGGGCGACACGTTGTGGTAGCTAGTACACAGTTCCCGCATCTCAATATCCACAAAGGGACATGGAGATCTCCCGATCAATGAACCGTCAACCAGATTGACCATATTGCGATCGACGCAAGGCACTCCTCCAGTATCATGGGTGTCCGAACTTTCCGAGGGGCCAACATTTACTCGGATCACTACCTTGTTGTAGCCAATGTACGGCTGCGGATATCCCGACCAGCGCCAAGTAATGGAAATACTGTGCGAAAGTTTGACGACAGCCGACTACAATCGCAAGAGATCGCCAGGTCCTTCTCTAACCGAGTCTCTCAAAACCTTCTATGAAGTCCTATGCAGCCAGCATCAAGTATTGATAGCCAGTGGCAACATTGCCAAAATGCCATCAGAGACGCCGCCTCTGAAGTGCTGGGTTTCACACGTCCACCACAACGAAACCCTTGGTTTGACGATGAATGCCGGCAAGCACATGCAGCTACACAGAAAGCATACAAAGCGGCGCTGCACAAAAGGACTAGAGCTGCTCGCGAGCTCTACGAGCAGAGGAGGAGAGAGGAACACCGGCTTCTCCGAAGGAAAAAGATAGAGCACGAGAAGCGCGCGGTTGAAGAGATAGAGAGATGTTACAACAGGAATGAGGTTAGAAAGTTTTACCAAAGGATCAAAAGGTCCTGCCAAGGGTATAAACTTCGAACTGAAGCCTGTAAGGATAATCAAGAGAATATCGTTGTAGAATCGCAGTCGGTGCTGAGGATCTGGAAAGACCACTTCTGCAGACTGTATAACGGCGAGGACGAACCAAATACCGCTGTCAGGCAGAACGAACCATTCAACCCGGGCGAAGACGTTACCGACGAAGCATACAATACCGCCCACCCGACCTGGAGGAGGTGAAAGTAGCTGTGTCTAAGCTTAAGTGCAACAAAGCAGCCGAAGCAGACGGCCTGGCTGCCGAACTTTTTAAATCCGCTGGCGATGAGCTGGTTAGGAGCATGTACCAGCTCATCTGCAAGATACGGTAGGAGGAAAGCATGCCCGACGATCTTGTTGGAGCGTTTACTATACGAAACTTTGATCATAGTTCTGTGGCATCGATGTCTGCTCCGTATCTCCTCGAACCGTTTGGGCCTTAGCTCTGCCAGGTGCTTCGCCATTTTGACTTCTACAGCAATGACGATTGTTTGCTATTCTAGATCGAGCTTTGCACTATCGCTGAAGGTATCTAAGTTTATTACAGTTCTAGTTTCTTATCTGTCCCAAGCGGTGCTCGCATTTTGCTTTTCGATGCGTTCAAATTAAACCTCCAGGTTTCCATTGCACTAATTTTCTCGAGAGCCTGATGTGCTGCTTTCAGGGCCTGACTCTGGCAAATGTTTTTGCTTCGGCAAACGACTTCTTTCCTGTTATTCTGACGGTCATTCAAGGCTTTCCATCCGCAATAGCTTTAGTAAACGCATCGGTTGCCAATTCATTTCAAATTTCCCCAGTAATGTTAAGATAGGAAAATTAGACAATCGCTCGATGTCGGCTTGTAACTGTTGAAGCGTTTCATCCCTTGTCTGGAATTGTTTGCAGCGATTTGTCACTTTTGCTCTTAGCGCAAGCTTGATTGCGGTCGACTTTTCTTTGTTGTCTCATTTGTATGTCAGCGCGGCCGTTTCGATTTGGTTCTTATATAAATCGGGCATGACAGTTGGCCACCAACAACAGCACGCTGCTTTCTTTATGCGCCAGCCGTAGACCGTCAGCAAAAATTTTCAAATGTTTCTCAGAAACAGCTACAGCTTTGATTGTGGATAAGGAATTCCACAATTAAAGCTGTATGTATGAGTCATTGCCACTGTTTACGCACAAAATAACTGGAAAATTTCATTTGGTTAAAAAAGTGGTACGCTAGCACTTTTTCCACTGTTGAATTCCACGAACAATTTTATTCCCCTTCTGACACCAATGTAAAATTTTAGCCTGAGGTTCGTCGAATAAAACTCGATTTCACTTTTTTAACTTTGAACACTTACTTTATTGCCCAGTAAACTTAAATCATAATTAATTCAACTTCACCACTAAAAATTCAACACTTTATTGCAATTAAATAACTTTTTACTTTATTTTATGGTATGCACAATTTAAGGGCTTAAATGCAACTATGTGTCCGAGCCTGTCATCCGCTTATCTATGAAAATTTATTATTTTCTTGGAACTATTAAAAAATCAACTGGAGAGCAAATTCCGATACTCCAATATCGAATGTCAATTTAATGTCGGTTGGCCGAAACTACGATTAGGTGTGTTCGTTTAGTGAATCGATAAGTGACTCCTACAAATCTTTTCACAGTTTGCTGCCACATCAAATTATCGCATTTGGCCAAAAACTGTTCACTAGAAAACTGAAGGCTTTCATCAAATTAACCTATCGGTAAGCTAAAACGGTAAAATATTTTATAAAGGACCAGTTGGGACTTTTATCTCAGAATTTCCCTACCCAAACTGCATCTCTTTTATTTTTATTTTTTAACTAAAATATTTTTCTGGATCCCATACTATTATAATCAACTTGTTAAGTTAAACGTTGTTCAGCAGCTTGAAGCCTACGAGAAATTATGCTTTCTTTTTTTATAAAGTGAATAAGTTAAAAGGAAGATCTTTCGATATTTGCGCATTTAAGTAGGACCCCAGTGCTATGTGCGAACATGAATAATAAAAAGGTTTAAGAATCATGTTGACGCCTTCCTGGTTCTTTGGTCATAGGATTCAGCGTTAACTCTCCAGTTAAAGTTTACACATTTTTTCAACTTCTCCAACTTTCCTAATTACAAGCTATCCCAACAGGATAGCCTAGGCATATATAAAAAGGAAGGGCAGTTCAGGGGTCAAGCAACACAAGCACCCATGGAGAGCCTAGAACGTGCTGCAAAAAAGTTGCTGACTGTTCCCCTATAGTCGACTGCTCTACGTGGCCGGCCTGCAGGATCCCCAAAGGGTTTATATTTAAATTGACTACTCCCTTTTTTTACATAGAATGGGACAAACCGCTCAGCTTCAGATTTTACGCAGTTTGTTTGAATTTATTTCAAAACAATTTGTCAGGTCCCCATTACGCTTTAAAAACTTACCACACAGTTACATACACATATCCTTTGGTGCTATATTTGGAATATTCTTTTGTAAACAGTTGACTGTTATTTTTAACGGTTATTCTCTGACATAATATCATTCGAATATGTAAATGATTTCTTCGAAACTTATTTGACTTTGGCGAAACCTGACAAGGATTAAGTTATTTACAACAAAACAGCATCACAGAGAAATACTTTCGGCAGGACTTCCACTTGCTGATTGCTCATTCATTGATATAAGTATGCGTAATATAAATGTAAATGGATTCGGTAGACATTGTGCCCAATCCTGTGTTTGCCTTTTGTGTGTATACAAAATCGAATGAGCAGCAAACGCGCCATAGTGTGTTCGGGGATAATTCTGTTTTCGCGTAAAACCATTCAGACATTTTTATTTTCGTCGGAGAAGGTTCAAGGAATTCTTTTTTTTTTTTTTGTGGAAATTGGAATAATTTGTAAAAGATGTCATAGAAGGTGAAGCAAGGACTTTAAAGGATTAATTCATGAAATTATTTAAGAAGAATCTTTTTCCATGCCCCTTGAAATGTTAAGTCGAGACTTGCCTTCTCTCTTATGCCAGGAAATAGTCGGAAATGCAGAGTTTCCTGTTGTTTCTTTTTATGGCAGCAGTTTATTTGCTTCATCAGTTTTATGGACTGTGACAAGACAGTATTTAGAGAAGTATCATGCATTTTTCGATTCTTTTTTCAAAAGGAGGAGGGTAGGAGTTTTTCACGTTCAACTAACTATTACCAGAACTAGTACAATTCCGTCAAAAAAAAAACGGTTTAAAATCTTTCTACGTATTCTCAAGACCTTTTTCAAAATTTAGTGCGTTGCAAATAGTTTTTAGTTGATAGGCTTGACAAATCTCTGCTGCGGAAGCTTAAAACGGAAGTTATTTTCCGAGTACGCAATTCAAAAGCGTTCAGTAATGCGCTGATATACCCAAAAGGGATCTGATGCATAACAATACCATCCTATTACGACCACGAGCTACGAACATCAAAAAGACCCCAGGATTCCGTTTTTGAGAAGATTTTTCATTCAATCGGATTTTCCCGACTTTTCGGAACTTCCCTAAATACTTGCGTTGTTCGGGCGACCCGACACACTGCATAGGTTGGCCACGTTCCTTAATTGTGGTTCAAAGTGTTTATACACAAGTAACAGAGAAAGTCCATTGCAGACAATTAAACGGCTTAATAAGTATAAGTAAAAACTATACTATACAAACTACTTGCGCTGTTACTTTGTTGGTACTTTCCCGAGTTACGTAATGTTAAAAAGTGAAAGGCATAGACTTAGAGAAGTTAATGACTTTTTAAGCGTATAAGGGCCGGTTTTTCAGCGCTCAGTTTAGCCCAGCTTAAACCAAGATCTGTTAATCCCGTAGCTAAACGAGTCTGGACTCAAACCAGCGAGCAGTTTTTTAATGCAGAGTTAACACCGTGAACAAAGTTAAAATCTTGGACTTTCCAAATAATTGACTCTACCAACTCTTACTTCAGGTTGAAAAACACAGGAAAATAAGTTCCTGTGGCGCTCTGAAATATTTTTAGTTCCTTGGGGCGCTGAAATATTGTTAGTTTCACCAGAAAAAAAAATTACTTACTTACTTACTTACTTGAGGTGGCGCTACAGTCCGGGGTGGACTTGGGCCTTAGCCAACAAGCTTCGCCAGTCAGCTCTGTCTCTAGCTAGCCGTCTCCAGTTTCGCACGCGAAGTTGGCTGAGGTCCCCTTCCACTTGCGTGCGCCACCTGAGTCTCGGTGCTCCTCTACCGCGTCGTCCCTGCGGTGTGGATTCGAAGATTTTCCGGGCCGGGGCAATGGTGTCCATCCGCTCTAGATGACCCAGTTGTGTTTTGACTCTTTTGGCTAGGTCGGTATCGCTGTACAGCCCGTACAGTTCGATGTTATATCTCCTCCTCCACTCTCCGTCTATGCAGACGGGACCGTAAGTCCGAAGAATTTTCCTCTTGAAACAGCCTAAAGTGTTTTCATCCGCCTTTGACAGGGTCCATGCTTCTGCACCGTAAAGCAGGACTGGGATGATGAGGGTCTTATACATGGACACTTTAGTTGCTCGAGAGAGGGCTTTGCTACTTTCGGCTGCCTTCTTAGGCCAAAGAAACAGCGATTGTCAAGAGTTATCCTTCGTTTGATTTCAGCGCTGGTGTCATTGTCTGAATTGACAGCGGAACCCAGGTAGACAAAGTCCCTAACTACCTCAAAGTTATAGCTGTCGATGGTGATGTTTTGTCCAAGACGTCTGTGTTGGGTGTCTTTTCTTGATGACAGCATATACTTGGTTTTGCCCTCATTGACTGCCAAACCCATATTCGCCGCTTCCGTCCCAATACTCACGAAGGCTTCACTGACATCAGGCTTTGTTCTACCGATTATGTCAATGTCGTCTGCGTATGCGAGTAGTTGAACGGACTTTTGAAAGATTGTACCTCTGGTGTTGGCGCGAGAGTTCTGCGCAATTCTCTCAAGTATGATGTTAAAGAAGTCGCATGACAGCGCGTCGCCTTGTCTAAATCCTTTTTTGACATCAAAGGGGTCGGTGAGGTCTTTGCCGACCTTGACGGAACAGCGTGAGTTTTCCATCGTCCTCCTGCAAAGACTGACGAGTTTGGCAGGGATGCCAAAACTAGACATTGCGCTATATAGCTCGTTTACTATATAGCCAGCTACTTTCAGCTCCTCCAGGCCGGGTGGGCGGTATCGTTCGTATGCTTCGTCGGTAACGTCTTCGCCCGGGTTGAATGGTTCGTTCTGCCTGACAGCGGTATTTGGTTCGTCCTCGCCGTTATACAGTCTGCAGAAGTGGTCTTTCCAAATCCTCAGCACCGACTGCGATTCTACAACGATGTTCCCTTGATGGTCCTTACAGGCTTCAGTTCGAAGTTTATACCCTTGGCAGGACCTTTTGATCCTTTGGTAAAACTTTCTAACCTCATTCCTGTTGTAACATCTCTCTATCTCTTCAACCGCGCGCTTCTCGTGCTGTCTCTTTTTCCTTCGGAGAAGCCGGTGCTCCTCTCTCCTCCTCTGCTCGTAGAGCTCCCGAGCAGCTCTAGTCCTTCTGTGCAGCGCCGCTTTGTATGCTTCCTGTTTAGCTGCATGTGCTTGCCGGCATTCATCGTCAAACCAGGGGTTTCGTTGTGGTCGCCGTGTGAAACCCAGCACTTCAGAGGCGGCGTCTCTGATGGCATTTTGGCAATGTTGCCACTGGCTATCAATACTTGATGCTGGTTGCATAGGTAGAAGGTTTTGAGAGACTCCGTTGGAGAAGGACCTGGCGATCTCTTGCGATTGTAGTCGGCCGACGTCAAGCTTCCTCATAGTATTTCCATTACTTGGCGCTGGTCGGGATATCCGCAGCCGTACCTTGGCTACAGCAAGGTAGTGATCCGAGTCAATGTTGGCCCCTCGGAAAGTTCGGACATCCATGATACTGGAGGAGTGCCTTGCGTCGATCGCAATATGGTCAATCTGATTGACGGTTGATTGTTTGGGAGATCTCCATGTCCCTTTGTGGATATTGAGATGCGGGAACTGTGTACTAGCTACCACAACGTGTCGCCCCGCAGCAAAGTCAATCAGCCTGAATCCGTTATCGGAGGTCGTGTCGTGCAGGCTATGCTTTACGACAGTACGACCAAAGATGCCCTCCCTTCCTAGCTTGGCATTGAAATCGCCTAGGACAATCTTAATGTCGTTGCTAGGGCACTGCTCATAAGTTTTGTCCAGGAGCTCGTAGAACATATCTTTGGTCTCGTCATCTTTCTCCTCTGTGGGGGCATGTGCGCATATCAGGCTAATGTTGGCGAATGTAGCCTTAATGCGGATCGTCGCGAGGCGCTCGCTTACAGGGTTGAAGGTCAAGACTTTTTGCCTAAGTCTGCCTCCAACAACGAAACCACATTCAAATAGGCGCTGTCTTTGATGCCGATAGCAGTCGCCGTAGTAGATGTCGCAGTTTTTCATCCTTCTTTTGCCCGGCCCGTCCCACCGCATTTCTTGGATGCCAGTAATGTCTGCCTTGCAGTCGTTAAGGGCCTCCGCTAGTTGCTCGGCTGCACGTGGTCTGTTAAGGGACCTAACATTCCACGTGCAGATCCGGAGCTCGTTGTCCTTTTCTCGTTTGCATTGGTCGTCAACAGTAAATCCGTCCGAATCCGAGGCTTGTTTCTGCTTCGTGACTGGTGTTTCTTTACGTGGCCGGGAAGTCACCCCGACGGCACGACCCCCAACCTGGAGGACCAGATCCTTTGCATAGCTCTAAGGACGGAGAGCCGGATAGCCCGCTCCTTATAGGCCTGAGCTCCGAATACGTCGTAGTAGCCCATATAAGGTGTTCACTAAGTAGTTCGGCCTGACTGGAACTATGGACGCCACCGTTGATTCCATCTGGGGAATTCCTCCGCTGCCGTCCGGATGCAAGGAGAAGTGCCTTAGTGGAAACACTCCTCCCCCTCCCCCCCCTCTCTCGTCTGCTACCCCCAACAACCTTCCAAAGGGGTTGGAACCCAATCTCCAGTTGAGGTACTAGGCACCCGGTGTTCACCACGGGGAGGTGAGAGTAGGAGTTGATAGACAGAGGTGGGTTTAGAAAACCTGTGGATGCTTGTATCCTCTTGAGTGCACATGTCTATCCTTTGACCACCAGAAAAAAAAAAAAAAAAAAAAAATTACCGATATTTTTATAACACATTTTTTGCAAAAATGTGACTCCAAAACTAAAAAAAAATGACATGGGCAGGGCAGCAAATATTTCGAAAGTTAAAAAAGCCAAAAAAATTATTTTTAATTTAACACAGTTAAAATGAATACTATTTCTTCTAAAATTTAAATCCTAAATTAAGTTCCTATTGTAAGTACTAGCGGAGATATTTGTGTTAGTATGGGTCAAGGTAACTCAAAGTAGGTGTTTTCTTAAATTCCTAATAAATGATATCAAAATTAGAGATAGGCCCATACTGTGGAACGATTTTTTTCTTCAATTAAACCCAAGAATCATATCCCAAAGTATTGGCATCGAATTAGGAAACACCCTGTATGTTGTGGATTCATTGCTCCAGCTCTTTTTGGTGCTGAGCTTCACGATGAAGTTCTTTTCGGAGCTAAACTTCCTCAAACTGTCATCCTTAGGGATAGGCAAAAGGGGGAGTTCATCGAGAAGTGCAACAAATTGCCTTGACCAAATGTACCGCCCTTTCCCAATCCCCTCTTTGCTATCGTCAAGATCATTTTCCTAGCCGTTTCTTTGACCACAATGTGTACCTAATTGGGTTAATTCCAATAGCAATTCCATGGCTGCGTTGGGACATATTCGCATAGCCCCGGTTATGCAGAGGCATACCAGTCGTTGAACTCAGTTAAGTGTTTCTCTCGTTGTGCTCAGGCTTGTTCGTTTTGCCCATGCTTCTGCTCCGTAAGTGATCTTCGGTCTCACTATGGCAGTGTACATCCATCTTATGATGTTCGGGCTGCATCCCCAAAGACTTACCCGCAAGGCTCCTGCATATCATAAGGGCACGAGTAGATTTTCTGAAGATCTCTTCTGTGTGCGTTCTCCAGATGATTTTACTGTCTAGGGTTAAACCTAAATATTTTACCTCTTTGACTGGTATCAGTGTTGTACCCGATAGTCTTATAGGTTTCATTTGAGTATTTCTTTTCTTTGTGAATGGTACTATGGTTGTCTATGGGCAATGTTGCTATGGTATGTAACATTGCCTTGTGATTGTCTTCGAAGTAGCCAAACATTTTGGCCTTTTCATTAACCACGCCCACTTTTTGAGGAATTTTACCTCAAACTGACTGCTTTCCAATAAATATATATGAAATTTGAAAAAAAAAATTATATGACAAAAATTGTAGATATTAGAATTTTCTAACTTTTATGTATATATTGTATGTGCCTCCACCCACTTTTTATACCCTATTCCACAGGAATGGAGCATATTAAGTTTTACACAGGCGAAAATGTAACATAGAGAAATAATGACGATAGACCCCCAAGACCTTAAGGGCATATGGTCGAGACCGAATTCTGAGTCGAATGAGCCATGTCGTAAGCCATGAAATTTTGTACGTAAGCTCCCTGTCATGCAAAGCAATACAAGTGTTAGAATTTTTTTAAATCCGCCCACAGACACGCCCACAATCGTTCTAAATGTGCAACAACCTCCGGTGCTTACAAGACTGTAAGACGTCGTGAAAAGCTTCTAATGAATATAAGTCATAAAAAACAAAAATAAAGTCCGCGTGGCATCGATTGAAATTTTAATCTTTCACATGCAATTTATTCAATATTTTCGTTCCAAATCGAAAAAATTTTACTTAATATATTATGTAGAAAACACTTCTTTTTAAATCTCTTTCATACAAAGTTTTGGGCCACGCCCACATTTGGAGGCAGAATTTAAGAAAAACCTCTAATTTTCCAGAAAACATGGATTTCTACTACTTTTTAGCCTAACTTAAGAATGGATAAGAAATAAAATTTAGCACATTAGCTTCACCGGGTTCTATACTAGATTTCGTTCCTTCAAAGTTTTTGGCCACGCCCATGTTTAGAGGTTGATATTACGAAATTGTGTTTTGAATTTTACCCAAAAAATTACATTTTTGACATCGAATTAGAGAGTAACTGTTCAAATCCAATTTATTCATTATTTTTTTTCCAAATCGAAAAATTTGTACTTAATATGTTGTGTAGAAAATATTAAGTTCTACATTTAGTTCATACAAAGTTTTGGGCCACACTCATATTTAGAGACACAATTCCATAAAAAACTACAAATTTCCAGAAAAACATGGATTTCGACTGTTTTTTAGCTTTACTAAGTTTAGAACAAGAAATAAAATTTACCACATAAAGAACACCGGATACTATTTCAGATTTCGTTCATACAAAGTTTTCGGCCACGCCCACCTGCAGAGGTCAATTTCACAAAATTATTGAATTCGAACCAAAAAATTACAGTTTTGCGTACATTTTAGCCGCAAACTTGGATATTTCTATGCTAATATTGATTTTCGGTTACAGGGGTTGGACATGCCACGTCCCTTTTTAAAAATAGGGAACAAAAACTTTAAAGGAAGAATTTTTTTTCTATTTGAAATGATGCATTACCCTGCAAGGTCGGGTTTAAGAATAGCCTTGAGGTAAGGTATGCCTGTCGTAAGAGCCGACTGAAATCCACTGGAGGAAGTAATCTTCAGGCATAAGTGATGCTGTCCAGGAGTATAAACGTCTTGTGGGGCCACCCTTGGTAGTGAAGTTATACCTGAAAAAGATGAAGCCGAAGGTTTAAATAAAATCCAGCAGCGTCTGTTACATATTGTGTGGCTTGTTGGTCAGCGTCTGATCCCAGAGGGACGGCTGAACTTCAAATAACAGAAATCCAGGAGCGTCTGTTTCGGAACGAGCGGCTTCCTGGTCGGCGTCTGTTGTCCGGGTTAGGATCGGCCGAATTTAAACCTGGCAGCTAGGTATAAAACGCCCCCCCCCCCCCCCAACCAAAAGAAAGAAACGAAAGCAGCCTCGGATAGTTGCTGATCCTGGTAATCCAGGGCACCCTTTGGAGCTAGGCCTGAGGGGTGTCAACATGCGAGCGCTTGGTGGTCGGAATGTCCCGCTCGGCATCCGACCGGGTTTAAACCGAAGAAGTTACGAGCAGCCCGTCAATGGTGCCGCTATCCATTACGGGGGGCGGAGGGGGACAGCGCCAAGCCAAAATAAGGGCTTAACTCTACAAATCGACAACGACACCAACTCAAAATTAGCAGGTGGAATGTCTCGTCACTAACGAGGAAGGAACTCGAACTGGTTGAGGAGGCCAAAAAGTATCAGCTCGATGCAACTGGCATCTCCTCAACTAAGTGGAAGGGTTCTGGAACCAAAGACTTCGATGATGGGTGGAAGCTCTTCTGGTCTGGAGTCCCAAATCACATGACTGCACAGGCGGGTGTGGGGATACTCACAAGCCCCCGGTTGTCAGAAAATGTATTCGATGTCATTCCGTTAGGGGGAAGGATTTTGATCTTGAAGCTTAAGCTTGAACGATCGACTCTGGGTCTGGTTCAGGTTTATGCACCAAATCGAGAGCCAGAGTATGAGTCCTTTTTGAACGAAGTTGATGCTGCCCTGGACAGAGTGGCAGAAATGGACTTCTTTCTCCTGATGGGTGACTTCAATGCACATGTGGGTACAGACGACAGTACTTGGAGGAGTGTGATTGGGAGGCACGGTGACCCGGATCAAAACAGGAACGGAGGGAAGTTGTTGGACTTTTGCTGTGCATATGGCTTGTCCATCATGAACACCTTTTTCCCACACAGAGACATTCACAAATACACATGGTACAAGCACAGTTTAAATCAGAAGTCACTGACTGATTTCTTTGTTGTACCATCGTGTGTTCAAAGAATGATTTGTGATGTTCGAGTTTTCAGGGGAGCTGAGTTGTCAACTGATCACCACTTAGTGTTGTGTAAATTGTTTTTCAGTGACAGTATTCCTTTGCCACCCAGGCGAAAACCAAGACTGGTGACCCGCATACGGTGGGAAAGGTTGCAGGATGCTGACTCTGATTTCAGAGAACGTTTTGCACAGCATGTTTCGGAGAAGTTTGAACAAATTCCAACTGACCTTTTGAATGTAGAGGAGGAATGGCAGCTGTTTTTATCGGCAGTCATTGCCTCTGCAGGAAATGTTTGTGGAGTGAAGCGGCTTGGGGTAGCGGCTGGTAGTGAGAAAAGAACTGCTTGGTTTAAAACGCCTGGAGTTCAAGAAGAAGAGAGCCTACATTGCGTGGATCCAATGTAGAAACTCAACTTCTCGAGCCCGGTACAATGAGGCGCGAAGGACTTCCAATCTGGCAGCCAGAACAGCCAAGGAACAGTTATGGAAAAAGTTCGGCGAGAAGTTGGAGCACGATTACAGATCTGCAAACAAGATATTTTGGCAGACCATTCGCCGGCTCAGAGGGAGGAAGTTAAATATCATCCAAGGGGTTAAATCCAAGGACGGTACACTTCTTTCAAGTGAGAGCGATGTCTTGCGCAGATGGAGAGAGCACTTTTCGGAGTTGCTCAACCCCCAACAGGGCACTGAAGATGGCATTCCCACTGCTGACGAGATAAGGGCGGAGAATAGTCCCCACAGTAGACGAAGTCACTGAAGCGATTAAATCGCTAAAAGTTGGCAAGTCTGCTGGAGTTGATGAAATCCGGCCAGAAATGCTCAAGGCGAAGAGGGTGAAGAGGGTGTTAAATGGCTAACACGTGTCATTAAGGTGGCCTGGGATAGCGGGAAGGCACCTAGCGATTGGCAAACGGGAGTTATAGTGCCCCTTTTCAAAAAAGGGAGCAGGAGAGATTTCGCCAACTATAGGGGCATATCTCTCTTGAGTCTTCCGGGAAAAGTATTCGCGAAGGTGTTGGAAACGCGTTCCAGAGCTGTAATCGAGCCTTTGTTACGGGAATAACAGTGCGGCTTTCGGCCTGGCAGAGGCACAACCGACCAGCTTTTTACTCTGAAGGTTATTCTTGAGAAGGCCTGGGAATATGCCAAACCGGTCTATGCGTGTTTTGTAAATCTGGAAAAGGCGTATGACCGAGTCCCTCGGGATACACTGTGGAGAGTTTTGCAGGACTATGCGCTGAGTGGGCCTCTTCTGAGAGCCATTCAGTCTTTGTATGGAAACTGCAGAAGCTGTGTACGGATAAATGGCGTCAAATCCCGTCCATAGCATATATGGACTGGATGGTGAGGCGCAGTCTTGGCGAGCAATGTTTCGAATTGGCTGGCATCAGGCTGAGCCATCTGCTTTTCGCAGATGATTTGGCCATCCTTGCATCATGCAAAGAGGAACTTCAACGAGCACTGGATAGGTTTGCAGCCATCTGTGGTGATGCTGGGATGAAAGTAAACGTGAACAAATCGGAAGTGATGGTTGTTTCCCGAACTCCTGTGCAGTGTACCCTGCACATTAATGGAGTTCCATTAAAACAGGTGGAGAAGTTTAAGTATCTCGGGGTCTTTTTCACGAAAGATGGGAGGAGTGATACTGAGTTGTCCTGTAGAATTGGCCAAGCTGGAGCAATAGTAAAGGAACTACGCCGGCCGGTCATCAAGAAAGCTGAGCTTGGAGTGAAAGCAAAGATCTTAGTTTTTAATTCAGTGTTCGTTCCGACCCTCATCTATGGTCATGAAATTTGGGTAATGACCGAAAGAATTAGATCGCGGGTACAAGCTGCCGAAATGAGGTTCCTGAGGTGCGTTGCTGGTGTTACTCTAAGGGACAGAGTGAGAAACGTCAGTATTCGTAGGAATCTAAATGTTGAGCAGCTACTTCTCCGAAAGGAGCGATTGATTCTTCGATGGTTTGGACACGTTGTTCGCATGCCCCCTGACAGACTTCCTAGACAGGTCATGCTAGCCGAGATGCGAGCGCGTCGCCCCCCTGGTAGGCCAAGAAACAGGTGGTGGGATCAGGTAAAGAACCTTTCTGAACCTCTCTGGTAAAGAACCCGCCTGGGGATTGCGCCGGAGTTTCTTGAGTTGGTGGCGGAGGATCGAGAAATGATGATGATGATGATGATGAAATGATGCATAAATGGAATAGAAAGCAGAATAGGAATGGAAAGGAGAAAAGGAATGGAAAAGAGAATAGGAATAGGAATAGAAATCTTTTGTACTCGCCTTTGAGTTGTCAATAGTTGGAATAGAATTATGTAACTCGAAAGCGTTTATGGTTTTGAAAACTAAATTACTATTAGTACCACTTTATCTCACCGAATACACATATAGCGATTGGAAATTGAGCTATATTTTGATTTTGCCTTTTAGTTTTCAGCATGCCATAATCACTTGCTCCTTAATGTACTTAAATGTAAGACGTGTTTTAAGCTCTGTTGCTTTTTGAAACATACCACTAATGGTTCCTCATTTCTTCTCAAGATTCTGGCTAAGAGTCTGGAACACCTTCAGGTACGACATCTTAGACAACCGCCCTGCGCACCTTATAGTGAAATAAAATTTGATACAAGGTCTCCTTGTCTGATCCTCTTTTATATTCAAATAAAGCTTCTTTTCATTCCTCAGAAAAATGCGGTAGGACCGTTTTTAATTTCCTTTCTGATGCGGTGGACCGTCTTTTTTTCACAGTTTAGCTTTTTGTGTTTCAAACGAAGGTTGTAGTCCTCAAGCGAATATAATTCCTTCTATAAACAGCTTATTCTAATTAAGTTTTGCCCGCATACTACGCTGAAGCCATGTCATGTCAAAACCATTTCAGTTGTTTGTAAGCAGGTCATTGACAGTAAGTGTACTCATCATAATGTCAATGTCGCCGACATGTGCCAGAGTACTCATACTGAATACAAAAGTGGCAACTTTTTTCATTACACATAAACAAAACAATCTCTCCCGCTACAGCTTTAATACTTAAACGACCAAACAATTCTCTACTTCAATCCAAAGAATAGGCAGGCAACTATAGTAACCATCCAAACGCACCACATAGCATTGAAAATAATCTGCCAGTGGAGACCTGATCCGCAACATGGATAGGACCATTGTTTTCTTTCAATTTAAAAAAAAAAAAAAAATTGTCAAAAGCCTCCGAGTAGCAAGTATAATAACTACCCCATACTCCTGTGCACAATTGATGCCTCGCGGCAACAAGAAAAAAAAAAACGCCGGGTTGCAAAATTCTGTCATAAGGCTTAATAAACACACAAAAGGGAAAAACGAGAAGGCAGGCGCTTGTCAACTTGTAGTACCTATTTATTCTTCTCCTTTTTTTGCAGCGCTTTTAACTTTTATGGTCCACATGGAAAACTCCGGTAAATGAATAATGATAAAAGTGTGAAATTGATGTAGCACCCGATGAGGTTATTTTCACATTTTGTTGTGGAGAGGTTCTTGGGATAAAAATTAATATTCTGGGAATCAAGGAATCGTTATGTGATTTAACGGATCTTAATAAAGTAAAACTTTAGAGAACAAATGGATTTTTTCATAAATATTTTGCCCCAGACAATCACCCTCGGTCTCAATTTCAGCGATAATCTTATTTTATGTTCAGACTTTTTTAGGAAAATTAATTTTTGTATTACTTGACACTAAAAATATATTAAATAAGATTAGTCATCGTAGCCATAAACCATCGGCAGTCGTGCCATTGCATCGACAATGGAGCGTGGCAAAACTGTCGACGCCTAACACGATATTAATACAAAGATCGTCTCAAACTTTAACACGCTTTATTCGCTCTGTAAATGCATTCGTAATGGATCGGAATTTTTTTTTTGGCTGTCTTGTCAATGTAGTTTCCAAAAAACAGATATATTTACCCAAAAATAATTAGTTATTCATTTTTAGATTTAATTTCGCACCCTAGAGATATTAATTGTGGTGAAATGACACACTGTGGCGTATACGTAACATTTTGTTAGAAATAAATGAAAATTTTAAATGACAGTATTAAGCAAGCCTCAACAAATGTTTATTATTGTTTTAAGGTTAAGCTACTTTATGGACCGAATATGCAAAAATAGCCCCCAACACTGCATTTCAAACATTTAAATTTTTCGGACAAGCAAATTCTGTTGTCTTGCCGCCTGGCCTATTGGATCATGACAGATGCAACAAAAAAATCAACTCCAATGTGTTTTTATAGGTTTCTAAGACAGGCTTGTTGAACAGGCCATGAGGCGCAAGACTATCAAGAAGGTGAAAAGCTAATTAGGTGGTTCGAGTAGTTTCAGTATCAAGACCCGCCTGTGGGTCGTGCCTAAAGGCATCAGGTAAGGGCAAGATGGTTGAGAAAGAACGAAAAATTACTTTACTGCTCAAGCCAAAAAAATTTTGAAACCCAAACAGCATCAGTACCACATACCAGAAGACTCTAAAATTATTGACGTACGCCGACATAGGAAAAAGACAACACATTGACATTGTTGACAAAATTTAGCAAGTTACGAGCATCTGTAAAATTATCTGTGTGAAAGAGCTGTGCAAAAAATATTCAAAGATTTTTTTGATTGTGGCGTAGTGGTAAGTCTTGGTTCGTATCCTTCTTCTACCGCCTGAAAAAAGACTCATTTTTTAATGGTAATGACCTCCGCAAGGGTCTGACAAGCCCTACTAGAGTAACATTTGTCTAGAAAAAGTGCTGTCCGGATTTGGTACAAAAAATTGTGGGTCTTTTGCATTTTTTTGAGAATGTTACACAAAAATCATATATGGCCGAGAATCTGGCCCTAATTCACCTAGAGCCATTGCGCCAGTTTAGTTATTTAACTACGCAGTATGTTAGGCTAGGTTGGAAGTGTTGTTTATGATTGGTTCAAGTTCACTCGGTGGACAGATTGGCCTATTGTGATAACCCTTGTAAGATAGACAGACAAGGTTGGACATGATCTATTACTAACTGAACCAGCTTGATATTTTAATAAATATTTTAAGGTTTTTACTAATAATCCTGTCAGGTTGTCCAGGCTATCAAAGAACCTGACTCCTAAGAAGGTAAGTCGTCGTTCTTGGAGAGATGGACGGTGGCAGAGAAAGTTTTCTATGAACTCCATTTCTTTTTCATCTCACAGCTTCTACACCTGTGTAGCCATGACAGAAATGGTGCAGTGTCTTGTGACTATACCAACAAGCAGAGATGACAATTTACTTCATATGTAGTAGATCTACTTCACTTTTCCTCAATTTACATCTGCTACGTAGTAAACTGGAGCTACTTCGTATTTCAGCCGTTTAAAATTGAACTTATTATTAGCCAAATTCTAATAAATTGTTTGCTTTTTACTATTGTCAAGTCACTGAATGCCAAACTCAGCAATAGCTTGTGAACTCAAAATTTTTTTCGCATATTGTGTTTGTTTAAATGAACTAATAAAGGAAGTGTTTTGTAATCATAACACATTTGCTACATTTTTCACCAATCTTCATTTGCTACTTTTTACGATTCCAGCATTTTCATCTCTGCCAACAAGTGTTCTTATGAAGTTTCTACTGAGAGATAGAAGGGTTGTTGTTCTTTTTAGGTCAAGCACTGACCATAAGCAGTAGTTTTGATTCAATCCTTAGACTGTTAAGCTCGCTCAACGGTTAGTTTGACCTTGGCTTGATTTATGGAACTTTTGACTATGCTGAAAAGAAGATATACCCATCGGTCAGCCAACGTTATGTCCATATCAAAACCTTTCCTGGCCAGTTCGTCCGCCATTCCATTGGCGGCCAGGCCAACATGACCAGGAACCCAGGAGAGTAGAATTTCCAGTAGATTCCAATTACTTTGGCAACAAGAATATTAACACCTGTCCACAGATATCTCTCGTCTCTTCAGGGACAACCATATGAAACCACTTACCAAAATGATAATACAGAAAGATAATACAGAAAGATTACGCCCCCTGCTTTGAAGGTCTATACCTAAAATAGTCCTAAATTATACAATAGTCCTCATAATGGTTCAATTCAAACAAAAATTGCACGAAAAAATATCTGAATTCACAAAAATATAACTATGAAAGATCGTTAAAAAAATTATGCATAAAGTGGTAATGTTCTTTTTAAATTTCTTTTATAAAAGAGACCATGGCAAACCAGCCATAAGACATTATCCAATTTTGCGGGTTGTATGCATGCAAAGCAGTAATTTCTTGGTATAAATTCATGAGTTACGTAAAATTTACCTCTAAAAATAAACGTGGAGTCCATAAACTTTGAATGAACGAAATCAAAAATAGATTCTGATTCACAGGCTTAAAACCCTTTGTGGACCAGTGGTACATCAGTGGAACTACCTAATTATTTCATTTTTCCTAGCGCCCCAGTAAACGGTGGCTGGAACCATCTTTATATGGCGTTCAACAAGGTGTTGCACACAACACCGCAAAAAAGTTTTACTATAAGTTTCACTATAACAAAGAATTGTTATAGTGATCGCGTGTTTTTATACCCCATCCCATAGGATAGGAGGTATACTTAGTTTGTCACATAGTTTGTAACACGGTGAAATAATCCGTCCGTCCGTCTGTATGTCATATGTTTTGAGGCCTTAAATTTTGAGCTAGGGTGCTGAAACTTCGTACGTGAGGTCTATTGAGTCTGCTTCGTCATGCGAAGCAGTACAAGTGTAAACATTTTTGAAATCCGCCCAAAGACACGCCCACAATCGGTCTAAATTTGCAACTACCTCCAGAGTTTTCAAAACTGTAAGACGTTCTAAAAGGCTGAAATTTGACATTTTGCATCTCCTGATGAATGTAAGATACAAAATAGACAAATTTAATTGGTAAACCTCCTCTAGTGGGCGTGGGATCTATTTTAAGGGTACATTTTCAAATGCAGTTTGCTCAATATTTTTGCTCGAAATTAAAAAAAAATTGCTTAATATATTATGTAGAAAACGCTTAGCTCCACATTTTGTTCATACAAGACTTTGCCCACATTTAGAGGCAGAATTGAAGAAAACCCAAAATTTTCCAGAAAAACTTAATTTCGACTGGCCTTGAGCCTAATTTAGGAAAGCCTGAAACAAAAAAAGTAGCAGGTTAGGTAAACTAGACCTCAGTCCAGATTTCGTTCATATAAAGTTTTTAGCCACGCCCCCTTTTAGGGGTCGATTTTGCAAAAATATTGAATTTGAACCAAAAAATTGCATTTTTCCGTACTTGGAAATATCTGTGGAAATATCTTATAAAAGTTTGTAATTAGGGGCGGTTGGACCATGCCCCTTTTCGAAGTTTGCCTTAGTTATAAAATGTCAAAAAATAACTATGCCATCAGCATTTTACAATGTGGGATAGGATGGGATATTCAACGGTCCGTTTTACGAACTGTAACTTCTGCGTACACACTGTAGCACTTACTCACTGGTTTTCTTATAACTGAGAATAAAATAGTGAAAATTAACTCTTAGTAGCTATTTTTAATTTCATAACTATAATATTGATGGAGATTACGAATATTATGAAACTCAAGATTCTATATCGACAAATATTACCATTTTTAAGGTGGTTCCGAAAAAGGCCACAAGTACACAAGCGTTGGAAATTTATTGCGCTTGCCCCAGAATCGGGGAATTGAAGTCGTAAGAAGAGCTCAACAGAGCCGATTCACACCACAAGTTGGGTAATATGGATACATGAATTTGATCTGTTTCATGGTACAAAAGAAACCATGTCAGCTGAGCTCATAGCAGTTCAGAATCTTCATGTGACGTAGGCCTCTGTTTTCAGGAATAATTTGTTTTATTCTTTTCCGTAACAAAAATGTATTAAATCATAAATTTCTTTCTTTTTTCACTTTTTTTATTATTTTATATAATAAATAATTTTCTCTCAAAAATAAACGTAAATGTCTATGTGTTCCCAGGAGTAACAGGGCGAAACTACTCTCCTGAGACTAATCTTATATATTATACACCCATATTTACCTTTGATTGATGTCACAAGATGCATAATAAATAACAATAGCAAAAAAAAGTTATTTTTCCAAAAAAAATAGGATTGGTCTGCTTAGGGTTAAGAACAGTCCAAATCTAAAGGTTTTTTTTTGGAGAACTTGAGGTTTTACTCAAATTCTGCGTGAAAATATGGGTCTGGCGCTTCATCATATATGAAATAAATATAGAATTCAATTTATTCTACATAAGAAATAAATAAAATTGTTTCGATTTCTAATAAAAATATATACCTTTCTCTTTACCTTTATAAATGCCACGCCCACAAGGAAAAATAAGTCACAAGGAGGTGGAAAGTTTGAAATTCCACCATTTTACGACTTCTTGAAGATTTGAAAGCTCTGGAGGTAGTTGAACATTCAAACCGATTTTTGGCATGCTTGCGGGCGGATGCAATAAAATGTGACCACACCCACATAGGGGCGTTTTTGAAATCTTTTCAAAATGGCAATCAAAACCAGCTTAAGCAAGGATACAACACACTTAATTTCAGCGTCCTTCGACAACTTTGATGTTTTATGCTAACAAGTAAAGTGGGCGTGTCAGTTGGCAGATTTAAAATAATTTTGCACTTTTACTGCTTTGGGACCCAGAGAGAACAGATATAAAGTTTCAAGTCTGGCAAGTGAAGGCTTAAAAACTACCGACAGACAGGCTTATTTGACAAACTTAAGATACGTAGTGTCCTGAAAATTCAACCGTGTAACCTTAACTAAAACGTATTTTCTAAAATTTTAGCTTTATTACTAGTAAGCTAGCGAATTGCTAATATAACATGCAAAATTTTTGTAGGGTAATGTAATTTGGAAAATTTAAAATAAATGAGAATAAATGAGTATTCATCATTCAGTTTGATCGTTTTTGATCGACGCTAGACTTAAAGAAAAGTCAGCAAAAATTGTCTGTAAAGTGATATTAGCGAAATGGGGTGAAGACTACTTCTCTCAATTATTTAAAAAGTATTCTAAGAATATCACTTACTTTCACATTTTCAACGTAGAACTCGTGAGGTGTCAACAATATTATAAAATTTTTGGGGGCTTGATACGAAGGTACCATTGCTTACCTGGAAAGAAACAAGAAAATTTACCATCATTTTTTAGTTTAAGGCAAAAATTTACAGGCAAAGTTATTTAAATAAAATTAAAAAAAGTGAGTAAGGGCAAGAGTTCGTCAGTGACAAACTTCTATACACCCGACCTTTACCCCGTGTAACACCAAATTTAAGTTTTTTTTAGCCCGAATTCATATATAATTTGTGTAGGCCACGCCTTTTAAAGTGGGGCCTGGGCTAAAAATTAAAATCAATTAATTGTAATTTTATTATAATCAGAAGAAAATGCGTTAAAAGCGAAAATTAATTCGGAAAAAACCGTTTTTCCCAAAAACATCAACGACGGATTTTTTTTTTTCAATAATTTACTCCCGCTCAAGGGTTTGTGGCTACCCTTATCATGAGTTAACACAGCGCGAGTGGAAAGGATAAGAGGAGAGAGAGGAGAGGAACTGGTGCACTTTGATTTTGAATTGTTGTAGACTGTAATGAGGAGGAAAGACCCCGCGTGGAAGACTATTCCACATCCGTGTTGTTCTGCTAAAGAAGGAATTTCAGTACAATGCAGTACGACCAAAGCTTGGCTCAAGGGTGAATTCATGAGCATTAGTTCTAGCACGTGTATTACGGTTGAATTCTTTCGGAGATGGGATACAGCTGGCGATTTCGCTAGAACAGTCCTTATAAAAGAAACGATAAAACAAAGTGAGATACGAAACATTACGACGGTGATCCAAGGAGTCATGTGACCTCGCTATGTTAGGGTCCCCAATAAGTTTAATCGCTCTCTTCTGAATCCTATCGAGAAGGTGCAGAGAGGTCTTTGATGCACCTGCCCAAACGTGGGAGTTGTATTCCATTTTGGGGCGTATAAACGCTTTGTAAATTATTGCTAGATCTAATGGTGTGAAATATTTCTTGCACCGCTCTAAGAATCCAAGGCATTTCGCAGCACTCTTGGCAACATCATATATGTAGTCACTCCAACGTAGGTTGTCGTTTACACACATACCGAGTACAGAAAGCTTGTTGGTTTCGGCGATGCAAGTGCCGTCCATGGATATTGGCTGATGGATCCTATTTTGTTTTGAACAACAGAAGGCAGCATTGGGTTTTCGAGGCGTTAAATTCCATCCTGTTAACAAAACCCATCTTGATATGATGTCAATGTCGGAATTTAAAGAGGCAAGCATACGCAACCTTGCCGTTTCAATATCCGTGGGGCTCGGAAGTTTATTTTGGAACGAGTATGAATGACTAAGAGTGGATGACTAGCTGATAAAAGGTCATTAATGAATATTAAGAAAAGTGTTGGAGACAGAACAGACCTCTGGGGCACACCAGCATTAATTGAATGGATGTCAAATATGAAGCCGTCCAAGACCACTCTGATGAAGCGCTCAGAAAGGTAATTCCTAATCCAAACAATAAGTGTGGTATCGATTCCGTATGCACTGAGTTTTGACGGAAGGGCCTGATGCCAACCTTTATCAAATGCCTTTGAAATATCTAGTGCGATTGCCTTGCTTTCACCCAGCAAATGCAAGGAGCGATTCCACTTTTCGGTCAGATAAGCCATCAAATCATCTGTAGATTGTAGATATTTCGTCAGTTCACGGTTTATTAATGGTCCATGACCTTAGAAAGCAATGATGTTAGCGCAATTGGACGGTAATTGGAAGGAGAAGAAGAGTCACCTTTTTTTGGAACGGGCTGTACAAAAGCTGTTTTCCAAATGCTAGGAAAGATACCAGAAGAGAGGGACAGATAGAAAAGTTTGCGTAGAGGCTTAGCCAGCATTGCGGCACACCTCTTTAGAGCCATTGCGGGAATACCATCTGGTCCGGCAGCTTTGTGGACGTTGAGATTTTTTAAAACAGCAGCCACTGAACGAGTGCGAAAGTGTATTTGTCGCATTGAGTATTGCACGCGCTCGAGTTCACGTGGTGGCATATTACACTCAGGAAGCGTAGAATTGGCAGCGAAGTGGGCTGCAAGCAGATTGGCTTTGTCAATAGAGCGGACAGTTGGCATGTCATTGTCAATTAGTGTTGGGATGGAAGTTGAGGCAGAGTTTTTTATGTTTTTGACAAATGACCAAAAATTTTTGCTACCTTTAGGACACTGCAGAATTTCTTGCCTCAAATTCTGTTCAAATTTGAACTGCACGCGACGAATCGCACGCATTGCAATCGTTTCTGACTCGTTTATATTTATTTCGGTTGTCCTCCGTCGGGTTGACCTTATACGCCCGAAAACTCACTTCCTATAGCCTCCCTGCAGCTCGAGTCGCACCACGAATTTTCTTTTGGTCTGATACTTTTTTTCCTGTTCGGTATAAAAGATTTCATTCTATAAAGAATTAGTTCACTGACCATACCGGCGGCGGCGTTAACGTCACGATCCATGAAGCAAAGTGACCAATTAAAGTTTTTAAAGAAATTGTTTAAGCCGTCCCAATGTGCTTTCTCATACTGCCAAACAATTCCTTTTGGAGCTGGATCTTTAGCTACGCTATGAGTGCATGGAAAACAAGCCGATATGACACAGTGATCCGACGAGCCTAGAGGTGCTAGTACGTTAACAGTGTATTTTTCGGGATGGGAAGTGAGGAACAAGTCCAGAGTGTTTGCGGTATGATTGGCAGTATCAGGAACGCGCGTTGGCTCGTTTACAAGCTGGGTTAAATTGTTAACCTCAGCAAAAATCTCAACGTACCTGCCTTCCCTGGTCGACGGCTCGGAATGACGAAGCCATTGGCAATTATGGATGTTGAAATCGCCAGCGATGACAATTTCGGTTTTGGGATGGCGGGACAAGATTTGAATGATGGAATCGGATAGCTCGTCAAACTTGTTACAGGATGACTCGCTGCTTAGGCTTGGGTCAAAAAAAATCGCACTGGCTGATTGGTTGTTGCGGGTGATTTTTTTTTTTTTTGGTTTTTTTATTGTTGTAATTAGCACTGGTAACAGGCACGCACAGAATTAAATTAAAGCACTATTAGATTTGGACGGTTAGCGGATTAGATCACTGCACTGATAATACACATTGGATAATGCACTTATTAATAATTTGGATGGATAGGGCGTTAAGAGCACGGATAATATGCCCGATTGGATTTCGCACTGCACTTGAAAAAATATGATCGCGTTAGGCTTTCGTGGAATATGATCACGTCGATGGTAAAGTGCGTGTACACACGTCGAAGTGCACGCAGAACACAAATCTACGACGGATTGCAAAATACCCGACCATATCAAAAAGAAAACTGTCACGCCTCCAAAAAGTGGGCGGGATATAAAAATAAAACTATTGAATGCTTCATACTTGGAGGTTGCGTGTATTTCGACCTAAAACTCCGCCTTTTTAACTATAAAAATCACTTTTTTTAACGACACGCCCACAAAAGTGGGCGGAGGAACATAAAACATATAGATTAAAGTTCGAAAATGCTTATATCTACAACTTTTGTCATATATTTTTTAGTCAAATTCCATATATATTAATTAAAAAACAGTCATTTTAAGCTAAAATCTTTTAAAAAAGTGGGCGTGGTCAATGAAAAGGCCAAAATTTTTTGGCTACTTCAAAGACAAGGACGGACGGACATGGCTAAATCGATTTTCTTGTCGGTCCCATGCATATCTCTAAAAGGTCTTAGGGGTCTACGGTGGTTATTTCACTGCGTTACAAACTATACATCAAACTTAATATACCCTGGGTCGGGTATAAAAATGAATATACCCTGGGTTGTGTGTAAAGAGTTAAGTGAAGTAAGGTAAAGTAAATAAGAAGAGTAAATTTATGACAAACTTTAGAAAATTCACTATGCAACGCATTAGAAACCTAATAATAAGATACTTATATCATTTCGTCATCTTTTTAAAAAGAGGTTTAAGCCTTATTCTGGAATTTTTATATAAAAAATTAACTTTTTCTCCCTCGAGCATACCCCGACAAGTGAGAATATTCAACCGTGGGTTTGCATAAAAAGCTATCAGCGGCTTTGTGTAGTGGTTTTAAACGAGGAGTATGTAGACGATGTCTGCTTCGGCACAGATTTTTCGAAAAGCAACAATGTTCATGGCTGGCCATAAACTAAGATGATAACTGCAGTCACAGTACCTAGCGTGGGAGGCTTTTTCATACAGGAGCTAAACACTGATGACAACAAATTGGGCTAATGTACAATTGAACTGCACCGATAACTCTGATATTCTAGTACCAACATCTTATAAGCTGCTGTATATTATCTTATTCAACAATTAATTCTTTTATTGTAGCCTTAACCAATCTTAGTTGTAGGCTCGAGAATATCGTTCTACTTTTCTTGTCGCCAGCAAAACCATTTATGTTGACTCCATTTGCCAGAGCTCGATAAAAGAAGAGGTTATTACTGAGCTTTGAAGGACCACCCTTGAGATATTAAGTGTTGTCCACCTTAACTTGTAACATAACTCTAGGAACCTGGTTAGAGACATTGCTAGGTTTATTTCTTTGTATGCTTTTAAGCCGCCCTTTCACCATGTTTGTGTGTCAACAAACCATTAACATTCTCCATATTTATTGGAAGCACATTTTGCCAGCATTTTCCCGCCAAATCTGATCAAACTGTGCCGTGTGACATAAGAAAGCGCACGGTGCAATGTGCAATATGGGAACAGCTCCTCGAAACTGTTCCAATCATGCACTGGGTTTCGGCAAGGAGACGCATTGTCATGTGCATTCTTCAAACTTGTTCTCGTGATGATAGTGCGCGGGGCAAAGGTCAACACGGAAGGCGCTGTCTTCAACAGATCCTTGCAAAAACTGGAGTACGCGGACGATATCGACATCATCGCCCGCTCCAGTCGTGCCATAATAGAGGCCGTTATAGAGGCTTACGATTGAAGAGCAGGCGAATTTGGTTGGCCTGGAAGTAAATGAAGATAAAAGACCAAGTATAAATTATCAACAAGCAAAGAAACATCCGTCCGCCGCTTAGGACAAAACGTCACTGTTGGTAGCAGTAACTTCGAGGTAGTTAAGGAGTTCATCTACCTTGGAGTTAACATCAACTCCACAAACGACACCCTAGTGGAGATTCGTCAAAGAATAACCCTAGCAAACCGCTGTTATTTCTCCTCTCGCGAGAGACAAAGTGTAAGCTCTGCAAAACCTTAACAGCATTGTATCATGGGGATCTCGAAATAGAGTAGAGTTTAATGCTTCTAAAACTCAATGCTGTCTTCTGTCATTGAAGCCAAACCAAAACACTCAGCCATTATCCATGAGTGGCACTTGCATCCACGAAACCGAAACGCTTTCCATTCTCGGTATGTGTGTTAATAAAAACCTTAGTTGGAATGACCACATATTCGACGTCGCCAAGAACGCTGCGAAATGCCTAGGTTTTCTCAAAAGATGTAAGAAATATTTCACCCCTTCTGATTTGGCTATTTTATATAAGGCCTACATCCGCCCCAAGCTGGAATATAATTCCCACGTCTGGACTGGTGCTCCAAAAACAGCATTGCACCTGCTAGACAGGATACAAAAACGGGCGATAAAAGTGTTTGGAGACAGAAATATTGCGCCGTCAATTGACTCATTAGAACATCGACGCAATGTCTCTTGCCTTTCACTGTTCTATCGCTTTTTCCACAAACATTGTTCCATCGAAATAGCCAATTGCATTCCGCCCCTTAAGACTTTCAACCGTGATACTCGCCAAAGATCGAATGCACATCAGTTTAACCTCGAGGCCACTTTCGGACGTGCAGTCAAGTTTAGAAGTTCCTTCATAAGCCGCTCAACGCGAATATGGAATGTTCTCCCACGTTCAAGAGTACATCGGTACCTCTCCTCCTTTTCCTCTTTTTCTAATCCTTTCCGCTCGTGAGATGTGTAACATTAAAAGGGTAGCCAGTCCCTTAATTCGCGAGTAAATTATAAAAAAAAAAAAAAAAAAATATTCTGCCAGTTCTGCTTTATGGCGCCGAGTGCTGGACGATAAGCAGAGAAGGTGCGATTATACTTGGCTCTTTCGAGAGAAAAATTCTGCGGCGAATTTACGGTCCTGTGTGCGGGGAGGGCGAATGGAAAAGAAGATATAACCGCGAACTCTATGTGCTGTACCTAGATGTGGATGCAGTTCAAAAAGCCAAAACACGAAGACTACATTGGCTCGGTCACATCGAGCGAATGGACAACAACGCTGCAGCCAAGAGGGTCTTCGAATCCAAGCGCCCAGGCTCAAGACGACCAGGAAGACCGAACCTCCGTTTTAAGGACCAAGCCATCGCGGATGCCAGAGCGCTTGGTCTGGACGATTGGAAGCAGCGTGCCCAGGATCGGAGAGGATGGAAGGCTACTGTGAATTAGGTAGAGACCCTCCATGGGTCGGGAGCCCTATACGAAGAACATTTTGCCAGCTTCACTCGACACGATAAAGTAGGTGCCGTGACATAAGACCAAGCTATATAAGACCAAATCTACATCTTTGGTCTTATCTTAAGTCACACTGTGAATGTGTTATTTCACTTTCACGTGCTGACTTAGGGCTAAATTGAAATTCGGCCTGGGGTTTTGTCCCAAATGATCATTACCAAACGTTGTGCTGCTTATGAAATGTATCCCTAACGGGTTTGTATCGGCTTGGTCATACTTCAGTTTGAAACAATTTTTGTGGCTCTCTTTGAAGGTCGTTTTTTTTCTGCTTTGACAACTGGATTGCGTCCAAGCATTCTTGAAATGAGCTCCGTATCGCCAATAGTTTGGTTTCGCACAGGTCCAGGTGTTGTTGCTGTGAGTTTTTTATGATTTATGGATTTATTTAACATTTGCTCTCTTGTCGTAGCTGCTCGTATTTTAAGACATCCTGAGCTGGAAACTTACAACCCGCGATTGGAACTTCAGGGTCAAGGTAAACTTTGAACTTCTCAATTATAAGGTCAGTCCTTGCACTGGTAAGGTCACACTTGTTTCACTCCTTGCGTCGTTACTTGAATTTCCAAATTTTTTCCTTTTATTTAATTCTAGGAGTTGTTCTTTTTACTCCAAATATTGATGCGATTTCGACGTCGATTACAGCTTCACTGGCACAAGTTAGCATCTGGTCCGTTTTCGCCTCAGGATTAACTCGGTTCGTAAAATCTGATTCCTCTTCTTGTCGAACGCTTGCCCAATCCAGAAGGATGTTTGTATCGATGCGTTTTTTTGTTACCTCCTTACCATTTTGTCATAAATCTGTGCCAGAGTAATCTTGTGAGAGCTCTTGTACTCACTTTATGCAGCAAGAAGTTGAATCACATAAAATGTGTATCAATACCACATGTGATTTTGATAAACATCTTTAGGGCTTTCGGTACCAGTTTGCTTCAGATATTCCTACAACAACAAATGTTTTAGCCAAGGGCTTAAAGGGAGCCTTCTTAAGAAAAACCTCCTAAAATCATTATCCTTACCTTTAAAAATCCTTCAGCTAAAGATCAATACTTCTTGCTCAAGCGAGCCAAGGACATTAACTACACTCAGTCGAAAGATAGGCTTGTGGTATAATAATTCACATCACTTTTTTTACAGGAAGTCGAAGAATTGAACCCAATTAGGGAAGCTCATTCTCTCATGTCTTTTCTTCTGCCTTATCTGCCAAGTTTATTTTCGCCACAAAAAGCTATTTACATATTTTCAGCTAATTTCACTTCAAACATTTTTTATTAGCTTCTTAATAGGCTGTTTATTCATAATGATGATTCAAAAAATCGTCGCTTTCTAAGCACTTCCTGCTTCTTTTGCTAAGGATTTCCAAGGCAGAGCGTCTCCCCACAAAACATCAGCTCTTATAGGATTAATTACATTTGTTTGCCTATTAAATAAAAATATGGAACCATAACTTCACCAACAAACACTCATTTGAAGAAGTGTAAGAATGGGGGGGGGGACATTTATTTGCTTGCGATTTGGCATGTGCTAAAGACCACATACGATACCCATTTACTGACGAGCAAAACATGTGTTCTTGGAGCGGATAACCATAGAAATGCTCTTTAATTCAGGACACATGCACATGACAAAATCAACTTATGGGATGAGTGCTTAACGACCATGGTCATTTCTCTCTCATCATTGATTAAGGAAATTAGCAAAAATATGCTGGTTCCGAATTAAGGACCGATTTCCATTCCCCATAGTTGTGTTAAGTTGAAATGAACCATAAACAGGTTGCATATGCTGCTGCAGCTATGGAATGCAAGACGAAATATTTGCGTGCCTAAAAGGTTCCTTGTCTTTTCGAGCCATAAGCTGGATTTCGTAGGCTCTTTCATATTGAGCACTGAAGCATTGACTTACGTGTCAAAACCAGTGTCGAAAACCACATTTTGCCTTTTATTATTATAAATTATTTGGTTGGGGTATATGTTGGAACACTACGACCGTTTGGTCTATTGTGTCCCCAGCTGTCACCTTGGAATGGTGCATACTCAGATGAGAGTTACCCTCGCATGAAAATTTCTTTCGGAGTTCGCGTAAAATTTTCTTGTGGCCCAGAAGTTACGACATACATATGTACACACATATATGCCAGCAGCATTTTTTTTTAGTCAGTCAACTAAAGTATTTTCAAGCAGAATAATACTATGTCTCCACCGATAATTAAAAGAAGATTAGCGGGAGACGATTAAAACAAATCCCAAAAGGGCTCCATCGGACAAATATAGGATTAATTTGACACGAAAACTCTGTTTCTGTCATTTTGGCTCTCAAAAGAGAGTGGCGATGTCATTTTCAAGCAGCGAAAACGATTTTCTCAGTAAAAGCCACAATAGAAATCGTACTTGTGACAGATTTTTCGTACAGGGACAGTTTCAGTTTTCAGTTTCCTTTTCTGATTCTCAAACTGTTACAAAGGTGCAGAAAATAGGTTTGTGAATAGGGTGAATGGGATTTATGAGAGGATTTATTTTTAATCGCTTGCCGAGAGGATTTAAATCGCATGATTTGAAGAGGATTTAATAAAGATTTATATCAATCGACGATTAGTGCTCGGTGGAGACATGGTATAAGACTTATACATCTTCTTATTTTAAAACTGCTGTAGTTTAAAGTTAAAAATCTTTAAAACAGCGATTTCGATTTTTTTTTTTTTTCACTTACCGTGTTTCATCAAAATTTCAAGAAGATCATTATAACCGTTAAGGGACTAGACACCTTTAAAAAATCTTTTTCGAAAATGGTTTTACGTTTTTGATCAAATCTTCGAAGTTTTTAAGTATTCGAAGTTTGCTATAGGTTGGCATAAAATCAGAAAAGATGAATTAGTCTTTTATCCATTTTACACCGAACCCAGAATCTAGATTCTGAACAATTCGGTTTCAAAATCGAATCGAGCCCTTCCCACTGCGAAAATTATGTAGATTTCGTTGACGTTTCGGTTAATTGAACACAAGCCGTCCAATTTGTCACAGTTCTTACAAGTTAAATGGCTTCAAATAAGTACAAAACCAATTGTAGATAACTCAAAAAACATTGGAAAATTATTAAAAACTTTATTAAATTATTAAACTCACTATTAAATTGTATAAAAAAAAGAAAATATTTCTTGCATTTATATTGTCAGCAAACCTCATCAGCTGTTTTGTCATCGGCAATTCATTCACAATGGATGATTGCCACAAAATCGAATACAAGTCTAGTACAATTGTATTCGATTAAGTGGGAATCTAGATTCTGATCTAGATACTGAATTCTACAAATGTATGGGAAATCTAATAGATTTAAATTAGATTTGGGACTTTTTTACTCTGAATCTAGATTCTGGCTCGGTGTGAAAACGGTATAAGAGCTGATGATCATTTTTTTACTGATTTCAACAACTTTCTAACCTTCATAAGTTTGTTGTTCTGATTAAGTACTTAGCATTTCACAGCGATTGCAAGGCATCATCATCATTTTCGAATGCCGCTTATCCTTTAAAAGGGTCGCGGAGCGAGGGTGGCTAAATGGTCCTTCCATCTTTCTCGATCCTCCGCCACCATCAAGAGACTCGGGCACAATCCCCAGCAGGGACTCAGAGAGGTTCTTTACCTGATCCCACCACCTGTTTCTTGGCCTACCAGGGGGCGACGCGCTCGCATCTCGGCTAGCATGACCTGTCTAGGAAGTCTGTCAGGGGGCATGCGAACAACGTGTCCAAACCATCGATGAATCGATCGCTCCACTCGGAGAAGTAGCTGCTCAACATTAAGATTCCTACGAATACTGACGTTTCTCACTCTGTCCCTTAGAGTAACACCGGCAACGCACCTCAGGAATCTCATTTCGGCAGCTTGTACCCGCGATCTAATTCTTTCGGTCATTACCCAAATTTCATGACCATAGATGAGGGTCGGAACGAACACTGAATTAAAAACTGAGATCTTTGCTTTCACTCCAAGCTCAGCTTTCCTGATGACCGGCCGGCGCAGTTCCTTTACTATTGCTCCAGCTTGGCCAATTCTACAGGACAACTCAGTATCACTCCTCCCATCTTTCGTGAAAAAGACCCCGAGATACTTAAACTTCTCCACCTGTTTTAATGGAACTCCATTTATGTGCAGAGTACACTGCACAGGAGTTCGGGAAACAACCATCACTTCCGGTTTGTTCACGTTAACTTTCATCCCAGCATCACCACAGATGGCTACAAACCTATCCAGTGCTCGTTGAAGTTCCTCTTTGGATGATGCAAGGATGGCCAAATCATGTGCGAAAAGCAGATGGCTCATCCTGATGCCAGCCAATTCGAAACATTGCTCGCCAAGACTGCGCTTCACCATCCAGTCCATATACGTATGCTATGAAAAGGAGCGGCGACAGAACACAGCCCTGGCGAAGTCCAACGCGCACATCAAAAGGACGGGATTTGACGCCATTTATCCGTACACAGCTTCTGCAGTTTCCATACAAAGACTGAATGGCTCTCAGGAGAGGCCCAGTCAGCGGATAGTCCTGCAAAACTCTCCACAGTGTATCCCGAGGGACTCGGTCATACGCCGTTTCCAGATCTACAAAACACGCATAGACCGGTTTGGCATATTCCCAGGCCTTCTCAAGAATAACCTTTAGAGTAAAAAGCTGGTCGGTTGTGCCTCTGCCAGGCCGAAAGCCGCACTGTTCTTCCCGTAACAAAGGCTCGATTACAGCTCTGGAACGCGTTTCCAACACCTTCGCGAATACTTTTCCCGGAAGACTCAAGAAAAATATGCCCCTATAGTTGGCGCAATCTCTCCTGTTCCCTTTTTTGAAAATGGGCACTATAACTCCCGTTTGCCAATCGCTAGGTGCCTTCCCGCTATCCCAGGCCACCTTAATGACACGTGTTAGCCATTTAACACCCTCTTCACTCATTGCCTTGAGCATTTCTGGCCGGATTTCATCAACTCCAGCAGACTTGCCAACTTTTAGCGAATTAATCGCTTCAGTGACTTCGTCTACTGTGGGACTATTCTCCGCCCTTATCTCGTCAGCAGTGGGAATGCCATCTTCAGTGCCCTGTTGGGGGTTGAGCAACTCCGAAAAGTGCTCTCTCCATCTGCGCAAGACATCGCTCTCACTTGAAAGAAGTGTACCGTCCTTGGATTTAACCCCTTGGATGATATTTAACTTCCTTCCTCTGAGCCGGCGAATGGTCTGCCAAAATATCTTGTTTGCAGATCTGTAATCGTGCTCCAACTTCTCGCCGAACTTTTTCCATGACTGTTCCTTGGCTGTTCTGACTGCCAGATTGGAAGTCCTTCGCGCCTCATTGTACCGGGCTCGAGAAGTTGAGTTTCTACATTGGATCCACGCAATGTAGGCTCTCTTCTTCTCTCTGATGGCTTCTTGAACTCCAGGCGTTTTAAACCAAGCAGTTCTTTTCTCACCACCAGCCGCTACCCCAAGCCGCTTCACTCCACAAACATTTCCTGCAGAGGCAATGACTGCCGATAAAAACAGCTGCCATTCCTCCTCTACATTCAAAAGGTCAGTTGGAATTTGTTCAAACTTCTCCGAAACATGCTGTGCAAAACGCTCTCTGAAATCAGAGTCAGCATCCTGCAACCTTTCCCACCGTATGCGGGTCACGGCATATTGCAAGGCATACAAAATAAAATTATATTGGTAGATCTCTCGTAGTGGGCGTGGCATAGATTTAAAAAAATAATTTTTCAAATGCAGTTTATTTAATATTTTTGTTCAAAATCAAACAAAAATTTCTTAATATGTTATGTAGAAAACACCTGGTTCTACAGTTTCTTATACAAGGTTTTAGGCCATGCCCACATTTGGAGACAGAATTTAAAGAAAACCTTAATTTTTTTATAAAAACTATTAATTTAGTCCTTTTTAGAAAAGGATAAGAAATAAAATTTACCACTTTTGTTGAAGCAGGCTTCAATATACATTTCGTCCAAACAAAGTTTTAAACTACGCCTTTCTTAAGGGGTCGAATTTAATTTGTATAAGAAATTGCATTTTTGTGCAAAAAGAGAAAAATTAAATCTATCCTAAATGACGATAGATTTAAGTATTCTCCTTGTTTAATATAAATTAATGAATGGAATGAATAAAATGTTTGCTTGTTATTTATTTCAAAATTAAACCCAATACCTTATACCTTTTTTACCTTATTACCTTTGCTTTTAACCGTATTAACTTTTTTAGCACTTTTTAAATTTAAAATCCATAAAACAATCCATAGAAATTGCCGTTTCTAACCTAAAAGATTTTGGTTTTCGAAGCCTATTTAAAAAAATTAGCTTGTTTTATCGTTTACGCAAAAAGCAGTGGCCATAGAATTAAAGAAACACATCCAATGCTAGTGGAGATGGTTGTGCTACATATAAGAAAAAAAGTCTGACGGGAACTAGTAAAATTTCAAAATAAAGTTTTAGTAGTTTTATGGATTTAAATCTACAAATATTATAAAAAAGGTCAAAATAACGTCTGGGTGCCCCTCTATTTCCCAATCGGTATAAAGTATAAAAACTGGCAAGGTCTATCTTCTGAAATGTTAAAACTTTGAAGATTTGACTCAAAAACGTAAAAATATTTTGGAAAATAGTTTTTTTTTAGGTTTCTATTCCCTTAACGGTTAGTCGATCTTAATCAAGATTTTGCTAAGGTATGTAACGTTTTAAAACTTAACTAACTGCATTAAAAACATTTCAAAATTGCCATTTCCCACCTCAAGTTTTTACGCAGAATGTCCGCAGAATTTAAGAAAAGTTACCTATTTGCAGCTGTTTGTGACATCGAAAAAAAGTCTAACGAAAATTGAAGGAATAAATCGAAATTGCTTTTTTATGCATTTTAATCTTTTAAAATGATAAAAAAAAGGCCAAGGAAAAGTATGTTCTTCCTTCCACATGAACGTTTGCCAACACGACAAAATTGAAAAAGAAAGAATTAATAAACTTATAACAGTTTTTCTTAAGAATAAAATATAAAAAATATTAAAGAAAAAGTTTTTCGCCAGCCTTTATTTATGATTAACGAAACTAAAGAATCACCCTATATAAGAACAGTAGACACACTACGAAAAATGTATAGAATAGAATGTAAGATACATCCAAAACTTATTTTAATAAGCAAATGGAAATTTTTTCACAAATTACGCAATATATATCAGCTTAACCTTCAACAAAAGAAGACGGTCCGCTCCGCGTAAGTCTTCATACTTAATGCCATGTCTCCACCAAACACTAATCCTCGATTAATATAAATCTTTATTAAATCCTCTACAAATCGCGCGGTTTACCATACAAATTTAAATCCTCTCGACAAGCGATTAAAAATAGATCGTCTCATAAACCCCATTCACCCTATTTTCTGCACCTTTGTAACAGTTTGAGAATCAAAAAAGGAAACTGAAACTGTCTCTGTGCGACAGATCTGTCACAAGTACGTTTTCTATTGTGACTTTTACTGAGGAAATCGTTTTTCGCTTCTGGGAAATGACATCGCCACTCTCTTTTGAGAGCCAAAATGACAGAAACAGAGTTTTCGTGTCAAATTAATCGTACATTTGTCCGATGAAGCCACTTTGGGATTTATTTTTAACCGTCTCCCGCTAATCTTCTTTTAATTGTCGGTGGAGACATAGTATAACGGTCTTTTTTTTGTACGTTTTGTACTTAAACCAAATCTGAACAAGATCGTTCGATCTAATCAGCAATTAAAGTAAGTCTTCATTAAATGCTCTACAAACTACGGGATTTACCCTACAAATTTAAATCCTCTGGACAAACGATTCAAATTAAATCCTCTCATAAATCCCATTCACCCTATTGAAAAACCTATTTTAGCCAATAAGCATTTTACAAGGAATACTTCCACTTCAGAACTTCGAGTGGGAATTGAGGACAGAAATCCAAAGTAAAAGATGTACTCTTTACTAATACAATGAAAGAGCAAAAGACGTGTAAAAAGCAACGTGAAAACAAAGTTACCATTCCCTTTTCTACCTATTGCAAACCTTCGCAGCTATTTCATAATTTTCAGAGCATCGAAATTTAGAGTGAGATTTAGTATTTACGCCATTTCAAAAATTGAAATTTAAATACGCCATCGGTATAACTGATCAGTGTGTGCATGAAAAACTAAGTATGTACGAACAAATGCACACAGAAAAAAAAAAAACAAAACAAAGTACAAAAACAAAGTACAAAACAAAAAAAAAAAATTCAACCTCCATTGCAGAAGAAAGGAGTTTTCTTTTTTCGTAGAAATCAACACAATTATTCATCGGAAAAGAGTATGGTTCGCACTTGGAAAGTATTGCGGTTCGTTACTTGAAATCTAGCTGTCAGTTTTACTTACACATTCACTTGACGCAAATCCGTTATAAAAAGATACTGGAATCTACGATCCGAGTTGGATTTCCGTATATATAATATTACGGAATTCCGACTGAAATGTTTATTGGGTATGCACCTTTGTGACAGTTTGAGAATCTTAAGAGGGAACTGAAACTGTCCCTGAACGACAGATCTGTCACAAATACGATTTCTATTGGGATTTTTACAACAGAAGTCTTTTTTCGACCCTGGGAAATGACATCGCCAATCTCTTTTGAGAGTCAAAGTGACAGAAAAAGAGCAGTGGAGCCACTTTGAGATTTATTTTTAATTTTCCCGGTGGAGAATGAAAAGAGATTTTTTTATTCGTAGTATTAAGACACTATTTACAATGAAGCAATACCGTTTATAAGGATGGAAATGAAATGTAACCACGCACACATGGGACCGTTTTTAGTTTTCTTGCCAATCAAAATACATTTTAGCGGATACAGAATACCAATTTTTAGCCTCCTACGATATCAAGTGAGTGGATATCAAGTTTCTACTTCCTACTTCCTACAAGCACTTGCAGCTCAGAAAAGTCATCGCCTGACCACTTTTGTAACCAAGCATGCTGTGTGCATTACAGGTTATTTAACACACATGTAAGAGAGCTACGATTTTCTGCCGAAACGGCGAATTAAGAGGTCTCTCATGACAAATAATACTCTTGACGGGTTTTTCAGACCCTCACGGAGGTGGGAGACCGTGAAAAAAATTTGTATTGCCCCGGTCGGGATTTGAGCCCGAGACCTGTACACAGTGGTGCTACACACTAACCACTGCACCTGGGAGACAACAATTCAGCTCAAAATTTAAGGCCTAAAAACTACAGACAGACAGACGGACATTGCTCGAACAAATCAGATTTCGATCGCGATCATATTACTGTCAAGGATATTATTTTTCATTTATTTTTTAAACTTACATAAATGGTAAGATTAATAACTAAGAGACTACAGCAAGAGCTGCATAGGCCTTTAGCTGGAACCCCTTTGAAGGACAACTTTTTTGCCACTCGTGTTTTTAGTGTAACGAAATTTAAGAATCACCCAATATAAGAACAGCAGAGCCCAAACTACGAAAAAGGTATACAACCGAATGTGCCTATAAAATATTTCCAGAAATAAATTTAATGAAAAAAATACAATTTTATAAAAACTGCATAATAAAGATCAGCTTAATCGTTCAGCAGCAGCCGACGGACCGCTTAGCGTATGTCAAAATACGAACCTTTAGCTAAATTACGCCAATTTTTTTGTTCTGATTTTTTTACAGAAAATTAAAATTTTGAAACCAATTCAATGGGTGGATTGAACGAATCATTACGTGCTTGTCAATTAACTGATAAAAAGCTTATAAATACCTGCTTGACACTAAAGCCCAACAGCACTAAAACGACATTGAAAATCCCTTACCAAGTCTCGTGGTCAATTCGACCAAGCAAGGAGTCATTCCCCTTGGCAAGGAGGATCATTTTTTACAGGTCCAACTTTACAATAGATAGCAGACGTAATAAAAGGCCAGGCTAGTGGGATAAAAAAGGAAAATATGCAAGCATTTCGACACCAAAAAGGAACAACTCCTTGGCTCCCTCATCTGGACCAACAACGGTCAAAACGTCAGAAGCTACTCTCTTACTCTAGTATCTAAAAGGAGTAACGCAATATGATTTATGGCCAGACGGACGGTTATATACATTAGTCACGAATCTTAACACCCTTGCTATAGTCCTGTTGTTGTCTATTTGTATTCATTTTTCTCGTCATCCATGAATTAATCTTCATATCTTGCCACGGGGGAGCGGGAAAGGCCAAAAACGTACAAAACTGCATACACATAAAATATAAACGAAAAAATCACGGTCACGTATATCCTATTAACTTTTATGTATTGTTCGCAATATATCTCGCCATGAACTTAACTAAACAGGGCAACAAAATAATCGTTTTCGTTTTACTTGAAGAATGCACAAGGACGACGACGACGCGGCGCGGCGCGGCGCAGTTGATATCCTTGCGAACGTGTGCTCTTCTTGCCCCGAAACGACAAAATCAATTTCATTCGTCTTGGGTGGCGTGCCGCTGCTGGCTATTAAGCCAGCAAAAAACTTTCGTGCTGATAGCAAAAGTCGATCGCCCGCCCTTCTTCGTTCGTAAAAATCTTATTTTATGTTGTATCTAGGCACTTGCGATATCGTATATCTATGCTTAATCACTTCTCGTGGATTGTGGCAGATTAATTTTTCCATCACTCACAACGGGGCAGCGCTCACCCCCTGCCTTGTGCAAGAAAGTTTTCCCCTCAAGTTACAAAGAGACATTGGGCAATATCTGCCATAACGAGTTATGATGACGTTTCAGCCAAAAAGGACCAACTATCATCACAAAACCGAGAATATGTACCCCTTTGGCATGGTTGCCAGAAATATGTTCGAAAAAGTTTACTTAATTAAAGTCGAGGAAAATTTAAAAAGAGAAAAGTTATCAACTTGTTTGTGGCGTATAAATACCTCCACCCCCTTAGGGATTATTTTGACAAGAATCCAGTTTATTGCTTCCAAAATTGAGGTATTCAACATGTTTTCTACTCTTTGCGGTTGAGATGAATTTTCAACAAAAAAAAAAAAAGAAAAAGCCAATTGACAGAAGATCATAAATCTTCTCTCCTGGCCAGTAAGTCCCTTGACATTTTCACCATTTCCCTGCGACCAAGAATGGCTTTGCGAGTCATTGCAGTCTATCTATGACAAAATCTTGATGCTTTCTTGTTGTTCGTCGAATGAATTGAATCGCCCTTTCAATTGAAAAGTGGATTGAGTCGAATTGGATTTTCAGTTTGACTTTTTCCTGGGTTTTTTTTTTTAGAAATTATTTTGGGTGGTGAGTTATGTACAGCTGATTTCGGATAAACCCGCCTGCTTCAAAAGCCTCCGGTAATCTTGGTTTTTTTTTAGATACTTGGTAAAAAAAGGTGCTTGACAGAATGCTTATCCTGTGGATCCATACCAACGAGGAGCGACAATTCAGGCAATAGAGCGTATGGACAGCGACACAGAGAAATGCTTGTTAATAGATTTCCTTTACGAAGAATCGTTTAGCTTTTATCCCAAACAGAAAATAAAAGAGAACAAGTTCTGCAGCGGATGATTTGAAGCATCCATTGAGAATGATTAAGTTTTTCGGGGAACTGTAAAGCAAAAGTCTTGAGGACAGGACACAATCTCTTCATTGGAAGCTTTCGAGGTTACGAATACGAGCCCAGACAAAAATATCCTATATACGTCCGCTTAAAAACCCCTCCTTTCTTAAAATAAGTTTCTTGAAGCCAGTACTTTTCGAAACCCTATTCACCATACATTTTTTAGTACCCACAAAAAAGTCGATATTAGGGAAGTTAATTTTCACTCAAGTTGCAGCAACTAGACTTTATTGAAACAAATTTTCTTCTGCTTTAAGGTAGGGACCAGATTCAAACTTGTCATACGAAAGTAGATGGTTTCCCGTACTTCCCAGAATATTCCATCAAAACTATCACATTTTTTCGTCAAACTCCAGATGTGGTTGCTGAAATTTATAATGTCTGCTTGTGTTTGATTTTAGAAATATCTAATTTGTTGTCCTGGAATCATCCAACTGGATCTGACGTAGCCTGAAGATGAAGAAAATTTCTAAGAACAAGTTTTGACAAAGCTTTTTTTATACCCGAACCAGGGTATATTAAGTTTGATGTATAGTTTGTAACGCAGTGAAATAATCACCGTAGACCCCTAAGACCTTTTAGAGATATGAATGGGACCGACAGGAGAATCGATTAAGCCATGTCCGTCCGTCCGTCCGTCCGTATGTAAACAAATTTTAGGCCTTAAATTTTAAGGCAGAGAGCTGAAATTTCGTGGGTTGGTTGGAAGTCCAGCCCTTCAGATCAAGTTTGAAAATAAGCTGAATCCGCCCACAGACACGCCCACTACAGGCCTGTATGTGCGACCATCCCTAATTTAAGAAAATACGTTTTGCAATTTTTAGCTATGTTACAATGGCGCTAGCGCATTCATTTTTGGTACGTAACATTGCCTTATAATTGTCTTTAAGGTAGCCAAATAATTTTAGCATTTTCATTGACCACGCCCACTTTTTAAGGGATTTTAGCTTAAAATGACTGTTTTTTAAAAAATATATATGAAATTTGACAAAAAATTATGTGACAAAAGCTGTAGATACAAGCATTTTCCAACTTTTATGTATATATTGTATGTGCCTCCGCCCACTTTTGTGGGCGTGGCGTTAAAAAGTGATTTTTTTAGTTAAAAAGGCAGAGTTTTAGGCCGAAATGTATGCAACCACCTAGTATAAAGCATTCAACAGTTATATATTTGTACCCCGCCCACTTTTTGGAGGCGTGGCACTTTTTTTTGGTATGGACGGGTATTTTGCAATCCGTCGTAGATGGATTGAAGCTTTTGCATACCCACTGTTGCACTTTCCCACTTGTTTTTTCTTAGCTACGCTGATCCCAATGTGAAAGGACAGGGTGCTGGGAGGAGTTTTGGAATAAGTACCAAATTTAGCGTCAGTTAGTTGGCAACAATGACTATTTAACCTGTTCTAGCATTGGTCGGTGTTACATAACTTAAGACTAAAATTGACTCTTAACGAATAACGTTTAAACAAAGAAATGATAACGCTTTTAGCTTCACTATTAACTTCTTGTCATTATATCAAAAGCGCAAGGCTTAGAGTATCTGTAGAGTATATTATAATTCCTCTGCGGTCTAACATCCATTATGGCAGTTATGGATTGCCAAGGTGTCCGAGGGTCTAATTGTTCTGCGGGTTATACCACTGTTTTTAGCCCGTAAAGGCATAACATTTTAAGAACTTTTGAACCACTTGTACCACAACTCCGATACGTGACATACGCATAAATCTACAAACCAAAACAAAGACAAAGAAAAAAAAGACCGTCAAGTATGAAGACATACGCGGAGCGGTCCGTCGGCTTTTGTTTGAGGTTATGGTCGTCTACATTGCGCAGTTTGTGTAACATTCTATTTTTTTTTTTTTCGTGGGTAGGAAAAACCTTCATAGGCACTACGAGGACCGGCCGCACGTGCTCATAGTAGTGTGAGATTCTTACTCACTAAAAAACCTCCCATTTTCCCTCAGACTACGACTGAGTTTCCTTAACAAGTAGTTCAAGCTTCTGTAGTAATCGCGTGTGGCAGGCTGCCTTCCAATGAAAGCACCTACAATACCGTCAATTTATGCGGTTTCATCTTATGCTGCTAGATCTAACGGTCTCATTCGTTGTAGTCGGCGCGTAAGATTTGCCTGATCCAAAGTTCGGATAATTTCAATGTTGCAATGTACGCGAAGTCGAGTACTAAGTTTGCGAGCAAAGTTTGTTACCTCATCAGTCACGGTTGCGATTCCAAGATCTCGGTGTAGATCGCTATTTCTTATGTAGCATTAACGATTGCTCTGAGTGTCTTATTTTGAAAAGTTTCTAAAATAGATATATTGCTTGGTTTAGTACAACCCCAGAGTTGTATACCGTGCGTCCAAGATGGTTTTAGCACTTGCTTATACAAAAGCAGTTTGTTTGCCTTGCTTTGAAAATCTTCCAATAAACCAATTTATTTCTCTTAACCTGATTTCGAACTCGTCGCGTGGCTTTTTAACGTGCGCCTTCCATTTAAGTTTTGCGTCTAGAGTCATTCCTAGATACTTCGCTTCATTTGAGTACGGGATTTGTACGGAGTTAATGAATAAAGGTTTGTTGTTTATCTTTTTATATTTAAAGTTAACATGCGTTGACTTAGTCTCGTTAAGGACGACTCGCCAGCTCTTCGTCCAGTCGCATATTTTGTCTTAAGTGCGCTGGAGTTTCCCTGTTGATAATTTAACTGTCGTATCAATAGCGAAAATAGCAGTGTCGTCTGCGAACGTAGCTAAAATTGTTCCCTCATCGTGGGGTATGTCTCTTGTATAAAGCAAAAATAATATTGGGCCGAGAACGCTTCCTTGCGGGACACCGGCATTTATCTCTTTGAATTCCGAGTACTCATTTTCTGATTCTGTCTTTAAGGTAAGACTCTAAGATTCTATAGAGTTTTTCTGGTAAGCAAAGCCTTAATTTGTACTTCAGGCCTTCGTGCCACACCTTGTCGAAGGCTTGCAATACGTCGATTTATTTATTAATCGATTATTAATTAAATTATTTCTAGACATATTTTACAGTCTGTAATATACTTTTTTCGTAGTGCTGTCTACTGTTCTTATATTGGGTGATTTTATATTGGGTTTCGTTACTCTCAAAATAGGCTAACAAAAAGCTTTACCGTTTCGAAAATAGAGGAAAGGACATACTCTTTCTTGGCCTTTTCTAGGATTTTTATAATTCAAAGCCCATAAAACAGCAATTTCGATTATTTTTAACTACCGTTAGACTTTTTGATCAATTTTACAACCACCTGTGGTAGCAATTGCCACTTTTCTCAAATTCTGCGGACATGGATTTTTGAGAAAACGGTAAAAACATGCTGTTTTTTATTTCGTTTGTTTGAATGGGTTTAAAAACTTAGGGTCGAAAACGGCAATTTTGAAACGTTTTTGATGCAGTTTTGAAACACACGGCAATTTTATAACGTGACGATGAAAGGCAAGCATTACAGGTGACATTACAGGTGACGTGAAATAACGCCGAACGAAATAAGGCCAAAAATGAAAAATTTGAAAATGGAAATAACGCCAAATTTCCGATTTGACTTTATTTCGCTTTAGAAAACGAAATAAGACCAATTTGACTTTATTTCGTTTTCCACTTAAAGAGTAAAATATGTATGGGGGGCGTGCCGCCCCCCTGCAACCCCCCTATCTGTTTTTTTCTTTAACTGTCTCCACTTTTCGTTGTAAGGGCATATAAAGAAAATTTGGTCTGCTTTCTATTTTTCTTTTGGCTTTATTTCGCTGAAATTTGGCTTTATTTCGTTTGGCGTTATTTCACGTCACCAACATTACATACTTCAGCCAAACTTAAACAAGGTCGTCATAACCGTTAAGAAACTAAAAATCTTTAGTTTTCGAACATGTTTTTACATTTTTTACATTCGGAAACCTTTACGCTTTAAGTATGTGACTGAGTCAGATAGTTTCTCTCAATTTGAATACCAGTTCATTGAAATTCTAGACACTCCAAGTAAATGTTTGTTTGGTCTAGTCTATAGAGCGAATCGCGATATTGACTTCACAGAATTTTATGAAGCCCTTGAGACATATTCGCCATTTTACTCGGAGATCATTCTGTATGGCGATTTTAATAGTGATCTTCTGTGCAATGATCGCCAAACACAAATGTTTGTCGATAAAACAAAAACAATTGGCTTAGTATCCGTTAATAATAAGGATCCAACGAGGGATCCATTTTTTACTGAGTTTTCTGCTACCTTGCTTGATCTTTTTTTAGTTAACAATCCTAAAAATACTCTTCTCTATTCCCAATTATCGGCCCCCGCTTTTTCTTAACACGACTTAATATTTGCAACGTTTGATATCAAAGTAAGCAGCACACTATACTCTATGAGTACAGGGATTTCAAATCTATTAATGTGGGTTATTTGGAAGAAGATATTTATCGTGTCAACTGGCAAGAGGTGTATTTTATGGCTTCTGTGGATGAGCAGGTGAAGTTCTTCCAGGATGCTGTGTCTAACCTGATGAACACCCATGTTCCCCTTAAGTTAAAAGTCACTCGCTGTCAAAGAGATTCATGGTTCACGCGCGAGATCTGTGAAGCAATAAGCGAGCGAGATAAGGCCTATAAGCGGTGGAGGAGATTCAAGCTTGAGGCTTTCTACAATATTTTTCGTGCACTTAGGACTAAAGTTCGTGTGATGATTCGCAAAGCTAAAAGCCAAGTTTATTGTCACCAACTTGATCCTAATTTGCCAGCTAAAAAACTCTGGAACAATATACGCGAGCTTGGTGTTGGAAGGCAAAGAATTGAATGCGTTGCGAATGTAGATCTAAATGCACTTAATGCGGACTTCGCTCGCACCCAAAGCCAACCTCCGGCCCAGGACTTTTGGTCAACTTCCTCATCTCAGGTAAATGAAACTGAAAAGTTCAATTTTCAAAGAGTTGACGAACTGGATGTTGTAAAAGCTGTTCTTGATATTCGTTCGAATGCAATGGGATTTGATGAGGTGCAGCCAAAATTCGTGAAAATGATTTTGCCGCATATACTACCAATTATTACTTTTTTTTTTTTTTTTTTTTTTTTTTTAATAGCACTATCAGAACTGTGATGCAGTTTGTTTAATACAAACAATATCTGCAGCAGAAATTTGCCAAGCAGAAAACTGCCAACACGGGCTCATCAGTTAGTGCAAGTGTTAGTGGTTAATAAATTAAACATAAACTAACACCAAACACAAAACACTAAGAATTACAAAAAAGCAAATGATAGAAACATTATTATTACAACAGATAAAAAGTAAATTTCAACAAGTAAAAAAAAAAAACATAAAAATAAAAGTATATTTAATATTTAAGACGAATAACACCGAAGCAGCCTCTTAAGTTTGGCTTTGTCCATGTCAAAGTCTAAAATACTGGTATGTGCGTTGTAGGTGGAAAACATACGGCTGATAGGCTCATTTTTCCCATAATTTGTTCTGTGCCGTGGAACGTGTAAAAGCTGGATTCTTCGGAGGTTATGAGAGCCTCCACGAAATTTAAAGCTTATACTAGATAGAAGGTCCGGTGCATCTATTAGACCTTGGATCAATTGCTGAATAAAAATCAAGTCATTATTTATCCGTCTTTGGGAGAGACTTTGAATGTTAAGCAATTTAAGCCGGTCGAAGTATGAGGGGAGATTGAGTGGATCTTCCCAGGGAAGTCCCCTGAGCGCGAACCGAATGAACCTCCGCTGGATCGCCTCGATCCTATTCGTATGGCATACTTGCGATGGAGACCACACTTGTGAAGCGTACTCAAGGTGAGTACGAACAAAGCTATTGTAAAGGGAAAGCGTGACGTAAGGGTCATTAAATTCTTTAGACCAACACTTAATAAAGCCAAGCATGCAATTGGATTTATTTACAATGTAGTTTATGTGTTTTGAAAAGTCAAGGTTTTGAGTAAAGAAAACACCAAGATCCTTAAAATGTTCAACACGGCAAAGAGCATGCTCACTGATGGAGTAAGAGAATGTTGTTACGATACGCTTTTTAGAAAAAGTGATAACTTGACACTTAGCTGGATTGAGGAAAAGACCGTTTTTGTTACACCATGTAGCAAAGCTGTTTATATCAGTCTGAAGAAGAACATGGTCATCAGAACTCTTAATAGTTCTAGATATCTTCATATCGTCTGCATATGATAGAATTTCGCTATAAGCGACACACGAAGGCGCATCGTTTATAGCAAGAATGAATAAGAGTGGGCCTAGATGACTTCCCTGGGGAACGCCGGAAATGGCAGGAAAAGAAACTGAAAAAAGTCCTCTAAATTTAACTTGGTAAGATCTTAAATGAAGATAAGACATAATCCAACAGATGAAATTTGGTGGAAAGCCAAGAAGTAAGCTTAAAACCAATAATTTCATGCGAAATCAAATCGAAAGCTTTGGAAAAGTCGGTGTAAACGCAATCAACCTCGAAGCCATTTTCTACTGCATCAGAACATTTTCTATAAAACGATAAAAGGTTAGTTACGGTAGACCTATTTTTAACGAAACCATGCTGTTCTTTGCAAATTATGTTTCGGCAGTAAAATATAAGGCTATCGCAAATTAATTTTTCAAACACTTTTGGAATGGTTGAAAGTTTAGCAATCGGCCTGTAGTTCACAATATCACATTTAACACCTTTTTTAAAGACAGGCGTAATAAATGAGAGTTTCCACATGGAGGGGAAGTGACCGGACGATAGCGAAAGTTTGAATAAATTTTGTAAAGGAGTGGCAAGAACATCCTTACAGTTTTTTAAAACGATAGGTGGTATACCGTCTGGACCAGTAGAACAATCGTCTTTAAGGCTAGACAAGAGCTCATAAATAGTTTCTAAATGTACTGGTATATCACAAAAATTAACTTGAGCAGATTCTGTGAGATATTTAAAATAATCAGTGTCGACGGTAAATGGAGAATCTCTAAATGATTTGGAAAAGTGATCAGCGAAAAAATTGCATATCGTGCCAGGATCGTTGGAAGAACTGCCATTATATTTGAGAGTGGATGGATAGCCATCAACTTTTCTTTTAGAGTTAACAAACTTCCAAAATTCCCTGGGATTAGTTTTAAAATCTGAACCAATTTGAGAAACATAGTTGTAATACAAACGCTCTGCGAGAGCATTGAATTCACTGAAATGAAACATGAAATTATCAAGGTCAAATGTACTCAAATTTGTGATGTACTTTTTCCATGCTTTATTGCGTTTATTACGTAGGACTTTCAGTTCCTTGGTATACCATGGGTGGCTGAAGTTAGAGTTCTTGTTTTTCTTTATAGGTATAGTATTACTGATACAGGTATTGAGTATAGAATAAAATTTTTCTACAGAGCGCTCAAGGTCACTGGAGCAAACTATATTAGAAATACCGGATTTATTCAGTTCGTCAGATAGTGTGCGAAAGTTAGCCTTTCGGAAGTCAAAAGTGTATGAACAGTCAAATGAGTGGACATTCTCATGTATGTGACAGTTCAAGTCAAGAAAAACATCCAGCGGGGGATGGTGAGTATCTATCTTAGTAATGCTGCACTTGGATTTACAAGCAACAGTACTAATTGCGTCAGAAGTAAAGACCAAATCGAGTATTCGATTATTTATGTTTTTTATACAGCTTACTTGCTGTAAGTCAAAAGAAATAATGTTATCTAACTTGTTAAGTGCTGCATGTGGTGACGAAATATGAGGAATGAAATGCGAAACATCATCAGATAAGACCCATTTCAAAGCAGGAAGGTTAAAATCCCCAAAGAGCAATACCGTACTTTGTCCACAGGGATAAACTCAAGGGCCTTAGCAAGCTCAGAATAAATTTCAACGGGACTATCGGGGGGGATGTACACATTAACAACATATACGAATTTGGGTAAAATGTCAAGTTTGACACATACAACTTCGGCATTAACAGTAAATGGAAATTTAACTTTGTCCGAGGTGATATGATCCCGAACAGCAATTAAAATTCCACCGCCTAACGCTTCGAGATCATCTTTATAACGATCTCTTCTATATATGTACAAGAAACTCTTTGGTGAAGAGTTCTGCATCAGTAATGCTAGCATTAAGCCATGTTTCAGTCAAAATAATGACATCATGAGGAAAAACCAAAGAATTTTTAAATATATCATCTGTTTTATGTTTGCTACGGATGGATCTTACATTTTGATAAAAAAAACATAGTCTACTATTTAGTTTTTTGAAATATTATTTGGTTGCTTAGAGTTTGAGGGCCTGTATGCAAACTCTTTGACTAGAGTGTTAGACGGCCAAAGCCTATGATCACAGATTGACTCAAAGATAGAAGGAGGAACAACTATTTTGAATGAAGATACGAAACTATTAGGCTTGCTAAGTTTCATACAGCTGACCAAGTTTACGTTAGCAACGACCTTTTGAGATATCAGATGATGAATAATGTCACCAGGTGTGGTCTCGGGTTTCAGTCTTGAAATAAATACAGATTTAGGTCTGGGGACAGATTCTAAGGTGTTGGCATATTCAACAGCAGGCCCACTAGACGGTTCGATTGTAGTTTGAGGAACAACAATCGTTGAAGTGTGAGACGAAACAATCTCTTTATTGTTGTTTTTACGACGCCTCAGATTTACACGCTTAGGGTGAGATAAGGTATGGTTAGACGAATCATCTAAAGCAGCAGTACTAGTCCTAGACAAGTGAATTTCGGACGGACTTGGGATGGACGAAGTACCTTGGTCAGGGCACTTTTCTGAAGACAAATCTGATGGTTGAAAGTCGGTAGAAGTCGAGGCGTTCGATTTGTCTACAGAACTAACGTAAGAGTGATTCTCAAAATCTGTCGAAGTGGAAGCGTCACACGAGTAATTGTACTCAGAGAATGAGGCAACGTTTTTTACTACACAATTAAAACTTTGAAGTAAATCACTGAAGTTATTAGACAACTTAGTGATATCCTGCTTGAAGGAAGATATCTTAAAAGCTAACTGGGAGAGCGATATCCTTTTGCATGGAGGGCAGTACCAAAAGGCTACGTCGGAGGAATTTACCTTCTCAAGAAATGCAGTGGTAGAGCCAACGCATTTAGCATGAAATAAGTTGCCGCAAGGACCATAGCAAGTAAAAAGAGGGATGTTAGCCTTGCTTTCACAGCACCTTTCAGCCGAACAAGCCATAATAAAATAAATTTTTTTTTTTAGCTAAACAGAAACAACGAGAGAAGTACCTAATGTCTCGTAAAATTAATAATAATGAAATATATATTATATACAAAAAAAAAAAAAAAAAAGTAAAATTAAAGGGAATTAATCGGGGCTCGAACCTTGGTCACCGTACACAACACTCAAGGATCTTACCGCAGAACCACCGCCTGTCGCACAATTCCTGTGTGGATAATAGCTATTAAAGCAAATGAAGAAAAAAGACTATGATAGCAAACGAGAATTAAGCTTTACGGAAAGCACAAGGAAAACAAATTAAAAAGGGCTTTTGAGTTTTAAATGTGAGTTGGATTAGAAAAGATGATTTGAGTTAAGAGAGCAAAGCTATAGAGGAAAAAACCGTTTACAAGCAACAACACGAAGGTCAATGCAAGCAACCAGCATAGAAAGAAAAATACTAGGTACACTGAATAATAAATGAAAATTAGATTATACGGAAGAACAATTATATAATTATATAAAAAGCTAAGAAGGGATGAAAAAATAAATATTACTCATCAAATACGCCTACATACACAGCTTCAAAGCACAGAAATGAAAAAAAAGAAACACGTTAAATTAAGTATAAAATTACAACAATAGCACAGAAACAATTGAAAAACCGTCTACACTCTACAGCATGCAAGCACAAAACTGATCTTTTACTCATCTTTTTAATATCATAATCTTGACAAACTCTTTTCCCTTGGTATGGAAAACCGCCAAAGTGATGCCCATTCTCAAAAAGCCTGCCACCCGTCACTCGCAAGCAGAGTATAAACCCATTTCTATTCTGCCGTTTTTGTCCAAGGTGCTGGAAAAGCTTATGCACAGACAAGTACTGAATTTTTTGAATAGGAAGAAACTTTTGTGTGACCATCAGTCAGGATTCAGAGCAAAGCACGGCTGTATCTCAGCTCTTTTGAAAGTTTCGGATGACCTTCGAAACTCTATGGATGATGACTTAGTATCATTCCTCTGTCTCGTAGACTTTTCAAAAGCCTTTGATACAGTCGATCACGCAATTCTTATCCATAAATTAAAAACATATTTTCATTTTTCTGACGCTGCCGCCAAATTAATATTTGCCTACCTCACCGGTAGGACCCAGGCAGTTGTTGCAGGAAAAGATGTGTCGCGCTTCCTTGATCTTAAATTGGGTGTACCGCAAGGATCCATACTAGGCGCTCTTCTGTTTATTATGTTTATAAACGATCTGCCAAATGTTGTGCAAAACTCATCAAAACATCTTTATGCTGATGATTTTCAAATTTACCTAAGCTGCAAACTAGGGATGATGGAGGATGGGGCTTGGAGGTTGAATAGGGATCTTGAATATATAAGAATATGGTCAAAAAGCAATAACCTTTTTATAAACCCAAAAAAAACCAAATGCATTGTTATTTACAGGAGGCACTTAGACAAAAGCTATTTCCCAAGTTTATACTTAGGAAACGTGAATACGTGAATACGTGACGACATTGTCGAATATGTTGATACCGCTAAGAACCTAGGAATTTGGTTTAATTCCACGCTTAGTTGGGACTACCATGTTCAAACTGTCATTGCCAAGATGTAAGCTTCCCTGCGCAGTTTGTCGTTGCCAAAAAAATATACTCCTCAACCTATAAAATTGCAGTTTACCAAAGCCTTAATAATGCCGATTATATCATACGGTTGCGAAATAAGTTGTGTTATCAGTGCAGATACAAAATGAAGACTTTTAAATGTAGCTTTCAATAATGTCGTGAGATATGTGTATAACCTAAAACGCTTCGACCATGTTTCGGGTCACAATAAAATTATACTAGCATGTAGCCTTATGTCTTATTTAAAGTTTTGTTCCCTTAAAATGTTAAATAAAATAATAATGAATAAAAATCCATTATACCTCTATGAAAAACTCAGATTTTCTGCTTCATCTCGCTCACATGTTCTTATTTTACCGAGGTGTACATGTCGTAATACTGAAAGTCAGTTTGTTGTTTATGCCATCAAGCAGTATAACTCACTTCCCATTAACATTCGAAGACTGCGAGGCACAAACCAATTTGATAGGGTTACTTTTAGGTATATGGTCCATAGTTCATAGTTTTGAAACTTTTTGAGTTATAAATTACCTTTTGTATTTTTTTTTTTTTTTTTTTTTCCTTAACGTAAATTGTAAGTTGTAAAATAATAATGTTTGAACTTGCTTATAAAATGAATTATTTAAATTAAATAACTTTTACTCTTATCGGCTTAAAGCTTATTGTAAAAGATGGCATATAAATAAAATAAATAAATAAACATGATTTCACGTTTTGCAGTTAAATCTTTGAAGTTTTTGAACATTCGAAGTCTGCTATAGTTTTGTATAAAATTTAAGAAGATGGACTATGCTCGGTGTTAATTTAAAAATTATGCTTTATACCGTTTGGGAGATAGAGGGGGAGATATGCGTTCTTTTCACCTTTTTTTAATTTTTTAAATTTCAAATCCATAAAACAAATATTTTGAAGTTTTTCCAGTTCCCATTAGACTTTTTTCCAATAGCACAACCCCCAGCACTAGCCTTGGATGTTTTTTTTTTAATTCTATGGCCACCGGTTTTGGCGTAAACGGTAAAAAAAAGCTCCTTTTTTATTTGGTTTTTAAATAGGCTTCTAAAAACTTAGGTTAAAAACGGCAATTTAAAAAAATTTTAACGCAGCCTTCCTTCTTTTTGTAAGCCTTTTACTTTAATCGAATCTGAAAGAGATCGCTTATACCGTTAAGCTACTGGTAGAGTTAAAAAAATTGTTTTTGAAAATGCTTTTATGTTTTTCAGCTAAATCTCAGAAAATTTTGAAATTTCAAAATCCGCTATAATTTTAATTCAAATTTTGAATTATTATCACCGGAGATAAGGGGAGGGGACACACGTTTTTTCATGCATTTTTGCGATTTTTTTCGAAAATGCGTCATAACTGCAGTACTGCAACTGTTTTTTGAAAAATATGACCTAAGCACTTGGTTTACTTTGAGTTGCTTTAGACGTGTGTTCAATATTGATTTTGAGCGATAAGCCGTTCAAAAGTTATGGCCTCCAACACTTTGAAAAACGTCATGCATTTTCGACTCTTCATTTCTCAAAAACGTTTTGATATTTTCGAAAAGTTTTATTTTTTAATTAAAGCTTAGTATTTCCTAAACCTAAGTTTCGTTTTTCTATTTTTTTCTCTGACTATTTCCGCAGTTTATAGGCACACCAAATTTTGTCTTTCTACGACTTACCGTTCAGAAGTTATAAAGCGATTGGACGGACGGACGGAAAACGTAGTGATACCATAAGAGGTCCTTTTTCCATTTTTGGACCGCTAAAAACAACAAAAAAATGGTCGATAAAAATTTAAGTACTTAAACTTAAATTTCGGCTAAAATAAGAAAATTTCTAATATTTCAATTGCTTCTCTTTCCTAACCATGACAAAGTGTAACTTCACACCAAAATAAGGTTAGGGCGCTGTCACAACACCAAAATAGGTAAAATGCGACTTAAGTGTTTTAAAAAAACAGAGGTGGTCACACATGCAGGTCTATTGTGGGCGTGTTTGTAAGCGAATTTTGCTAATTTTCACACTTACCCTGTTGAGCAGGATTTCTGGCTCAGCTACCAAATTGTAATTCTCTAGCTCAAAATATAAGGCCTAAAAGTTGTTTACAACATGGACATGGCTTAATTGATTCTCCTGTCAGGCTCTATCCTGTGACTAAAAAGTTTAAGGGGTCTACCGTCATATGGCAGACAGGCAGACGGACGGACAGACTGACATGGCTCAATCAATTCATAAAATAATATTTTTTTAAATATTAAAAATATTTTTTAAGGTTTTTGAAAAGAATCGAAGGAAAAAACAGCCTCCACCACCTATCAGGTGTTTCACAATATCCCGCATCACATTACCATCAACATGACGTCTTCAGCCGAAGGTTCCGGATAAATAAAATTCGCACACGATTTCTTTCGAATTTTCTATAAGTTACAAGTGAAATTGGAAGAATTTTCTGCTTTGGGCAAGACGTGACATGATCCACAATTTTTCATCGGAAAATTACTGCAAGGATGCATCATTTTCGTGCCACCTTGGATAACCATTCCACTGGCGATTTTCATTTGCGTGTTAGTCCGAAACGGAGGTCCTATAGGTTACTATAGGGAACTGCAATTAGTTTCGAAACATCTATTCTGCCAATCGTCTGTCATTCAAAGTTTATATTGACACTGCCAAATCCCATTTCAAAATCTATAAATTTAAAGCTGCAATCTAAATTCCACATCCTTCAATAAATCAGCTAATGATTTATTTATTGCGAAATGCTGAGTTCCTCGTTGTGTTAAAGTTATTTCCTACCCTGCAATTTTTCAGGATTTTATATCGGAAAAATGTGCCCAAATAAGTGTCTAAATCTATGTGTCTCCTCATCTGTCTCCACCAACAATAAAAGACAATGTTTTAAGAAATTCTAAGGTCCTGGACTAAAACCTACACTGTCTGCTGCAAATTTAAGGCCCAATAGAGAGTTTCGTCAAAATGTGCCAACGGTTTCTATGAAATATTTACAAATTGACGTCCCAAATCAAATGCAATATTCACATTAAGTAGAAGCATTGATTGAAGGAATAATTGTGCCTCGATTTGCCACTTTCAGTCCGAACTAAGTTTGCACGAGCCTCAAAGTGGGCGTCTTATTTTCATGCCATAACAAATCCGAAAACTTAATCTCGGAAACGGTCGACTAATGAGGTGTATTTATGGGTTCGATAATTATTCACCATCTGCACAGGGTGGGGCTGTACCAATTCCCTATTGAAATTCGACAAGTAATAATTACCAATTCCTGTGTGGTAGCCCAGATCAACAAAACTCTTGATTGCTGTTATTCGTCGAATGTGGTTGGGAAGGGAGAGTAAAACTCTTTCCACCTTCTTCGCCACAACAATGTGTGTCAATCACTGGATTACGTATACGACTTACGAGTACATATGGATCCTAATTCAAGGCACACAAGGGTCTATATTCCCTTTGAAATAATTGATGCAAGTTAAATGAGGTCTTATAGCATCTAACCAATGAGTGCGGGTCCGTAGTCTTAATTATTTCCCACAAAAGTGAGCCACCGAGGAGACTTATACCCTTTGAAAATGAAAATGAAAATGAATAAGGATATGGGATATCATCGCATAAATCTGGCCAATGTGGATTTGGCTCAACGAATATACACATTGTTGCCACCCTCGAATTCCATTCGGAACAAGTAATAATAACTTTTGCCTTGGGGAAGGTCAGCTTCCGGTTGAAGTTGTTCTACTTTGATGAAATCGCTTGTGGGAAGATTAAAATGGAACTCCGACGAGTTCTTTTTTTTCTGCTTGTTGCTGAGAAAGGACTCTCTGCTTGTGTAAAGGCTTTAATGTACAGCGGGGGGTGAATTAATGATTTACTTCTTGTACAGATGTTTTTTTTTTTTGCAAATGAGAACTTTCACTATTTTATTTTTTAATTATTTTGTGTTGCATTTATTTCGAATGTAAACGCAATAGAATTGGTATAAATGTGTTCAATCTTCCGAACTGAATCACCATGCTTAATTGATTTCCAATTCGACATAAAAAGAGTGAAATTTGCAATTGGATTTAATTGGAAAATGTTTAATTCAAACAAGAAACCCGTTGGAAAAAAAACAACCAAAGGAAATAAAAAATTTAACACTATTGCTCCCAGCAATTTAGGTGACAAGTGTCACATGAATTTGTCTGAAATTAAATGAATGAAAAATAAAGCAGTTAATGAAAACACCATTAAAATTGTGTAATCCGAAATGAGAATAATTAAATAATAACATTAGGCTAAAGGCAGTTTGCAACATTTTTTTATTCAACACCCGGCAACGCACTGGTTTCCAGTGAATGCTAATGACATGCAAAATTAGCTCAAGTGCCGGAGTGCAGAAAAATTCGCAGAAGAAATAAAAACGTTTGCAAACGAACGTTTAATTAGTCCAGCGGGCATTGGATTACAGAGGAATGCGTAGTGCAAGCCTTCTGAGAATTCAACGAAAGGATAAGAGAGGAGAAATGTATTTTTTTCGCATAACTAACAACCAGGACCAGCGCTTTGGTCTAGAAAATGGAAAATTTTATCGCACTTTAGACTTCTTTAGTCTAACCGGTGGTTGTTGCTTTGACGCTTTGCGGTTTCGTTTTAATAAATGAAGAGTGGTACTTTATGCTTCAGTCACTTTGGTCCCGTCAAGAGTCAAATGCAGCCTATACCATGGCAATGTCAATAGTCTGTAGATTTTAAACTTACTCACTCACGGCTGTAACTCTTTTATAAGGAGTGGCATATGTGGTTAAGCATGGTTAGCTCGGCTTTTAGCTATCTATTTTCCAGGTAGGAATCCGTAACGCTGAATTTGAGCCAACAGCTAGTTGGAAGTTTTAATTAAAATAAGTGCACATTAATTGTGAAATCACTGTAGAACTTAATAGATCAAAGAAGTTCCGACCATGGCAATTATGTATAAATTAGCACAACATAGCTCAAGCAACCAGCACGGTTTCTGTTACAAGCGCCCATCCCATAAAAGGATCAATGACCGCAATTTCATTAGTTAACCAGTGAGTAAGTGCTACAATGTGTACGCAGAAGTTACAGTCCGTAAAACGGACCGTTGAATAGCCCATCCTGTCCCACATTGTGAAATGCTGATGACATGGTTATTTTTTGACATTTTATAAGTAATGCAAACTTCGAAAAGAGGCGTGGTCCAACCGCCCCTAATGAGAAACCACATATGTATCCAATTTACACTTAAATGTACGTAAAAATGCATTTTTTTGGTTCAAATTCAATATTTTTGAAAAATCCCCCTAAATCACCCCTAAAAGAGGCGTGGCTAAAAACTTTATATGAACGAAATCTGGACGGAAGTATTGTTTACCTAACCTGCTACTTTTTTTGTTTCATGCTTTCCTAAATTAGGCTCAAGTGCAGTCGAAATTAAGTTTTTCTGGAAAATTTTAGGTTTTTCTTCAATTCTGCCTCTAAATGTGGGCGTGGCCCAAAGTCTTGTATGAACAAAATGTAGAACTAAGCGTTTTCTACATAAGATATTAAGAAGAATTTTTTCAATTTGGAGTAAAAATATTGAGTAAACTGCATTTGAAAATTTACTATTAAAATAGATGCCACGCCCACTAGAGGAGGCTTACATTTATTAGGAGATGCTAAATGTCAAATTTCAGCCTTTTAGAACGTCTTACAGTTTTGAAAATTCTGGAGGCAGTTGCACATTTAGAACGATTGTGGGCGTGTCTTCGGGCGGATTTCAAACATTTTTACACTTGTACTGCTTCGCATGACGTGCACCTGACCTACGAAGTTTCAGCACCCTAGCTCAAAATTTAGGGCCTAAAAACATGTGACATACAGACGGACGGACATGGCTCATTCGATTCAGAATTCGGTCTCGATCATATGCCCTTAAGGTCTTGTGGGTCTACAATTATTATTTCACCGTGTTACAAACTATGTAACAACTATGTGGGGTATAAAAAGCCAACCGAACGTATCGTTGCATATATTGCGGAGCGGACCCTATGACAAAGCCATACAAAATTAAATTTATATAAAAGTGAAAAATTACAACAATTAACAATTCTACAATTCGTTAGATTATTTTGTGTCCTGAAATTGTCCATGAGTTTAAAACATGGAACTTACTCTTTTGATAACCCCCAAAATTAATAAAAATCTTGCTGCAATATTGAAATATTTCGGCACGCAAAAGTTTAATATATTGAAAGCTTGTGTAGGCGGAAGTAAACATTCCTTTAGTTAAAACAAAATAGCCGGTGATTTTATTTTTTTATTACTTTTAGGCATTATTATAGCTTAAGCGAAGAATTGAGGTACCTGACCTGGATGGCTTGAGAACATTTCGTTCACAATGGTGTTTTGGCATGCACGTTTTAGTTAACCGAAGTGGTGTCTGGTATAGAGTTGGTTTCGGTTTCTTTGAAACGCTTAGCTCTGATAGGAATTCCGGACCCATCATCACCACCATCATTTTCGGTGACCGATTATTCTAAGAACGGTTGCGGAGCGAGGGCTGCTAAATGGTCCTGTCATCATTCCCGATCCTCCGCCACGAACTCAAGGGACATAGGCGCGACGAAAAAACCCGTCTGTAGGTCTCGGAGATATTTTTAACCTGATTCCACCACCTGTTTCTTGGCCTACCAGTGGAGGGGAGTGACGCGCTCGCATCTCGGCTAATATGACAGAAACGATGATGTCTAGGAAGTCTATCGGGGGGCATGTTGGAGTAATATCTGTCGGGGTAATGTTGAGCAGCAAGAAGAAGTAGCTGCTCAGCATTAAGATTCCTACGAATACTGACGTTTCTCACTCTATCCCTAAGAACAAACCAGCAACGCGCCTCAGGAATCTCATTTCGGCAGCTTGTTCCCGCGATCTAATTCTTTCGGTCATTACCCAAATTTCATGACCATAGATGAGGGTCCGAACGAACATTGAATTGAAAACTGAAATCTTTGCTTTCACTCCAAGCTCAACTTTCCTGATGACCGGCCGGCGTGGTTCCTTTACTATTGCCCCATCTTGACCAATTCTACACGACAACTCAGTATCACTCCTCCCCTCTTTCGTAAAAAAGACCCCGAGATACTTAAACTTCTCCACCTGCTTCAATAGAACTCCATTTATGTGCAGGGTACACTGCACAGGAGTTCGGAAAACAACCATCACTTCCGATTTCTTTCCGTTAACATTCATCCCAGCATCACCACAGACGGCTGCAAACCTATCCAGTGCTCGTTGAAGTTCCTCTTTGGATGATGCAAGGATGGCCGAATCATCTGCGAAAAGCAGATGGCTCATCCTGATGCCAGCCAATTCGGAACATTGCTCGCCAATACTGCCTTTCACTATCCAGTCCATATATGCTATGAAAAGGAGCGGCGACAGAACACAGCCCTGGCGAAGTCCAACGGGATTTAACGCCTTTTATCCGTACACAGCTTTTGCAGTTTCCATACAAAGACTGGATGGCTCTCAGAAGAAGTCCACTCAGCGCAGAGTTCTGCAAAAATCTCCTAAGTGTACCCCGAGGGACTCGGTCATAAGCTTTTTCCAGATCTACAAAACACGCACAGACCGGTTTGGCATATTCCCAGGCCTTCTCAAGAATAACCTTCAGAGTAAAAACCTGGTCGGTTGTGCCTCTGTCAGGTCGAAAGCCGCACTGATCTTCCTATAACAAAGGCTCGATTACAGCTCTAGAATGCGTTATTTACAATACCTTCGCGAAAACTTTTCCCCCACTCTTGAGAGAAATATGCCCCTATAGATGGAGCAAACTCGCCTGTTACCTTTTTTGAAAATGAGCACTAAAACTCCTGTTGCCAATCGCTAGATGCCTTTCCGCTATCCCAGGCAACGTTGATGGCACGTGTTAGCCATTTACCACATTCCTCATCCATTGCCTTGAGCATTTCTGGACGAATTTCATCAACTCCAGCAGACTTGGCAACTTGCAGCCTCAGTGACTTCGTCTACTGTGGGATTATTCTCCACCCTCATCTCGTCAGCAATGGGAATGCAATCTTCAGTGGCCCGTTGGGGGTTGAGCAACGCTGAAAAGTGCTCTCTCCATCCGCGCAAGACATTTTTCTAAATTTGAAAGAAGTGTACCGTCCTTAGATTTAGCCCCTTGAATGATATTCAACTTCCTTCCTCTGAGCGCATTGTCCGCCAAAATGTCTTGTTTGCAGATCTGTAGTCGTGCTTCAACCTCTCGCCGAACTTTTTCCATGCCTGTTCCTTGGCTGTTCTGACGGCCTTATTGCAAGTTATTCGCACCTCAGTGTACCGGGCTCGAGAAGTAGAGGTCCTACATTGATTCCACAAAATATACGCTCTCTACTTCTCTATAATGGTTTCTTGAACTCCAGGCGTTTTAAGCCATGCAGTTCTTTTCTCACCACCAGTCGCTACCCCAAGCCGCTTCACTCCACAACAATTCCCTGCAGCGGCAATGACTGCCGATAGCTGCTGCCATTCCTCCTCTACATTTAAAGGGTCATTTGGAATTTATTTAAACTTCTCCGAAACATGCTGTGTAAAGCGCTCAGTGAAGTCAGAGTCAGCATCCAATTTTGGTTTTTGATTGGGTGGCAAAGGAATACTATCGCTGAAAAACAATTTACACAGCTGTAAGTGGTGATCAGCTGACAGCTCAGCTCAGCTCCCCTCAAAACTCGAACATCACAAATTATTCTTAAAACACACGATGCTACAACAAGGAAATCAATCAGTAACCTCTGGCCAAGTTTTGTTTACCGTTCCCACATGTGCATAGAAGTCACCCATCAAGAGAGTCCATTTCTGCCACTCTATCCAGGACAGCATCAACTTCGTTCAAAAATGACTCATTCTCTGGCTCTGTATTTGGTGCACTGGTTCAGGTGTATGAACCAGAGCCAGAGTCGATCGCTCAAGCTTAAGTTTTAGGATCTAAACCCTTCTCCCAATGGAATAAACTCAAATACGTTTTCCAACAGCCGGGGGCTTGTGAGTATCCCCACACCCGCTTGTGCAGACATGTTTTTTTTTTTTTATAATGCACTCGCGAATATAAGGGATTGGATACCCTTTTTAATGTTACACATCTCACGAGCGGAAAGGTTTAGAAGAAGAGGAAAAACAGGAGAGGTACCGGTGCACTCTTGTTTTGAACAGTTGCAAGTTGTATTGCGCAGGAAAGATTGACCGTGGGAGAACATTCCACATTCGCGTTGTACGGCTTATGAAAGAACCTCTAAACTTTACTGTACGCCCGAAGGTGGGCTCGAGGGTAAACTGATGTGCATTCGATCTTTGGCGAGTATTACGGTGGAACGTCTTTAGGGACGGAATGCAATTGGCAATTTCGATGGAACATTGTTTGTGATAGACAAGATACATTACGACGATGTTGTAATGAGTCAAAAGACTTCGCAATGTTTTTGTCTCCATCAAGTTTTAACGCGCAGTTTTGTATCCTATCTAGCAAGTGCAGTGCTGTTTTTGGAGCACCAGCCCAGACATGGGAATTGTATTCCGATTTAGGGCGAATATATGCCTTATATAAAATAGCCAAATCAGAGGGGGTAGAATACTTCTTACATCTTTTAAGGAAACCTAGGCATGTCGCAGCGTTCTTGGCGACGTTGAATATGTGGTCATTCCAACTAAGGTTGTTATTGACACACATACCGAGAATGGAAAGCGTTTCGGTTTCATCGATGCAAGTGCCATTCATGGATAATGGCTGGGTGATTCGGTTTAGCTTCAATGACAGAAGACAGCATTGAGTTTTAGAAGCATTAAACTCTACTCTGTTTCGAGATCCCCATAATACAATGCTGTTCAGGTCAGAGTTTAATGAGTTTGACATACGCTGCCGTTCCAATTCAACGTCCAAAGAGCAGGGGCGCGGAACCGAGAACTAATATGAGAAACTGAGGTTACTGTCATCAGCAAAGGAGTGGATTGGATTAGTTGTAGCAGACAGGAGATCATTAATGAAAATGAGAAAGAGTGTCGGAGACAAAACAGAGCCCCGGGGAACCCCAGCGTTAATTTTATGAACTGCGGACTTGAAGCCATCCAAAACAACTTGAATTGAACGGTCCGAAAGGTAATTACTAATCCATTGAATAAGAGATTCGTCGATTCCAAATGTACGCATTTTCGACAAAAGAGCTTGATGCCAAACTCTGTCAAATGCTTTTGAAATATCAAGCGCAACAATCTTGCTTTCACCTAGAAGATGCAAGGAATGATTCCACTTTTCAGTGAGATATGCCATCAAATCACCAGTGGACCGTTTGCTACGAAAACCGTCATTAAGAAGTTTTCGTGTTTCAAGATATTTCATAAGCTGATAATCAATCAGCGTTTCCATGGCCTTAGAAAGAAGGGAAGTGAGTGCAATTGGACGAGAGCTAGAGGGAGAAGAAGAATCGCCTTTTTTAGGGACGGGCTGGACAAATGCTGTTTTCCATCTACTCGGAAAGAGACCTGAGGAGAGTAGGACCGATGAAAAAGCTTACACAATGGTTTTGCCAGCGCGGAAGAACACCTCTTCAGAACAATCGGGGATATTCCATCTGGACCAGCGGATTTGTGAGTGTTTAGATCTCGAAGTACTCTTTTGACTGCACGAGCGCGAAAGTGAATTTGTCCCATGGTATGTTCGACGCGCTCAAGTGCAGAATCAGACATTGCAGAATCAGGGAGCATGGAGCTAGCAGTGAAATGCGCTGCAAGTAGATTCGCCTTGTCTAGAGAGGTGACAGCTGGAATGTCATATTGCAAACGAGTGTTGGGATGGAAGATGAGGCACAGTTTTTGACATTTTTGACGAAAGACCAAAAGTTTTTACTACCCTTGGGACAATGTAGTATTTTTTGTCTCAGCTTTTGGTCGTATTGGAATATAACACGGCGAATATGAGCATTTCTGCGTTGTTTAAACTTTTTTCGGTTTACCGTGATGGGTTGGCCTTGTAGGACCGAAAACATATGAACTGGGACCGAAAACATGTGATCTGGGACCCCAGACCAGACGAGCTTCCACCCATCAGCGAAGTCTTTGGTTTCAGAACCTTTTGACTTTGTTAACGAAACAGACATTATCGAGCTGATACTTTTTTGCCTCCTCAACCACTTCAAATTCCTCCGTCGTTGTGACATTCGTCGACGTGACATTCCATGTGCGAATTTTGAGTTGATGCCGTAGCCGATTTGAAGAATTGCCACCCAAGCCCTCATTTTGACCCCCGTAATGGATAGCGGCACTATTGACGAGCTGCTCGTAGCTTCTTAGGGTTCAACCCGGTCGGATGCCGAGCCGGGACCCTCAGACCACCAAGCGCTCGCGCGCAGACACCCCCCAGACCTAGCTCCAAAGGGTGCTCTGGATTACCAGGATCAGCAAATATCCGAGGCTGTTTCCGGTTTCTTTTTATGGTAAGGGGGGTTCCGATCTTATGGTAAGGGAGGGCCGATTCAAACCCGGGACAGCAGACGCCTACCAGGAAGCCGCTCATCCCGAGACAGGCGCTCCTGGATTTCTGTGATTTGAATTTCATCAGACGCTGGCCAACGAGCCGCACAATATGTATCAGACGCTGCTGGACTTTATTTTATCCTTCGGGTTCTTCTTTCAGTTATGACTTTACTGCCAAGGGTGGCCCAACCAGAAATATATACTCCTGACAGCATCGCTTATAGCATGCTGTCCAGTTGTTTTTAGTCGGCTCTAACGACAGGCATGCCTTACCTCAATGCTATTCTAAAACCTGACCTTGCAGGGTACTATTCCAGCTTTCGGGCTCCTAATTCTGCACCTAGGACCAAACTTGTCGCACTTGTTTATTACACTAATGGGCTCATTCCTACGAACTGTGAAACAAGCTACGCATCAAGGCAACAACCCGGAATAGTTGTCCCCAAGAACCATATTCCACTCAATAAAGTGAAAATGAAGAATTTGCGACTTGCTTTAATCCATATATAGCTAAGACTCTCTTTGCTACAGACTGAACTGATCTGTATCCAACAGACCAACTACTCAAAGAGGCATTAGTGATTATCATCAAAATCTACAACGACTGTGCGTCGAGTTCCTAAAGACACTATAATGCATTAAGAGCACGAAGGGTAGGTACATAAACGTCTATTTCGTTTTAAACTTAAACGAAAACTCCCCCCATTTAAAAGGGAATTAAATTCACCCCCTTTTATCTCCGAGACAATGAACCTGAAGCCAATTTCTCCAACCGCTCCTCTTTCTGTAATTAATTCAATTAATTAATTAGTAAAAGGAGCAGCGTAACGTCTTAAACTCCTACAACAGTACTTGTGTATTCGGATTTGCTAGCTAGCGCAGCTGTGGGATTTTATAATTAACCACTACCGAAACGATTTGTGGGTGGGTGAGTGTGTGTGTGTGTGTGCGCGCGTGTCTATACTACAGGGGATGCCAGACAAACAAAATTAACAAACAATCCTTTGTTTACTCTTGCCTGAAACCTTTTATTCTGATGGCGTACTACTGGTTTCGGCAATTTCAAACTCACGTTAAACGGAAATTAAGTTCGCACAAACTTGGTTATTCCATTCCGATAGGCCGGGATTTTGATGTGATTTTAAATCAAAGCCAATTTATGGAATTTTTTAAGTTATTTCGCCTTCTTCTTTATTTTAATCGAAAATTTTAAATTAATGGTAGACCGTATCAGTGTGGTCGAATAGGCGCTATACATTTGGCTTAAATGAGTTTCGAAAAGGACCGCAATGAAAAGGTGGAAAATACTATCACCGTTTCGGTGAATGGTTTCGCTTTCGCGGAAAAACAATGATGAACGATGTGTGCGGGATTTATTATCAAAATACACCCCCGTTGTGCCCTCCAGCCTTCCAGCTTGCAGGAAGAAACAGTCTCTATAAAGGTGTACACACATATATCTATACAAAGGATGCTAGTTTGCTTGTGTCAAAATATGTGTACCTCTACACCATCGTGGTTGGGTTAGGTTACCCCATGTTCAAAGTCTGTGTATAAACGATCATACCTATAGGTGTTTCCGCCATCCTTACCGAGCAATTTTATCGTTTACCTCTTTCAATCGGACGTTTGATAACAAAGAGCAGTGCCAAAAATACCCAATAACCATGCCCACACTTGATGCGAAACCTCATTGAAACACTACCAAGCAGAATGTGCGCGACAACAGTATGAATTTCGTCCTTTCAAAATATAATTTTAAATGGCGTCTGTTTGAAATATATGCTTGTGCCTAATTATAGCCTGTTTACAATGTGAGTGTATAACTATACAAAACCACTTTAACCATTGTCCATGTATATTTATGAGTGCAGAGGTGAATTTCGGATCAAAAATTGTAATTGGCTATAAAATATTGAGTAATTTATGGACAAATTCAAAACACAATTTCCGTTCGGGCCCTTAAATGAATATATTTTACGTTTATGTCTTGCCACGAAAAAATAAATCAAAATTGGTGAGCGGGATGCAAAGCCATTTTAAATCCTTTTCGGGGCAGGAGTATGTGTACCTTCTAATCCGACCTGCTGGTATGATGTGTAGGCAGTAAGTAAATCGGATTCGACCGATGCAAGTCTGAGGGTTTAATCAGCTTATAGAAAAGCTTTACCGGGTTTGTCGTAAAAGATCCTACGCAGTAGTCGCTTCTTTTCTAAATCGACCACGTCAAACTAGCTTGCTTTTCTGAAGGAGATTTTTTTCTCTCAAAGATCCAGGCGAAACATGAATGGGCAAAATGATTAGAAGAGAATGGCAAAAAACATAAAAGCACAACAAGACGAAGTGACCCCCTTCGGGTGGTGTTCGATTAAATTTGTTTTGAAAATTAATTTTGCAAGATGCCTCTGGGTTCTTTCGATGCGATCTGCGTGAATGTTTTAATATGTGTCTTAAATTACGTTGACATTTTTAAGCAGAGATCTAACTAGAAAGGTGTAAGGATTAGAAAACCCTTTGCTGTTTATTTTTCAGCTGTTTCTGCTAAGCCTAGGATGAGCAAGGTTGCTAGAAAAGAAGGAGTACGTGCAGACTGTACACGACCACCAACTACGGATTCAGGCTGGTCGATTTCGCTGCAGAGCGACACTGTTGTGGTAGTTTAAACACAGTTTCCGCATATTAACATCCACAAAGGAACATGGAGATCTCAAAATGTAGAACTAAGCGTTTTCTACATAAAATATTAAGCAAAGTTTTTTTTAATTTTGAGCAAAAATATTGAGTAAACTGCATTTGAAAATTTACTATTAAAATAGATGCCACGCCCACTAGAGGAGGTTTACCGATTAAATTTTTCTTTTTCGTGTCTTTAGGAGACGAATAAGGATATGCTAAATGTTAAATTTCAGCCTTTTAGAACGTCTTACTTACTTACTTAAGGTGGCGTTACAGTCCGGGGTGGACCTGGGCCTCAGCCAACAAGCTTCGCCAGCCAGCTCTGTCTCTAGCTAGCCGACTCCAGTTTCGCACGCGAAGTTGGCTGAGGTCCCCTTCCACTTGCGTGCGCCTCCTGAGTCTCGGTGCTCCTCTACCGCGTCGTCCCTGCGGTGTGGATTCGAAGATTTTCCGGGCCGGGGCGTTGGTGTCCATCCGCTCTAAATGACCCAGCCATCGTAGACGTTGTGTTTTGACTCTTTTGGCTAGGTCGGTATCGCTGTACAGCCCGTACAGTTCGATGTTATATCTCCTCCTCCACTCTCCGTCTATGCAGACGGGACCGTAAATCGTCCGAAGAATTTTCCTCTCGAAGCAGCCTAAAGTGTTTTCATCCGCCTTTGACAGGGTCCATGCTTCTGCACCGTAAAGCAGGACTGGGATGATGAGGGTCTTATACATGGACACTTTAGTTGCTCGAGAGAGGGCTTTGCTACTCAATTGCCTTCTTAGCCCAAAGAAACAGCGATTGGCAAGAGTTATCCTTCGTTTGATTTCAGCGCTGGTGTCATTGTCTGAATTGATAGCGGAACCCAGGTATACAAAGTCCCTAACTACCTCAAAGTTAAAGCTGTCGATGGTGATGTTTTGTCCAAGACGTCGGTGTTGGGTGTCTTTTCTTGATGACAGCATGTACTTGGTTTTGCCCTCATCGACTGCTAAACCCATATTCGCCGCTTCCGTCCCAATACTCACGAAGGCTTCACTGACATCACGCTTTGTTTTACCGATTATGTCAATGTCGTCTGCGTACGCAAGTAGTTGAACGGACTTTTGAAAGATTGTACCTCTGGTGTTGGCGCGAGAGTTCTGCACAATTCTCTCAAGTATGATGTTAAAGAAGTCGCATGACAGCGCGTCGCCTTGTCTAAATCCTTTTTTGACATCAAAGGGGTCGGTGAGGTCTTTGCCGACCTTGACGGAACAGCGTGAGTTTTCCATCGTCATCCTGCACAGACTGACGAGTTTGGCAGGGATGCCAAAACTAGACATTGCGCTATATAGCTCGTCTCTATAGATGCTGTCATACGCGGCCTTGAAATCGATGAAGAGGTGGTGTGTATCGATTTGGAATTCCTGGGTTTTCTCCAAAATCTGCCGCAGTGTGAATATTTGATCGATGGTGGACTTTCCTGGCCTAAAGCCACACTGATATGTGCCTATCAGATTGTTGACAAACGGCTTCAGGCGTTCACACAGTACAGCAGAAAAGATCTTGTATGCGATGTTAAGAAGACTTATGCCTCTGTAGTTGGCACAACTCAGAGGGTCTCCTTTCTTCAGGATCGGACAAACAATGCTGAGGTTCCTTTTTTTTAGAACGTCTTACAGTTTTGAAAATTCTGGAGGTAGTTGCACCTTGTTGCAGTCTAGACCGATTGTGGGCCTGTCTTTGGGCGGATTTCAAAAATGTTTACACTTGTACTGCTTCGCATGACGTGGACCTTACGTAGTTTCAGCACCCTGGCTCGAAATTTAAGGCCTAAAAACATGTGACATACAGACGGACGGACGGACGGACATGGCTCATTCGATTCAGAATTCGGTCTTGATCACATCCCCTTAAGGTCTTGGGGGTCTACCATTATTATTTCACCGTGTTACAAACTATGTGACAAACTTAATATACCTCCTATCCTATGGGATGGGGTATAAACACCCGACTCGTGCTGTAGCTTAACTCAGACTCCTCGGTTCGCATTCCAGTTGGAACCTTCGGCGGAGGTCAGCGATTCGGTCGTTGTCGCTTGACCTAATGATTACTGCGAAAATGCAATCAAGCAATGTGGACATTGACAACATTGCGTATTGCACTCCCGCGAGTATTACGCTGACGACGAGTTCGCTGTTGTCAAAGACTACGGCCAATGCCTCTGACCACCTTTCGGTGAATATGGTCCAGGGCATTAACCGTTGCACAACATTACTCCGCCTCCTGGGAAAGTTTCAACTAGATTTCAAGAACCGACGGGCTGGATCTATTTATTTAAAAATAACACTTAACCATAAGACTAAAACTAGCTTAGCTGACTGGAGCGTACGATGCGATGATGACGACGGAGTCGCAGGAACTTGCAGAGACAACGTAGGATGAAACTGCGGGGGTATGCGTAGGAGCAGATGGCTTAGTGTTATCCAAAGTTCGGCTCGTGCCGAAGTGAGGTGCAACGTTGATTCCGGCGGTTTATTCTTAGCGGGTCGAATCGGGGCTCTTCTCTGAGTGGCCAGTCTTATGGTTTCGGCAGTATTGTTGCCGCCTGGGCCCGCTTGATCGAAGCCCACAACCACTTGGTTTGGTTCTCGATGTACAAGTCGCTGTTTTCTCTTCTTTTTCAACCTTTTTACTAATAAGGCGACGTCGACTAATGTTATCCCCAACGGGCTTATCGTAAGAAGGGAGTAACGATGCACTGAGATCTCCCATGCATGGCTCAGAGTAATGCGTTGGTTTTGCAGGTTTTCCCACTCTAGCTGCAGGTTGTCAAGACACCGCTTTCCGTCCATCAGTTCGCCGACGATATTTTTGTGGTTCCCCAATTTAATTGACAGCGTCTTCGGTGTTATGATACTGCTAAGAACTTTCGTTGGGGCCAGTTGCCTCGCGGCCTTCATTAGCTCCGAATGGTTCACCATAGGCTGCTTAACTTCCATAGTTGTGTGATGATTAGACTGGTACCAGAACTTGAATTCCTTGGTGCTGGCTTCGCACGGTTTCATCATTTTGAAGACACCGGCACCATGTAATGTGGGGGTATATCGTGCTCCCTCACAGTTTAGGTTGATGACAATAGGGCTTTTAAAATTGTGCAGCCATTTGTTCGGTGTCATCAATTTGATGAGAATGCCTTCGTTTGCTGGTACTGCGGTGTATCTGCAGGTCTTCATCGATGTGGAAGCATGTTGGAGAAGCTCCACCAAACACTGGGTTGAGCCAGATGTCAGAACGGGACCTTCCAGTCGGCATATTTTAAGCGTAGAGGCGATGTTGTTTCCAGTGATGGTCGTGCAGCGGTCGTGGTCTTCGTGGCTCATTAAACAGAAGAGAGCCTGATTTACCGATTCGGCTATAACCACGTACCTGCTGTCCAACATCATGTCCCATTCATGGTTGTAGGAAGTTGGCAAGGGGTATATTTTTTTCAGCTGATTTTGTAGCGGATCGGGAAGCGGGACAACCGTTTTTACGAATATGGTTGTAGAATGCCTTGGTCTTCGAAAATTGTTTTGCCACAGTACGCTGACGATTTTCGGCGATATAGTGCACTAGTGGCTCAGGAGACAGCAGTTGAAATAGACAACTTGCGACGTGACGCCATTCGTCTTTAAAATATATTCCATAGTCGCCTACGTTCATAGTTCCTACGGCCAATGCCTCTGACCACCTTTCGGTGAATATGGGTCAGGGCATTAACCGTTGCACAACATAGACCTCACAGACCTTTCAAGTCCAAAGAAGATTTAAGCCAGGCGACGCGCTTTCATGTGATTTCTTTCATCATACTTGAGGGACTTGCACAGTAACTCAGCGCCTACATCATTGGCAATCTTCTCAGCAGTCTATGAAAAGCTGAGGGCTTAGGACTGGAAATAAATTCTAAGACGGAAGTCTTGTTGTTTACCAGGAAAATGGCAATTCGAACCTTCAAGACACCAAGAATGAGGGAATTGAATTACTAACTAACTTACTTACTTAAGGTGGCGCTACAGTCCCAGAGTAGACCTGGGCCTAGGGCAAAAAACTTTCCCAACCAGCTCTGTCTCCAGGTAGCCGTCTCGCACGTTAAGTTGGCTATGGTCCTCTTCCGTTGGCGTTGCGCCTGCCTCTGGGTGCTCGCCTCTATTGCATCGTCCCTGCGAAGTGGCTCAGAAGATTTTCCGTGTCGGGGCATGTGTGTCCATCCGCTCTAGATGACGCAGCCATCCGAGAAATTGGGTTACTGATATCCAAATCAGTTAGATACCGGGGAGACATATTGAATTCCACACTCGGCTGGAGGAAAAGTATAGAAGATCGTATCACGCGGGCATACGAGACTTTATACGCCGTTCAGCAGCACGAGGGGACTGCAACTAAACATGGTACCCTGGATTTGTATAGCGATCAACAGACCCAGCCTTACCTACGGTGCAGTTGTATAGTAAAAGGCTACAAAAATAAAGTGTCATCTCTCTAAACTCATCTAACTCAAAAGGCGGCCTGCATGCGAAAACGTGGTCCTTGAGGACCATACCTACCGCAGTATTGGAGCTGCTACTCCACCTCACTCCCTTGGAGATATACAGCAGCAGCAAGGCAGCTTAAAAAGCAGTCGGTCTTAGGGTCTCTGGGCTGAGGTCCTCTAGACCTTATCGACACGCCTCTGTGGATACTCAATGGGTTAGATGAGTTAAATAGATACCCCAGCCATGAATAACCTTCCTGTGACATTGGCTTTCAAAAGGAGCTTCGCTTCCTGAAAGCTGTGAACAGGAAGAAAGGACAATATCAGGAGATGACGAAATTGCCGTCTTTATTGACGGCTCTAACATCGACATCGGAACAAGCGCAGGCAGCATGTGTAAAGCTCTGGGATAAAGCAAATTATTCCGGATCAACGACGACAGCAGTATTTTCAGGCTGCGCTGGCAGCCATAATCCAAGCTGCCACTGAGCTTAAGAAACACAGGCTCTAAAACAAGATCATCACCATCTGCTTTGACAGCCAAGCGGCTATTAAACTCATAGAGTCAGATGTGATGAAGTCAAGGGCTGTGAAGCTATCCAGAAAAATTCTGGACGTTTGATCGCTTTGCAACACTGTAACTCTGTGTTGGGTGATAGATCACACTGATATCCCGAGAAACGAAGAAGTGGAAACGATTGCAAGATCTAGCATCTAGGTGAGGAATGAATGCATCTCTAGCCCTTAAACTCATAAGAATTTCACTGAGCTCAATAGGTCGCAGGATAGAAACTGAATCCTTGAGTAGAACTAAACTACGTTGGACAGAGCTCGATACGTGCAGACACACAAGGGAGCTATATGGCCAGTGGTAGACAGAAAAAAGATCACTTTTTATGATCGGACTAGCTCGCTGGGATATCTGAAAACTCACGGGAAACCCTACGGGGCATTGTGGCACTGTGGTACTACACGCGGAGCAGCTAGGCATACTGCATAACCATTACTGCAGGGACGTTGAAGGAATTGAATCTGTTCGTCCCTTGCTATGCGAATGCACAGCCATAAACAACATTAGGCGTAGTACTCTGGGCAGGTACTTCTTGACAGCTCGAAGATTGGACCTCCTAAGATTTGTATACAAATCTGGATAGGTTGAAAAGAGTAACACTTTGAGCTATTAAAAATGGTTTATTTCTGTTGTCGCTTCAGGTTTTGACAAGGTTCCCTGTGACCAAGAAACTGTTGGTCTAAGTGAGCCGTGGCTATTGTCAGAGGGGCATCGAATTATCTAACATAACCTAGCAATTAATCAGGGCTAAATCAAGTACACACCACGTCAACGAGGCTGAGATAAAAAGAAATTTAACTCTTTTCAATTACTGCTTCTTGCAGTAAGAAGGTAATTGAATAGCAACATGAATATGAATATGAATATGAATATGAATATGAATATGAATATGAATATGAATATGAATATGAATATGAATATGAATATGAATATGAATATGAATATGAATATGAATATGAATATGAATATGAATATGAATATGAATATGAATATGAATATGAATATGAATATGAATATGAATATGAATATGAATATGAATATGAATATGAATATGAATATGAATATGAATATGAATATGAATATGAATATGAATATGAATATGAATATGAATATGAATATGAATATGAATATGAATATGAATATGAATATGAATATGAATATGAATATGAATATGAATATGAATATGAATATGAATATGAATATGAATATGAATATGAACATGAATATGAATATGAATATGAATATGAATCGACCAACCGATAGTCCTCCTAAAACCGGACGCATTAAAATGGGCCACTCTAAGTGGCGATAGCCAAGATACATCCATTCCAAAACATCTTACACAGCCTTTATATCGAGAATCGAGAACAAAAGTCTGTACAGAACCTCCTAAGAGTGGTCACGAACTGCTTCCGGCACCTCAACATCTCCTCGATGCGAGTGTAATGCTAGTGTGTCTGGCAATAGAGAGAAAATCTTTGTATTACGTTTCTTGCAAGACACTTTCGGTTAACGAATTGCAGAAACAATGGATTTTGACTCAAAGGGACTACGGGATATTACATCATCAGTTTTAATTGGATTTGTACACACATAATGGCACAAACTGCCAATAATGTGTGTAACTACATCCCTGTAGTTGCGCACTTTATCAACTGTGTCCCACGCTGTGAGAATATGGGGACCTAAACAGTCCCTGTCCCTGGGAATGCATATTTCATAGCATTGCTCACCCTAAGGCCACCTAATTTCCTTTATGGTTGCCAATGGATTCAGATGCAAGACGACGACGCTTCACAGGTGCCTAGGACGTTTCTCCTCATTGGAGAAGAGGAATATTATTTCAGGCTAATCACTTCAGATAAATCTCACTGACATTCCAGCTGCCGAAAGCACAGGGTGTTTCAGCAAACTCATCTTTGCGTCGTCGATTTTGAACGATTATAATCGTTATAATCATATCACTGGATGGTGATATTAAAATGCTATGCCAACCGAATGGGCGCTTCTCTAACAAGGACATGGCTTAAATACGTGTTCGCTCAAGTGTGTCTTTCATCACGCAATTTCCCACATATGATAAATGTATGTGTGTCTGATGTTATTAGTAATTTCGTTCTCGCATATTATATGGCCCTTGGCTGCTGGTCCATGGTTCGTATGAAAAAAACAAAAACCCAGTTACAGGACAACCAGTCGATGCCATCACTTGTAGCATGAGGTGTAACCGTCTATATACATATACATACCTACTGTATGTTATCTGTCCGATTCGTACATTCAGGACCATTAAGTATGAAAAACAATATCGTTGAAATGACCTTTACGGTTTCGTTGGTGGCGTAAATCCACAGAAGAATCCAATTCCAGATAACACTGCCACACAACAGGGGATCTATTATACACAATTATTGCGAGTAAAGCTGTCCTTAAGGCCATCAATTGTCCTTGGTTAATCGACTTACGGGCCAAGGAAATATTTAATGTGGCTTCACGAAAAATAAAGAACATAAATGTGTTAATCCAACGACCTCGAAGGGCAATTGATGTCATACTGTTTCAGAAATAATGAAACCTTAAAATCCCATCGGCAATGTTTCCCGGGATGTGTACAGCACGTAAAGTTTCGTCTCTTTTCGTTGGAATATGTCCATGGCCCACGCATTGCTTTGCTGTCAGGACGATGTCGCAATTTAATTTTTAATGGTATAGGTCTGTTTGTTTGTTTTGTTTCGGCGAAAAAAGTTTTAATTTTCCTGGTGTGCAATGGGGGGTGGCGTTACGAAAATAAATAATTTATGCAAAAGTACCAAGACCAACCCCCCTGAATTCGTTACTATTGACAGAATGCATTTTATGTACACGCAGCAGACGGTTGGAGCTGCTGTATGGAGGACGAATACTGTAGTCCTTTCGTATATGCATATTTTCCTTGTACAGTGACCAACAAGCGAATGGACTTTTCACAAGAAAAACCAGAACTGACATTTACAATGGGATGCCAGGAGACAGAGATATTTCAGGAAACGACGCTGTAAGGCCGATGCCATTGCTTAACTTGAAACAATGTAACGCATTGTGCAGACAGGGGTACAATTGTTATCCTTCGTTCCGGGAAAATCCAACTCAGAGGTTGCTTCTGTTGAAAGCAAAAATTCAAGGTGGACTATTGCTTCGGTACTGCTTGGTTAGGACTAACTGGTATTTGCTCAAGGACGTGTTTTGAAGTTGTCCAACATGGGTCTCTTTAATGGTTTTATCTGAGTACTACCTGGTACCTGCACCTATTTGACAGGTATTGGCACTTGTACTAACAAATTGCGCTTGTACTTACAAATTACGCCTGTAATTTTCGGATGGGTTTGAAAACAGAAACTGAAATTCAGAGTGACCTCTAGTTAGATGAGGGCGTAAAGGATGTACCCTGTAAGTAAAGGGTGAATCCAAGTAACCCTAGGATTCACTGTTGTTATCACGATACGTGTGACTGTTGCTGCCTACATAAAGCCTATGGAAAGGAAGTTAGATCGAATTACCGTCTCATTTTTATTCAAGCTTTGTACAAGCACAATGTCACCTTTGGATTACAAACTTAATTTGGAAAATAAAAGTCTAGTAGTACGATTAAGCTAATTGGAACGGCCTCAACAACGTTTTCAAGAATTTTCATTGGTCCCTGTGCTTCCCTGATAATGTAATGACGTTGATGCCGCCGCCGACATGCTCTCAGGTACCATCATCCACGGTATGAAATCTTTTATCCCTAACAGAGTAAAGAGTATCAGACCGAAGGAAAATTCATGGTGTGACCTGAGCTGTAAAGAGGCCATCAAGTTGAGGGAGGTTTATTATCAGCCCTTTAGAGCTTACCCAACCAAGGACAACCGGAAATTTTTTAAACAAGCCAGGAACGACTGTAATGCTCTCATTAGACGCGCTAAATTTTCTTATGACCAAAAATTGAGGCAAAAAATCCTTCAATGCCCTAAAGGAAGTAAAAAATTTCGTTCTTTTGTCAAACATATAAAGAGCTGTGCCTTATCTTCCATCCCAACGCTTGTTTCTAATGGTATGGTACCACAGCAGTCAGTTCATTAGACAAAGTTTTTCTGTTTGCAGCCCACTTTGCTGCCAGCTCAACACTACCTGACTCTTCCTTGTCTGCTCCTGTACCTGAGCGCGTTGAACACTCTATGGGACAAATCCACTTCCGCACTCGTACAGTGGCAGGAGTCCTTCGAAATCTTAACATACACAAAGCCGCAGGTCCGCTGGCTAAACCACTACGTAAACTTTTTTACTTATCCTACTCTTCTGGTTACTTTCCGACCATCTGGAAAACAGCATTTATTCAACCCATTCCGAAAAAAAGGTGATTTTTCTTCCACTTCTAACTACCGCCCGATTGCACTTACCTCCTTGCTTTCTAAGGTCATGGAAACAATGATCAAACGCCAACTTATGAAATATCTGGAGACACGTAAGCTACTAAATGACCGGAAATATGGCTTCCGCAGCAAAAGATCCACGGGAGGTCTGATGGCTTATCTCTCTGAAAAGTGGAATCGCTCCTTGGATCTTTTAGGTGAAAGCAAAGTCATTCCTCTAGATATTTCTAAGGCGTTTGATAGAGTTGGGCATCCAGCCCTTCTATCTAAACTAGGAGCATTTGGGATCGACGATAAGCTTATTGAATGGATTAGAAGTTATCTTTCGAAGCGGTCAATCGTGTAGTTATGGTGGTTTCAAATCCAACGTCCACCATATAAATGCTGGTGTGCCCCAGGGATCCCTTTTATCTCCAACACTTTTTCTGATCTTTATTAACGATCTTTTGTCTGCCATTTCTAATACAATCCACTCATTCGCTGACGTCAGTACTCGAAGTTTCTCATACTCATTCCCAAGTAAACGTCCGTCCCCAGCGGATGTTGAAACGGGAAGGTTAGGCATGTTGAACTCTCTTAATTCCGACTTAAACACTATCTTAAAATGGGGCTCATCCAACAGAGTGCAAACCCAATGCTGTTTGCTGTCATCTTAGCCAAATCGAAACCTTCAGCCGCTTACAATGAATGGCATTTGCATTGCAGAAACTGATAAGCTCTCAATTCTTGGTGTGTGTGTCAATGACAACTTGCGTTGGAACGACCACATATTTGAAGTGGCCAAGCCAAGAATGCTGCGAAATGCCTAGGTTTCTTAAAGCGATGCAAGAAATATTTTTCACCATTGGATTTGGCAAACATCTACAAAGCGTATATACGCCCTAAGCTGAAATACAACTCCCATGTATGGGCTGGTGCACCAAAGACAACTTTGCACCTACTGGATAGGATTCAGAAGCGTGCGATAAAACTGATAGGGGACCCCTTCATCGCAAAATCGCTTGATTCACTTGAACACCGCCGCAAAGTCGCCTGCCTCGCATTGTTTTATCGTTTCTTCTACAAAGATTGCTCAAGTGAAATATCCAGCTTCATCCCACCTCTCAAACAGTTTAACCGTTGTACTCGCACAAGAACAAGTGCTCACGAGTTCACCCTTAAGCTTAACTTCGGACGTATACAGCTCTATACTGGAATTCTTTCTTCAGCAGAACTTCAAGAATGTGGAACCGGCTTCCACGTGTGGTTTTTCCTCGTACCTACAATCCTCAGCAGTTCAAAACCAAAGTGCACCAGTACCTCTCCTCTCTCTCCTCTGATCCTTTTCACTCGCGTTATACAAACTTAATATAAGGGTAGTCATAATCCCTTGAACAAGAGTGAGTTATAAAAAAAAAACTACTGAAGTTATAAAAAAGTTATAAAAAAAAAACTACTTATGCAGCAAGATGAAGAAACAACATCTTGCTGCATAAGTTTAACCTTATCGAGAGAAGTCTCTACGGCATTGCTTTTCATTGAGTGAGACGTTTCTGACACTTATCACATGCACATGCAGCACTTTTGACCTCATTTAAGTCTTGGAATAATTTTATTTATAACTAGCGCCAAAGAGTATATGACATTCCTTGATACAATTGATGCTGCTCTTGACAGAATTACAGACATGAACTACTTTATCCACACGGGACATGAGTGACTTTTATGCTCATGTGAGTACGGACACAACGACTATAGAAAGAGTGTGACCACGAGACGCTGTGACCCAAATCAAAGCAGGAGGGCAGAGAATTTGTTGGACTTTTGCTCCCTTTATTGCTTGTCCATTATGGATACCTTTCCTTTTCGCACAAAAACATTCGCAAATACTTTATGGAACAGCAACGTTTAAACCAGATATCACCGATAAATTACTTTCCGGTAATGTCACGTCGTGTATTCAAAGAATTATTTGTGACTAGTAAAGAAGCGTGTCGTACGTTTCTAACTTAAAATTATCTGAAACGGTTTAAAAAGCAAATTAAAAAACCCGCATTTCTAACCAAAAATCAGTGCCCAGAGTATCCCCTATATAATAAAGCGCTATGTGCGTAAGTCACCTAGATTATAATATTGCCTCGAGTTATTTTCCTCCACAGTATAGGCTAGCGGACGACGATCTTACTCCCCTCTTTGACTTACTTGGGTCGAATTTTATCATCGGCGGGGACTTTAATGCGAAAAACACCTTTTGGGGATCACGGTGCAATTCAACAAGAGGTAGAGTACTCTTCAAAGCTAGCATGAAACGTGGCGTGGTTTTCCTTTCGACGGGAAAGCCAACGTACTGGCCAACCGACAGAAACAAAGTACCTGACCTTGTCGACTTCTTTATCGCAAAAGGGGTTCCCCGCCACCTCACAAATGTAGAAGAAGGCTATGATCTCTGTTCGGATCACTCGGCAGTCGTTTTGAAAATCGGCGGAAGTCTAACAAAAAATGAGAGAGCGCCTAGGCTAACGAATAACAACACCGACTGGGATGGCTTTAGGAAATACTGTAAAGAAAATGTATCTCTACATGTACCACTTACAACCCCTTTAGAAATAGAAGACGAAGTCGATAAACTCGTTAGAACTATCCAAGACGCTGCTTGGAACAATACTTCTTTCCGGAAGACTGGAGTAAGGAAAAGCGGATCAATTTACCCGCGCGAAATTGAAGAGCTCATACGCGAAAAGAGAAAGGCTCGAAAGAGGTGGCATTTGTCTCGAGCTCCTCCTGATAAAACCATTCTGAATGGGCTATCTAACAAATTAAAGCACTTACTTCAAGATTTTAAAAGTCGCGAGACTACCAACTACCTCGAAAACTTGACTGCCGATAGAGGGTCAAACTATTCACTTTGGAAAGCCGTGAAGTCCATTAAAAAGCCCATAGTACACTCGGCGCCAATAAGAAAAGATAACGGTGAATGGGTAAAAGGCGACAAAGAGAAAGCAGATGTATTTGCAGAACATCTAGAAGAAACATTCAAACCGTTTGACGGGGAGCCGTTGGTTGACGATCTGTATCGCAATGCGGAATTAGACAATTATCGAATGAAAACCGTGACACTGTCTGAACTTCGTCAAACAATAAGAAATTTGAAAAATAACAAAGCTCCAGGCTATGACCTAATTACTGGGGAAATTTTGAAGGAGCTACCGAAAAGAGCGTTAGTCAAGCTTCTCTACATCATAAACGCATCAATGCGAATTTCATACGTTCCACGGCAATGGAAAGTCGCAGAGGTAATAATGGTTCCGAAACCAGGGAAATGCCCGAACGACAAAAAATCATATAGACCGATTTCGCTTCTGCCGATTATATCTAAAGTCTTCGAGAAACTTGTGCTCAAACGACTGCAACCAATAATTGAAGAAAGACGATTGATTCCGGATCACCAATTCGGCTTTAGGGTCAAACATTCAACACTTGACCAGGTCTATCGAATAACTAATGAAATTGAGAAAGCCTTAGAAGCGAAAATGATATGTTCTACCGCTTTTCTTGACGTATCCCAAGCCTTTGATAAAGTTTGGCACGAAGGCCTAAAATATAAGCTACGGAAAGTTTTGCCGGAAAAAATGTTGTAACTCTTAGAGTCTTATCTTGACAACAGACTATTTCGAGTGAAATACGGGAGCGAATACTCAGAATTCAAAGAAATACAAGCCGGCGTTCCACAAGGTAGCGTCCTCGGTCCAACACTGTTTTTACTTTTTACAAGAGATGTACCTCAAGTAGAGACAACGACTATAGCCACGTTCGCTGACGACACGGCTATCCTCGCTACGGATAAGACAGTCGAACTATCAACGGGAAAACTCCAACGCGCTTTGAATAAAATATGCGAATGGACAAAGGCCTGGCGAATCCTCCTAAATGAGACAAAATCAACGCATGTAAATTTTACTTGCAAGAGGGTAATCAACTTACCTCTATTTATAAACTCGGTACAAATTCCGTACGCAAACGAGGCGAAATATTTAGGCATGACCCTAGACGCAAAACTTAAGTGGAAGCCACACGTTAAAAAGAAACGCGATGAACTTGAAATCAAGCTACGAGAACTGAATTGGCTTATCGGACGTTATTCGAAACTAAGCGTATATAACAAACTGCTATTGTATAAGCAAGTGCTAAAACCATCTTGGACGTACGGTATACAACTTTGGGGTTGTACCAAACCAAGCAACATATCTATTTTAGAAACTTTTCAGAATAATACACTAAGAGCAATCGTAAATGCTCCATGGTATATAAGAAATAGCGATTTACATCGAGATCTAGGCATCGCAACCGTGACCGACGAAGTAAGAAACTTTGCTCGCAAACTTCACACTCGCCTTCACGGCCATTGCAACCACGAAATAATCCGAACTCTGGATCAGACAAATCTTGCACGCCGACTACAACGAACAAGACCGTTGGATCTAGCGTCGTAAGAGGAAACCGCACATAATGACGGTATTGCAGGTGCTTTCGTTGGAAGGTAGCCTGCCAAACGCGATTACTATACAGAAGCATGAACTACTTGTCAAGGAAACTTAGTCGTAGTCTTACAAAGATTGGGAGGTTTTTTAGTGAGTAAGAATCTCACACTACTATGAGCACGCGCGCTCGATTCTCATAGTGCCTATGAAGGTTTTTACCTACCCACGGGGAAAAAAAAAAAAAAAAAAAAATGTGCGTAAGTATGTCACGTACAGTCGCCAAATGACAAGTCCAAGTCGTGTTACTCAGTAGCTCACTGGGAGAGTGTTCGGCTCGCGTTTCGTTGTTTCGGAGTTCAAATCGCGTCGAGGGGCAGAGGCAAATTTTTTTTTTTAATAAATTCTGCAATGTTTTTATTTCCTTGGGTTCATTGGAGTTTCTAACCTGTTAATGGGAATGCTTCACCTTTACAGGGTTCCTGCCCACTTCCTCCAGCCCACTTCCTCCAGAATAAAAGATTACTCCAGCTTCTGTCCACTTCTTCCAGAATATTTTGGGCTCATTGAAGTTCCTGGCTGGATAGAACAGGATCCCTTCAGCTCCTGCCCAACTCACCCAGAATTCCATGGGCTCATTGGAGTATTCTTTGGGTTCATTGCAGTATTCCTTGGGTTCATTGGTGTTCCTAACCTGTAACTTACTTAAGGTGGCGCTACAGTCCGGGGTGGACCTGGGCCTCAGCCAACAAGCTTCGCCAGCCAGCTCTGTCTCTAGCTAGCCGTCTCCAGTTTCGCACGCGAAGTTGGCTGAGGTCCCTTTCCACTTGCGTGCGCCACCTGAGTCTCGGTGCTCCTCTACCGCGTCGTCCCTGCGCTGTGGATTCGAAGATTTTCCGGGCCGGGGCGTTGGTGTCCATCCGCTCTAGATGACCCAGCCATCGTAGACGTTGTGTTTTGACTCTTTTGGCTAGGTCGGTATCGCTGTACAGCCCGTACAGTTCGATGTTATATCTCCTCCTCCACTCTCCGTTTATGCAGACGGGACCGTAAATCGTCCGAAGAATTTTCCTCTCGAAGCAGCCTAAAGTGTTTTCATCCGCCTTTGACAGGGTCCATGCTTCTGCACCGTACAGCAGGACTGGGATGATGAGGGTCTTATACATGGACACTTTAGTTGCTCGAGAGAGGGCTTTGCTACTCAATTGCCTTCTTAGCCCAAAGAAACAGCGATTGGCAAGAGTTATCCTTCGTTTAATTTCAGCGCTGGTGTCATTGTCTGAATTGATAGCGGAACCTAGGTAGACAAAGTCCCTAACTACCTCAAAGTTATAGCTGTCGATGGTGATGTTTTGTCCAAGACGTCGGTGTTGGGTGTCTTTTCTTGATGACAGCATATACTTGGTTTTGCCCTCATTGACTGCTAAACCCATATTCGCCGCTTCCGTCCCAATACTCACGAAGGCTTCACTGACATCACGCTTTGTTCTACCGATTATGTCAATGTCGTCTGCGTATGCAAGTAGTTGAACGGACTTTTGAAAGATTGTACCTCTGGTGTTGGCGCGAGAGTTCTGCACAATTCTATCAAGTATGATGTTAAAGAAGTCGCATGACAGCGCGTCGCCTTGTCTAAATCCTTTTTTGACATCAAAGGGGTCGGTGAGGTCTTTGCCGACCTTGACGGAACAGCGTGAGTTTTCCATCGTCATCCTGCACAGACTGACGAGTTTGGCAGGGATGCCAAAACTAGACATTGCGCTATATAGCTCGTCTCTATAGATGCTGTCATACGCGGCCTTGAAATCGATGAAGAGGTGGCGTGTATCGATTTGGAATTCCTGGGTTTTCTCCAAGATCTGCCGCAGTGTGAATATTTGATCGATGGTAGACTTTTCTGGCCTAAAGCCACACTGATATGTGCCTATCAGATTGTTGACAAACGGCTTCAGGCGTTCACACAGTACAGCAGAAAAGATCTTGTATGCGATGTTAAGAAGACTTATGCCTCTGTAGTTGGCACAACTCAGAGGGTCTCCTTTCTTCAGGATCGGGCAAACAATGCTGAGGTTCCATTCGTCGGGCATGCTTTCTTCCGACCATATCTTGCAGATGAGCTGGTGCATGCTCCTAACCAGCTCATCGCCAGCGGATTTAAAAAGTTCGGCAGCTAGGCCGTCTGCTCCGGCTGCTTTGTTGCACTTGAGCTTAGACACAGCTACTTTCACCTCCTCCAGGTCGGGTGGGCGGTATCGTTCGTATGCTTCGTCGGTAACGTCTTCGCCCGGGTTGAATGGTTCGTTCTGCCTGACAGCGGTATTTGGTTTTTCCTCGCCGTTATACAGTCTGCAGAAGTGGTCTTTCCAAATCCTCAGCACCGACTGCGATTCTACAACGATGTTCCCTTGATGGTCCTTACAGGCTTCAGTTCGAAGTTTATACCCTTGGCAGGACCTTTTGATCCTTTGGTAAAACTTTCTAACCTCATTCCTGTTGTAACATCTCTCTATCTCTTCAACCGCGCGCTTCTCGTGCTCTTTCTTTTTCCTTCGGAGAAGCCGGTGCTCCTCTCTCCTCCTCTGCTCGTAGAGCTCGCGAGCAGCTCTGGTCCTTCTGTGCAGCGCCGCTTTGTATGCTTCCTGTTTAGCTGCATGTGCTTGCCGGCATTCATCGTCAAACCAGGGGTTTCGTTGTGGTCGCCGTGTGAAACCCAGCACTTCAGAGGCGGCGTCTCTGATGGCATTTTGGCAATGTTGCCACTGGCTATCAATACTTGATGCTGGTTGCATAGGACTTCGTAGAAGGTTTTGAGAGACTCGGTTGGAGAAGGACCTGGCGATCTCTTGCGATTGTAGTCGGCCGACGTCAAACTTCCTCACAGTATTTCCATTACTTGGCGCTGGTCGGGATATCCGCAGCCGTACCTTGGCTACAACAAGGTAGTGATCCGAGTCAATGTTGGCCCCTCGGAAAGTTCGGACATCCATGATACTGGAGGAGTGCCTTGCGTCGATCGCAATATGGTCAATCTGGTTGACGGTTGATTGATCGGGAGATCTCCATGTCCCTTTGTGGATATTGAGATGCGGGAACTGTGTACTAGCTACCACAACGTGTCGCCCCGCAGCAAAGTCGATCAGCCTGAATCCGTTATCGGAGGTCGTGTCGTGCAGGCTATACTTTCCGACAGTACGACCAAAGATGCCCTCCCTTCCTAGCTTGGCATTAAAATCGCCTAGGACAATTTTAATGTCGTAGCTAGGGCACTGCTCATAAGTTTTGTCCAGGAGCTCGTAGAACATATCTTTGGTCTCGTCATCTTTCTTAACCTGTAAGCACCGGAAAATTGACTGCTTCACCTTTTTAAAGGATTCCTCCAGCTCCTGCCTACTTCCCTCAGAATTCCTTAAACTCATTGGAGTATTTCTTGGGTTCATTGCAGTATTCCTTGGGTTCATTGTGTTCCTTACCTGTTAGTACCGAAAAATCATATGCTTCCCCTTTTAAATTGATCCTTCCAGCTCTAGCCCACTTCCTCCAGAATTCTTTGCGTTCATTACAGTATAACTTGGATTCATTGGAGTTCCTGGCCTGGTAGAACCGAAAAATGATATGCTTCCCGTTAATAAAGGATCTCTCCAGCTCCTGCTCACTTCCTCCAGGATTCTTTGGGCTCATTACAGCATTGCTTGGGTTCATTGGAGTTCCTGGCCTGGTAGTACCGAAAAATGATATGCTCCCCCTTTATAAAGGATCCCTGAAGATCCTGCCCACTTCCTCCAGAATCCCTTGGATTCACCCGGTTAGGAACTCTGGTCAGCAGTACCAAAAAGTTTTATTAGTTAGTTCTACTTTATTATACCGATAATAGAGCTTCTTCATAAAGGTGAAGCATATAATTTTATGTTAAAAGTAAAAAGTAAAAAGGTAAAACTGAAAAGTAAAAAACATAATGTTCCCCTACAATAAAGTGCTATCTGCATAGGTATTCAGAGCGCTATTTGCCCTGTGAGAGTGGTCGGCTCGCGTGGGGTTTGGACGGGCCCAGGGCAATTTTTGAATTTTTATTTGAATCGATGTGTGCTGCGTTGTTCCTGTCGTACGACAGGCTTTATTACTAGTTGGAAAATAATAGCCAATGCTAGCGCGAAATACATGAAAATCAGCAAAAAATATAACGGCATTTAAAGCAAGTGGAAAAGTGCAACAGTGCGTGTGTAAAAACTTCACTCCCTCTGTAACGGATTGCAAAATACCCCACCCGACCAAAAAAGGAAACTGCCACGCCTCCAAGACGTGGGCGGAATGTAAAAATATAACTGTTGAATGCTTTATACTATGTGGTTGCATACATTTCGGCCTAAAATTCCGCCTTCTTAACTTAAAGAATCACTTTTTTACGGACATATACGGATATATACTAAAAAAAAAAATGCTAATATCTACAACTTTTGTTATACACTGCTCATCATTAGATTAGGCGCAGTCATTTTTGAAAATTCAACTCGATATTCCTCCCGTTACATGGTGGATTAGAAAAAAATGACTATGGTACATAAGTGATAGGCTATTTTGTTAAGAACAAAATGTAAAATGAGCATATACGACAGATATAGGGCACGTAGAAGACAAATTTTAAAATGAGTAAAGAATAATGCGAAAAAAAATTGAGTCATTAGATTAGACGCAGTGAACAAATCAACGTTTTTTGGAAAGTAAATGCATTTTTTTCGGTTCAACCGGTAGATTTCATAAAATGACTTTTCTCGATTGAGTGTAAATAAAAATGGACAAGAACAAATTGTCAACAGAGGAAGAAAATGCAATTAGCAAATGTTAATTCCTCTGAAGGTCTTTCATACCGTGCAATGGCCTGAAAAATAAAGCGAACTGATCGTTCTTTCTGCAGTTATTTAAGAAAAACCCCTCGCCTTACGCGAAAAATTATAAAAGAGACGCTTCTTTTGCATTGACACTTCGCGAAGCGCGAATTAACATTAAAAAAGCATCAAATTTAGCTTTATCTGGCTATTAAAAGGCTATTTTTAAGGCCAGCTTATCTACTGTTATTTATAAATTCACCGTGCCAAATACTTAAAGCACCTGAAAATTAAGAAAAAAACACCACTTAATGACGAAGGAAAGAAAAGAGGCCTGTGTTTTGTAAAAGATGACACGAGCTGGGATATGCAAAATGCAATGAGCACAAATTGTCTGAAAATTTGACAAGTTTAAAAACTGGTGACCACCTGAATTTGGTTCTGCGCTGTGAACAGGTAATTCACAACTTTCATCAAAAGGGCGGCAAGACCAAATTTTGGGTTTTGTGAGACGTTAAAAAACGTTTTTAAAAATTTAGTATTGAAAAGTGAAAAATTACAACAATTTACAATTCGACAACATTTAAATAATGGCTAGTCCCATGTGATCATTTCAAACGCTGTCAGGCGAACATCGTCAGGAACGATGGTTATAATGGTGCTGACATTGACTGACAAATCTTCCTACGGTTTTTCATAAGAGAACAAGTATTTGAACTAGTGGGAGGGTTACAATCCGCCTACGCGAATCATTGGATACCCCCATCCCACCCCCATCACAATTGACCACTGTCAAGCTCCAAAATGTGTCAAAAATCTTGGTTGTTAAATTTTAGTTTCTATTAACTTTAATTGTGTTAAGAATTTTTCAGTAAAGAATCTTCTTTCTTAAAAAAGGGGCGTGGCATCAACCCCTTTCCAATATAATTTTTTTATCATATCTTTTATCAGATGTAGTATACACGTGTTGATCGCAGTTTTATATTAAAAATTTGATTTTTTACTTAAAAACGCCCCCAAAAATGGGCGTGGCAAAAATCTATTCATTTGAGTTGATAGCTTACGCACATATCTGAACGTTTTATAGTGCAAGCTTTTTGGATTTAAAGCAAATATATCAAAAACTAGTGGGAGGGTTACAATTCGCTAAGGCGAATCGTTGGATACCCCATCCCAATTGACGACTATCAAGCTCCGAATTGTGTCATAAATCTTGGTTGTTAAATTTCGGTTTCATTTAACTTCAATTGTATTTAGAATTTTTCAGTTAAGAATCTTCTCCCTAAGAAAGGGGCGTGGCATCCACCCCCTTTTCAATTACATCGGTTTTTTGCTTATATTTTTGATCAGAAGTGGTATACACGTGTTGATTGCATTTTCACATTAAAAATTTGGTTTATACTTAAAAACGCCCCCAAAAGTGGGCGTGGCAAAAATTTATACATTTCAGTTGATAGCTTTCACACATATCTGAACATTTTATAGCGCAAGTTTTTTGGATTCAAAGAAAATATATCGAATAAAAACCGTTTATTACAATGCAAATGAAATATGACCACGCCCAAAAGGTGGCGGGTTTTGCCTTTTTTGAAATGTCAACCGCAATACACTTAAGCGAGTATAACGCGTACTAAATTTCAGCTTCCTACGACAACTTTGAATTTTCATGTTAATAAGTGAAGTGGGCGTGTCAGTGGGCGGATTTTAAAAATTTTTACACTTCTACTGCTTCGGGACCTAGAAAGAACAGATATTAAGTTTCAATATCTGTTCTTGTGTATTTTGATCCTTCTGGCTAGGTTGGTGCCCGCAAAGTTCTATGGAATACCTCCTCTTCTACTCGTCGTCTGCACAGAACGCACTAAACATCGAGTATTCTCTCGCAGCAGGCTAAAGCGTTTTCAGCTGGTTTCGACTTACTTACTTGCTTGAGGTGGTGCTTCGGTCCGGGGTGGGCCTGGGCCACAGCCAACATCTTGGCTGGCTCAGTTTCCAGCCGTCTCCAGTTTTGGACGCGAAGTTGGCTAACGTGGATTCGAAGATTATCCGGGCCGGGGCGTTGGCATCCAAGCTTCATCCGCTCTAGATGACCCAGTTATCGCAGCCGTTGTATTTTGACTCTTCTGTCTAAGTCGGTGTTATTATCCTTCTCCACTCTCCGTCTATGCAGATAAATCATCCGAAGAATTTCCTCTCGAAGCCTAAAGCGTTTTCATCCGCCTTTGACAGGGTCCATGCTTCTACCCCGCAAAGGAGGACCAGGATGATGAGGGTGTTATCAATCGGCACTTTAGCTGCTCGAGAGAGGTCCTCGCTGCTCAATTGCCTTCTTAACCCAAAGAAACAGAGATTGGCAAGAATTATTCTTCGTTTGATTTCAGCGCTGGTGTCAGTCGCGCTGAAATCTTTTGATAGGGCAAGGAAAATATCAGTCCTTTGTAATCCGCGTCCTCGGGATTGTGCACCACAAACAACAAAGTTATTGTCCTTGACAATGTAGAATTCAATTGCGCTTAGCAATATTGTATTTGGAGTCAATGTCGATGATTGCGACGCCTGACGCAAAATTTTAATATCAACAAAGTACAACTTGGGGTGCCGTGGCGTAGTGGTTAGTGTGTGTGCTTACTACGCCGGAGGTTTGGGTTCGAATCCTGCCATCGTCACCTGAAAAAAAAGACTTGTTCTTTTTCACGGTCCCCACCTCCGCAAGGGTCTGACAAGCCCTTCGAGAGTATCATTTGTCTTGAAAAACTTCTCAAAGTGCCGTTCGGATTCGGCAAAAAATTGTAGGTCCCCTTGTAGGTAAAGAAATTAACACACCAGCATACATTGTTGAGAAGTTGGCCCTGGTTCACCTCGAGCTGTTGCGCCACTCTATTTATTTTGTTTTATTTATTTACCTGAGCTTAGTGGTTCGTTAAGTGTGACCTAAAATGGCCTGTCAAAGCGAATTTTGATAAAACAACAGCTCTGATCCCACATTCAGTTTCAAGTGGTTTAAGTTTTCATTTCGTAAGCATGTGTCACATCACTGCTTTTTATACAGAAGCCCTAGTCTTAATAGCGAATTAACATGTAACAGGTTTGATGAGCTATCGGACTCAATAGAATTGTATCCCGTCATCCTCGTACTGATATCGTTGTTGCAGGCGATTTTAATAGACACAATTCTCAGTGGCTTCGACATTCTGGACAGACAACACCCGAAGGCAGGTATGTTGAGATTTTTGCTGTGGGCAACCATCTAACCCAGCTTGTAAACGAGCCTACGCGGATTCCTGACATTGACAGTCATGTTGCCAATACTCTGGACTTGTCCCTAACCTCCCATCCTGACAAGTACTGGTCAGCGTACTTTCACCTCTAGGCTCGTCACATCGGCTTCTTACTCGTTTCAAAATAACACCTCTAAGGATCCGGCTCCGAAAAGAACAGTTTGGCAACACGAGAAAGTCAACTGGGACGGCTTAAACAGTTTCTTTAAGTCTTTGCTTCCTCGATCGTGACGTTGAAGCCGCAGCCGATATGCTCACAGAAATAATTCTTATTGGCATGAAATTCTGCATTCCCAACAGAATTAAGGTTATCAAGCCAAAGGAGAATTCATGGTGTGATTCGAACTGTAAAGAGGCCATCAAGTTGAAGGAGGTTAGTTTTCGGTCATATAAAGCCAACCCAACCGAGGAAAACTGAAAAAAGTTTAAACAAGCCAGAAATGTCTGCAATGCTCATATCCGTCGTGCCAAATTCTCTCATGATCAGAAATTGAGGCAAGAAATACTTCAGTGTCCCAAAAGTAGTAAAAGTTTCTGGTCATTCGTCAAAAATATTAAAAATTGTGCCTCATCCTCCATCCCGACACTCGTTTTCAATGACATCCCAGCTGTCAGTTCCTTAGCTCCTTGGACAAGGCCAATCTACTTGCAGCTCATTTTGCTGCCAGCTCCTCGCTCCCTGGTTGTGTCTTGTCTCCACCTGTACTCGAGAGCGTAGAACATTCCATGGGACAAATTCATTTTCGCACTCGTACAGTAGCAGGAGTCCTTAAAAACCTCAACATACACAAATCCGCTGGTCCAGATGGCATTTTCTCCATAGTTCTGAAGAGGTGTTCCTCCACGCTGGCAAAACCATTGCGAAGGCTTTTCTATCTGTCCTACTCTTCTGGTCTCTTCCCGAGTAGATGGAAAACTGCATTTGTTCAGCCCGTCCCAAGAAAGGCGATTCAACTTCTCCGACCAGTTAAGATCATGGAAACGCTGATGAATAGTCAGCTTATGAAATATCTAGAATCACGGAGGCTTCTCAATGACCGTCAATACGGCTTTCGTGGCAAAAGGTCCACTGGTAATCTGATGGCTTATCTCACCGAAAATTGGAACCGTCATGGTGAAAGCAAGGTTGTTGCGCTCGACATTTCTAAAGCATTTGACAGTGTCTGGCACCAAAAAATCTTGTCGAAAATGCGTGCATTTGGAATCGATGTGTCTTTTATTCATTTGATTAGAAATTTCCTTTTGATCCAATCATTCCAAGTGGTTTTGGACGGTTTCAAGTCTGATGTCCATCATATTAATGCTGGTGTTCCACAGGGCTCAGTTTTATCTCCAACACTCTTTATAAATGATCTCTTGTCTGCCACATCTAATCCAATTCATTCTTTTGCTGTTGACAGTAATCTTAGTTTCTCATATTCGTTTCCTTGCAAACGCCCCAGTCCTTCGGACGTCGAAGCGGAACGGTTAAGTATGTTGAACCCCTTAAAATCTGACTTAAACAGCATATCAACATGGGGGCTTTTAAACGGAGTGGAATCTAATGCATCCAAAGCGCAATGCTGTTTACTGTCATCCAAGCTGAATAGAAATCTTCAGCCGTTATCCATGAATGGCACTTGGCACCAAAAAGCTTTCAATCCTCGGTATGTGTGTTAATGACAACTTACGTTGGAATGACTACATATTCGACGTCCCCAAGAACGCAGCGAAATGCTTAGGATTCCTCAGTCAATGCAAGAAATACTTTAAATCTTCTGATCTGGCTGTCATCTATAAATCGTTCATACGACCAAAACTGGAGTATAACTCTCATGTCTGGGCAGGAGCTCCTAAGACAAATTTACACCTACTCGATCGGATAAAAAAAAAGCATTGAAATTGATAGGAGACTTAAACATTGCGAAGTCAATCGACTCCTTGCAACATCGTCGCAATGTCTCTTGTCTTTCATTGTTTTATCGTTTCTTCCATAAAGAGAGCTCCAGTAAAATAGCCAGTTGCATTCCACCCCTTAAAGAATTCAACTGCAATACTCGCGCAAGAAGGAATGCTCATCAGTACACCCTTGAGCCCAATATCGGACGAACCGCGTTGTATTGGAGTTCTTTTTTTAGCCGAACAACACGGATGTGGAACAGGCTCCCGAAGGAGGTTTTTCCTCGTCACTACAGTCCACAACAGTTCAAAACCAAAGTGCATCAGTTCCTGTCTTCTTTTTCCTCTGATCCTTTCCATTCGCGTTATGTTAACTCAGTTTAAGGGTAGCCATAACCCCTTGAACGCGGATGAATAAAAACAAATAAATAGAGTGGCGCAACAGCTCGAGGTGAACCAGGGCCAACTTCTCAACAATGTATGCTGGTGCGTTAATTTCTTTACATACAAGGGGACCTACAATTTTTTTGCCGAATCCGAACGGCACTTTGAGAAGTTTTTCCAGACAAATGATACTCTCGGACGGCTTGTCACACCCTCGCGGAGGAAGGGACCGTGAAAAAGAGCAGTTTTTTTTTTTTTAGGTGACGATGGCAGGATTTGAACCCAGACCTCCGGCGTAGTAAGCACACACACTAACCACTACGCCACGGCACCCCACGCGGATGAATAATATTATAAAAAAAAAAAATCTTAGCGGCACTTTACTAAAGGAGGCTTCTGACTTTGTCCATCCCACTAAACTTCATCAATAAAAGTCGCAAGTGTTTTCAGCCGGTTCTATAGTGACTACAACGTTGATGAGACAAGTTCGATTCTGTGCATACACTTACTTACTTAAGGTGGCGCTACAGTCCGGGGTGGACCTGGGCCTCAGCCAACAAGCTTCGCCAGCCAGCTCTGTCTCTAGCTAGCCGTCTCCAGTTTCGCACGCGAAGTTGGCTGAGGTCCCCTTCCACTTGCGTGCGCCACCTGAGTCTCGGTGCTCCTCTACCGCGCCGTCCCTGCGGTGTGGATTCGAAGATTTTCCGGGCCGGGGCGTTGGTGTCCATCCGCTCTAGATGACCCAGCCATCGTAGACGTTGTGTTTTGACTCTTTTGGCTAGGTCGGTATCGCTGTACAGCGATAGGTACAGTTCGATGTTATATCTCCTCCTCCACTCTCCGTCTATGCAGACGGGACCGTAAATCGTCCGAAGAATTTTCCTCTCAAAACAGCCTAAAGTGTTTTCATCCGCCTTTGACAGGGTCCATGCTTCTGCACCGTAAAGCAGGACTGGGATGATGAGGGTCTTATACATGGACACTTTAGTTGCTCGAGAGAGGGCTTTGCTACTCAATTGCCTTCTTAGCCCAAAGAAACAGCGATTGGCAAGAGTTATCCTTCGTTTGATTTCAGCGCTGGTGTCATTGTCTGAATTGATAGCGGAACCCAGGTAGACAAAGTCCCTAACTACCTCAAAGTTATAGCTGTCGATGGTGATGTTTTGTCCAAGACGTCGGTGTTGGGTGTCTTTTCTTGATGACAGCATATACTTGGTTTTGCCCTCATTGACTGCTAAACTTATATTCGCCGCTTCCGTCCCAATACTCACGAAGGCTTCACTGACATCACGCTTTGTTCTACCGATTATGTCAATGTCGTCTGCGTATGCAAGTAGTTGAACGGACTTTTGAAAGATTGTACCTCTGGTGTTGGCGCGAGAGTTCTGCACAATTCTCTCAAGTATGATGTTAAAGAAGTCGCATGACAGCGCGTCGCCTTGTCTAAATCCTTTTTTGACATCAAAGGGGTCGATGAGGTCTTTGCCGACCTTGACGGAACAGCGTGAGTTTTCCATCGTCATCCTGCACAGACTGACGAGTTTGGCAGGGATGCCAAAACTAGACATTGCGCTATATAGCTCGCCTCTATAGATGCTGCCATACGCGGCCTTGAAATCGATGAAGAGGTGGTGTGTATCGATTTGGAACTCCTGGGTTTTCTCCAAGATCTGCCGCAGTGTGAATATTTGATCGATGGTGGACTTTCCTGGCCTAAAGCCACACTGATATGTGCCTATCAGATTGTTGACGAACGGCTTCAGGCGTTCACACAGTACAGCAGAAAAGATCTTGTATGCGATGTTAAGAAGACTGATGCCTCTGTAGTTGGCACAACTCAGAGGGTCTCCTTTCTTCAGGATCGGGCAAACAATGCTAAGGTTCCATTCGTCGGGCATGCTTTCTTCCGACCATATCTTGCAGATGAGCTGGTGCATGCTTCTAACCAGCTCATCGCCAGCGGATTTAAAAAGTTCGGCAGCTGGGCCGTCTGCTCCGGCTGCTTAGACACAGCTACTTTCACCTCCTCCAGGACGGGTGGGCGGTATCGTTCGTATGCTTCGTCGGTAACGTCTTCGCCCGGTTCGTTCTGCCTGACAGCGGTATTTGGTTCGTCCTCGCCGTTATACAGTCTGCAGAAGTGGTCTTTCCAAATTCTCAGCACCGACTGCGATTCTACAACGATGTTCCCTTGATGGTCCTTACAGGCTTCAGTTCGAAGTTTATACCCTTGGCAGGACCTTTTGATCCTTTGGTAAAACTTTCTAACCTCATTCCTGTTGTAACATCTCTCTATCTCTTCAACCGCGCGCTTCTCGTGCTCTCTCTTTTTCCTTCGGATAAGCCGGTGCTCCTCTCTCCTCCTCTGCTCTCTCGCGAGCAGCTCTGGTCCTTCTGTGCAGCGCCGCTTTGTATGCTTCCTGTTTAGCTGCATGCGCTTGCTGTCATTCATCGTCAAAACAGGGGTTTCGTTGTGGTCGCCGTGTGAAACCCAGCACTTCATAGGCGGCGTCTATGATGGCATTTTGGCAATGTTGCCACTGGCTATCAATACTTGATGCATAGGACTTCGTAGAAGGTTTTGAGAGACTCGGTGGGAGAAGGACCTGGCGATCTCTTGCGATTGTAGTCGGCCGACGTCAAACTTCCTCACAGTATTTCCATTACTTGGCGTTGGTCGGGATATCCGCAGCCGTACCTTTTGGCTACAACAAGGTAGTGATCCGAGTCAATGTTGGCCCCTCGGAAAGTTCGGACATCCATGATACTGGAGGAGTGCCTTGCGTCGATCGCAATGTGGTCAATCTGGTTAACGGTTGATTGATCGGGAGATCTCCATGTCCCTTTGTGGATATTGAGATGCGGGAACTGTGTACTAGCTACCACAACGTGTCGCCCCGCAGCAAAGTCGATCAGTATGAATCCGTTACCGGAGGTCGTGTCGTGCAGGCTATGCTTTCCGACAGTACGACCAAAGATGCCCTCCCTTGTTAGCTTGGCATTAAAATCGCCTAGGACAATCTTAATGTCGTAGCTAGGGCACTGCTCATAAGTTTTGTCCAGGAGCTCGTAGAACATATCTTTGGTCTCGTCATCTTTCTCCTCTCTGGGGGCATGTGCGCATATCAGGCTAATGTTGGCGAATTTAGCCTTGATGCGGATCGTCGCGACGCGCTCGCTTACAGGGTTGAAGGTCAAGACTTTTTGCCTAAGTCTGCCTCCAACAACGAAACCGCATCCAAATAGGCGCTGTCTTTGATGCCGATAGCAGTCGCCGTAGTAGATGTCGCAGTTTTTCATCCTTCTTTTGCCCGGCCTGTCCCACCGCATTTCTTGGATGGCAGTAATGTCTGCCTTGCAGTCGTTAAGGGCCTCCGCTAGTTGCTCCGCTGCACGTGGTCTGTTAAGGGACCTAACATTCCACGTGCAGATCCGGAGCTCGTTGTCCTTTTCTCGTTTGCAGTTCATCCCTTTAAACCTCATCAATAAAAGTCGCAGGTGTTTTCAGCCGGTTCTATAGTGACTACAACGTTGATGAGACAAGTTCGATTCTGTTACATGTATGTACAAAACTAAACTAACTGGCATTTGCAGCTTAAACGAGCCATTGCTCGACCCTTAGCAAGCACGTGCGTTGCAGGTGTTTTTCACGCATTGAAAGGACCTAAACTTTTTTAACTAATTTAGAGGACCCTTATGACAAATCAGGCTTTGTCTGGTTTTCATGGAACTCAATGGTGCTTTTATATGAATTTCAGCTCTAGAAATGCATTTAATCCATAGAAGATGCCTACGTTTGTCCTGTTGTGTATTGTGAAAGAGTTTTTCGAATATCCTACTGAATGGCAATGTCGAAGGTAATTATAGTCCATGATAGACGTATTTATCGAGGTATACCTCTGAGTCATGTCATCACAGACGCTTATATACATAAGGTCCTTCCGACTCCTTCTTCGGCGTGTTAGCCGCCTTCTTCCTGCAGTATATTTCCAAAGGCTTGATATTGTGAAGTCCACCCAGCACCAATTATGCAATAGGTGAGGGAGTAATTCAAACAAACAAAAAATAGATAAAGAAGTCATACGAGAATTTGTATTTGCCCAGGTCAAGTATTGAGGTTCGGCCATTCATTACGACGATTTTGCAGTGTGAACAGTTTGTAGAAAATACGTCTTAGTTCATGATTGGATGGAAAATTGAGAGCGAACATCTGTACGTACTAACCTGCCTTCAGGTGTTTTCTGTCCAGTAGCGTGTCAAACCCATTGAAAATTGTGTGTTTATACGGAAGTCAACTGCAAATTCGATTTAATTTCGAGGGTGCCATTCAAAAATGCAGGCGATATGCAGCCCCACTGGCTTATCACATTTGCTTCAGGTCTATTTGCACTCAAACTAGAGCTCCTACCAATGAACCTCCAAATGTCTGCGTACAGACATCCATTTGAAACTAAATTGAGAATCAGAACTGGATGGATGTTCGGCAACATCACAGGGAGCATAAATTGCAAGACCATAATGTGAACGCAACAGAAGCTTCAGCTTCTACCCCAGGTAGATCATAGAAAGAAGTGCTACACCTTCTTTCGGGTGGTGTCGGTATCTACAGACTGCGCACAAAAGTTCTTTCACAGCCTGCGGATGTCCGAGCAGAGGCATCCACAGGACGAAACTTTCGGACGTCAACGACAAAACCCTTTTAATTCGGAAACCATCATCACGTCACATAATGTATTCCTCTGGATCTGGTCCTGGTGTTTGCTCGCATTATAAGCCAGTAACGATTTTTTTTTTTATGTATCTTTAGTTCATTCAAGCAAATCTTACTTTATGTGTACAAGTTAATGTGGCATAAACGAGTGCCGCATTGTGTAAATATTTTTGCTCCTGGTCCGTTTTCGCATTCATGTCCTTATACATCTCATTATAATCTGTTTTTTGCTCGGCTGCTTTGGACATTTTCCTCTGTCCATGACATGGTGCCCGGTTTTTTTTTTAATTGTTCTGTTTACAATTATACCGAAAAGCCTAAACTCTGTGTAACGATTCACCTAATTACCATTTGTTGGGCTCTTCATTCTAATTTCGAGATCCTTCACAAAAAAAAGCAAAAATCCAATCTCTGACGAGGCGGCATATGTATAGAGAAAGACTTTTGTATAGGTTCGAATGAGCGAAAAAGGATCGATACTGAAAAAAAAACACAAAAAATAATTCAGTCAAGGAAAAATCAACAAACCGATAAAATAAACGTTTACCCTCACATATGCACATGAAGTCGCATGTAATAGTCTGTAAATGTTAATATGCCCCAAATAAATCAATGAATTAATACTTGTAGAACTTGCAGATATATTTGAATTTACTTTTTATTTTCTTTGCAGCAACATGGCATTGAAACTTCTCTATGTAATGGCCATATTTTATCCCGCATTTCCAGCAGCTCGCTCCTCGACACTACCATGTAAGTATAAACAGGATATAGGAGCCATAACGACTCGAGTACGTATATATTTATTAGTGGCGTTATGAATCCATATAATAAAAGATATGAACCCCTTTATGCTGATACCTTAAGCTCATGTAATGACCGGAAATAAGTATAATCACAAATCATCGTGAGGAAAATTTCGGATCAGTAAAATAATATCCATGCGGTTGATTTTTCCAGTTGTTATACGGCAGAGTATTTTTAACTTTATTAGCTCTCGTCGTGCGTGCCCTTATGGGTATTAAGTGGTTATCTTTTACTTGTTTTTCTGTATTTACCTTTGAAAAGTTATAGAAGTGGGCATCCAAGTGAGCAGGAATTTTATTTAAAAACAAAAACGACAGCGAATGTCACTCTTGGCGAAATGCTGTGACAAGGATGCTTGGAGTTCGTAGGTTTGACTTTTTTTCGCAAGGCCCAATCGGAAATAGACATTGAAATACATAATTTTGGAGTAATGACAGGAGGAGTTTGTTGTGTGGGCTGGTTGTATTTGCAAGGACATGAATTCAAGTTCCTAATACCTGCGGCAACCTTAGCAAAAAAACGAGGAATTACATCATACACGGATCGGTACTTCGCGTTTTATTTGGGGGGGATTTTAAATTTTGCAATAAGGAGCTCACATTTGTGGCAAAATAGCGTTAGACGAAAAATCCACCAAACGCAGGTATATGTACACAAGATTCAATTTTGAAAACACGCGGAAGTAGGTAGCTATTACCAAGGTGGCAATCCATGTTCACCGGAAAATCCATTTACTTTGGAGGTAGATGCTGCGGATTTTCCCGAGAGAGAGCAAATTATTGCCTCTAAATTTGGGCACCGCCATCTTGCCTAATGTTTTATTCCACACATCCAGTTCTGCTAGATTTTTAAAAATTTATTTAATTTAGATTTTAATTTAGATTTAGATTTTGATTTTAGATTTACAATTTGAATTTGATAGCCCATGGTACCCAAAAAATGCGTTGAATTATTCTTCCCCTTCAAGGTCGGGGTTAGAATAGCCTTGAGGTAAGGTATGCCTGTCGTAAGAGCCGACTAAAATCCACCGGAAGAAGTACTCAACGGATGCTGTTCCACTTGAAGCAACTTGGCAGTAAGGTTTAAACTTATAGATGAATCTGAAGGTTAAATCAAAATCCAGAAGCGTCTGTCGCACATTGTGCGGTTCACTGGTCGGCGTCTGTCTCCAAAGGGGTGACTTATCCATTTCTCACAACCGAGCATGAGATCGACGATACAGTCGAATAGTCGGGGTGCTCTCGAGCTCTTTCGAAAAATCCTGCCCAAACAGCAGTACAGGAGGGAAGCAACGCCCTCCCTGGTGGAACTCCAAGATCGCGGAGCTCATCAAGAGCTCAAGATCTAGATGGAACCTTGCAAAAAAGGGGCTCATCGAATGGACGACCTATAAAAAGGAGATCAGATTCGCCAAGAGGAATTCATGGAAGAATTTCTGCGAATCAATCGAAACAACAACTGAAGCGTCCCGACTGAGGAAAGTCCTATCCAAAGCGCCCATACCGCTATCTTCACTCAGGAAGACAGAGGGCGATTGGACCTCGACACACAAGGAAACGCTGGATTTGCTGGCGGGAACTCACTTCTTAGGGTTCACCGATACCTATGAGGATTACGCTACAGTAGCGCAAGGCTCTCGGAGGAAGATGAAGGAAGAAAAGATCAGGGCTGTAACCGATGTTAAAAGGCTGGCCTGGGCGATCAACTCCTTCGATCCCTTTAAAGCACCAGGGATGGATAACTATCATTCCATGGTTGAGTAACGTCTACAAGTCCCGCCTTAAGCTGTGTCTTATTCCCAAAGCTTGGAGGGAAGTCCGAGTTATATTCATCCCCAAGGCAGGGAAGGCAAACAACATAAGCCTGTCTTCATTTATGCTCAAGGCGTTGGAGCGGCTTATTGACGTGTATGTGAGAGAGCTGATTGGTGATAACTATTTATCAAAATCACAGCATGCGTACAGGAGAAGCAGATCGGTTGACACTGCACTACATAGAGTAGTAACAGTAGTAGAAAAATCTTTGGAACACAAGGAGTACACTTTGGGTGCCTTTCTAGACATAGAGGAGGCGTTTAATAACATTGAGGCAGACGCGATACTGCGCAGCTTGAGAAACGCCCAGCTAGACAGCAGTCTATGCGACTGGATCGGGCTCATGTTAAGCACACGAAAGATAAACTGCTACCTAGGCGAAGTATGCAGCAGACGAAACGTCAGCAGAGGAACACCGCAGGGAGGTGTTCTATCTCCGCTCATACGGACCCTGGTAATGGACGAATTGCTAAAAAACCCTGGAGAGGGAAGGCTTCATTGTGAGCGCATACGCAAACGATGTAGCAATCCTGATCCCAGGTAAACTCCCATCAATCCTCAGTGACCGACTCAGCTACACACTCCGCATTGTTGGAAAATGGATTGAGGGTCGAGGACTGGGAATAAACCCCTCTAAGACGGAAGTTGTGTTGTTTACAAGGAAAAGGGCAGTTCCATCCTTCAACAACCCAAGAATGGGGGGAGTGGAGTTACCGTTATCCAAATCGGTAACATACCTGGGCGTCATATCAGACTCCAAACTCAGCTGGAGGGATTATATAGAAGATCGTGTCAAGCGGGCATACGTGGCATTATACACCTGCCGCAGAACGTTCGGAAGCATGTGGGGACTGCAACCAAACACGGTACACTGGATGTATATAGCGGTTGTAAGACCCATCTTAACTTACGGTGCAGTTGTATGGTGGAAGGCTACAGAAAGAAAGTGTCATCTCTCTAACCTCACCAAAGTTCAAAGGGCAGCCTGCATGGGTATAATAGGGTCCCTAAGGACCACACCCACCGCGGCACTGGAGGTACTACTCAACCTCACCCCCTTGGACATATACTGCAGCAGCAAGGCAGCTAAAACAGCTGTTCGCCTAAGGGAATCCGGACTGTGGTCCTCAAGATCTTATGGACACGCCTCTGTGGAAACTCAATCGGCTGCCTCCACAGATACCCCAGTCACGGATTACCTCCCTATGACATTCGCCTTTAACAGGAGATTCGCTACCAGAATACCTGAAAGAGGTGAATGGGAAGATAAGACCATTACAGGAGATGACGAGATCGCCGTATATACCGACGGTTCTAAGATGGACGTCGGAACCGGTGCGGGCACCTTCTGTGGAGCTCTGGGACTAGGTAAATCTTTTCGAACTAATGACGACTGCAGCATTTTTCAGGCGGAGCTGGCAGCTATAATCCAAGCTGCCTCCGAGCTGAAGAAACACGGCCCGCAAACAAGACCATCACCATATACTCTGATAGCCAAGCGGCAATTAAAGCCTTGGAATCAGACGTAGTGAAGTCAAGGGCTGTGAAACTATGCAGGGAAATTCTAGACGAGTTATCACTTGGCAACACTGTAACTGTGTGTTGGGTGCCAGGTCACATCGATATATCGGGAAACGAAGAAGCGGACAAGCTTGCGAGATTTGGGTCTGGAATGAATGCATCTCTAGCCCTCAAATCTATAAGAGTCCCGCTGAGTTCAATAGCACGTAGGATAGAAACTGAATCCTTGAGTAGAACCAACCTACGTTGGATAGAACTTGATACGGCAGACACACAAGGGAGCTATGGCCAGCGGTAAGCAAAACGAAATCACTATTTTTGATCGGACTTGCCCGCAGGAACATCCGAGTATTCACGGGAATCCTCAACGGGGCACTGCGCTGTGGGTCTACACGCTGAGCGGCTAGGCATACCGCATAACGATTACTGCAGAAGCTGCAGGGACGTTGAAGAAATTGAATCTGTTCGTCACCTGCTCTGCGAATGCCCAGCCCTAAACAGCATCAGGCGTAGTATCCTCGGCAGTTACTTCTTCAACGAGCTCGAAGATCTAAATCATGTAGATCTAAAGGACCTCCTAAGATTTGTATACAAATCCGGATGGGTCCAAGAGGGCGGAACTCTGAGCTTCTAACAGCGGTCTATTTCTGTTTTCGTTCCAGGTATTAAGAAGGTTCCCAATGGACACAATGGATCCAACTGCTGACCTAAGTGAAGCCGTGACTATTGTCAAAAGGGCATCCATCAACCTAGCCTAACCTATCTATATTTCTCAAAAAATTGAGTTGTGGTAAAAAAAGGCCACACAAGCACTAGGCACCAAAAAGGGCCCATCGCGATCCCTGGGGAACCAGTTGAATTTAACAATTGAAAAGGCAAAACAACCCTGCTGAAACATCAAATTTCCCTGTAATAGCCCAGAAGACTCCTAAGGCTTGTGCCGTCTATTTCCTCTAAACTTTCAAAGAAATATTCCCCTAGAAATTTTCTACGTTTACGTGAAATTGCCTCGCACTCACACAGTATGTGTGTGATATCCTCAACCGCTTGCATATCGCAGCAGAAGCGACAAATATCCGTGTCAGAAAGCCTGAGCCTCTTCGCGTGTTTCCGCAGGAGAATTCCCACTAAAGCCCTAAGCTTGGCCCTGCTCATTTTTAATAGTCACTTTGATCCTTTCAGGTTAAAACGTGGCCAGAGGGCCTTAGATACCCTATCTCCATTCAGACTGGACCACCTTTGGTTAGCAGTCATACTAATTTTCTCCTCAATAGTGCCTCTTACTACGCAGAGGGGTGGTTTGATGTTAAAAACCACATTATTTTCGAGGAGCCCTCCTCTGCTTGCAAGCTCACCAGCTTGTTCATTTCCCTATATGTTAATTTCCCTTCACCTCCCCAGGGAAGTGTCCTCGGTCCGACCCTGTTCCTGCTGTACACAAGAGACATACCTCTAGATGACGAGACAGTCGTGGCCACGTTTGCGGACGATACGGCCATCCTGGCAACAGCTGAATCAGTGGAGTCATCAACTAGAAACCTCCAACGAGCATTGGACAGAATTTTTGTCTGGACAAAGACTTGGCGAATACCTCTTAACGAGAACAAGTCTACGCATGTGAATTTCACTTACAGAAGGGTTAACAATTTACCTTTGTTCATAGATTCTGCACAAATACCTTATGCAAATGAAGCGAAGTATCTAGGGATGACACTGGACGCCAAGCTAAGGTGGAAACCACACGTAAAGAAGAAACGTGACGAGCTCGAGATTAGGCTCAGGGAAATGTATTGGCTTATCGGAAGATTTTCGAAATTAAGCATATATAACAAACTGCTCTTGTACAGGCAGGTGTTAAAGCCGTCCTGGACATACGGTATACAACTTTGGGATTGTACCAAGCCGAGCAACATGTCCATGTTTCAAACTTTCCAAAACAAGACACTTAGAGTAATTGTGAATGCTCCATGGTTTATTAGGATTAGTGATATTCACAGAGATTTAGGAATAGCTACCGTGAGCGAAGAAGTAACAAACTTTGCTCGAAAGCTAAGTGCTCGTCTTTATGTTCATTGCAACAATGAAATGATCCGTACTTTTACCGAGACTCTTAACGATGTGAGCAACGAGCGACGACTGCAAAGAGCAAGACCCTTCGATCTAGTAACGTAGGGTGAAGCTGCACGAATGAACGGCTTTAGTAGGTGCATTCACTGGATAGCAACCTACCCAATGCGATAAACACTACGGAAGCGTAAACTACTTGTTAAGTTAACTTAGTTGTAGTCAATAAGAATTATGAGAGAGATAAAATTTACTCCTATGATGTGCGTTCTGGCAGTTTCATAGTGTCTCTCATAAATGGGTGGTTTTTTAGCACGTGGAAATCGGGCATAACCAATATCGGCTACTTCGGTATTAGATACCTGCTATAGTGGGCATATTGGTATCTTTGAAAGATTTTTGGAGTTTCATCCTCCATCCACTCTAGTATTCAACAAAAAAAAAAATATATTCTGCCTGTGTAGTGCCCTAAGTTCTGAATGACACTTTTTTACACTTTTTATTTGTTGGAAAGGCCTATGCCTATCTAAGTCATTATGTATGTTAGCCGCGACTGCGGCTTCTCTAGGTAACGCACATCCAAAACGTTCAGTTTCCTATAACTCTGGCGCATAAATCAGGCTGAATTTGACTGACAGTATGTTTTATGTCGACTTTTATGCTGGCTGTGGTTTGTGGCTTACTCGTATATGGATAGTTTTGCCAAAACCCACGGTCTTGGCGAACAGTTCAATTTATTCACATCTACGGGAGATCACCACGTGACTGATCAGTATCAGACTGCATAATACGAAAAAAGTACCTGCCCTCTTAGTATTAAGACAGCCCCCAATAGTACTGGAGTAAATTTTTTCGCTTGCGTTATTTGAACTTCTTCTTTCTGTTAACGAGATTTTTTTTGACCAAAAGTCCTTTGAAATAATATTTAGATTTGAGGTTTTCTTAAATTCAAGTCAAATGGGGGGCGAAGCAGTGGGCGGATTGTACCAATTCTCATGCCTCGCCTGTGCTAAATAAGAATCAAGCTAGATTTCCAGTTTCAGAATTCTAAAGCTCAATTTTAGAGACTCAAAACCTTCTTCTATGACTGACAAACCTGTCTCAATCATATCTCTCAAAGGTCTTGGCGGTCTTTTGTGATATTTTCACTATGTTACTAACTACGCATAAAAATTAATTTATCCCCTGGGTAGGGTATAAAGGTTTGCCTAGGGCAACCTTCATTTATGTAATTCCTGGCTATGAACGTTCCGATAATTTTTATATAAAACTCCAACCTGTTATTGAAGCGTTATTTGTACACAAAATCATCCAATTTTGCGTTTTCATTTTTTTCGCTCAATTTATTTGCATACTTAATTAAATTTCTCTAAAATGAATTTCTGAAGTTTTTTTTCTGCTTGATTTTCTGCTTAATGGCTATTTTCAGTCAATATAGTGATTTAAATGCGAAATAACACCGATGACGTTGCAACCACCCACATATTTTACAAATTTCCAACGTATTCGTCACAATTTGGGTATTTCAGCTTCGATTCTAAGAAGCTTCAAACAAACATTTCGATTTTGAAATTGCCCAATGCAAATGCGTTTACTGACATTATGTGTAGGTGGTTCACTCAACTAACTACGGAACTCGAGTGCGGTTAATATATTTTTGAAGATATATTCTAGCAATTTAAAACTTTTACACATTTCACACAGTCACGACCAATTTCGAGAAATATGAATGTTGTTTGTTCCAGGAACCCGAAAGGACCAAAAGATTAGTTGAACTTAGTTTTACTCGTAATTTAAAATTAATGCGAGTTTAAAATAATCGTGGGTCTTATAATTAACAAGCATTATAAAACTCCGGAAATTTAGCTTAAGCTGTAGTTTATAAAACACATTCTGATGTGCAGATTGAATTTTGACAGTTCCAGGTATCTGTCCCTGTATGTGGAAATCGTGTTTTATTTAAAAAGAAAATTTCACTGTTTCCTGCAGTCTTTTAAGTGTGGTGGTTAAACTTGGACAAAGAATAAATCGTGCGCACCGTAGCTCAATGGCTAGAGAATTACCCGCAATAGGTAGACGGTGTAGGAGCACACCATGTCTGTGAACCACACACGGTTTTATCTTTCGACATTTCGTCCGGTATTAATATTTTAACCCCACCAATAGTAAAGTTCAGCAGGAGTTCCGGTCGGGCTAAGTTTATCCTTGAAGAATCGTTGAATTTTAATATCGTTTCAGGTTGTATCTCCAGGATAACACTTGGGGCCCTTGTAGGTCTAAGCGATATGGCGACAACTCTTTCTACCTAAGCTACCACTTCTTAAGCTTTGAATCTCAATGACTAAATCGAGTCTGCTCTGATCCTGTATTGACTTTTAGCGGTCCGTCCAAAAATGGAAAAAGGACCTCTTATGGAATCGCTTCGTTGTCCGTCAGTCCGTCAGTCCGTCAGTCCGTCAGTCCGTCCGTCCAATCGCTTTACAACTTCTGAACGGTAAGTCGTAGAAAGACAAAATTGTGTGTGCGTATGAACTGCGGTCAGAGAATCCAAAGAGAGCAATTTTTTAAGCAAAAATAACGGTTTAATCACAGTTGAAATGGACTCATGTGAAAATGGACTTAATGTTTTTTAGTGTTTTTTTTTCAAGAAGTTTAGCAGGCAAGAGCTAGAAAAACACAACTTAACTTTAAGAAATACTAAGCTTTAATTAGAAAATAAAACTTTTCGAAAATATCATAACGTTTTCGAGAAATGAAGAGTCGAAAACGCGTTTTTCAAAGTGTTAGAGACCATAACTTTTGAACGGCTTATTTCTTAAAATCAATATTGAACACACGTCTAAAGCAACTCAAAGTAAACCAAGTGCTTAGGTCGTATTTTTCAAAAACAGTTTGAATACTGCAGTTTTGATGCATTTTCGAAAAAAATCGCAAAAATGCATGAAAAAACGCGTGTGTCCTCCCCCCCCTTATCTCCGATGCTGTTTGGTAGAATTCTATGAAAAAAATCACACGTATCAGAAATAATTCAAAGTTTTAAGGAAAATTATAGCGGATTTTCAAATTTCAAAATCTTCTCAGATTTAACTGAAAAACATAAAGGCATTTTCAAAAACAATTTTTTTCTCTAGTCCTCTAGTAGCTTAACGGTATAAGCGATCTTTTTCAGATTCGGTTAAAGTACAAAACTTACAAAAAGAAGGAAGGCTGCGTTAAATTTTTTTAAAATTCACGTTTTTAAGAGAAGGTTTAAGAAGTCTATTTAAAAAACGAAATAAAAAAGGAACTTGTTTTACCGTTTGCGCATAAGCCGGTGGCCATAGAATTAATAAAAAAAAACATCCAAGGCTAGTGCTGCTGGTTGTGCTATTGGAAAAAAGTCTAACGGGAACTGGAAAAAACTTCAAAATATTTGTTTTATGGATTTGAAATTTAAAAAATTATAAAAAAGGTCAAAAGCACGCATATCTCCCCCTCTATCTCCCAAACGGTATAAAGTATAATTTTTAAATTAACACCGCGCATAGTCCATCTTCTTAAATTTAATACAAAACTATAGCAGACTTCGAATATTCATAAACTTCGACGATTTAACTGAAAAACGTGAAAACATTTTTTTTAAAGATTTCTAGTTCCTTAACGGTTACGACTACCTTGTCTAAATTTAGCTGAAGCATGTAATGTTTAAAAGGCAAGCGAACTGCATCAAAAGCGTTTCAAAATTTCCGTTTTCGACCCTAAGTTCTTAAGCCCATTCAAACAAGCGAAATAAAAAACAGCATATTTTTACCGTTTTTTCAGAAATCCATGGCCACAGAATTTGAGAAAAGTGGGAAATGCTAGCACAGGTGGTTGCAAAATTGATCAAAAAGTCTAACGGTAATCGAAATTGCTGTTTTATGGGTCTTAAATTATAAAAATATGAGACGACTGCCAGAAGATCTGTCAGCAGAGGAACCCCGCAAGGTGGAGTCCTATCCAAACTCCTTTGGAATCTAGCGGTGATCGAACTGCTGGTTATCCTGGAAGGAGAGGGCTGCAGAGTGATCGCTTATGCAGACGACGTTGCCATTACCGTTTCGGGGAAGCACCTAGATACCCCTAGAGAACTCTTACAGAACGCTTCAAACAAGATGGACTTACCAGATGGACTGACAGATGGACCCCGTCAAAACTGAACTTGTCGTCTTCACCAGGAAATACAAAACCCCACATATCGACCCTCCGTCAATCAAGGGCACTAACTTAAATTTTTCCGAAAAAGCTAAATATATGGGTCTCATCTCACTGACGTATGGAACTCCTGTCTGGTGGGCCGCTTTGAATAAAGCGCTAAATCGCGACAAGCTAAGCAAGGTCGCGCAGCATTAGACACCCTGTTCCATCTAATTCCCCTTGATATTAATAAGATAAGAACTTCCAGACAATTATCCCCTCAAGGTCTTCTTGGGATGACTGTGTGCCTCTAGAATGCGAATCGATTCACTTCTATGCGGATGTATCAAAGACAAATGATGCGGTAGGAGGGGGTTTAATCTCAGAAAAACTAAATCTTAGTCTCTCCTTTCGTATTCCGAATCACTGTTGTATTTTCCAAGCTGAAATAATGGGGATTAAGGAAGCCATGCCCTGGCTTAAGAATAACGTTATATCCACCAAGGATATACATATTTTTCCGATTCCAGGCACATATATATAATGAAGTGCCTGGAATCGGTTTCTATAAACTCTAAAGTAGCCTTAGATTGCCGTTCGTCTCTAAAGGTGATGTCAGAGCAGTTCAACATTCTCCTGTGCTGGGTGCCAGGGCATAATTACCCAAATTACCCCAGGGCATAGGCTGACGAACTCGCCAAACTTGGAACTACTCTCTCAATTTTGCCTGATAAAGGCTCCTTAGGCATTCTAATTTCGATATGCAAACTCATGATAAGACTGGATGCATTAGAAAGAACAAATCTCAAATGGACAAGTGATAGTACCTGTCTAGTAACGAAACAGATGTGGCCTAAGCTAGATCTTAAACGCTCTCGGAGTTTGATAGCTCTTAATAGATCGCACAAGAGTGCTACAATTGGTCTTATTACAGGACACTGGTGTCTTTTCTTACGATTTTGGCAGGAGCTGCATGGATGAGGATCAAGAAGATACCACTCTCCACCTTCTCTGCAGATGCCCCGCTCTCTCTAAGAACTGAAATTTTCACCTTGAAGCTTTCTTCTGTAATGCTCTTAGTTATCTCAGCACGACAGACCCAAAACGTCTCTTACGTTTCATTAGTAGCTCAAAATGGTTCAATGAGTAGGCAGTTTTTCCGGATCCACGTGGTATCACAATGGACCTATACGTCTAGGTTAGGTTAGGTAGGTTGGAAAGGGTTGTTTGCAACTAGTGCAAGTTCACTCGGCGGCCAGATTGGCCCATTGTGATTACCCTTGTGAGGTAGACAAACATGGTTGGAAGTATGTCTTCCAACCATGTTTTGTCTGATCTTTTGATAAATCTTTTTAGGTCAAGTAGTGATATTCCTGCCAGGTCGCCCAGGCTATCAAAGAACCTGACTCCTAAAAAGGTTAGTCGTCGTTCTTGGAGAGCTGGGCAGTGGCAGAGAAAGTGTTCTATAGACTCTATTTCTTCTTCATCCCTACAGCTTCTGCAGAAGTCGTTGGCAAAGATTCCCATTCGTGTAGCCATGACACCAATGGTGCAGTGTCCCGTGACTACACCAACGAGTGTTCTTATGAAATTTCTACTGAGAGATAGAAGGGTCGTTGTTCTTTTTAGGTCGCGTTCTGGTGATAAGCTGTGAGTTATGATACAATCTTTAGACTGTTGCCAACGTTCACCGGCTAGTTTGAACGTGTATTGATCTATAAGACTTTTGGCTGTGTTGAAAGGGAGATAAACCCGTCGGTCAGCCATCGTTATGTCCATGTCAGAACCTTTCCTTGCCAGTTCGTCCGCCAATTCATACCTATACGTCTAAGTGAGTTGGGTTCTTCGAACCTGACAGCCACTCCAACCTAACCTAACCCTTCTTAGCTGCTCTAACTACCAACTTGCAAACAACCCGTGCTTTAGTTTACCGAAACTCGAAGCTAAATTCCTACATTGAATTAGTCGCGTATCTGCGTGACAAGGCCCTAGGGCAAAAAATGCACCGGTCTCCTCTACAAATGGCATTTTTCACAACTGCTCAGAGATCTGCCATAAAACTGTTTTTATTTTTATTCCTTTCCTTTCATTTCTGGTAAAAATTCTGTTGGTAAATCTTGTCAATCTCCTAACTTCCAGACAGTTTTGTATGTCAAAAATTCCCCTCCTTAAAAGCAACGACACCAAAGCCTACACAAGCAGCTCATTTTCACTAACAGCTGCTATACCAAGCCGCTTCACTCCACAAACTTTGTTAAAGTTGGCTCCACTATTCTTCTCCTAAATTTGATAAAACATTTTTTGGAGTTTGATTGGCTTCAAAATCACAATCCAAGGAAATTTGTTGAATAAACTTCAGTACTTTGTAGGATAGCAGGAGAGTTTTTGTCGGTGAACTATATGTTAGTCATATAGCTCTCTGGGTTAAGCCAGTCAGAACGTTTCTATGGCTAAGCACTCGCATGCTGACACCCACCCGCCAAAATAAGTGGCATAAACTAGGTCAGTGGTACAGATAAAGATTTTCTATGTTACCCATAGAATAATCAGGACCAAACCAGGTCAAAATTTTCGTCGTCGACTAGGTGCTCAAACGCATGACTCTTATACCCAAACACCATAAGCCCGTCTTCTACGATGAGAATTTCAGAAATTATTTTTCTTATCGATTTTCAAAGTGATTCCACTTAAGATAAATTCGATTTCAAAGTACTCGACAGCACTCAAGTTTCAGCATAAAAAATAATCTTATATTACAGGGAACGCAAATAATTTCTTATAACTTGTGCCAGTAATATTATTCCCTTCAAATCGGATTCTTCAAAAGCTCATAGTTTCTGTTCCAATGTGACCTTAGAATAATAGTTGTAGGCGTATTGAAAACCCAAACAAAAAGATGGATGCACAAGGCAGTCGAGTTTGGGCTGAATCCTTAAGAAATATTAATATCTTGGACAGACAAAACCATGACTCAACAGAAACCCTATCTCTAATATTTTTGGCAAACACTCACGTATACCAAAACTCTGCATAACCCAGAAGCAATCTCATCAAGTGTAAACAAACGAAATGCTGCTCCTGATATATTCAAATGATTTCTTATCGACAGTAGGAAATTTCCCAGGCAGAAGTGCGATTGACAGTTCAATCAATTCAACATTTATCCCTGCGATAGTCATCGAATGAATTCAAAAGGAAAGAGGGAGTCGAGCGCAACCGACACAATACTGGAAAATTGTTAAAATGCTTCCGCAATCGTAAGGAAATCCATCAAGGACTGATGCATCGATGCATTACATGAATAAAAAATGATCTACAATGCTAATGGCAAATTTATTGTTTTAATCCCATTTCGAAAATGAGAATTCTTAATTTTTCATTAGCAACCGAAAATACAAAGTAAAATGGACAAACAAAAATGTGTTCGCCCTGCCCTGCCTTGTCCTCTGACAGGACATTTAGAATGCAGGCAAAAAAAACGACTTGGAAGCGCTATAATTTGTCAAGCGTATTCCTTGTGTCCATTAATATTCCACGCTTATCTTTCGAGCTTAATGCTTCAACAGTTTGGGAAATAAAATTGATTTTTTTTTTTTTTCCTTACTCCGAATTGCCTTTATTTGAAGACGGAACCCAAGGTTGAATAGCTTAAATTATTCGCTATTTTGGGTTCGGGAATTTCGTCTCCATTTGGTGACACGCCTTATTTGCATAGATTTTTGCCTAGGCAGCGATTCGTTGCTAAATTTAAATTGCAAACAGGTGCAAATAAAAGCGAAGTTCATTAGGATTCTCAAACAGGTAGGTATAAAGAGGTAGGTATCCATTGTGAGGGCATCTATAGCATTTGGAAACAATTCGGCTTTCCAGAGTCACCCGAAAATATGTACATTTTAGAAACTTTCGAGACCGAAGTAGACAAATCTAATTATTCATTAATAGGTAGGAGTGCGGCATTACACGGCAATAGATACTCGTAAGCCATTTGGTGTTTGAGGATGCGAATAAAGCTTTTAGGGAAGTTAACTTTCCTTTCTGCATGGTAGCGCTGCCTTAAGTGAGTTACAGCTTTCGAGTAGAGTTTATGACGAGACGAGCAACACAATAAAAGTTTTAAATTGTAGACCATTTGAAACTAACTTTAGGTGAAAACATTTGTTTTAGTTGAAGTAGTTTGCGTGCTGTCTACCCAGGTTTTTGATGGCCGGAATTCCGTGCTTAAATAAATAAATATAAACAAAGTCCATGTCAAAATAATTGTCTTCTTTTATTGAAATAAAAAACCCTCTTCTCCCGCCTAACATCAGAGGCCGCCTCCTGGATAAAAAAAAAGTCGTACTGAGGATGCTTAGAGTTCCATATATAAATATTAAAGGGAGGTTAAGGCCTATACTTTTGACGTTTTTATTGAGAGTTCTTCATTATAGAGAGGATCTGTATATCCTTATTATATTCGTATATATGCAATAGCCTGTCTGTCTTCACACTGTAACAGCTATGGCGTCTAAACAAGGTCTCTTCGGATGATGGATGTCGAGACACCCGTGTCGATCTGTTGACGATGACTTCCTCTACTGTCAAACTCTTGTTGCAGCGTTTAGTTTGCGAAACTTTGATTATGACTCTGGGGGCATCGATTCCACCACTGCACCCCTTGTTCAGCAGGTTGAGCCTTATCCCTGCCAGACGCTTTGTCTTTTTGCCTTCTTTAAGTATGAGCCTATGGAGTTTCTCAAGTCGGCACTGTTTCGGAGTTGCTCAACCCCCAACAGGACACTGAAGGTGGCATTCTCACCGCTGACAAGGTCGAAGGGCGGAGAATAGTCCCACAGTAGACGATGTCACTGAAGCGATTAAATCGCTAAGAGTTGGCAAGTCTGCTGGAGTTGATGAAATGGTGTGTGTTAAATGTGTCATTAATGTGTCTAACATGTGTCATTAAGGTAGCCTGGGATAGCGAGAAGGCACCTAGCGATTGGCAAGCAGGAGTTATTATGCCCATTTTAAAAAAAAGGAACAGGAGAGCTATCAACTGAAATGAATAAATTTTTGTCCGGCCAATTTTTTGGGGGTTTTAGGCATAAACAAAATTTTTAATATGAAAATGCAATCAACACGTGTAAACTACTTCTGATAAAAAATGTGAACAAAAAAACGATGTTATTGGAAATAAGTTGATGCTACGCCCCTTTTTTAAGGAACGAGATTCTGATCAATTCTAAATACAATTAAAGTTAATAGAAACTGAAATTTAACAACCAAGTTTAATGACGCGATTTTGAGCTTGACAGTGGTCAATTGGGATGGGGGTATCCAACGATTCAAGCGGAATGTAACCCCCCCTAGATTTTTTTTGATACGCTCGTGATCAATCAAGGGGTTATGGGTAGCATATCGCGAGCGGAATTCGAAATTCGGTGATAGATAAGATAGAAGAAGAAAGTTATTCTCGATCCAACACAAACGCTGATGCGCCAAACATAAAACCTCTGCACAGAAACACCAAAGCTTAACCCCGCAAGTGTTATGCCCTCACGGAGAAAAGCAATAGTATGACCAGCAGAATATTTCATAAACATCTGGCATGCATCTTATTGTTGTCTATTCTATTTGCATATTGGAAGAGAAAAAGGTGTTTTGTATTCGGCCGACCCGAACCTCGGTAACAGACGCTGACCAGGAAGCCGCTCATTTTGAGACAGACGCTTCTGGATTTTTCGTTTGTTGCTAGTTTTGGTTTACCATGTCTGGTGAGCTTTCCCCTATCCGCCACATGGGGAAGCAACCAATTGGAGACCAGCAACCCCAGAAGGGATTGGAATTGGAAGCAACCCCAGAAGGAAAGGGATTTGGACACGCTTTTAATCTTTAGATCCATCCGTTTGGAACTTTTCCTCAAAAAGCCCATTCTGGTAATCGAGTGTGCTTGCCTTCCAGAGTTTTCTTCGGTTTATTGAACTCAATATTTGGCATTCTAGCTTGTCCAACTTCTCTTCTAGAGCATTCTATTGTTATTTCTTGCCACTTTCCAAGTTTTTAATTTCGCCAAAAACAAATTTATGAGGTGGCCGTGGCATTTCATCAGGAGTGCCTACATACTTTTTCTGCTCTGTTTCTCTGGTTCCACACCGTCCAAGAACATTGTATCGGAGTTTCGGCCTTCCTCAGTGATAGTATCCGTTTTAAACGCCCAAGTCTGGAGGTTTCTTTTGCCCAGTACCACTTTCAACTCAACGGTGCGTCAATTGTTCAATTATCGAAACATACTTTCCAGAGCTCAACCAGTTTCAAGTAATCTGGAAATATCTGAAATCAAAACTGAATGAGTCACCGGCTGTCTGTAAGATGAAACATTAACGCTGTTTCCAAACACTCCAACTTAAAAACTAGTTAAAATACAAACCCTCTGTTGGATAATTACACTGTAGAATTTTCTTGCATAATTATGAGTTTTATCCTCTATTTCTGACACCAATGTGATATTTTTAATCTTTTAATTAAGCAATGAAACACTTTTATTTGTCAAACACCACTTATTCAAGTTCTACTTTACCACAAGAATTCAACACTTTATTTCAACTCAATCGCTTTTTACTTTAACCCTCAATTTTTACAATTGGAAGGTTCAAATGCAACGGAATCGTCTGAATCTGTCATCCGCATATTTATAGTCACTTAGTTCACGAAATTTCCCCTTTTGGTAACTTTCCATTGGTATTTTCCCATTAGAACGTTGGAGAGAAATTTCGATACTCGAATATTAAAAATCAACTTACTGCCAGATGAATAAAAACAGCATTTAGGTGTGTTCGTTTAGTGATTCGAGGGGGGTAATGGGTGTTCCCTGACCCTTACAACTTACGACTTATAAAACTGCAACAACTTTTGTTGCAGTTCATATAATTCTTCGCTATTCGCTTATACATATTTTCGCCAGGCTATATTCAACAGATCCCAACTACAACCGCTTCATTTGGTGCTCCTATATTCAAAAGAGAGATCCTTAGAACTCCATCCAAAGGCAATGTCAATAATAATTCCACCACAAAAGAGATGACGCCTTAATACTCATGGATTGAACAAATGCCACAGAAACTGCATTTAATCGACCTCAGTGATCAGGAGCTAAAAAACCGGGTGGCCTACATGAAAAAAAAATAACATTTAAAATGTTTGCCTTAGGTTATAGAGTCTTTGCCACAACGGATTCTTTTAAAGGAGCTAATATCGTAGCTTAAGGATTTTATCTCAATATCGCTGTTGCGCCCTTAGACATTAGAGCTCTTTTCTTAATTCACAGGGCATAACCTTATTAGAACCTTAGCAACATTCCAAGGAAATATGGCAATTAGTGTCTTCAATATGGAAGGATTTGAAAAATTAGAACGAAGAAAAGTTTGTATCCCTTCGGCTTTGTTATGTTTTCCCTTTTCATGAGGTCTTAATCCTAAGAACCAAACGGTTTAAAAATTATTGTGTTGATGTTAACAGATTTTTTACACTCATGTCTCTTTTATAATAAAATATGAAGAAGCTTGTGGGGGACACCAAAATACGTTTTCGAGCCTTCAACACTTCCTTAGTACAAATACATATCTAACACGAATTAAGCCCGGGACTTAACGGCAGCACCACATATTATACTCGTTGTAATACCAGCCACTGAAAATGAGAACCTGCAAGAGGTTTTCTCCAAATTGTGTGAAGCGACTTATACTCACACCCCACCAGTCAAGAAATTATTAAGGGTTAGACCCAGAAGATCTCATGGAAGGCGTTCCTCGCATGATGACACAATTGTGATAAACTTCCAGAACGTATCAGACAAAAAGAACGTCATCAAAGGGTGCCTAGATAGATTCAAAAGAACCAAGAGAGGCCTTTCCCTTCGCGATGTTGGTTTTGACTCGGATGAAAAAATATTTTTTAATGAGAGCTTGACGCGACGAAACTACCAATTACAACGTCTTGCTCTTAAACTCAAACAAAGCAAACACATAAGCTCAGTGTACACGCAAAACGGATGACTTGGAGAAACTTGACTTGGAGAAACTTGCTTGGAGATGACTTGGAGAAACTTGCGGACTCAACAATCAACAATGAACATTATAAAAATTTTTTGTTTATATAATTTTCAAATGGCTTTTTGCAATTTTAAATTTTTGTTCTCTTTCAATATCTCAAAAAACTCTTCCTTCTCATAAATCTTTTCTGTCTCTTTCTCTCTCTTTCTAACGTGAGCTTTTTAACGCGACCAATCACATTTCAAATTGATCTGATCTGATTATTTCGAGGTGATCGCCTTCGTCAGTTAGGTTGGAGAGGAACCGCGATCTATATAAGGGATAACTTTAAGTGTAAGGAAATAAGAAAATCTACGAAGCTTGACGATTCTGCGTTCGTGTTTGTTGAAGTAATTCAAGGTTGCAACAAACTCTTAGTAGGTTGTATGTACATGGCACCAAATGTAGCAAACTATGAGATTGTGGGAAACATATTAGAGGAATTAGGACCTCTTTACACTCAAACTGTTTTATGTGGAGACTTGAATTTGAACATATTAGGAAACAATAACAGACTGTTTGTGGATGCAGTAGAATCGCTAGGTTTTCATTTTGTGAATTCAGTAACTCCTACGCATTTTAAGCCTGATTGCGAACCATCCTTAATAGATGTCTTTCTGGTATCCGAAAATAAGGTTATAGAGCATTATGATCAAATAATTTCACCGTCGTTCTCACATCATGTTTTGATTGTTTTAACTTTCAATGTTTTTCCGGTTCAAACTGTTGAGGAGCCAACTTTTTATACTAATTTTCGATCCATAAATCCTAATTCTCTCTTCAGTGACTGTATGTCTCTCGACTAGTCACAAATATATAGAACATCAAACGTTGATGAACAGGTCAGTACTTTTCAGAAAAATATAAACCATCTTTTTGAGGTACATGTTCCCTTAAAGCAAAAAAAGAAAACAAAGTGGAATATACCGTGGTATACGCAAGAGGTTCGGGAGTTAAAAAATAAACGTGACACTTTGTACCTAATATGGCGTAGATACAAGTGTTCTGCAATCTTTGGTGAATACAAAAGGGTGCGCAATTTGGTAACAAACAAACTGCGAAGGTTCAAAAGCCTTGAACCTTCGAAAGAAACTTGTGCTTGAAAGTCGAACTTGTGCTTGAAAGTCGAAGTCAATCAAGCACAAAGTTTTGGAAAAATATTCGTGAAATTGGTTGACATTCCAGCACCAAGTCTGTTTCGGATTATGTCGATCTTGATGAAATTAATGCGAAATTTGTATGTAGGCAACCGATCCTTGGAGCTGATGGCCAAAATGAAATCTCGGAAATAGCAACAGAAACGTTTTCCTTGTCATGTCTGGATGAGACGTATGTTGGCGAGATTATATTGTCCATAAAATCTAGAGCTATGGGACTTGATGGTATTCATCCCGATTTTCTTAAACTTTTACTGCCCTTTGTCCTTAAACATATTACGCACATATATAATACCATTTTGGCAACGTCAAAATTTCCTGAGGAGTGGAAAAAGGCAAAAAATTTTCCGATCCCCAAAAGTAATGGCGATTTCAGGCCGATAGCTATTCTGCCATTCTTGAGTAAAGTTGCAGAAAAAATCATAGGGACACAAATTAAAGCTGTGATAAGGTTAAGAAATAATCTGATCACTGAATATCAGTCAGGATTTAGGAGAAAACATAATTGTGTTTTAGCACTTTTAAAAGTTACAGACGATTTACGCGTGGCCAATGATAAAAAAATGTCATCAATAATTATTTTTCTAGATTTTTCAAAAGCTTTTGATTCTGTTGATCACGGCATTTTATTAGCAAAGTTAAGAAAACAATTTGGATTTGGTACAACTGCGTGTAAGCTTGTTGCATCATATTTAGAAAATCGTTACCAGGCTGTATACTACGAAAATAAATGTTCGTCCTTGTTAAATGTAATATCTGGTGTTCCCCAAGGTTCGGTCCTAGGTCCATTATTATTTAGCCTCTTTATAAATGATCTCCCTCAGTGTATAAAATATTGTTCGCATCACATATTTGCAGATGATGTACAAGTTTATATGTCCTTTTGTAAATCCAATTTTGTCTGTGCATGTATAGAAATCAATGATGATCTAAGTTCAATTTATCAATGGTCTCTGCAAAATTCGTTAACGCTTAACCCGACAAAGACAAAAGCATTATTTGTTAACAAAAATAAAAATTATACCTGTCCACTATTGCTCGTTAATAACACGCCTGTTAAATTTGTTAGCAAAATAAAAAATTTTGGCATTATTTTTAACGAAAACTTTAATTGGAGGAACCATGTTAACAGTGTTGCTTCAAAAATTCATTGCGTTCTACAGGGTCTTAGTCCAACTAAAAACTTTTTGCCGATGTTTGTTAAAATGATCGTGGGGTGCCGTGGCGTAGTGGTTAGTGTGTGTGCTTACTACGCTGGGTTCGAATCCTGCCATCGTCACCTGAAAAAAAAAACACTTCTTCTTTTTCACGGCTCCCACCTCCGCGAGGGTCTGACAAGCCCTCCGAGAGTATCTTTTGTCTTGAAAAACTTCTCAAAGTGCCGTTCGGATTCGGCAAAAAATAGTAGGTCCCCTTGTATGTAAAAAAATTAACACACCAGCATACATTGTTGAGAAGTTGGCCCTGGTTCACCTCGAGCTGTTGCGCCACTCTATTTATTTATTTTATTTGTTAAAATGAAACTTATAAGATCTTTTTTTCTACCTTTAATTCTTTATGGATGTGAATTATTCTCTGACATGGATTCTGAATCGTCAAGAAAGCTTAATGTAGCTTATAATTGCTGTGCTAGATATATTTTTAACAAAAAACGTCGTGATCATATATCCGAATTTGCTAAGAAAATAGCTGGTTGCAGCCTAAATATTTTTTAAAATATCGAACAATACTTGCGATGCACAAAATTGTTAACACCAGAGCACCAAGCTATTTATTCCGCAAAATATCATTTGGGCGTTCACAAAGATGCTTGCAAATAACTATGCCTTCTTCAAGCTCTTTAACTAGCTATAGACAGTTTTTTGTCTTCGCGACCCACCTTTGGAACTTTCTTCCACATGAAATAAAGCAAGCTAATAGCACAAACTCGTTTAAAAAACTACTCTTTGAGCATTTTTCCGCGGCGGCTTAATAGTGAATTGGTTCAAATGATTAGCGTATTCCTCCTTTGTTTTTTCTTCTCCTTTCTGCTTCATATTTCTTTTTTATTCTTCAATTCTATTCTTTTTCTTATTTCTCTTTTGCATCCTCAAATTCTAGATTTAAAATTCTGTATTAACTTTGTTTTTCATTTTTTATTTTTTTTTTTGGCTTATTTTATTAGGGCCATTATTATTTTTTTTTTAATTAACAAATTTAAGGTTTTTCATTTTTAATTAAGTAAATTTTCAATATTAAGATCCTATAATTTTAACCTGTGCAAGCCAAATGTTTCTGATAAACTCATTTGTACAGCGATTATCAAATGAGTCGAAATAAAATAAATAAATAAATACAAACTTAATGTGCCTACATGCGATTTTTTCGCTTCTGAACTGTTCTACCATGAGTCCGCAGGTTCAGAATGTCGTATTATAGGTATTAAGGGTATTTCAAGCAAATAATGCGGAATTTTATCAAGACGTCAAAACTGCAGCAATCTGCAGGCGTTTTTTCAACATCCAATCAGAAGCTAACAAGGATGAAAAAAACTTCCCTTAATATATCATTTCCCACGGCACAAACTAAGTCTATACTTAAGTTTCTATAAAACTTGCACCATTTCAGTAAGACGCCCAAAAGCTGGTGACCCATTCGATCTCTTCCCGAAGAACTTCTGGCAGGAGTTCTCATCACCCTTCACAGACACTCCAGACGATGATGATTTCGAAGCGGAAACAACCACACACGAACCGTTTCCATTCTTCGCCGATGCTTTTACTACAGTCAATATAAGTGCCCAATTGGGCACCAACGTCCATCTCCATTGTCGAGTCAATGATCTTCAAGGCAAAACGGTGAGAGCTGTTGTATGTTCGATCTCAATCTCTCGAATGTAATTCTCATACGATCGTTGTACTTTTATTTAAGGTATCCTGGATGCGAAGGAAAGGAGATGATCTAACTTTGATCACATTCGGTCGACACACCTACAGCAGTGACTCAAGGTATTCATTTGAATTTGAAGAGCCTAACGATTGGAAACTACTGATCCAGTATGCAAACGAACGCGATGAAGGTCCGTACGAGTGTCAAGTGTCATCCCATCCTCCTCTGGTGTTGCTAGTTTATCTAGCTGTAATAGGTATGAAAAGATACTATAAACAAAACAAAGCTCTACAAGTCCCAGATTAAATGATTTCGAATTCCGTACAGTTCCGCAAGTACAAATAGTTGACGAAAGAGGATCTTCGACTCCTGAAAAGTACTACAAAACCGGCAGCACAATTGAGCTTCAGTGTGACATCACCAAAATACCACAACCTTCATCATACATTACTTGGAAGCACGGGGAACGAATGTTAAACTATGACACAAGTCGTGGAGGCATAAGGTAAGTTTGACTTACTTACACAAGAAAAATTATCAAAATTAAAGTAAATTAATAAAAAACATTTGTAGTGTCAAAACCGACATATTACCTGGAAGGGTGTTAAGTCGTCTTTATATAGCAAATGCCAATAAGCATGATAGTGGCAACTACACATGCATGTTAAGCAATGTAATCGCTGTCAGTGTTGCGGTGCACGTTTTAAACGGTAAGTTTATCTGACATTAAATTTTTCAAACATCTGATGAGCCCTTTTTGACGAGCGTACTGTCTTAACAGAGCGCTTACACGAAGCGTACGCCGCTTCAAAGGAAAAACTTTCAAAAAGTTAACCAAACTGTACCCGCCAATGTAAATAGCTCTTCCGTTTTGCGAAAAAAGACCCATAGAGTTTGAAATTGAGAAAAAAAAACTGTTAAAACTTCTGCACCCCTTTAACACGTGACTCAAACTACTGTTTTTTAAAATTTCTAGGTGAAGAGCCAGCAGCAATGCAGCACTCCTGTGGACCTAAAGAGGTTTCTCTAATCTGGGTTGTGGTAATAGCCTCATTATTTTCACTTCGATGACAGCTTTAAGGCTGTTCCGATCACTTCGAACATAAATACCACAATTTTATCTCCAATAGGTTGTTTTATATATACACAGATAAAAAAATAAATTAAATTATAATTCTTTATATACAACAACAAAGAAAATAAAAATAAAAACTAATTAGGATATATTTACATTATATATATATAGAGAGAGAATGAATACAGAACGAGGAGTATGAACGACACATACATATGAATTATTACGAATTATTTTGTATTGAAAATTTAAAAAAAAAAAATGGTGTGTAGACAAGAAAAACAAACCAAAATTATTTAACAATGGTTAAATTTGCTAAGCATACATATTTATTAGGAATAAAATACAATTAATTAATATTTTAAAAACATCATAATCAAATATATAGATATACATTTATATTAAAATAAAACGAATGCAATTGGAGTGCGAATCTATATAATGGAATCAAAAGGAAAAAAAGTCACACTTAATGCACGATCCCATAAATAATATACACACCCGTAAAAAAAAACATGATAAAGATATTATTATATTATATAAAAAAGAAATTACTTTTAACCTGAACGAAAAATTGTAAAATTTATCCTTATTAAGAATTTTCTTTTTTTCTAATCACTCAATGTCGCATAAATCGAAGATTGTATATTATCCGCAGCATAAAAAATAACTTGAAATTATTTGCAGGCGCTTTGCTTAAAAATAGGACTTCTCAAAGCCTGCTTTACTATAGTTAAGAATAGCTATGATGAGGGGTTGCCATTGAAGTCATAATTCTTGCTTTTCCAATTCCTGTAAGCCAGCGCAGATAAAATTTCCGCAGTTAAAAAACAGCCCGTCGTATTATTTTAAGAAGAAATTCTGTAAGGCGCGAGTAAAAAGGATTCGACGAAAGTGAGAAGAGCTTTTAGTCCACTTTGAGTTTCAACCACTACCTACGAGCTGTTATGGGCAAAAAAGAACTGCAAGTTAAACCCTTTTTGAATGCATGATTTTAAGCTTGTGACAACAACAATTACAAGCCTGGCACAATGTGTGTCTGTGTCTGTGTCTGTCGCTGGGTCTCGCCACATTTTTCACCTAATAGTCCAGGCAACGAAGACATAAAAAAGCCGAATAGGGGAAATAATTCGTGTACAAGCGATTTTTGGCACAGCTGTAGAAGAAGGTGTCTTGAACAACATACCGAAAGTACTGATAGGTGGGGGCGGAGCTAACGGCTGGGCGGGGGTTTTTAGGTCACTTTTTTCAGTTTTTTGCAAATATCTCGAAAACTATAGCTCGTAGACAAAAACTATCCGCTACTAAATTAATCTACATAAAATTCTCTACAAAAAAGGTTGAAGACATTTTTTCGCTAGGTTCAATACTTACGGAGATACGGAGGGGTCTCCAAATCAAATTGGGTTTTATTGACAAAAAGGCAATGCCATCTTCTCGGAAATCAGAGCATACACCACACAGTGGCTCCGATCTCCTGACTCTTTTTGTAAGCATGCTGTAACGCTATGTGTATAGTGCTGTAATCGTTTGGTGGTGAGTTGATAAACGGCAGAAAGGTAACCGAAGTTTTTTCCTTGCTTATTACTTCGCTCGTCAACTGCATGAAACCCTTCCATTCTGGAATTTTTGGCAGCTCTGGAGTGGGTTCCACCTCCTGGAGCCACTTACCACTCATCCACAGAAGATCTTGAACAGTAGGTGTGAATATGTCAGAGGAGATAGGATTCAGCACACTTAAGTCTTTTACGGTAATTTGCTGCAACTAGTTGGTCACCCTACTCTCAAATGGTTGCAGCACCAAAACTCCCAACTGGTCAACTTCTTCTTGAGGAGGAGCAGACTTCAACCTATTGACATTTGTGGATGGAAGGAGAGCGTGGGCTGGTGTAACACATGTGATACCTCCCATGCTGTGAAAGTTATTCCAACATTAAAATCAGCATTGTCAAAGACGTACTGAACGAACGTTGAATTTGGTATATGCTCCTCTGTGTGGTGAATGGTGGAAAGTTCCAGCTACTGAGCATCGTGGTAAGAGGCACTCAATCCCAACTTCGAAAGAAGAGCAACCAAGTTCTTTGATCCGAATTTCCGATATATGAACAACGCGATGCTGGCCAGAATTGGCAATATGAAACATCGAGGGCGAACTGCAGCAATAATGGCATGAGATATAGATGTCATTTTTTTTTCACCACTTCTTTTGACCTTTTTATACCCGACCTTCTTAAGTTTGATGTATAGTTTGTAACGCAGTGAAATCATCACCGTAGACCCCTAAGACCTTTTAGAGATATGAATGGGACCGACAGGAGAATCGATTAAGCCATGTCCGTCCGTCCGTATGTAAACAACTTTTAGGCCTTAAATTTTAAGGCAGAGAGCTGAAATTTTGTGGGTTGGTTGGAAGTCCAGTCCTTCAGATCAAGTTTGAAAATAAGCTGAATCCGCCCACAGACACGCCCACTACAGGCCTGTATGTGCGACCATCTCTAATTTAAAAAAATACGTTTTGCAAATTTTAGCTATGGTACAATGGCGCTAGCGCATCCTTTTTTGGTACGTAACATTGCCTTATAATTGTCTTTAAGGTAGCCAAAAAATTTTAGATTTTATATTGGCCACGCCCACCTTTTAAGGGATTTTAGCCTAAAATGACTGTTTTTCAATAAATATATATGAAATTTGACAAAAAATTATGTAACAAAAGCTGTAGATATTAGCATTTTCTAACTTTTATGTATATATTTTATGCGCCTCCGCCCACTTTTGTGGGCGTGGCGTTAAGAAAAGTGATTTTTTTAGTTAAAAAGGCGGAGTTTTAGGCCCAAATGTATGCAACCATCTAGTATAAAGCATTCAACAGTTATATTTTTATATCCCGCCCACTTTTTGGAGGCGTGGCAGTTTTCTTTTTGGTATGGTCGGGTATTTTGCACTCCGTCGTAGATGGATTGAAGCTTTTGCATACCCACTGTTGCACTTTCCCACTTGTTTTCTTTGCAATGAAATCTGTGAAGGCTATGAGAGATTGTGGTATCAAGTCTTCAGGTCGCCTGCAGAAGCTTGTCAAAGGAGGATAGACACTGTTGTCGTAGACCATGGATTCGATGTCTTCCAAGATAATTTCGGCAGCTTTTTTTTAACAATTCGTTCAATTTCTTTCTGTACATCTGGGCACCTTGAAGTGTACCATGATTCGTTCAAAATTTTCTCACCAGAAGCACGAAAGCAGACGACAGTTTGTCTGGTGCGAATTTTGCTGAAAACTATTTTGTCCCCATATTTTTCCTTCATTCTGGCTTTGATAGTTTTTACAGTTGGTTGCTCTCCAGTGATCTGTTCCAACAACTCGTCCATTGACAACTGGCAACTATCATTTCCTTCAACGTAAATGAAGATTTTCTCCATTGCCTCTGAAACTCCTTCATCAATAGGGCGTCCAAATTTTCTTTCTGAAGGTAGAGAGGCCAACGTAAATCTAATGTAGCAATCCCTGTGATATGTTGCATAGGCTGCGTGTAGATCTCCAACAGTACAGATGCATCTTACTACGTCACTACCCCAATCATCGTTCCTTTCCGTCCCACGAATAAGAATTGAATTGTGGAACGAAGTTGTACGAGCTTTGATTACTTTTCGACGCCTCGAATAAGGTTTTTTTTTTTTCAAAAAAAAATGCTTGGTTTTAAATTGGAACTCCGCTTGTCCTGAACGCAAAGACAAGGCAGCAACTGAAGTTGAGCATTGTCCTGAAAGAGCTTCTTCTCTCAAAAACCTTTTTATGGAGTCACTCCTAATGTACTCCCTTCTGCAAGCACTGTGAACAACACCACTTGTCTTACTCCTAAAACCTTTGTCTTTTCCCTATTTCCTTAACACACTTGCCTTCACTAAACCAACTATACCTTTTTTCCCGACCTTACTCAAATCACTTTCCACTCCACCCTCACAAATTAAACTTCGCCCTTCCGTATCTCCGTAAGTTTTCAACCTAGCGAAAAAATGTATCTAACCTTTTTTGTAGAGAATTTTATGTAGATTAATTAAGTAGTGGACAGTTTTTGTCAGTTTTGTCTACGAGCCATAGTTTTCGAGATATTTGCAAAAAACTGCAACTGAAAAAAGTGACCTAAAAAGCCCCGCCCACCCGTTAACTCCGCCCCACCTATCAGTACTTTCGGTATGTTGTTCAGGACACCTTCCTCTACAGCTGTGCCAAAAATCGCTTGTACACGAATTATTTCCCCTATTTTTGCTTCGTTGCCTGGACTATAAAATCAGAGACACAGCGAGATACGCATTGTGTCGCTATATACGTGTTCCCGTAAGCTGAACTGCGAGACACAGACACAGATACTCATTGTGTCCCAGCTATTAAGTCTGTTGAATTTTAAACGTTCCTGGAAGTTGACTCATCCCTCACAATTTCGTTGAAGTGTTGTCTGGCCGTTTGATCCTGATGTTTCTGATGCACCTTTTGTGAAAGCACGTCTGTTCCTAGTCGCTATCACTGGTGTCCTAAAGGTGATGAGCCTAGTTTTTTTCGCTATTCACCTTAAGTCCCATTTGAGCAAGTATACTCCCAAAGATACCGATGCCTCTCAACTCTGCGGACAGCTATCTCAGGAGAGAAAGAGACCCCATATGTGGCACAGAGTCATCAGCGAATAGGGTTGCCATTGTTCCTGGCACGTTTTAGCCGATGTCCATATAGTGGTTGTTCGGCATCAGTCCTCTCTTTTCACAAAAATGTCCAGTCAAATTTTCCATTTCCAGAACACGAGCAACTCTTTCACTTTGTTCACGCAGCATAAAAAGGCGATCGGTTGATATCCATTAATGCCCGCACGATGAGTCTTCTTAGGCACCGGCACAAGCTTGGCTTATTTCAAGGCTATTGGATCGAAGGTTTGAACCAAAAGTTTGGAATCTGGTAAGCTGCTGATTATTTTTCCTTGTTCGCACCAAGATTACTTCCTAAACCTCCCATGTTTTATTGAATATGTCGTTTTACTGATTGGCCGTTGCCTGATCTGGATTGTGCTTGTATAACGCTCTGATGCGCTCCCAAGTTACTTTTTACTTTTCCTTCGACATCCCTTAGAAATTCTGGAAGATGCGTTGGGGCCTGTCCCTAAAGCTGTTACTAGTAAAGTAGTTGGCAAATGCTTCTAATTTCTTCTCTAGGGTTGAAACTACAACGAGCGGTTTATTCGTCCTTACGATTATCCTGTTGATTTTCTTCATTTTTCTCCCTGTAAACTCTAACAGCTCGTTTATACATAATGCTGTACACTGTAGTTGGCGTTGTACGCTTTAGTATTCGTCATTCAGTGTGTTCCTTATGTCCTTTCACTTTCCTTTAAGAGGATTCACCTTCTGCAGCCTTTTATGAAGGCTTTATACATATTTATAGATGTTGCAGGTATCTCTCTCTGTCTATGTTTGGTCTCCTTTCAAGCCATAGTTGAGTGTTGACCGTAACTGGTTTAGATTTCATCCGATTTCGGGAATCTATAGTTCGTGACAAGTTGATGCAAAATCAATTTGCGGGCATTGCGTCATAGCATTGCGTTCTCTGTTCCCGCAGGATTCCACGGGAAGGTGGTCAGAGTCACTTTGATGTGCAAGGCAGTGGAAGTTCTGCAACTACGGAAGCACGTTGACAAAGTTGGATATCACAAAGTAGAAGTCCAGCTTTGACGTAATCCTGGGAAAAGTCCTTAATGGTTTTGATATCACCACGAACGAATGTTGATAGGGATTATCTTCTAGTCATTTCATTAAAGCAGATCTCTCTGCTGTAAAGTAGATACGTTGTTCTGCCAGGCTCGGTGTCTGGCTTGGAAGTCGACTAACATTTCACTGTAGTGTGGTGCTGTAGCTGTGGGGTAATTGCTACAAGATCCTGCCTTATATGGTCCTTCGATTCTGCGGCCTTGGTTTAATAGAAACAAGTAACAAAGGTTTGTCCTGAGAAACTTTTATTGCTCGGTGGTTGCTTTTATTTAAAACTGCTTCAAGATGGTCAAGGTGTCAGTACCAAACACGTCAAACCTCTGATGTTAGTTTCTGCCATTCAGAGCTGACATGTCGTTTTATTTTCCATTAAGTTAAAACTTAACCAACGCACATCACATGCGTAACCTGGGGGAATCTAGGCCCATCTTAATGAATGTTTGATTAGTCAGTTCAAACCAGAAAAGTTTGTCGAAGATGTCTTATCGCTTGCTGCCTTTTGTATACGGGTGAGGGCAATGTAATCCTTTTAACACCGCCTTAGGCCCAAATCCTATAGAGGTTTTCAGCCACAAAGCCACTGCGTAAGCTCTTACATCTGGCCCTAGTGTTCTGATACATTTCTTTGTCGTGCTTATTTAGCCTCTTATGACAGAGGTCCTTTACTGTATACTGAATGAATAGGGCCATGTCATCTTCAAAGTCAAATATTTTTGCCATATTCGTGCGACTACGAAAGCACTGGACGACGTGTACAAAGAAGAGCATTATGAATAACCAGCAGGTGAAGTCTTGATTTGATGACACAACCAGCTGTACACCACAGTTTATCGATGGCTTTTTTGTCACAAAGAGGGACACTTATGGCGTATTCTTTTGAACATCGAACTGTCACACTATGCTGTCAAATAATAGTCGGTGTTTGCGGTAATTCCAGCGTGGTGTACACTCGGTTTTGTTTTGAACAGAACGACAATTACTGAACCGGTGAAGTCATCACGTTAATTGTCAAATTGTTTTGATTTCATTTTGTTTATACTTTTTTTTTGCATTTCGTAGTGTAATTTTGTTGGTGTCGGTTTTTTGTACTTTTAACATACAATTTTGTTATCTTGAGTTTGTGATATTTAGTAACTTTTTATCGATTTCATACAATTAAAGTCACGTTGTAAGAAATAACAAATGAAAATTGAGTGAAAACGTCACTTCACATACACAATAAAAGCTACACCCAGCCTCCACCGTCAAACACGACGGTGGGGAAAATCCGAGTTCGGTGTCGACACCGAACTAATTCGGAGTTCAAAAGAACATTTACATCAGCACGATTCCGTTCAGGTGTACGAGAAAAGAACGATTTTTTCCTGTATTCCACACCAGTTTCACGATTCGGTGTTGAAAAGAATACGTCATTAGTTGCTTCGTTTGACTTCAAAGCCTTGATCTCCTTCTTCTTATTAAGGCTGTGATTACGGATATATCTAAGGGATTATCCTTTCATCTTTTAATGATGAAAGTTCTTCCTTCATGGAGTTCGCTGATTATAACCGCTCCTTAATAGCTCATCTCTCTTGGACTTCCTCCAGCGCTGAATCGCTAAACCTGCTACTGGACACCCACTTTCCAGGTAGCTCCGAAGTTATCAATAGCATTAACCTTAACAGGTCAATGCCACACATAACTAATAAATTTGATCTAATAACGAGAGATAGACTGCTTTGGGCACTTAACAGCTTCAAACCTTACAAGTCGGCAGGACCAGACGGCATAATACCAGCCGAACTACAAAGGTCATCGGACATTGTCCTCCCTGCACTGGAGACAATTCTGAGAAGCTGCGTAGAGCTGGTCCACATTCCGCTGCTATGGAGAGAAGTGAAAGTGGTTTTTATACCCAAAGCTGGCAAATACTCCCACGTTACTCCTAAAAATCTCAGACCCATAAGTCTATCATCATTCCTTCTAAAAACTCTACAAAGATTGATCGATATCCACCTACGATCTAGTATTGACAAAAGGCTGCTTTCTACTGCTCAGCACGCTTATTGTAAGGGCAGATCTGTTGAAACAGCCTTGCATACGCTAGTACGTTCCATTGAATATTCCCTTCATCATAAGGAGTACACGATGGTAGCCTTCCTGGATATAGAAGGCGCCTTTAATAATGTCAACACGTCTGCGATCTTGGCTGCACTGTCGGATCTGAAGGTCACTTTGCGAGTTAATTAATCAACTTTTAACGAGTAGGATTATAAACTCTAAGCTAGGTGAGACAACTGCCAGAAGATCCGTCAGCAGGGGAACACCGCAAGGTGGAGTCCTATCCGTACTCCTTTGGAATCTAGCGGTGAACGAACTGCTGGTTATCCTAGAAGGAGATGGCTGCAGAGTGATCGCTTATGCAGATGACGTTGCCATTGCTGTATCGGGGAAGCACCTTAACACCCTCAAAGAACTCCTACAGAATGCTCTAAACAAGCTAACAAGATGGGCTGACAGCTGTGGTTTGGGGGTCAACCCTCACAAAACTGAACTAGTCCTATTCACCAGGAAATACAAAATCCCACATATCGACCCCCCCTCAATCAAGGGCACTAGCTTAATCTTCTCTGAGGAAGCTAAATATCTGGGTCTCATCTTAGACAGAAAGCTTAGCTGGAAGTCTAATATACAGGAAAGAGTCCGGAAAGCTACGGTAGCACTCTTTTCCTACAAAAAAGCCATCGGCAACAAGTGGGGACTTCAACCCCGTATCACCCACTGGCTATATATCTCGGTTGTAAGGCCGATACTGACGTATGGAACAGCTGTCTGGTGGACCGCTTTGGATAAAGCGGTAAATCGTGATAAGCTAAGCAAGGTCCAAAGGTCAGCTTGCTTATCTATGAGTGGAGTACTTCGCACCACTGCCTCAGCAGCACTAGACATTCTGCTCCATCTAATTCCTCTTGACATCTTCAGCAGACAAACTGCTGCCATCACGGCTACTCGCCTCAAAGCAACCTCTCAGTGGACCAATAGTGAGATAGGCCACTCTGCTATTCTGAACACATTCAGATTCCCTTCTAGAAACATGGACCTCACCTTACCCCAATTACATTTTGAAAAGAACTTCCAGGCAACGATCCCCCCCAGGTCTTCCTGGGAGGACTGTGCGCCTCTGGAATGTGAATCGATCCACTTCTACACTGATGGATCGAAGACAAATGATGGAGTAGGCGGGGGTGTATTCTCAGACCGACTAAATCTAAGTCTCTCTTTCCGTCTCCCGGATCATTGCATTGTTTTTCAAGCTGAAATTATGGCGATAAAGGAAGTCTTGTCGTGGCTTAAGAAAAATGTTATATCCGCCAAGGACATACGCATATTTTCTGACAGCCAAGCGGCCATCAAGTGCCTGGAATCGGTCTCTTTCAACTCTAATGTAGCCTTAGACTGCCATTCATCTCTAAAGGAGATGTCGGAGCAGTTCAACATTCTCCTGTGCTGGGTGCCAGGACATAGAGACATTCCAGGTAACTGCAAGGCTGACGAACTCGCCAAACTTGGAACTATCCTCCCAATTTTGCCTGTTAAAGGCTCCGTAGGCATTCCAATTTCGACATGTAAACTCATGATTAAACTGGATGCGATAGAAAGAACAAATCTCAGATGGACTAGTGGCAGTACCTGCCTAGCGACGAAACAGATCTGGCCAAAGCTTGATCTTAAACGCTCTAGGAGTTTGATCGCTCTTAATAGATCGCACATTAGTGCTACAATCGGTGTCATTACAGGACACTGTCTGATAGGCAAACACGCGACAAGGCTTGGTGTCTATTCCAACGACTTTTGCAGGAGCTGCATGGATGAGGAGGAAGAAGAGACCACTCTCCACCTTCCCTGTACATGCCCCGCTCTTTCCAAGAACCGAAATCTTCACATTGGAGCTTTCTTCTATAATGATCTCAGTGATCTCAGCACGACTGACCCGAAACGTCTCTTACGCTTCATTAATAGCTCGAAATGGTTCAACGAGTAGGCAATAGAGTCAGATCCGCGTGGTATCACAATGGACCTACATAGGTCTAAGTGTGTTGGTTTCTTTGGATCCGACAGCCACTTCAACCTAACCTAACCTAATAGCTCATCTCCCTAGATGCGGTCATATGCGTCCACCAGGTCTGGTGGGAGCGCCCGTATTCTTTATCGACGTTTTCTTCACCCATATGAAGTCGTTCAATCTGCCTGACAGTAGGATTTGGTTTATCTTCGCTCTTACACAGTCTGCAGTAGCGGTTTTTAAAATTCTCAGCACCGACCACTACGATCACTGCGATCCACTACGATGTTCTTTTGATCATCCTTACAGGCCTCAGTCCGAACTTTATAGTCTTGGTAGATCACTTTAACCCTTTCGTAAGACTTTCAAGCCTCTTTCCTGTTGTAGCATCCATCCTTACAAGGACTTTGTACTTTGATCCCTTTTTTCTCAAGTTAAAAGGTATTTATTTCCCCCCTTTACCAGTAGCACACTATTGGCCAATCAACCAGAGAGACAAGATCTCTCATTCTTCGGCTCTCTATATTGACTACATCTTCTAATAGGGAATCTCATCTCGGAGCTATGCTTGGGCAAGAAAGCAGCAATTTAGAGGTTTCTCTAACCTTTAACCCTCAGTAAAATAAACGATAGCTAATCTTCTTTTCATATTTCTATCTAATGATGAACCAAATCAAACGACACGTTTCTCAAAATGAATGCATCATTCGTCGCTAGTCCTATATCCATATTTGGGCATTGCCTAATCGAAGATTAGAAAAAGGAAATCCGGCCAACAGTATCCATTAAGTATTTATTTATTAATTAAAATGTGTCCAATTTATTTATAGAGACTGATGTTGGTGCCTTGGTAGGGGACTAGTGATAAATAAGATGCAAAAAAGATGCACATTCTTTTCCTATAATACAACTTGCTCTGCAAAAGCAAATTTTTGTACATGCATTTCAAAAGGTATTGCCATTTCTGCGGCGGGTTTTTTCTGCTATGAGCTTCTTTTCCTTCTTGTTCTTATACATAAATTAACCTTTGGAAAGTGAATTTTGAGCAAAGCTGCTTCCTTTTTCTTCCCATTTTCAACCAAACGAACCATGGAATTGATTTAAGCTGACAAGAGAAACAATGTCACGTCATTGTATATGGATTTATGTTAATATTGCACTTGCAGCTTAGCTGCATCAATGTCATGTACAATCGTTATAAGATTTCAAACGCAAATTAAAATAAATAAACAAAAAAATAAATAAGCAAAACAAAAATATAGCAAAGCATAAATTAGTTGCTTATTAAACCGAAACAAAGTATGCATTAAACTAAGAATACTGTTTGAGTGAGAAAATAAACAATACTTATAAATATTAGATATTAGATAAATATAATATTTACATTGTACCATTATGATGTATAAGAAAATACGCATTTTTGAAAAAAGAAAAAACAAAAACTATTAAACATTTTGAACTCAAGTGGTTGTCTACCTAATTCCCTTAAAAAAATAAAAGTTCCAATTTTAGATTTTGCAAGCTGCAATATAAATGTTTTTATTTTATTTTATTTTATTAATAGCATTAAGACCGAAATTTTCATAAGAGTCTAAGTAAATAAAAAAAGCTGTAACCTCTACATGTTTATGAAGTTGTGTTAAATTTTTCTCGTAAATGGCAGTTTAATTCCTGCAGGTAATGTAAAACTGGTAAGTATGAAAATCATCTCGTCCTCCGCAAACCAGTACAGTGCCGGAATCGGACAAGACGATTTTTGATAATAATGTAATGTTTTCGGCCTGGGGTTCGTCGAATAAAACTCAATTTCACTTTTATAATCACACAATGAAACACTTTATTTATCAAACAAACTTATTTAAACTCAGATCACACTGTTATTCAACTTTACTATTTAGAATTCAACACTTTATTTCAACTCAATCACTTTTTACTTTATTACCGATGTTCACAAGTCCACGTTTAAAATATAACTGTCTCGTACGAGCCTGCCACCCGTGTATTTATACAAAATTAAGCACCTTCTAGTGCGTTCCATACCTCCTTTGGTAATTTTCCATTGGTACTCCTCCGCTGAATTCCAAGGAGGGGAAATCGAAATTCGAACTTCGAATATGACAGCTGCTGTCAGATGACTGGAATGACAGTTGGGTATGTTCGTTTAGTGAATCGAGCGGGTGCGTTTGTAGAGTGAATCGATGGGTGCATTCAGGGACTCCTGCGAGTTGTTTTATTTCTTGTCGCCACATAACAATAATAATTATAGTCGCAAACACCGAATAGAGCTTTTCGCCAAAATGTCACATTTCGTCACTTGGTATGAAAATAAACTTCTTTTTCTCGTTAGCGCACAGTCCTACCCCTTGCAACCATTTCATTCTTTTCATGAAAAAGGTTAGAACGACAGATGCCAGCGAGATAGTTACGCGAAAAACTTTGTTGGTTTTGTGCGTAAGAGTTGTCACTTCAAAATTTTTTGTTATACATAATTTTATCACTTTTTAGTCTTCCCAAAAAATTACTAGGATAGGTAGGCTGATGGTCCAGATCCAGTCACTAACGGGTACATAAACAAATTTTTTAGTGAACAAGTTTTGAGATTGCACTTTTGACGTATTTTTTTAATTATTCAGTATTTGAAATGTATTATGCAGTCATTTTATGGAATTGAAATCTAAAAAGTTTTCAAAACAGCCAAGAAAATGGAAGAAATCGCAATTTTTTACGTCACAATTCAAAGGCATTAATTAACTGTGTCGCCTTTAACCGTAGAACCTAGTTAAGTATTTCTTGGAGCTTTGCGTTCGCTGTGCAAATTGGACCAAAAAACTATATTTCTTTTGTTAGGGTTCGTTGAGAAAACAACGTTTTTAAAAAAGCCCATCCCGAACGAGGACAATTGCCTACATAGCATCATTTGTTATACGCCAACGATGGCAGCGATCTCCACTGACAAACTTTATTTTATTTCTTGGGGTTCGTTCCCAATTTTTCTCATTTCCCATTTGAACTCTGTTAAGGCACTAGTTATAAGTTGGAACTGAATAAATATCAATCATATCATATCTCTAATTTGACACTTTGATAAGCTGATGGGCTTGCGTTTTGGGCTAACTTTGCGAAGTCCTACTGCTCAAAGATGACGAGCTTAAATCCTCTGCATCATGGTTTCTGCAGACTCTTGCTGTATTTTATCTTCGCCCTAATGGTTTTTTCCAAAATTCAAGGTTATCTTATGTGCTATCACAATCACAGAGCCCAGTACTATTTGTCTCGGATTATAAGTCGACCAAGAAATATACATGTCAGAATGTTATTTCAGCAATTCCCAGCTTTGACTGTAGTTCACCGTAAACTTTCGCTGGTCGCCCAGTGGATTTGTTATGAAGTTGAAGGCGGGACGGGATGATAAAGGTTATCTCGAACAAAAAGTAAAATGTCGCATTCGAGATTCTTAAAAAATATTTTCGAAATTTTTGTCATTCGATATTTTTGTTTTCGAGATTTTGAGTTTCGAGATTATGGTTTCTAGCCAGGACATTTGGACGGAATCCCACCTTATAATGGATGGAAAGCGCCTCTGTCGATCGGAGAAAAACAATTCATAGCGTACCAGTCAACTCGTTCCCGTCAGTACAGTTACGGTGTCAACTCCCATGAATTCAGATTTAAATCGCAAAAATTCGTCAGCGTACATATGCGATCAACAAAATTTTCTTGTGACAGCAGAGTACCAAACACCGTCAAAAACAACTGGACTTCAGTTTTCAAAACTTCTGATTCATTATTTTTATTTCCTTTATATATTTAATGAATTTCTGATGAATTTCTATTCATGACAAAGAAGTCAATATTTTAATCACTCTACAGAGACGAAATATTTTGTTTGATCACTTTGGTTATCACAGCACAAGACATGCAAAAATTTTAGGTCATGGTGGCTAATTCCACCTTGGCCTTGGGCCGTAGCTAGAGTTAAATTGAAGGAAATGATTGTTAAGGCAGAACTTATTCGTCGCGGGAGGGCAATAAATAACTTCGCTGCATTGGTATAAAACACTTTAACGCAAAGTTTATCTGTATATTGTGATGCGGCGACAAAATGTAACGATTTTCAGAATATGCATTGTGTGTGCCGCCTTTCAAGTCCAAAAAGACTTACCACACACATCGACTCACTCACTGAACGCACACATCATTGAACTGTCATTTCAGTCAGCTGACAGCAAACTAACATTCGGACTTCAAATTTAGGTATCCAAAATTTCCCCTCCAGTTGAAAAGTCCCAGTAAAAAATTACCAAAAGCGAAATTTCGAGCAAAAAATTTCAATTTCAGCTTACTCTGACAGTTACAATTTTCTTTTTCGTTTTTTTTTACCTTTAAACTGGGCACATAGAGACCAAAAGAAGTAAAAAGTGCGATTGTATTGAAATAACGTGTTGAATTCTAAGTGGCGAAGTTGAATTAATTGTGATTTGAAAAACTTCTGCAATTCTAAAAATAAAATTGAGTTTTTTTCTATGAAGCCCAGGCAAAAGTATTACAATATTTTTCGCCATTAAAGTAACGGATTCTTTAATTCAGCACGTTAAAACCGTCATGCAGAAAAAGAAAAAATCTTTCCTTAAGTCCAAAAATAACTCCAGAAGGGCCTCAACTGCTCAACTATGTACGTGATGCGCTTGATAAAAATTAGGAGGTTGCATTTTTTTCTGCTGCTCTAATCTTTTACTTACGACTTGATGTCACCGACTTTTCCTTCTATGAATTCTGTTTTGGCATTGCATTCTGATCTATTGTTTAAAAACTATCCTCAAACAGAAGATTCTGTGCACGAGTTTGTAAGCGAACAAAAGGTTAAGTGGACAAGGGTCAATGTGTGTTTCTATTAGGCGAAGGTTTGGATTCAAATCCTATCGTGGGTCGTAACCTGGAAAAATGACTCGTTCTTTTTTACGGTCGCCAACTCCGCGAGGCAATGACACCAGCGCTGAAATCAAACGAAGGATAACTCTTGCCAATCGCTGTTTCTTTGGGCTAAGAAGGCAATTGAGTAGCAAAGCCCTCTCTCGAGCAACTAAAGTGTCCATGTATAAGACCCTCATCATCCCAGTCCTGCTTTACGGTGCAGAAGCATGGACTCTGTCAAAGGCGGATGAAAACACTTTAGGCTGCTTCGAGAGGAAAATTCTTCGGACGATTTACGGTCCCGTCTGCATAGACGGAGAGTGGAGGAGGAGATATAACATCGAACTGTACGGGCTGTACAGCGATACCGACCTAGCCAAAAGAGTCAAAACACAACGTCTACGATGGCTGGGTCATTTAGAGCGGATGGACACCAACGCCCCGGCCCGGAAAATCTTCGAATCCACACCGCAGGGACGACGCGGTAGAGGAGCACCGAGACTCAGGTGGCGCACGCAAGTGGAAGGGGACCTCAGCCAACTTCGCGTGCGAAACTGGAGACGGCTAGCTAGAGACAGAGCTGGCTGGCGAAGCTTGTTGGCCGAGGCCCAGGTCCACCCCGGACTGTAGCGCCACCTTAAGTAAGTAAGTAAGTAACTCCGCGAGGCTTTGAAAAACCCTCCGTTAGTAACATTTTTCTTGAAAAACGTCTCAAATTGCCATTCGGATCTCCTTAATCTGTTAAATTAATGTTAAAAAAGCTCTTTTATTTCTACCTTTTCACGCCTTTTTAACAGTTTTCGGCGTGAAAAAGGAATCGAAAACACTTTTTTCGTCTGTGAAATCTAAAAGGCACTCTTTTTAGAGCAAAAGTGACAACAAAAGACTTCGTTTCAAGTTCATCTTATGTTTTCCGGTGAAGACACTTCGAGATCAATTTTTAATCGTCTTCTGCTTTACCAGTTTTAGAGCCGATGAAGACATAGTAATCCTGAAGACATCAGTAATACTTACTGGCCACTCTAGAATCTCAAAAGCATTCTTTTGTGCTTTTTACTTAGCTTCGATAGCATTCTTTTATTCTGTAAATAACTAATTTGCCTTCCTAACATATATAGGGTAAAATTGCTTTACGTAGACTTGGAAGACCAAAAATGTGGTAAACGACACGTTTTAACACACCAGGAAAAAAAATCTTACAAAAGAAACTTCAAACTTCAGTTAACTACACTTGTTTTTTATTTTTTTTTTATTTTAACCTATGTACCCGACCCTATATACCGTGTAACACCAAACCTTAAAACTTTTTGTCCCGAATTCATATATTATTTGTATAGAAATTTTAAAATAGAGGTTGTCTTACATTGAAGCCAGTAGTGGGCATTGCCGTTGACGGATTTAACCAATTTTCCCACTTTGTCTGTTCAAAATAAGAGCTCAGACATGTACACTCCAACTTTGAGCATCCTAGCCCAATTTTAATGACCTAAAAACTTTACACATATGGACAGACGGACGGACGGACGGACATAGCTTAATCGATTCACCTGTCGGTTTCGATCATATCTCTAACATGTCTCAGGGGTCTACGGTGATTATTTCACTGTATTACAAAATGAATATAACCTGTGGGCATGTTCTGTAACTTAGGCGATAACTTTTCGCAGCGTTACCGTAGAGCCACAATGCCCGCAGCGGTTGTATGCAGCAGCAGCGGCAGTATGAAGCGCGGACCTGTGCGGCGCGGCACAGGAAAATCTCGAACACAATGGTGAAGCGCGCTTATGTCAGACAAATATCTAGTTTGTAAGCAATGGCTGAGAATTTTCACTCCCGAACTTTTTTATTATTATTTACTTTAAAGCGGTAACACAAAATCCATAAAATTTGTTGATTTTTCACAATTTTAAGAAATTTTTCCACGTCCTTTCCTCTATTGTTTACTTTTCTGCGAGCGAACTGTCAACCGTGCAGCACTGTCAAACGTGTAGCGCTGCACAAGTTAAAAATTGGCCAACTCTTACTGCCGCTGCAGCTACGCGCTGCCGCTGCCGCCACACATTGTGTGCGCAGTACACTGAATACTTGTGTCTTAACTTTTGACAGCTCTTACTTCCGCTGCTACTGCCACTGCAGCTACATCATTGTGTTCCTAAGGTTATAAATTTAATCGATTCGTTCCGCTTTTATCGCGTCTAGAAAAAATAGTGTTTCTCTAACTCGTGAAAAAATGAAACCCTCTGAGTTGTGCCAACTACAGAGGCATCAGTCTTCTTAATATCGAATACAAGATCTTTTCTGCTGTACTGTGTGAACGCCTGAAGCCGTTTGTCAACAATCTGTGGGCACATATCAGTGTGGCTTTAGGCCAGAAAAGGCCGATCAAATTTCACACTTCGGTAGATCTTGGAGAAAACCCAGGAATTCCAAATCGATACACACCACCTCTTCATCGATTTCAAGGCCGCGTATGACAGCATCTATAGAGACGAGCTATATAGCACAATGTCTAGTTTTGGCATCTCTGCCAAACTCGTTAATCTGTGCAGGATGACGATGGAAAACTCACGCTGTTCCGTCAAGGGCGGCAAAAACCTCACCGACCCCTTTGATGTCAAAAAAGGATTTACACAAGGCGACGCTTTGCACAAGGCGACTTCTTTAACATCATACTTGAGAGGATTGTGCAGAACTCTCGCGCCAACACCAGAGGTACAATCTTTCAAAAGTCCGTTCAACTACTCGCATACGCAGACGACATTGACATAATCGGTAAAACAAAGCGTGATGTCAGTGAAGCCTTCGTGAGTATTAGGACGGAAGCGGCGAATATGGGTTTAGCAGTCAATGAGGGCAAAACCAAGTATATGCTGTCATCAAGAAAAGACACCCAACACCGACGTCTTGGACAAAACATCACCATCGACAGCTATAACTTTGAGGTAGTTAGGGACTTTGTCTACCTGGGTTCCGCTATCAATTCAGACAATGACACCAGCACTGAAGTCAAACAAAGGATAACTCTTGCCAATCGCTGTTTCTTTGGCCTAAGAAGGCAGCCCAAAGTAGCAAAGCCCAGTCCTGCTTTACGGTTCAGAAGCATGGACCCTGTCAAAGGCGGATGAAAACACTTTACGCTGCTTCGAGAGGAAAATTCTTTGAACGATTTACGGTCCCGTCTGCATAAACAGAGAGTGGAGGAGGAGATATAACATCGAACTGTACGGGCTGTACAGCGATGGCTGTCTACGATGGCTGGGTCATCTAGAGCGGATGGACACCAACGCCCCGGCCCGGAAAAACTTCGAATCCACACCGCAGGGTCGGCGCGGTAGAGGAGCACCGAGACTCAGGTGGCGCACGCAAGTGGAAGGGGACCTCAGCCAACCTCGCGTGCGAAACTGGAGACGGCTAGCTAGAGACAGAGCTGGCTGGCGAAGCTTGTTGGCTGAGGCCCAGGTCCATGCCGGACTGTAGCGCCACCTTAAGTAAGTAAGTAAGATAGTGGAATCTTCGAAATATATGTGCAACGAAATAAAATGCGAATCAAACGCCGCAGACTTCGGAAGAATGCCAACCACTTTGAAATACCGAAGAACGATTGCGGAAGCTTTACCTCTTAAGCCGAGACACAACATACTTCTTGATATAAGAAATGCGTCCACGCATGAAGCAGGGGCAACGAAAGTTTAATCCGTATGCCTATTTTTGTTTTGTGCCGAGCTGCACTTTTTTGCCTCTGGCTCTTAACCAAAGGACATTAGACAAAGCTTTTGCAATTAAACCTTCCCAGTTCATACTGCTTTCATTAAAATTTTGTGGTTTGACCTTCAAAAACATGAGTATCATTCTTAAGATAACACTACTTGCGGCAAGACTCGACTACTTGTGGTCTCTCGGTTTATTATGTTCGAACAAAAAATCGAACATAATGTTCTTTCGGGCCTTTGAAACTTTGGCTAAAAAATATATTCTTTTATATGTCCTTTTTTTGATCAGCCATCCTATCTTTTCGCGTGATCGGTACAAGGCGATAAAATTTGGCGTTTAAGATGAAAATTTTATCGAATTTCGATGATACAGAACACCGTTTTATCGCATTTTCCAGTTGGTTTATTCCGCCATGTGTTTTGTTTCAATTTTGAACGTTTCTCGATAAGTTTTATCGATGCGATAATTACAGAACATGGGCACTGGGTCGGGTCTAAAAAAAGACATAAAATAAAAAAAATACTTTAAGGCACCCTATAACTTAAAACACAGCATCTCAAAATGTGGCATGATGACATTTTAGTTTCACTCAATTTCTAAAGTGAGATAAGAGTACTTCTTTCCTGTGAGCACGAGCGAGCTAACACGCTATGATACAATATTTTTTTTCTAAATCTTTTGACATTTATCTGACAGTCCGATACAAAACACGTGTAGCGTAGGTTGAAAATTTGTGTGAAGGAAAAAGTTTTTGTTTGGAGCTTGGAAACGTTAATTAAATCTACTTTTGCCACTAAAATAAAAGCTCAAAAATGGGAAAAGCAAAGAAAACGAATAAAGTGAAGAATATCCCTTTGGATAAACAAATGACACAAGGAAAAGTCGCCAAGAACAAACGAGACAAAATGTATCTTCGCGCAGAGGAAAAATCGGTAAGATATGGTCGAGGGACTTGTTGAAGGATTTGGGTTGGTGTCTCACCGTTCAATTTGCATCGGTCTTCACCATTAAAGATTGGCAAAACAGTGCAGAGTTCAGCCGTATAGTTACCTAGATATGCAGCAGTTCTGGCTCGTGAGGCAAAAACAAAGAATACAATGTTTTGGTAACATGTTTTATTGCTGCCACTTTCACCCTTCAGAATATTTCACTTTTTGTTCCCAGCAGGTCAGATACTAACAAATTCCCCTTTCAGGTTGTTGACAGCAAAACAAGCAAAAAGATTCTCCTGGCTGCGAAACAGCAGCAACTAGATCTCACCGAGGAGAATTTCCCAGATACGCTCGGCGCAAAAAGTAAACCCACAAAGTTTAGCCTTAGTTCATCGTTGCCTGGTTTCGACGAAAAGGAGGATGCACCCGACGTAACAGCGGACGACTTTATGGATGACTTGCAAATCGATGACGACGACACTGAGGCTTTTGAACGTTTCCAGAACTCTACCGGCACTAAAAGAACTTTGAACTTGTCGGAAATCATTAAGCAAAAAATTGCAGAAAAGCAAAGCGATATACATTCGAAACTTAGCGACCAAGGGTCACTGAAAATCGAAGACATCGATCCTAGGTATGAGTTGAAATATTCCCTTTTCCGAGACGACGTGTACAAACATTTCTTTTGATTTTTAGGGTTCGTGAAATGTATGAAGGCGTACGAGATGTTATGAAGCGTTACAAGAGTGGCAAGGTCCCCAAGGCCTTTAAAATAATCCCTAAACTACGTAACTGGGAACAGATACTTTTCATTACTGAACCTCACAACTGGAGTGCAGCTGCAATGCTTCAGGGAACAAGGTACAGTAAAACTTGATAACAAGATAAGAACAATTAAGCTAACCGGCCCATTCCTTAGAATATTTTGTTCCGTGCTGTCGCAGGCTATGGCACAACGCTTCTACAACCTGGTTCTCCTGCCACGCGTCCGAGACGACCTTAGTGAATACAAAAAACTCAACGTACATCTGTACAACGCCTTAAAAAGGGCACTCTTCAAGCCAGCGGCATTCATGAAGGGAATCATTCTTCCTCTGTTGGAGTCGGGTGATTGCACACTACGCGAAGCTGTTATCTTTGGAAGCATAGTGGCGAAAAACAGAATTCCCGTGCTCCACTCTGGAGCATGTCTGCTTAAAATCTGTGAAATGGGCTACACCGGTGCGAATTCAATATTTATTAGAATATTCCTCGACAAGAGATACGCCTTACCGTATCGTGTGGTGGACGCGGCAGTTTTTCATTTTCTCCGCTTCGAGCAGGACAAACGAGAAATGCCGGTGCTATGGCATCAGAGCTTATTGACGTTTGTTCAGCGATACAAAAACGACATCTCGTCCGAACAAAAGGACGCACTATTGGCGCTTGTAAAGTAAGTTGGTTGCTTGAATTTATTGGCTCAAAATAATGTTTATTTTTTTCTTTTAAATAGAAAACAAGCGCATCCAAAGATTGCACCTGAAGTGAGACGAGAACTGCTGTCGGCTACATGTCGAGACGTGGAAGTTATGGAGTGTGAAAAGGAAACAACGGGAGCGGTTCCTATGGAGCAGTACACAGATGCGGATGTAGACTTTTCGTAAAGTTGTTTATTATTGAATTAAATGAAATTTTATAATTGACTGATGATTTCTATTATAACGCCGATTGGAAAAAAGTAGGATCTACATAAAAGCTATTGCACTTGATCGAAAGCTATCGCAATAGTTGTATTCCCACTCTTATGGCCTGGTCGGGGTCACTGTACAGCCTGCACCGTTCGGTGTTATTATCTCCTTTTTTTTTTTGAGAAGAAGGATTTTCTTCTCAAAGTCTCATCAAAAAGGAAAAGAAGTGTTTTAACAGCATTTTCAGCAGCTGAAACAACTGTATACGCGCAACGACTATTGCAGTGACGATACAGAAATCGCTGATAGTCAAGTATGTATAGAATCGTTGCAACTTTTGCTATTTGCGGATCGAAAGATTTGATTATTTGGAGCAGAAGCCACTCTTTAAACACCGAACCAAACGAGACACTTCATAGGTCCACACCTAGCTGCTGCATAAAAGACTTGTTATTTAGTTTCGCTAAAGGTACGAATATATTTAAGAAAAAACAGAGCTTGTATAGTATTTGGTCACAATTGAGTTTGCAATGGAAAAAAATCGCATTTGCTAGAAGCTTTAGATACAAAGCTTCGGCCATCGAGGTATTCTAGTCTATTCTGTACCTTAACCAAGCTAAAATTCGTTAATACAGAGCAAATAGCGTGGAACTTGGCTAACTTAAGAAACTTTCATGGTTGAGGCTTAAAATACCGTCGCATTGGAAAGAAAAAGAATTTCTATAAATTTCATCTTCAAACATCAAACAACGAGACCTTCAATGTGCACCGCTGCCAACCCCCTGAAAAAAACACCCATTTGACGCTTTCCTTTAAGTAGCGTCAAACAGGTGGCTCTGGCTAGAAAGCGTCGTGGAAGGGCTTTAAGATCGCGTCGTACTTGTACCTGCAAACCTCAGCATTTTTTTTCCAATGCAACGAGCTAAGCGACGTCTTAAGAAATGGATGGACAAATAGTCTTTTGTGGCAAAATTTGTTTCAAAAACGAACAGAGTACATGACATTCATTATGTATAAAAAAATACTTACCGGGAAGGACCTGGCAGTTTTGTTCTCACAGATTAACAAAAAGCATTATTCGCCGCGAAGCACGAACGAGAAGAAAAACATTGGTATGTTTTAAAACGAGTTTCATAATTTAATTTTCGTTTAAGACGACACTTTGTCTCTTGCAAAATTTCCATCAAACTTAAGAAATCGTCACTCGAGCCTTAACGCGCTCATTTAATGTTTGAAGTTTGTGTTAATTAATTTCAATACCTAAAAATTAGCTTATCGCACTACCCCCGAATTCAGAATCGAATCAAACCACAGTTTCTTGCTATTTAATTACTTATTTTGCGGTCTCATTGTTTGAAAATTATTTCAAAAGCTAAATAATTCATTTTTGCAAAATGGCCACGGGATTCTTCGGTTTACCCGATTACGGTTATTTTCCATTGGAAAAGAACACCAACACGAATGCGACAGGGACTTCACCAATTTCCGATCACGTTTTCATAAAGGATTGAACCTTATTACAAACGGGTTTATATTTCCCTAAACTCTTGCTTGACCTAACCCATATTCGACTCGACCCGACCACACTTACCACAAATTACTTAATAATTTGTAATTTTAATAAGTAATTTGTGACACTTACTCAGCGAAATTAGTGAATTGACGAATGGAAAAGTCCAAATGCGATACCTGGTGGACAGTAGAGGAATATCAGTAGAGGAATGCAACAACGTCAAACTGAAAATTTTGACTGTTTGTTGACTGACAAAAACTTCAACGAAGAAGAAGACGTTTTTTTCCGCCTTTGTGTCTGTTTTCATTTGGTTTATCCTAACCTAACCCAAATTTTATTTCTCAAAATAAAACTGAGGTTGAACGGTGGCCACCACACTGGCGCTTCCCCTCATCATAGTAATTCTGACACATCCGGTTAGGATAAACCAAATGAAAACAGGCACTTTGTTTCATTGCTCAGTTTTTGTTTATTTATTCGCCAGTTGACAAGTTAATCAAAGCCGGTTGAAGAATTCGGGGATTTTTTTGAAATGGGACGTTGTTGCAGGTGTCTACGTATTGCAGGTGTCTACGCGGCAAGTTGAAAAAATTTCATTTGCCTCTATAGCATAGCATAGCTTGTTGAGAATTCAACACTTTATTTCAATTCAATCACTTATTACTTTACTATCGATTTTCACAAGTCAACGTTAAAAATATAACTGTCTTGTACGAGCTTGTCATCCGTGTTTATACCTCATCCCATAGGATAAGATCTATACTAAGTTCGTCACATAGTTCGTAACTCGGTGAAATAATAATGACAGACTCCAAAAAACTAAAGGGCATATGATCGAGACCGAATTCTGAGTCGAATAAGCGATGTCCGTCCGTCTGTATGTCACATGTTTGTAGGCCTTAAGTTTTGAGCTAGGGAGGTGAAATTTCGTACGTAAGCTCCACGTTATGCAAAGTAGTACAAGTGTAAAAAATTTTTAAATCCGCTCACAGACACGATCGGTCACAGACACAATCGGTCTAAATGTACAACTACCTCCAGAGCTTTCAAAACATTTATGCGGCGTTGTCACAAGAAACAAAAACAGAAACTGAAATAGAATTTCATACATTAGCAACGCAAAAAGCATTCAGCGAATTTACGTTTCAGTTGCTAATGTATTAGACTCTGTTTCTGTTTTACGTTGCTTGTGACAACGCGGCTTAAGACGTCTTAAAAGACTGAAATTTGACATTTAGCATCTCCTTAGTTGACACAAAATGAATTTAAGACACAAAAAAGAAAAATTTAACTGGTAAACCTTTCTAGCATCTAATTTAAGGGTGAATTTTCAAATGCATTTTATTTAATGTTTTTATTCTAAATTGAAAAAATGTTGCTGTATATTTTGTGTAGGAAATTCTTCATTTGGTTCATACACGACTTTGGGCCACGCCAACATTTGGAGGCAGAATTAAAGAAAAACCTAAAATTTTCCAGAGAAACGAAATTTCGGCGGCCTTAAGCCAAATTTAGGAAAGCATAAAACAAAAAAAATCAGCATATAAGGTTAACGAGATTTCATTCCAGATTTCGTTCATACATAGTTTTTAACCACGCCCCTTTGAGGGGTCAAATTTTCAAAAATATTGAATGTAAACCAAAAAATGCATTTTTCTGTGTTAACATCGACATTTTGTAATAAGGGGAGATACGCACCTTTTGGAAGTTTGGACTACTTAAAAATATAATAATCAGCATCAGCAATTTACAATGCAGGATAGGATGGGGTATTCAACGGTCGTTTTACGGACTGAAACATCTGCGTACGCACTGTTGCATTTACTCGCTAGTTTTATACAAATTAAGCACCTTCTAGTACTTTCTGTATTTACCCTTTGGTTATTTGGTTGCTGTCAGCTGACTGGAATGACAGTTGGGTGTGTTTATTTACTGAATCGAGCTGGTGTAGTTCGTAAAGTGAATTGATGGGTGCATTCAGCAACTCCTGTGCATCTTTCTACTTGTTGTCGCCACATAACATTGCCCCCCCCCCCCTTAGTTTTGTTAGTCCCGAAGAAGTACGTCATCATTGCTTCCGTGGTGGGGATGTAGGCGATCAACACGGGCAACTTTCATCTTCGCTTTTGGTCCTCGTTGGATTCGGAAGACGACGTCTTTAACTCACGACATCATACAGGTCTTGCTGTAGCTTTGGCGGTCTTCCCTTTTTACGATGTGGGATGTAAAGCCATACCAGATCTCCCTCGTTGAACTCAGGTGCTGTTGTTCGTGCATCGTATTTGGTCTTCATGCAGTCGCTTGTAACTTTAATAGTGCTTCTGGCTCTCTGGTGTATGTCATTAATCCTTTCTCTAAGGTAAACCGCGTAGTCCTCCTCGGATATTAGATCTTCAATGGGGTATCCGAATTTTAGCTTGCTGGGTAGCCTAGCAGTTCGTCCAAAAAGAACTTCAGATGGAGCAAAATCAGTTGTACTATGATCTCGTCGATTCTCGTTCACTTCTTTGAAATTATGTCGCTTTGGTGTCTTGTTGAAGCGTTCCATTATTCCATCTGACTGTGGGTGAAGGGGTGTGGTTCGTGTCTTCTGTAGTCCGATTGCTGCTCATACTTCCTGGAATATCTTCGACTCGAAGTTTCTTCCTTGCTCGGAATGTGATTCCATTGGCACACCGAACATGCACACCAAGTGGTCCACTATTTGATCGACAACGGCTTACGCTTCTTGATTTAGGATCGCAAATGCCTCGGGCCACTTGCTGAATTGATTGGCAATCACAAGGATGTAACGATTACCGTTTTCATTTTCCGGAAACGGAACAGCGATGTCGATGGCGAGCACCAATGTTGTACTGGTACATTTTACCTCTGGTTTTGACTTTGGGTCCCTTGCTAGCAGCGCACGTGGTTCACTTCCGACACCAGGGGTGGAATCGGCTAAGGTGATCTATGAGAACAACATGATCACACAAATTCTTCTGCGTAAGCTGTGATCATCACAATTTTCTTGTTACAGCTTCCGATCAATCACCGTCAAAATCAGCTGGTCACCAGTTTGCAAAACTTTCTGGTAAGTTGGTGTTTTTGCCTTCTCTTAGGCTGACTTTCTGCATGTACGAATAAAAATCAGTGCTTCTACATCACAAGCCTAAATAAAGCAACGATTCGGAACAATATTTTTGTGATCACCTTATGCAGACGGATTATTTTGTTTGAGCACAATTACTGTCACAAAATATGAAAATCACAGATCACCATGGCCGATTCCACCCCAGCTTTCGACATCGGTTTTTAGATTTAGACAAATCAAGCGTTCCAGTACCTTTTCCAGGTCAAAGATATTTCTTGCATTCGGCTTCTCAATAGATTCCTTTCACGCAAGTATTGGCTCGATGTCAGCTTGACATCTATGTTCATGAGACAAAAAATTTGGTCAACCGTTGAATAGTTTTTCCTAAAACCTGCTTGCATCTCGTGTAGTAATTGCTTGCTTTCAACCCACGTCGTGAGCCTATTAAAACGGATATAGGGGAAGAGCTTTAAGGAAGCATTAAGAAAAGATATCCCTCTATAATTTGCTGGATCTGAGTTATCTCACTTCTTTGCAACGGTTAAACTATTGCTTTGCGGAAGCCGTCTGGCACATCTGCGGTTACAAAGATACGATTGAACTCGGAGGTAAGCGGCGCTAAAAGATCCGGTGTGCAATTTTTATAGAACTCAATAGGCACACGGTCCCCTCCTAGAGCTTTGTTTAATTAAGCTTTTTTAATTGCATTTTCGACCTCATCAAGTGTAAACGGTGCATCCAAATAGTTGTCAGTAATCAGAGGCGTTGCATACTGACTAGGGCTTACTTTGTTGTTTCGCAGCTGTAACAGTATCTTCTAGAGTGCGATTTGCACAGAAATAAAACTTTTCAGATACTTTTTTTTTAAATTTAAATTTAAATTAATCACGGAGCTTTTGTTAATGTTAAACCACTTTGACAGATCGCAAAACGTCAACCTGAGTATCTAGTTGTTTATGTCCCTCAGTAATTTATGTCCCTGGGTAAAAAATGAGAAAGACGTCAGACTTTGACAGCCGTGATAAAAGATCTTTGTATATTCAAATTGAATTAAAATGGAAGCTGACCAAAATCATAAAAATTTCAATTTGGTTGCAGAACTTTTAAAGTGGGCTTTTTGTTACAAACGTTGAAAAGTTTTCGGAAGTGGCCACAAGCTTTAATGAAAAACACGTATTTTTCCTCCAGAATTTCATTAGGCAGTTTTTTAATTATTTTTCGCTCAGTTGTCGAAAAATTTTTTAAGGTCGGATCCGGAATTGGACTCTTCGGAAACAGTTTTTTTTTCGAATGTCGATAAAACATTTTTTTCCTGTTGCGAATGTTGAAATTGAAAACATCAAAACAAATTTAGCCTGCATTACCATCGGCACTGCATATCGACATTTCCGACTTTTAAATCGGAATTTCAAATGGAAATTAAATATTTGAATTCTTCAGCTGCTAAAGGTTGGAAGTTTCTCAGAAATAGAGGTTCTTCTGAGGAAAGCGTCTAAACGCAAAGAATCGTCGAGAAAGTTCACTGTTTGAAAAAAAAAAGATTATGGTCTGCAGAAAATTGGCCCTATTTCAAGCAGAATTCACAGAAGTTCGAAACTTTGTCCTGGTTTTCGATAAAATGTACATAAATTCGATAAAAAGTTGGGCATTGTTCGCAGATATGCCCATAAGATCTCTAATAGGACAAATATACATAAAATAGTTTATAAAATTCGGGGTTTCTAGCTCAACTGCTGCGGGCGAAACCACGCCATATGCTAAGTGCTATGATTTGTCCTGCGATATTTTGTTTGCTTTAAGAGGGGAAGTCCTAGGCGATTTTTTCTTTAAAGATTCCAAGGATCTAGCCTTGCTCGATTTTGCAAATATGAAATAAGCTTCAAATATCCCTTCTAAGTTACCATTTCCTTTTTGTACTTGGCAGGTATAACTCAAAAAAGTCCACAATGGTCTTCGTCAGGTGCGTTCTTCGCATGCGTTACAACATTCTGTATTCTTAGCATCTTGGTTTTCACTTTGGAATGAACCCGGTTTGAACAAAGTTCTTAGTTCACTAGAGAAAGCAGCTTCTGTATAGAATTTGAAAGTAAGCGTCTTCAAAACGTCGTTTTTTTGCCCAACCGGTACCTGTAGCAACGAATTTCATAAAAGAAATTGTACAATCATGCATTGTGGGGTGCCGTGGCGTAGTGGTTAGTGTGTGTGCTTAATACGCCGGAGATCTGGGTTCGAATCCTGCCATCGTCATCTGAAAAAAAGACTCGTTCTTTTTCACAGTCCCCACCTCTGCGAGGGTCTGACAAGCCCTCCGAGAGTATCATTTGTCTTGAAAAACTTCTCAAAGTGCTGTTCGGATTCGGCAAAAAATTGTAGGTCCCCTTGTATGTGAAGAAATTAACACACACAGCATACTTTGTTGAGAAGTTGGCCCTGGCTCACCTCGAGCTGTTGCGCCACTCTATTTATTTATTTTTACAATCATGCATTGTATTATTTAAGCTTATTATTAAATTACACTGTCTAATCTATCAACCCCTTCTTTTACTCCCCGTGCACCTTCGCTATGTGCTTCTTCATATTTATTTTCTGCGCGAAATGCTTGCCGCAATGTTCACACTGAAATTGTTGGCTGGGATCATGAAGTCTCTTATGCTTATTCAGGTCAGAGGAGTTCGTGAACCTTTTTGGGCACACTGTACAGATGTAGTTCCGCTCGTTGGTGTGAGATCTTATGTGGATTTTAAGCAAACTCGCCTGATTGTATGTTTTCGGGCATAGATTGCATTCAAAAGGTCGCTCTTTGGTGTGTATTCGCAGATGAGTCCGGTAGTTGGCGACTTGTACAAACGCCATGTCACAGTATGAACAAGCGAACTTTTTCATATTGGCATGCATCCTCAAGTGGTCTTGCAGGTTCGAATGCTTGGGCAATATTTTTTCGCAAACATGGCATTTGTATTTGCTGCTCCTTTTCCTTTTGGACTGTGGTTTTGCTTTGCCCAGAACTGGCTTGGTCGGTGAAGCAGGCGGATATTTGTTTTCAGGCAATCCCTTGTCTTTACTCTTGGACTGTGGATTTACTTCTTCGAGAACCGGCGGTTCTTTGTTTTCAGACAATTCTGCGTCTCTATTTGTGTTCAAGGTATGTTCCAAAAGAAAGCTTACAGCGTCAGTGGTCATGTCTACCTCGGGCTTCTTTCTACTCGAAGGAGGCTGCCTGTTCACTTGTTGTAGTCTTTTGCCTTCATCCTCGTCTAGCTCCAGTTCGATGTCTTCTTCACTGCTGGAATTATTCAGTTGAATCGAATATTTCCTCTGACATGCATCATGCGAAATATCCCTGTACGATTCTAAGGCTTGGTTTTTGAATTCATACGCATCCAGCAATCGTTTGCAGCAATCTGGGCACATATGCTGGCTCAGACCATCCTCAACGTTAATCTGGAATGGATTTAAGCTCAGAGCTGCAGGTGTTTATGGACTTACCTTGACTACCTGAAGACATGTGATGTATTCCAACGCCTGGTGCAAAAGGACTCCTTTTTCTAAGGATTCAATGAAAATATTGAGGGTTGCATCTAATCCATTGCATATTCGGCAGGGATGTGCTTGGATGACATCTACGAGATATGTTCCGTTCTCCATTGATAGGAACTTTTTAAGGTCTTATTATGTTTACTTAAAGAATTTTTACGAATTTTCTACTTTAAAACAAATACACATATTTATTGGATTCCGGTGCAAATTTCCGATTTGTTTGGTTTTTGATTTTTGACAACACGAACAGATGTCATCAATAAAGTTTGAGAGTTTGTGGTACTCATTTGATTGAGGGATTTGCGGAATTTTTAACTCACACAACAGTGGTCAATAAAAGCATTCTTTCACAGAAGCAAAAACAAAGTAAACACATTTTTAAAAATGTTGATGTATCGTAATATCTTACTACACTGTTGTTGTCTATCCACACAGAGGGTCTTCGACTCCACACCCCAGGTTCAAGACGACCAGGAAGAACAACCCTCTGTCACAAATCACTGAATAACTAGATATTCAACTTCGGGCATGTAAAAGCTTTACTCACAAGCTGAAATTGATGAATTTTCCCATACTGTCACATATGTTTGACAGTATTTGAAACGTGGGTAAATTTGTCAATTTGCCAGTTCCATACAATTCCATTTTGGTGCTTTTACATCAGCTGATCGCGTAAGGTAAATAAGACGCATTGACCGATACGGAGATTTAAAGCTTAATACTTTGCCTCAACTGGCAATTATAAGAGGATTAGAGAAGGTCGATTAAAAATATGTAAATCCCAAAGTGGCTCCACCGGACAAATAAAGGATTAATTTGACACGAACACTGTGTAACTGTCATTTTGGGTCTCAAAAGACAGTGGCGATCTTATTTCCCAGGATCGAAAACGATTTTCGATGTAATAACCACAATAGAAATCGTACTTGTGACAGATCTGTCGTACAGGGACAGTTTCAGTTTCCTTTTTTGATTCTCAAACTGTAACAAAGGTCCAGAGAATAGGTTTGCTATGGGGTGAATTTTTTACCTCGAATTTCATTATCGGTCGTTTTGCAGTCTTTTTCAAACATTGTATGATCAACGCAGAGTTTAATTAAGTGCTTGAGTTCTGTGGATTTTAAATAAAGTTTAAATAAAGCACAGAATTGATCTTGTGTGTCTTATGTGCAATGTTTTTTTACGTGGAGTGGCATTGCAAAACATGCGAGTTCATATTTCACAAAACAAAGTCAAAGCTGAGTTAGAATATTTAAACCAAACCAACACCAAAAAACGGTGTCAAAATTGAGACAAATTAATGAGACAAAACTAACACCGAAAAATGGTGTCAAAATGGAGTCAGATTTTTGAAACCAAAAAACGGTGCTAACAACTTTTCAATCTAGGAACAGCACTTAACATCAAATTGACTCAAAATTGATACTAAAATTTGACACCGATTTGACATGATGTATGGAGTGGAGACTTCATTTTTGCACCACATCCTTAAGCCGCGCTGTCACAAGCAACGTAAAACAGGAACAGAAACAGAATCCCATATATTAGCAACTGAAACCTAAATTCGCTGAATGCTTTTTGCGTTGCTAATGTATGAAATTCTGTTTCTGTTTCTGTTCCTGTTGCTTGTGACAACGCGGCTTTAGAGGGACATATGAAAGATCTGTCGGAATTACTGTTTCTATTGGAATGTTCACAACGGAAATATTTTTTCGCTCGTGGAAAATGAAGCGAAGAGTGAAAAGAGTGCAGAAAAAGAGTGCGTCGAATTAATGTCGAATTAATTGTCGAATTGCCGAATGTCAGGTGGAACCGCTTTGGGATTTATTTTTAATCATCTCCCGCCAATCCTCGTATTATTGCCGGTGGAAACATAGTATTAATAAGGGGCTTTATTTCTAATCGTTTGCCGAGAAGATCGCTTGCCATTAATACACACTGTTTTACTATGTCTCCACCGATAATTAAAAGAAGATTAGTGGGAGACGATTAAAATAAATCCCAAAGTGGCTCCATCGGACAAATATAGGATTAATTTGAGACGAAAACTCTGTTTCTGTCATTTTGGCTCTCAAAAGAGAGTGGCGACGTCATTTCCAAGGAGCGAAAACGATTTCCTCAGTAAAAGTCACAATAGGAAAACGTACTTGTAACAGATTTTTCGTACAGGGACAGTTTCACTTTCCTTTTTTGATTCTCAAACTGTTACAAAGGTGCAGAAAATAGGTTTGTGAATAGGGTGAATGGGATTTACGAGATGATTTATTTTTAATCGCTTGCCGAGAGGATTTAAATTTGTATGGTAAATCGCGCGATTTGTAGATAATTTAATAAAGATTTATATTAATCGGCGATTAGTGCTCGGTGGAGACATGTTATAAGATACCGAATGCAAACTCAATACAGAAATATTTATCTGACAAAACGTCGAACAAAATCCCGCCAGGGGCCTTTGTCAACGCACTCAAGCGATTTTAGTTAAAACTTCAAATATTTAATGTGAAAAAACAACTGCATGGACTTGAATATTTTTTTCCAAAAATATCAAATTTTGGTGGGTGTAAATTGAGAGTCAAAAACCCTCCAGTCTGTCAACCCCTTCGTGCGCAAAATCTGTGCTCACAACTTTTTAAAAAGCAATTCGGATTCGCCGAAAATGTGTGTACCCCGATCGACATGTATGTAAATAATAGAACACACACAGCATGATGCTGAGAGGTCGGCCCTGGCTCTTATCCAGTTGTTAAGAGTCACGGCCATTTTTTCATAACCTCGATTTTTTAACTTTTCTGTTAAAATAGTTTTAAAATCTCAAAATTTTGAAACCTTTTCGCTGGATATTCAGCTGGTTTTTATTTTCTTTATTTTTTTCAAATAATTTTCATGTTATCCACTAATTTTTTTTTTTTGCGAAATTAACTTTCCCAAATTTTTGTGAAAAATTCTTAAAGCCAGAAGCTTCTTCAGCCCTCTCTAGTTAGTCTCATCTTCGGGACCGTTTAAACGCGCCTGTCACAGTTACCTTTCGGTCTCAAAATTTTGATAAAATGGGGACCATTTTTCGGAAATTTAACCAGATTTTTACGCGTTGCAAATACCACTTCCCAGCGACTAACCCTAGATTAATCCTTACCTCAAACGAAGCATTAAAATTCATTAATTTTTTAACAGAAACTTGAAAATATTCTTCGGGTACACATTGTACATTTGTCTCTTAACCTAATACCACTTTAGAGCGCTTCTGCTTAACAATATTTATTTCAGTCTTCGTCATCCACCACTTTCGTGATTACCACTTTCTTTAGTGGTTCATTGTCTTCGTCCTGGCTCTCGCTGTGCGCTATTGAAACGATCTCAAAGTTACTATTATCCTCTGTCACTTCGGACATTTCAAATCGAACTGGACTGAGAATCTGTCGGGTCACTTCGAGGCTTTCTATTCGAGTAGTTTCGAGGCTATAGAAACCGTTCTCGTCGAGGCGATAGGTAAACCGCTTGTGACCTGAAGGCAGCTGGAAGTTGTGCTTAGCAACCAAGTGTCTCGACAGTATGGTCCCGTGTTTAAACAGCTTATCACAGCAGTGGCAGAAATAGATAAAGGGGCTATTGGCATGAACTTCGAGATAGTGCTACGAAAAGCAAAATGCTCAGCGATTACAATTCAAGGATATATCCCAAATCACTTACCCTTCGAAGGCAGGAATACGTTTTCACAGCATAATTGCAGCCAGGCTCCGCACAGTGCTGCATTACTTTGTTGTGAACGAAGCGCTTGTGTGTGTTCAAGTCGTTTTTTGTCACGCACGTGTAAGAGCACTCGGGGCAGCTGATGGGCCGTTCCTTTAAGTGACGATAGCGAATGTGGGTGGCCAGGGAGTTGGACGAGTTACAAGTCATATCGCATAAGGAACATTTAAAACAGTTGATATGAACCACAACATGGTTTCGGAGGAGCTTCTCAGTGGCATAGAATTTGAAGCACTGTGCGCATTGGTACTTGTGAGCTGAAAGGGAAATGCATTAGAAGAGCACCAGCCAAGTGGTGCAGAGGAACTCACTATTATTGACTTCTTGTCGCCGGCAGTGGTCAAACAACGTTGTCCTCGTTCGAAACAGCTCGCCGCAATGGAAACATCCCAACAACTTTTGATTGGAATGCTTTCGGGCGTGCTCAACCAGTCTGTACTTGTTAAGGAAAACTTTTTTGCAGAACTGCCAGCCACACTTTGTCTTTGGCTGAGTCACCTCAGGTGTCTTCATAACATCAAAGTCGAAGCACCCATGGCGTTCGACATGGTCCTGGAACTCGACAATAGAGATGAAGGTGCGCTTACAGTGAGTCCACTGACACTCAAAGTCACGTTTTAGCTCGGGCATGACATTTCGGTTGGAGTCCGAGTGTGCACACACGGGTATATCAGCCTTTTCACATTCATCTCGTCCAATGAGCATCAGAGAGGTGTGGTAGCCATGATAGAGGACATGTCTGGTAAGTTCTCTGCTGCAATCGCAGGAAAAATCACAGGAGCGCCAATGGCAAGTGAAAGGAGCTGGAAGGAACAACTCTTTGACCCAACTGAACTATGTACCCACTTGGTGGTTGGTTTACCTTTTAGACTGTCCCTTTCCATGTGCTCCATCAAATGCCCATCTAGCTCAAGGGCATTGGTGAACATCTTCGAACATTTTTTCCAGCAGCAGCTGAATGTTGACTGTCGATGGAGTAGATGTAATTTGGATGATACACAGGAATAATTGATTTTTTACTTACGGAAGTCAGCGGCTCGGTTTTAATTTTTTTCTTTTTCGCATGTTTCAGAGACGGTCTTATGGTGACTTTACATTTTTTCAGGTTTTTCTCCGTTTTCGGCGCGCATTTCGGCATTTTGGACAAATGAGCAGACTTCTGCTCCGTGGAATGTTGTTGTAAACACTACTTTGTTGACTTTCGTCGTTTCGATTTTGCTGTCAGTGTCAGCGGACAAATGTAAACAAATCCTCCTTACCGACATTCCACCGCGCTGCCACTATTGTGAAATAAAGCACCTTAAGAGTAAATTTCGGAGCTGCCAGATAAAAGGTTTTCATAGCGCCATAAATGCTCGAGATTCTCAGGTAGGCACGACGACTGAAAAACGCGCTATAAAAACGGCGCATTTTTCTGCAGCAAGCATATTCAACACATGAACAATATATTTTCATGTGTTTCCTGATGTCAGTTTTGGTGAAAAATTAATTTGCATCGATGAAAAAAAAGAGTTTACAAGGTCTTTGTAAACATTCTTTTGCTATACGATTCCAATGAATTTTGGTAGAAACTGTCATTTTTATTATTAAATAAAAAAAAGCAATTCTTTGTCGTACGGCTTGAAAGAGTCGCAATTCGGAAATTTGTCGCAAATCGAGTATCGCGATCGCGTCTAATTTTCGCAGCCAAAATGACATGTAGTCTAATCTAAGCTTTACTTTTTGATCTAGGAACACCACTTGCCAATTTTTATTATTATTTTCCTGTTAAAGGCCTTGTTTATGAGTAGCATAAAGCGATTGGAAGGAATCAGAGGAGAGAAGGTGAGGCTTCCTATTTCGGCTTAAAATAACTTACGACTCTTGTGTCGAGTGAAAACCACTTGAGAAAGTCGGTTCCACTTTCCACACGCGTGATGTTCTGCTAATAGGCTTTTCCTGTGCAAAATCATCCGAGCTAAGCTAAGTAAGAGTAAAGCTAAGATTTATCTCAGTAATGAGTTTTTCAGTGAATTTATGTCTCCACCGAGCACTAATCGTCGATTAATTTAAATCTTTATTAAATCTTCTACAAATCACGCGATTTACCATAAAAATTTAAATCCTCTCGGCAAGCGATTAAAAATAAATCGTCTCATAAATCCCATTCACCCTATTCACAAACCTATTCTCTGCACCTTTGTTACAATTTGAGAATCAAAAAAGGAAAGTGAAACTGTCCCTGTACGAAAAATCTGTCACAAGTACGTTTTCTATTGTGACTTTTACTGAGGAAATCGTTTTCGCTCCTGGGAAATGACATCGCCACTCTCTTTTGAGAGCCAAAATGACAGAAACAGAGTTTTCGTTTCAAATTAATCCTATATTTGTCTGATGGAGCCACTTTGGGACTTATTTTTAATCGTCTCCCGCTAAACTTCTTTTAATTGTCGTTGAAGACATAGTATTAGATAAGGGGATTAGATAAATCTCGACTCAACTCGCACAAACTTGGTGAGTTAATCACGGATCAACTCTGATGAACAGTATGAACTTCTTTAAATGTTTTTCCTGTGTGGAATGGCAGTTGCTTTGCGTGTTTCTGTGAAAATTATGACATCTGAGAACAACTCGAACTTCTTTTCTTGTGCTTTTCAATGTGTAATGAGAGTATCAAAAATGTCGAGAGTCAAAGATTTTAACAACTTTACTGACGGAGTTAGCTCTGCATTGAAAAACTGCTCGCTGGGTTAACTCCAGAATCGTTTTTTTCGGGATTGACAGGTCTTAATGGTTTAAGCTGGGATCAGCTCAACCAAAGACCAGATCTTCATTGCAGAGTTCACACCGGGTTTGAGTTAGCCCGGTGAGTACTTTTTCATAACAGATCGCAGTCAAAAACATTATCGAAATCTACAACTTTCGAAACTGTTATACTGTTTTCACACCGAAGCCAGAATCTAGATTCTGAGCAATTCGATTTCAAACTCGAATTGACCCTTTCACACTGCGAAAATGATCTAGATTTTGTTGACTTTTCGATCAGTTGAACACTAACTGTCCGATTTTTCACAGTTGTCACAAGTAAAACAGCGTCAAATAAGTAAAAAACAAAATATTTCTTCTTTTTATTTTATAAACAAACTTCATCGGCTGTCATTTCTTCTTTTGATTGAATTAAAAAAGTGTGTTTGCTTTTATTTTCCAATGATTCTCACAAAATCGAATACATTTGTATTCGATTTTGTGGGAATCTAGATTCTGATCTAGATTCTGAATTCTACAAATTAATGTATGGGAAATCTAATAGATTTTAATTAGATTTGGGACTTCTTTTTACTCTGAATCTAGATTCTGGCTCGGTGTGAAAACCGTATTCGGGTAGTTCTTGCAAGGTTTGTTGGATGCCGCAGATTTTCCGGAAAGTTCCAAAAGAAATAAAACACGTTTACCCTCAAAGGTTTAAAAAGGAAGTGAAGTTTATTTCAGTTTATGACAATCAGATGGTAGATAGTGTTCAGTGAATATTGTTTTATTTAATGCATTTTGGAAATGCTGCCCAATCAACAGGGTTGTTAACAAAGGCGGATGTATTTCACGGAGCAGTCAGTCAGTTGTGTATACTTCTACGTGACGGAGAAAGGGATTCATGGCTGAAGGTTTGAGGCAGTAATTTATGACTGAGGCTAACTCCAGAGGGAAGTTTTTCGGTTAGTTACTAACCGAGGTTTATCTCGGATCAACTTGGCAAATTTGGTGAGTTGATCCCGGAACAAACTCGGGATAGCAGTTTAAACTTATTTCCGTGTTTTTTGTTTTATATGAAACGACAGTTCGTTTGTTATTAAGAATAACATTTGACCAAATCGGGAGAACAGCTCGAACTCCTTTGTCTGCTTATTCTCTGAGAAGTATATAACAGTTGGGAGAGCCAAGGAATTCAATAACTTTATTGAAGAAGTTTACTCTGCACTCTAAAAAAAAGCTAGCTTTAGCGACTGTAGCAAGCCAACTAGTTCTAGGGGCCGGTTTTTCAGATCTGAGTTAAGCCCAGCTTAAGCCAGGAACTGTTAGTCCCTTAACAAAATGAATCTGGAGTTAACACAGCGAATTGACTCCGTCAGTAAAGTTGTCAAAATCTCTCCCAGCTCCCACTAAATTTGGTGAGTTAAGCCGAGTTTATTCCCGGATTAATATTGACTTGAAAATTAATTTCTGGGGTCATTTTTTTCAAAATTCAATTCTCAGTTTAACTCGAAAACTCGGGTGATCTCGCACTGAAAAGCTTGCCATAAGGGCCGATTTTTCGGTGTCGAGTTAAGCCCAGCTTAAACTAAGATCTGTTAATCCCTTAACAAAATGATTCTAGAGTCAACCCAGCAGATTTTCAGTGCAGAGTTAACTCCTTAAACAAAGTTGTCAAAATCTTCGACTCTCGAAATTATTGCCTGTTCCCAACTCTCACTTCACATAGAAAAACACAGAAAATAAAGTTCGACTTATTCCAAGATGTCATTTTTCACAGAAACACGCAAATCAACTGTCATTCCACATAGAAAAAACATTGAAAGAAGTTTATACTGTTCTCCAGAGTTGATCCGAGATTAACTCACCAAATTTGGCGAGTTAAGCCGAGATTAACCCTAGATAAAAGTTCACTAAAAAACTTATTTCTGGGGTCAACAGCAGTTTAACTCGGAAACTCGGATGATCTAGCACTGAAAAACGGGCCCTTAGTCCTGGAACAAAATTAATCTGGAGTTAACCCAGCGAGCAGTATTTCAGTTCAGGGCAGCAGATTCCGTCAATAAAGTAATCGAAATCGTAGACCCTCGAAATCATTGATTTCGGAGCTCAATCTCGGAAATCTTTCGATTGATTTCCGCTCAATTTTCAAAATCAATCGGAACCCCACTATCAATTTTCATAAAACACAGCAAAGTACGAACTGTTCTTCACAGTTTATTTCAGTGTAAGGCCGAGGTTGAACACCCAAAGTAGGATGAACTCAAAATAAAAAACACTAACCCAGCCGCCGGTTTCCTGGGTGATGGCTTGAGTGGTTTGCAGACCTCAAGAATTGTAGTCCCCCAAAGGTAGGGCCTTTCGCTTTCGGTACCACACTGATACTGGTGAGCAATTCAGGGGTTTGCTGCAATGAACTCTTCACCAAAATAGTTTCGCCCTTAAACCACAACCCTCCACCGAATGCAGGCACTAAGTTGCCTCATCAAGTCCCAACGATCAACTTTGAATTTTAAGCGATCATGTTGTTGTCTGCGCCTGCATTTCCGATTCGAAATATCAACGAAAGTGAGACCACCAACGCTTTGTTTCACACCCTAGAAACTTGGTCTCATGGCTTCATATAGTTTTGGGCACACGCTGAACTTCTGTGTCGACAGTTCTTTCCGTCATTGCATCCAGAATTGGTCACATCATCAGCACCAATCACAAACAATTATTCCTGCGTTGCCTAGACTCATGGCCATAGAAAAGCCCGCGGCGTGCGGATTCTGTCCATCGGTGGTTAAGTACCAGTTGCTGGACCTTCTTCGGACTCGAGAAAGAATTTCTCTTATCACAACCTCTGATCGACTTTTCAGTTCAGCTCATTTCAACAAACTCACGTCAACTTCAGTTCAGCTGGAATCACAGATGTGGTCAAAGGCACCATCTTGCCCAATCCTTTTTTTTAATTACGAGCTGACCTTGTCGCCCTCGTTGTAAAACATCCATTCAACACTGCCAGTTCCACTATTCGTGCAAAGAAATCAGCCGTTTTCGAGACATAGAAACTAATCAAACGACTTTCACAATTTTTAAATGCGCCGGCTCTTCTTTTGACTTTTTTTCTTTATTTTCATGACGAAGTTAAAAATTAAAAAATTTACTTGTGAGCTTGGGTAGCCGCTTTCCTCATTTGGGTGAGGATGTTTGATAGTTCTTCACGCTTCCTCTTGGCACGGATGTGTGTTCCCAATCGGCGCTTCAAGAACTTCAAAGCACGCTTATCCTTCGACACCTTCAACAATTCCATTGTCCTCTTCTCGTAGGGAGCATGACCGACAACCTCCCGAACCAGATCCCTCATGAATTTGGTGTGACGGGTTTGAATCTGAAAAGCAAAATAAACAATAACATTAGCACGAAGCTTCGCCCTTGGGAAGTATGAAAATATGGCTTGGAGTTTGTTCTCAGTGCCATTTCCTAACCATGATCCATAGATTCATTGAAAGGTTTGAGCCATCCAAAAGAATATTGGACAGCCGCTGCCTGACGATGAAACATTTATGGTTGTCTGTGAATGGTTTATGGATCATCATTGGATAATTTAACGCAAATTTGCGTAGAAACTTGGGGGAATTGTTAAGACTTACGTTCTTTAGGCGGGAGCCACGAAGACCCTTGACTTTCTTGTCGCCGGTGTATTTAACATTCTTTATTTTGGTTGTTTTGTGTCCCCGGTTGAGACCTATGCAAAGTTCGTAACGAACAGCCATTGTTCTGCAAAAATATCAAGAAAAGATTAAATAAGAACTGATTGAATGTAATAAACATGATATAATTATTCTGTTTCGGGAAAGGACAGTTAAAAAGCACAAGGGATTGGCCAAGAGACTTTGGAAAATAATTCGACTTTTAACAACAGAACATTACCTTTAGACGTCAATGGGCGGAAAGAGATGCTGTCAGACATTTTGCAAAGACGCCATTTTCGATAAATCGATAGAATTGAAAATGGTTATCGAAATCGTAATGGAAGCATACAGCAACAAATTAGTCGATATTAAGCCATCTACACAATTTGACAAAAAGACTCGCTGATTTCAAATCTATCGAAGAAAAACTAGCAAAGCTTGTCTTATACGATGTTTTCACCGGCAATAATACGGTAGATGATTAATAATAAATCTCAAAGTGGTTCCCCCAGACAAATATAGGATTAATTTGACCTGAACACTCTGTCATTTTGGCTCTGAAAAGAGGCTGGCGATGTAATTTTCCAGGAGCGAAAAAATGTTTCCGTTGTAAACATTCCAATAGAAAGCGTAATTCTTACAGATCTGTCATACGTAGATACTTTTAGTGTCCTTTGTCGATTCTCAAACTATTGAAAAGGTGTTCGAAAACGGTTGACAGTGGTTCGTGAAAAGGTTTAATGACATTTATGAGGGCATTTATTTTAATCGCTTGTCGCGAGGATTCGAGTTTGTATGATAAATCTCGAGATTTAAGGGCAAATAGTTAAGCATTCAAGTTAATCGCGGACTAGTTTCCGATGGAAACATGGTATTAAGCCGCGTTGTCACAAGCAACGAAGAAACAGAAAAAGAATTCCATATATTAGCAACTGAAACCTAAATTCGCTGAATGCTTTTTGCATTGCTAATGTATGAAATTCTGTTTCTCAGCGCACATAATACAGAGATTAACGAAGGAAGATTAAAAGTAAATCCCAAAATGTTTCCACAGGAATAAAGGAGATTAACTTGACGTATGATTTCGTTTTTGACATTTTCAATGGCATCCCGCCATCTGCTCATCTACTTTCCAACGTGAATTTTTTATCTCTCGGGCAACTCAGATGCAGAAATAAATAAATTAAAGCCACCGAGTACTTTAATCTATGAAACGAAATAACCCAAAAATTGAAAAACAAAACGTCAAATATGTCGTTTGGATTTCGGTCCACAAAGTCGATACCTAGTAGATCAACTTGATTAACGTCGACCAGCAGTATCAAAATTAACATCCATCATTATTTTGCAGCGTGAACCACACCATATTGCATCTAACTTTTTTGGCAGAAACATCCACATTCATATCAACAGCAACATCAGCTTCCTGCGCATCCCTCTACACGCCACAAGAAACACTAGCTTCGTTTATATGCAGAGTTTAAGCGAGCTTCAAGCCAGGTTCGACCACATATATACGCAGATCAAGTTGGAGTTGAGTCAAGTCGACTTGATCGTATCCGCTCTGCGGGTTTAAGTCTAAATTTTGCTGATATACCTAGGTTAAGGTGGAAATAATTCTCAGAGCGTTTAGCTTTAAAGCCGCGTTGTGCCAAGGAACAGAAACACAAACAGAATGCAATACATTAGCAACAGAACAGAAACGACGTCGTTTTTAGCTCCAGAATCAGCGACGTAAAATGTTTCTACAGCAACGTAAACAGAAACGTCTAGAAGCACTAGCGCTTAAATAGTAGACAACACATGATTACGACTTCGGCAATTTGTCGCGAGACTCGATTTATGACAACTTTCTGACAAACTTTATGACAACTTTACGACAAAAATTGATTTTTTTTATTTACGGTTTTCACTACGATTCACAAAAATCACACAGCAAACAAATGTTTGTGTGCTGAGTTTACCACAAAGACCTTGCAAACTCTTTTGGTCATCGAAAATTAATTTTTGAATTGAAAATTAATCAAAATTATTAAAACTGCTGCAGAAAATAGCGCGGTTTTTCGTCGCACGTTTTTTTGCCGCGAGCAGTATGTCTCAGAGCTTACCGTAGAGCCACAATGCCCACAGCTAGTATGCAGCAGCAGCAGCAGTATAAAGTGCGGACCTATGCGGCACAGGAAAAATTCGAACACAATAGTGAAGCGCGCTTATGGCAGACAGACACCTCGATTGTTAAGCAATGGTTGAGAGTTCCACTCCTGAGCTTCCTTTTTATTATTTTTTCAAAGCGGGTGACACAAATTCCATAGATTTCTTGATTTTTTAAAATTTCGATAAATTTTTCCATATCTTTTTCGTCCATTGTCTACTTTCTTTGAAGCGCAACCGTGTTGCGCTGTAAAGGTTAAAAGTTGGCCAACCCTTAATGGCCAACTATAATAGTCGGAAGCAAACTGATGCTATCGTCATTACCGAACGAAAAGTTAACTTTAGTTTCGTCAAACAATTTTAAAATCTACGTAAGAAATGTGCGGTCGTGAGCGCTCAATACGTACGAAACAAAAGTCAAAGAAAACTTGACGAAACTGACCCGACCGACATTATGCGAATCGAATTGCGAATCGAATTGCGAATCGAATGTATTCGCACAATTTCTTAAGGCTCCGTACGTAGCACTCAGTCTATTGTAGTTGGCCCTTTAAGCAATGGTTGAGAGTTTCCACTCCTGAGCTTCCTTTTTATTATTTTTTCAAAGCGGGTGACAAAAATTCCATAAAACTTCTTGATTTTTCAAAATTTCGATAAATTTCTCCATATCCTTTTCATCCATTATCTACTTTCCTTGAAGCGAACTGTCAATCGTGTATCGCTGTAAAAGTTAAAAGTTGGCCAACTCTTAAGCCTCCAGCCCAATGAATTCGTTGCATCCGTTACGTCGAAGTATGCAACTGACAACTCAGTAAAATGCACACGATGGGAAGCGGCCCATAGAAGAAATGCGTGACGTACGTCGTTTCCCATAAGAACGTGTGTATTTCACTGAGTTGCCAGTTGTGTACTTCAACGTAACGGATTCATTGGGCTGAATGCTTTACTGCCGCTGCAGCTACGCACTGCCGCCACACATTGTGTGCACACTGAATAAACGTGTTTTAACTTTTGACAGCTCTTACTTTCGCTGCTACTGTCGCTGCAGCTTCACCACTGTGTTCCTACGGTTGCGCAGCAGGTTTTTCTCTCGCCGTGTGGGTCACGCCTTATTACATCGGGGTTGTTGATAAAACAGGGGTAGAATTGGCTATGGTCAAAAATTATTGAATAACTAGATATTCAACTTCAGGCGTCTAAAAGCTTTGCCCACAAGCTGAAATTGATGAATTTAAGCATTCTCCGACATTTGTTTGCAAATGTGAGTAAATTAACGAATTCGTCATTTCCATGCAGTTTCGTTTTGCAGCTTTTACATCAGCTGATCGCGTAATGTAAATTGTTGTTGTATCTTTTTACACGCATTCACCGCCACGGAAATATAAAGCTTTAAAAAAGCTTTATAAAAATCGTAAACAAATTTGTGTTGGAGGGTGAGAGGGACGCAAGTTGAATATCTTGCATATATATGTGGGTAAGGTCACAAAAATATTGTTCCGAATCGTTGCTTTATTTAGACTTGTGATGTAAGAACACTTCCCTCCAAGCAAAAAAGCGAATCGATTTATTCTTTACGCAAATTTTACGCTTTTGTTGCGCTCAAATATCAGCACAACGTATTAGAGCTCAAAGATGATGGGGTGGTTTCAGTAAACAAATACAATCTCAAGTGTAAACGCATAACTCTGTTGGCTCTGATACGTGCTATTTTTTCGGTTAAAGCACATGTTTTCTTCGATAACGCTGTGGCTCCACTGTCAATGCCCAATGTAATGGAAATGAACATGGCAATTGCAATGAAAAAATAACTGGCAATGTGGGCATTTCATTGCCTACAAATACAAATTTAAAACGAAAAAGAAAATCATAAAAGTTTTGAAATTTTCTACGTCTACCTACGTTGTTCTCGGGTTTGAAGTTTATATTTTTATTTGTATAGAAGCCGTTGAAGCCGAAAATATTGAATTCAAGTTAACGTGGGTAATTTTTTGTTTTCTTCTAAGTTGATTTACAAAAACGGATGGGTGTTGCGAAAAGATTCCGCACTGGCGTTAAGAATGTATTTCGCTTTGTACTTCGAAAACATTTCGTTCAAACTTTACGTATTCTTTTCGCTTTCACGTTAAGAAAGCACTCTGCTTTGGCGTAAAGAATTCATTTCGCTTTGGCGGTGAGAAAGGGGCTCGCATTTGTGCTACGCTGGTGATTCTAATTTTCATATGGCGAGAGAAAGGAAAGCGTTGAGATTCTAATTCGCCAAGGCGATACGCAAGCGAAGAGTTGTATAGGCAGATGAGTAATTTTTCGTTTCGCATTCGGTTCGCATTGCTTAGAGGGTCGCGACTGTCTGTCATACATAAGCGCTGACATAAGGGCTGACATAAGCGCGCTTCTCCATTGTGTTTGAGATTTCCTGTGCCGCGCCGCACAGGTCTGCGCATCATACTACCGCTGCAGCTGCATGAGCTGCATACTACCGCTGCGAGCATTGTGGTTCTACGGTTACTTTCGCTGCTACTGTCGCTGCAGCTTCCCCCCTGTGTTCCTACGGTTCTTTCGTAGGTTTTTCTGTCGCCGTGTGGGTCAGGCCTTATAACATCGGGGTTGTTAATAACAGGGGTAGAATCGGCTATGGTGGTCTGTGATTTTCACGTTCTGTGACAGACAGTGTGATCAAACAAAATAATCCGTCTGCGCAAGGTGATCACAAAAATATTGTTCCGAATTCCAAGCTTTACTTAAGGCTTGTGATGTAACGGGTGATTTTTTAGCTGGTTTGGTTTTGGCAACACTGGTTTTGACAGCTGACGTGTGTTTAGTACCTTGTGTCACTGTCAAACAGCTTCAGTTTGGTTTGCAATTTAACCATGGATCGTCTTACAAATGAACAACGCTTGCAAATTATTGAATTTTACTATCAAAATTCGTGCTCGGTTCGAAATGTTCTTCGCGCGCTGCTTCCATTTTATGGTCGGCATTCTCGACCTTCTGAGCAGTCTATTCGGCCAATTCAGTCAATTGGTCAATTGGCCGCCTAGATCGTGCGATTTGACACCATTAGATTATTTTTTGTGGGGGTATGTCAAGGCTAATGTCTATAGGGACAAGCCCGCTTCGATTGATGCACTGGAAGCCAACATCCATGCATTCATTCGTGAGATACCGGCCGATATGTGTGAAAGAGTATGCCAAAATTGGACTCAGCGGATGGGCTACCTGAGACGCAGCCGCGGTCAACATTTGCATGAAATTATCTTTAAACATTAAATTGCAAGGTTCAAACTATCGATTCAAATAAATATTTCATTAATTTTTTCGAATTTGTTGTGTTTTTTTTAAAAAAAAGTTCTCAACCTCTTAAAAAATCACCCGTTAAAAACACTTATTTTTATTCCTATGTAAGGTCATCCTAAAGCCATGTCTCAACCGGCAATAAAAAGAGGATTAACAGGAGACGATTTAAAATAAATCCCAAAGTGGTTCCACCAACCAAATATAGGATTGATTTGATACGAACACTTTTTTTCTGCCATTTTGACTCTCAAAAGAGAGTGGCGATGTCATTTCCTAGGAGCGTAAAAATATTTCCGTTGTAAAAATGTCAATAAAAGACGTATTTGTGCCAGATTTGTCGTACAGGGACAGTTTCAGTTTCCTTTTTTGATTCTCAAATTGTTAAAAAGGTGCATAAAATAGGTGTGTGAATAGGGTGAATGTGATTTATGAGAGGATCTATTTTTAATCGTTTGCCGAGAAGATTTAAATATGTATGGATTTAATAAAGATTTATATTAATCGTGGATAAGTGCCCGGTGGAGACATGGTATAAAGTTTTTATAATGCTTTAAATTTCCGTCTCGGTGAATACGTGTAAGAAGATAAAACAACAATTTACTCTACGCGATCAGCTGCTCCAAAATTAAATTGCATGGAAAAGACGCATTGATAAATTTACTCACATTTGTAAATAAATGTCGGCGGATGGGTAAATTCCTCAATTTCACCTTGTGAACAAAGCTTCTACATGTCCGAAGTTGAATATCTAGTTATTCAGTTATTTATGCGGGAACCACAAAGCCTCAGCTTGACGCTTACAAGTTCAGCCATACGATTTCAGTGTATCCAAATACAATGAAGCTCGGCTTCAAATTGTTGTTTGCAAAGAGAAAGAGTGCGTAAAGAGAAAACGTAATGCTACGTAATGAGGCTCAGAAGCCCAGCACGAGTTTAGATGTGCTGAACTTTTGCTTTGTGTGAAGCAAATGTGTGAAGCGAAGTCAATCAGTCATTCAGCCATTAGCTATATTTGTATGAGTGTGTTGGTCATGCACGGATATGACGCAGAATATCTGTGTGTTCTACATTTTAAGGCAAATTGTGTATTATTTATTTGCTAGTTGGACATGAATGTTCGATGTTCCACATAATTATGCACGCAGCACTAGCTACCAGGGCTTTCGGCTGTGTGTGCGTATTTTTTTAATTTATCGTGGCATGCTTGGAGAACGTAGTGAATGCATAACAACAGCTCTTTCTCCATGAGCGAAATGTCATTGCAAAGCCGGTTCAAAGCCCACGTATCGTAACGGGGCGAAGCCGAAGCCGGAGGCTGCTTTGTGCTCCCCGCTTTATGGTCGTGGCATACGAATTGCGTGCAATGGGACATTTCGGAAAGCCGACTTAAGTTCATCTAAGTCTATAATGGTAAGTCCTTTATTTACGCTGCAGCTACATCACTGTGTTCCTACGGTTATGTCGCAGGTTTTTCTGTCGCCGTGTGGATTATAAATTACGGAATAACTAATTATTTAATTTGCGTCTCTCTTGCCCACCAACACCCATTAGTTTGCGATTTTTATAAAGCCTTCAAAGCTTTTACAAAGCTATGAATTTCCGTGTCGGTGAATATTTGTAAAAAGATACAACAACCATTTTCCTTACACAATCAGCTGACGTAAAAGCTTCAAAACAGAATTGCATGGATATGACGAATTGATAAATTCACTCACATTTGGAAATAAACTTCAGAATATGGGGAAATTCCTCAATTTCAGCTTGTGGGCAAAGCTTCTACATGTCCGAAGTTGAATATCTAGTTATTCAGTAATTTTTGACCGACATGACAGTAATTTATGAATATTTGCTTAAGCCGCGTTGTCACAAGAAACAGAAACAGAAACAGGAACTGAAAATAGCTCCGTTACGCGAATAGCTCCGTCGGCGATTCTGTTTCAGTTGCTGGTGCTGCAACAAAAAACAGAAACTGTAAATTTTTTGAGAGAGAGTTTCCATATAACCGTCACTGAAAACGTATGACATATCCGTGATACTTTTTGACAAGCTAATCACTTTTCGTACACCCATAACCACAACAAGCACACATCATCAACTAAACTTTGTAACACATTTAATTAATACTCCCCATCTCTAGTTTTACTCATACCCTTATCAAGAAAGTATCTGAAAAATAGCTTGATTCTCTAGTCTACCAGCTTTCTATAGCACATTAGATAAAATGTGAAATAACGCATGCAGAAACATGGTCCAGTATAATAAAAACGTTTATTAATCACGCATAATATCAAAGCGTATATGACACAACCTCACTGACAAAATATTTAACATTTTTGCCATTTCAGCAACATTATTCACAATGGCATTCTTGTTCGGCATTCCTCTGCATTTAGTTCCTTGGTGAAACCATCATTTTCCGTCCCTGGTCTGGAATTATGTTATAAGAGACATAAATTAATCACTGATTCTTTTTTTAAAACATACCATTAGCTTGTCCCTCTGCTTGGCCAGAAATTGAAGTGATTCGAAAAAATACGATGACTGCAATTGAACAATAACTTAGTTTTATATAAATTCAATTAAGTTACTTTATAGATTTGTATTTACCTGCATTAAATTAGATTAGCTGTTAATTTCTTTCATATATTTTCATACGCTCCTTACGCCCCCACGCTCAAACAAAACAAATTAACAATTAAAAATTGTTGAAATTTGACAATACATTTTTGGACATTTGTCAAAACGAAAAGAGAGCCGCTCACGAATGGCGGTTGCTCGCTCAAACATAAACAAGGGTTGCTATGCAACAGCAACGTTTCGATTTTCTGTTCCAGAAACAAGTCCTCTCGAGTTGTTGATTTTACGTCGCTAATTCAGTTGCTGGTTCAGTTGCTAAAAACGGCGCGGTTTAGTTTTTAGTTGCTAATGTATGGGATTCTGTTTCTGTTTCAGTTCCTGTTCCTTGTGACAACGCGGCTTTAGGGTTATTTTTATTCATACGTTTAGAAAGACAGCCTAATAGCGTTTTTCGTTGAAGAAAAGATTTGCTCTTCCTGTCAAAAGATTTGATCCTTTTTGATTTTGCATGTTTCATTGAAAATAAAAGAGCAATTCTAGATCAATTCTCAACACGAAAAATGCGATCTCCCTATCTTGGCAGATTTGATCTGAGCTCACCTACACATGGAAATATTTCTACTGTCAAACGCCAAATCTTGTTTGTTGGTTGCCAGCCCGTGTGTGTGATTTATTTTGCCATCAAACGAGGAAGCATGTTTTATTGAAACGAGCAGTTCTCGATTTTGAGAGCAATTATTTCAAGTTTCAATGAAAAACGCTTTAAGAGTAGGCTGTAAAACTCATGACCAGCTGATTTTGACGGTGATTGATCGAGAGCTGTCACAAGAAAATTGCGGATCGCAGTTTACGCGGACGAATTTTTGTGATTTGTGACGTCACTTATCATATTATCTGACCAAGGCTGGTCAACCTTAGCTGATTCCACCCCAGATTACCAATCGAAATTCTAATAAAATCGTTTCCAATTCTTTAAACTTGGGGAGCTTTTTGCAACGGCCGCACTGTGCAGGGAATTCGGGCGCCTAAATTCTAAGGACGGGCTTAAAACCGGAAATCATCATTCCATGCCTGCTGTTTCCATGAATCTGCCTTGAATTTTAAGCTGCCTACTTACATTTGTCGTCAGCCAGTCCGGCTCCAAGGTAACTTCTTTAGTTTTGCGCGAAAATACTCCAAATACTCTACCAATTGGCAAAGTCGCATGTAGAAGTTTACCTACTCGTCTTTTCTAAACAAAACGTAAAACTGATCGTTTTTTTTAACGTTTTAAGTAAGAACACTAATTTGCTAATCTTTTCTAACACGTCTTTTAAATTACATGTTCCAGTCTTTGAAAACTGTTTAATGGCTAAAATTTTGACTGAATTAGGCAAAACAAAAAGTATTTCAACCTAAAAGCAATGTCTTAACCCTTCCCGAAGTAACTTTCATGTTTTCAGTTCAGTGATTTTGCGTTTAACATTTCAAACGACAAAAAATTTGATCAATAAAAGAGTTTTTCAGAAGTGCTCTACTTTCTAGTTTTTCTCAGACTCAACTGGGTCTACCTAAAAGGCATTAACCTTATCACTTTACCTCCGGAATCAAGTTAATTCAACTTCTTTCTTTTATTTATGAAAATTTACTGGTGGTTTAACCTCAATATTACAAGCAGAAACCGAGATTGAATTTTGAAAATCCCTTTTTTGTCAAAGAAAAAGACCTAAAAAAAGAACAAAAAGGTCAGGACCTAGCTTGATTTGATAGCCTTCGTTACTTATTGGAAAAGATGCAAACAACCCTTTGAAATGCCGGAAAAAAACCCAAAGAAGCGAAATCAGTGTAAACGACATTTTTCCTTCTAGTTGATCCCTGATAATAGTTTTTCAGAGATCAACGTCAGCCCAGTTTTATTTTTATCCCATAAGAATTAAGATGCTGCAGTCCTATTTTTTTTTTAATAAGCTTCTCTGCAACTGACTTGCAACCGGAACTGACTGACGGACGCTTCTGTTCTGAACTAGGAATGAAAAGCAGTTGGACGTCGAAATATGGCCGAGGGCTGTTAGGACGTCGCCCTGTGTGTGCGGCCAGATTTGAAGATTTTTTATGGATAGGGGACAAAGTTGAAAAATTTACACAGAAAATCAGCATGAGAATGCTTGTATTCACTTGATGCAAATCTAGGCAGCGACATTGGACACAACTCTACAAAAAAGGTTTGCGCGACCAACTCCACTGTACACAGAGAAAACCCATCGAACTGAATTACCAAATTTGTTTAACTTAGTTTATTCAATCATTTGTGGTAAAAACTGCTACAACACTCTATTTGCTTGAAACGGAGCTCTTGGATTCCCTGATCGAAGCTGAGCGCCTCCTCTTGGCTTCCTCACGCTTGACCTTCGATTCCTTCTTCCTCTGGGCCAACAACTTGGCGTAATCGGCGGCGGCTTCCTTGGATGCAGTTTGACGTTTCTTCTTCAAAGCTAGACGTCTGCGTTTCCTTTGTAAAACAACTGGTGTAACCAAACGCTGGATTTTGGGAGCCTTTGAAGTTGCCTTCTTGTTGTCCTTGGCTGGCAGAGGACGACGCACCACAAAGCGACGGACATCATCTTCCTTGGTCAAGTTGTAGAGCTTGCGGATCTTGCTTGCTCTCTTGGGTCCCAAACGGCGTGGCACTGTGGTGTCGGTCAATCCGGGGATCTCCTTCTCACCCTTGCGCACAATAACCAAGGCCAACACTGACATATTGGCATCGACAATGCAGCCGCGGACAGATTTCCTCTTGCGCTCTCCGGTACGACGGGGACGATAGCAAGAGTGTCCCTTCTTCAATAGCAAGCGAACACGTCCTGGAATAGTAAAACCAAATTGAAACACACTTGTTGGCAATAATGAAGTTCAAAACATACCGTGAGTGAGGACACCCTGCTTCATGGGGAAACCTTGTTTATCGTTTCCTCCGGTGATGCGGAGAATGTATCCAGCCCATTCTTCACCCAGAACATCGGCTTCAACTTGAGCTCCCATGCGCTTTTCATAGAAAATACGCAATTTATGCTCGTCCACGACTTCGAAAAGTTTCTGGCATCCCGTAGCTGGGTAGGAAATATTCAACTGCAAAGACGGAAAGAAGTCAGTCACTCACTATACACAGCACAAAAGTAATCGGAGAATATATCAGCCATCGCCGGGGCAAAGCGCGTAATTTCGCGATAATTTCGTAGCTGAGATTTTCTCGCACAAATTTTTCAAGTATTTACGACGGAAACATTGGGAATTTGAGGCAATTTCTTAAAAAATTTCACAAACCTTCATTTTGTAGGTCTAGTCCCGCAGAACACCAAACTAAAAGGAACTGAAGACATTTCACGTTCAGGCGACAAACATATGACAGCTTCGTTGAGTTTTGAGCGCTAGCTACATCGGTTGATGGAAGCGCTCTTAGCATATCTGTGACTCTTATTAGCGAACTTTTAGAATATTTTTCTAAACTTTGTTGGTTTGGTAACAAATGTGTGCATTTCACGCATAGCTTACTACAATGTTTCCACCGGAAATAATACGAGACAATTACAAATAAATCCCAAAACAGTTCCCCCAGACAAATGTAGGATTAATTTGACATGAGCAATTTTTTTTTTGTTATTTTGGCTCTCAGAAGTGAGTGGCGGTGTCATTTTCAAGGAACGAAAAAAGATTTCCTTGTAACTTGTAACCATTCGAATAGAAATCGTAATTCTGACAGATCTGTCATACGTGGACAGTTTCCGTGTCCTTTTTCAATTCTCAAACTGTTTAAAAGGTGTTCAGATATGGTTGAGTGGCTCGTGAGAAGGGTCATTGAGATTTATAAGCGGATTTATTTTTGAGCGCTTGCCGAGAGGATTTAAATTTGTATTGTTAATTAAGCTTAGATTAGACTGCATGCCATTTTGGAATTTTTGACGTATCTAAGAAGAAAATTGCAGCAAATATTCTTCTTCTTACGTCAAATAACCAAGAATGGCATACAGTCTATTCTAAGCTCTAATCGCGTAATTTGTAGAGAGATATTTACATCGCGACGATGTATATTAATCGCTGAAAAGTGCGCGGTGGAAACATGGTATTATAATATTTTATTCTTGCAATTGCATGGCAAAACTAACCTTTTGAAAAATGTTTATTATTTTTGAAAACGTTTCCTGATTCTGTGGGAAAAAATCACGAATTTTCGGCAATCTTGCCACAATTTAAATTGTGTTGTCTTTTGTTATAAAAAAAATCACGCTGTTTTCAAAAAGTTTATTTGAAGGTCTTAAAGTTGACTAAATTATGTAAAAAAATGCACACTGGTTGAATCAATTTATCTGAATCAATTTATGTATAGAACCAGTCCTGAAGACTGCCTAATCAGTCTTATACTATGTCTCCACCGACAATTAAAAGAGGATTAGCGGGAGACGATTAAAAATAAATCCGATTAAAAATAAATTAAAAATAATTAAAGTGGCTCCACCGGACAAATATAGGATTAATAAGACACGAACACTCTGTCTCTGTAATTTTGGCTCTCAAAAGAGAGTGGTGATGTCATTTCCCAGGAGCGAAAAACATTTTTTACTGTAATAATTACAATAGAAAACGTACTTGTCACAGATCTGTCGTAGGGACAGTTTAAGTTTCCTTTTTTGACTCTCAAACTGTTAAAAAGGCGCAGAAAATAGGTTTGTGAATAGGGTGAATGAGATTTATGAGAGGATTTATTTTTAATCACTTGTCTACGTTGACGATAAAAAAAACTTTAGGTAGAAGAACATCGATTGGGATTCAAGAACGTCAGGAGTGATAAAAGAGCTGAGTGAACTGTGATAAAGTCAAAAGTTTTTGAAAAAGAAAAGAAATAAGAAGTGTGAATAAGTGGTAAAGTGGAACGTAACCACTTTGAACCTAAGAAATCCTGTTTATACCATGTTGCCAACAGACACTATAATCTGCGATTAAAATAAACATTTGCCTTATCGCCCTTAGATCTCGAAACATTAGTACTTCAGTACTTTAGAGCTGAGCTGTCATAGTAATTATTGTTTGTATAGAAGTGCTCTACACATCCAATTAGGTCGCGTTAGTGTGCCATCAAAAAAACAAAAGGCACCATTTTTCGGCATGGCCATTCAAATCCTCTCGGCCAGCGATTGAAAATAAATCCCTTCATAAATCTCATTCACCCTTTTCACGAACCACTTTCAGTGCCCTTTTCAGATTGAGAAAACGGCACTGAAACAACACACATATGACAGATCTGTCAGAATTACGATTTCTATTGGGATTTTTACAACGGAAACCTTTTTCCGCTCCTGGAAAATTACATCGCCACTTTCTTTTGAGAGCCAAAATGTCAGAAAAAGAGTGCTCATGTCAAATTAAGTATTTGTCTGGTGGAATAACTTTTAAGATTTATTACTTATCGTATCCCGCTAATTCCCGTATTATTACCGGTGGAAACATGTCATAAAAATGAAATTTTTATTAAATAAAAGAGGTAGTTCGAAACGTAGTTGTAAAAATGAAAATTGTATTTAATTAAAAAGCTAACCGAACGTATCGTTGCATGTATTGAGGAGCGGCCGCTATGGCATTAAGTCATAAAAAATTAAATTTAATATTGGGAAGTGAAAATGGCTCACTCACAATCACAACCAAAAAGGCCCAACCATAATAGACTTTCTTATTTACTTACTTAAGGTGGCGCTACAGTCCGGGGTGGACCTGGGCCTCAGCCAACAAGCTTCGCCAGCCAGCTCTGTCTCTAGCTAGCCGTCTCCAGTTTCGCACGCGAAGTTGGCTGGGATCCCCTTCCACTTGCGTGCGCCACCTGAGTCTCGGTGCTCCTCTACCGCGCCGTCCCTGCGGTGTGGATTCGAAGATTATTCGGGTCAGGGCGTTGGTGTCTATCCGCTCTAGATGACCCAGCCATCGTAGACGTTGTGTTTTGACTTTTTTGGCTAGGTCGGTATCGCTGTACAGCCCGTACAGTTCGATGTTAACCATAATAGACTTGGATGAGCTTTATTCGGCTTTTTGAAATGTGCCACTACACGCGATTCATATGCCACGACCATAATAGCCTTTTGCTCGATTTCATAAAGTTTTCGTTAGCTTGTGTTGGCTTAAAAGTTTTCTTTTTGCTTGTCATTATTTCACTCATTGTCGTATTTAAGCCCATATTTATTTTTTTACCGTGCTTCAAAAGATCCGTGAAAGAAGGGAATACACCAAGGCTTGCACGCTGACCTCAAAAGTTTTAACACATTTTATACTGGACAATGGGTTTCGGAAATATTAACATCCGAAGTTGAAGAAAAAGTGACATAATTTTCAAATTTGATTTAAAATTTTCAAGGCAACGAGATACTCGATGCCTTGATCGAGTAGATGACAGCATCTATAGATGACAGCATCTATAGAGACGAGCTTTATAGCGCAATGTCTAGTTTTGGCATCCCTGCTAAACTCGTCAGTCTGTGCAGGATGACGATGGAAAACTCACGCTGTTCCGTCAAGGTCGGCAAAGACCTCACCGACCCCTTTGATGTCAAAAAAGGATTTAGACAAGGCGACGAGCTGTCATGCGACTTCTTTAACATCATACTTGAGAGAATTGTGCAGAACTCTCGCGCCAACACCAGAGGTACAATCTTTCAAAAGTCCGTTCAACTACTTGCATACGCAGACGACATTGACATAATCGGTAGAACAAAGCGTGATGTCAGTGAAGCCTTCGTGAGTATTGGGACGGAAGCGGCGAATATGGGTTTAGTAGTCAATGAGGGCAAAACCAAGTATATGCTGTCATCAAGAAAAGACACCCAACACCGACGTCTTGGACAAAACATCACCATCGACAGCTATAACTTTGAGGTAGTTAGGGACTTTGTCTACCTGGGTTCCGCTATCAATTCAGACAACGACACCAGCGCTGAAATCAAACGAAGGATAACTCTTGCCAATCGCTGTTTCTTTGGGCTAAGGAGGCAATTGATTAGCAAAGCCCTCTCTCGAGCAACTAAAGTGTCCATGTATAAGACTCTCATCATCCCAGTCCTGCTTTACGGTGCAGAAGCATGGACCCTGTCAAAAGCGGATGAAAACACTTTAGGCTGCTTCGAGAGGAAAATTCTTCGGACGATATACGGTCCCGTCTGCTTAGACGGAGAGTGGAGGAGGAGATATAACCTCGAACTGTACGGGCTGTACAGCGATACCGACCTAGCCAGAAGAGTCAAAACACAACGTCTACGAAGGCTGAATCATGTACAGTGGATGGGCACCAACGCCCCGGCCCGGAAAGTCTTCGAATCCATCCCGCAGGGACGGCGCGGTAGAGGAGCACCGAGACTCAGGTGGCGCACGCAAGTAACTTTCGGACCTCAGCCAACTTCGCGTGCGAAACTGGAGACGGCTAGCTAGAGTCAGAGCTGGCTGGCGAAGCTTGTTGGCTGAGGCCCAGGTCCACCCCGGACTGTAGCGCAACCTTAAGTAAGTAAGTAACGAGATACTCGAGACGTTCACAGTGAAATCTCATGATTTTCAAATCGTTTGCTTAAGTCTATTATGGGCACCAAAATTTTTTGGCAGAACTTGAGTGGGATTTTCGTTGTGATTCGACATTGGATTAATCCCGCATAAGCCCATTATAGTTAAGCCTTTAGTTTTATTCGATGAGCCCTTGCAAAATTTATCACTTTAAGTAGAAAAGTGGCAGCCCCACTTCCCAGTGGCCAACTCAATACTTCGAAAATTCGACCACATTTCGTCAAGTTCTCACAGGTTTGGCAGCACTCTTAACAAAGTCGTTGCTTCTGGCTGTCAGTGCACTTCGAATTTCTTGACTCAATAAAAAAAAGTTCGATTTCTCGGTGGTGCACCAGTGGTGTAGTTCAAAAGAATATATTATATATATTTTCCGATAGAAATTTTCACTATTCCCCCATCGGAATCGGACAATAAGAAACCCCATCGGAACGCCAACAAATCAAATAGATCTCAAAAAGATTCCAAAGCCACGCAATACGTGTAAAATAAAAAAACATGTCTGGTTTTAATGACAACCCATTCGGGGAGCCATTGGTTGATAATCCCTTCGAGGTATGCTATTTCTCTGCTTTCCTTATCAATAATTCGGCAACAATAGTCGAAATACCCAAACAATGGGAACGGCAATGACTCATTTTTCTTGATCTCAAAACAACCCCAGGATCCATCGATTCAGCAGATAACTAACAAGGTGCCCAACATTCAGAGCTCATTGGAGGACTACAATCCCTTTGAGGAGCAGCCAAAGCCCAAGCCACAATTGCTAATAAATGCGGAAAACAATGCAGCCGTTGTTCAGCCATCATCGCAGAATAAGCCGCTCGTGGGTGCTGCAGCGGCGAACAGCAACAGCAGATCGGCTGCGAGTACGAGTATCCAGATAACCACAGAAGAGCTACAGGTAAATTGTTGTTTTTTTTTCGCCCCGTGTTAGTCTTAGTCGTGGTCTTTGGGCAAATATGAATCAGCAGATATTATTTTAGCTCGCATATCCCGTGTTAGTAAGTGTCGTAGGTAACGTTGACTGTTTTTTGTGGGGAACAAGCGCTGCGGGTGTAGAGTATCTCGTTGCAATATGGTGACGAAACCTCGTCGGCATAATATGGAGATTGTGTGACCTAGATGCGGGTAACTAGAAATGATCATAGAAAGGCACCCAAAATTATTATTTAAAGACTCATTTTATCATTTACTTCGCTGAGAGGGGCAAACAGGCGACCAGTGGGTGCTAAGTTATTTGTACTCCGATAAGCTTAGCCGCTCGTTAGGGGTGGTTCATAATTCGTCTGGACACTGATTGAAGTAACTTGATGACAATCTCGATATCGATTTATTTTGACCATTCTCGTTTGTGTGGGTGAAAAGATCGTCAGAGGAGATGACGGCATTGTTTCACGGGATCATTTCTATGGCTTCCTCAATGCATGACTAGTTGTTCCCCGTGTTGCATCTAAAACGCGTTATTCGAGACTTGCTTAGGAGATTTACTTTATAACGAAGAACATGTTTTAAGTCTGTTGTACTCTATAGTTTTTCTAAGAAATTATTTTTAGGTAATAGACTGTTGGGTAGTTTGACCAACGGTTTCATGATTGGGGTTTGGATCAGGAATACTGTTTTTTCCATTTGTCAAAGAGCGCAAGTGTTTCAAAAAAGTAGAAGAATCCACCAATGGTCATATCCTGTACCAACTCCAAGTGTTTTTCCGGCGACATTAAGATGAACCACTTGGGTCGTTGCAGAACAAATTAAGAACTTCCAAACGCATATACAATGACGCTTTCGTGCGAGATCAATAATTATGTGTTGCGTACATAAGGTAAGGCTTGTCTGTCGTAGGAGATGACTAGAATCCCCCCCCGTACAAGCGATACAATGAAGAAAACAATCGGGAGTCTGTACTAACCCAGGTGGCAATCCAGTTTCACTGGCAAATCCAACCTCTACGGAGGTAGGCTCTACAGATTCGGGGCTTCATGGACTGACTTCATGGACCCCAACGACATCCTCATAACAGCTCGAAGAAACGTAGAACTGACAGGGTTGCCAACTACACCATCTTAGCGAAAGACAGAACTAAGAACTCAGGCGGAGTGCTGGCATTTATTATTCACAATACCATTAATACAGCCCTCTGACTCTACCATCACCGCCTACTTCTGACACGTTCCTTAAACAGCACGGCATCTCCATCACATCAAACCCTGATATTGAACTTATCAACATCTACATACCACCCACCAGCAGCTGTGCACCTTCCTACAGCCCGTCGTTTGAACACCTCACGAACAGAAACAACAGGCTGATCTTAGGTGATTTCAACGCTCACCACGAACTTTGGTTCTCAGCTCTGGCCACTGACACCCGTGGTACAATCCTCGCAGAACACCTGGATAATTCGGACTTCTGCGTGCTGAATGAGAACTCACCGACCAGAATCACCAGTAACTGCCAACGTTCCCCTGATATCAGCCTAGCCAGCGCGCATCTCCTAACCAGCCTTACTTGGAATACTGATGTCACCTTGGGTTCTGACCACCTGCGAATCACCATCACATTTGAAACCGCAGATAACTTCCAAGTCCCCGAAAAAAGGACCTTCATCAACTTCAACAAAGCGGACTGGGCTTAGTTCACCAACTACACCAACAACTATTTTAGAAACATACCGCAACCAACAAATGCTATTACCGGCGAGAACACATTCCGCAAAATCATCACCCAAGCATCAGCACGTTTCATCCCTGCAGGAAGAATTCCCAAGGTACGTCCGAACTTCCCTACCACAGCCGCTAGATTGGCCGACGAACGCGACTCCATCAGACGCAGCAACCCTGCCGATGCCAGAATCCAACAGTTCAACACAGAGATCCATCGTCTAGTTGATGAACACCGTAGGAAGAAATGGCACGAACATCTGGACAACTGTAACCTTGGCTCAGGTGTCAAGAAACTGTGGTCCACCGTCAAAAGCCTAGGCAACCCCACTAAACAAAACGACAACATAGCAATTTCTTTCAACGGAATCGCCCTGAGCGACCCAAAGAAATGTGCCAAACTTTTGGCTCAACAGTTTATTGAACACCAACAAAACATCAGCCGCCGCAAAAGAATTACAGTTAGGAAACTGCACCACCTCTCAACACACGATGTTTCCCACAGCTTTACATCGGAACAAGTTGCGGCTGCCATGGCAAAGGCTAAACCCTCCAAAGCGCTTGGTCCTGACGGGATCTCAATGCTGATGCTCAAAAAGCTCGGCAAAACAGGTCTGGATTTCCTCACATCTGTCCTCACCCTCTCGTTTAACTCGCTGCAGATCCCCGGAATCTGGAAGGTCGCTCGGATTATCCCACTAAACAAGCCGGGAAAACCGTCTGATCAAGGCAAATCCTACTGGCTCATCTCATTAGTCTCCCCGGTTGCCAAGGTTCTCGAAGCATTACTCCTACCCGACCTCACCGACCATCTGACGCTTGCGCCACACCAACATGGCTTCCGTAAAATGCATAGCACCACCACAGCTCTTAATGTGATCACATCGCAAATTGCTAACGGACTCAACCAAAGACAACCTTGCCACAGGACTGTCGCTGTTGCCTTGGATCTCTCCAAAGCGTTTGACACCGTTGATCACGCCACGCTCCTTCACGACATCCTGGAGTGCTCTCTGCCCAACACGCACAAGCGTTGGATAGCCAACTACCTTAACGGCCGCCAATCGTTCGTCGAGTTTCGCAACGTGAAATCACAACACAGAAGGGTCAAACAAGGAGTACCACAAGGAGGCGTTCTCTCGCTACTCCTCTTCAACTTCTACATCTCCATACTACCCTTGCCGCCACACGGAATGAATATAGTTACATATGCGGACGACTGGTCCCAACGTATCCAGACTATGCACAGAGTTGAACCACTATCTCCCGGCTCTGGAAAAAATTTTCACTGACCGCAACCTCCAACTGTCGGCCGATTAATCGTCAGCTACCCTTTTTACAACCTGGACAAGGGAAGTTAAGCGAGCTCTGGATATCAACATCACAGGTCGTCGCATCCCTACCACAAATCATGCGAAACTTGTTGGCGTCACCTTTGACAGCATGCTGACTTTTTCCACCGGAATAATATTCTCAAATCCATAGCTGGCAGCTCCTGGGGGATGGAGAAAGAGACCCTACTCGCAACCTACAAGGCCATTGGACGCTCCGTGCTAAACTATGCCGCTCCAATTTGGACAGCACAACTTAGCGACTGCAGCAATGAGGACTATCACTGGATGTCACCTGATGTCCCATCAAGATCACCTCCACACCGAGACGAAGCTGCTGCCAGTAAGAGACCACAACACCATGCTCTCTAAACAGTTTGTTCTAGCGTGCAACCTGCAAGACCACCCCAACCACGAAACCACAACGGCACCACAACCACCTCGTGCCATACGTCAGGGACTATTAACATACAAAAATGATGTCAGCTCATACGCGGAGCATCCAGACTTCAACATGCAAACCTACAAGGTATCCTTATCGAGCCTACACCGTTCCACTGTGTCCAACACCACAGATAGCTTTCGCCCCAACATAGTGCTCGGAGGTCGACCACCACCCATTGCCGATGAGGAGCGCAGTCTACCGCGCAAGACAAGCACTACCCTGGCCCATTTACGCTCCGGTTGGTGCCGCACCTTGAACAATTACATGAACCGCCTCGACCCGTCTATCGCAGACATTTGCCCTGACTGCGGTAATGGTCCACATGACACCAGGCACCTGTTAAACTGTGCAGCAAATCCAACCAACCTGCAGGCGAGTGCACTCTGGCTGCAACCCACCGACGTGGCCACATTCCTTGGTCTAGGAACAGCATCTTTGGAGTAGCTGCTACAACAACAACAACAACAACAACAACAACAGATTCGGGGAGGACCCATTTACTGCTTTCAAATCCCTTTTTAAATAAAACCAATGGAACCTTCACCACTACCATCTGGCTCGAATGTCGGCCGCTTAAACAGGGCTACGCGAATACTCAATGCTTTGATGGGGAAGACAAGGAACTCCGCGCTTAGTTTAATGAAATGAAACGTCTCTGCCACAAGCTTTAAAACGAAAAATATTCGACACAAAGGTCATAGTTAAGTTTATTGTTAGTTTTATTTTAGGTTAAAAGGGGTAGATTGATTTTTTGAAAATTGTTTATTCCTTTGTGGACGAATAATGCCCCCTAAGCTCTCCTCTTCACCGGAGTTGTGCGCCCGGCGCTCATATATGGTTCGCAATGTGGACAGCGAATAAGAAGTATGAGAGCAAATTAACGGCAGCAGAGATGAAGATGCTTCGCATGACAACAGGAGTAACAAAGCGAAATAGAGCTAGAAGTCCGAAGATCCAAGGAAGCCTCCATGTTAAAGAACCTAGCTTCAGGTCAAGCGTCTTGTAGTCATCTGCAAACTGTCAGGCATAACAACTTCACTCTGATGCCAGAGCAGACCAGTTTTAAAGCGCTTTCCTTCGCCCTTTGTTGTTGCTTTCAATATTTCTTTTCCTCCGCTGTCTTTAAGAGGCTCCATGGCTTCATCGTTGCATCGACTTTACTGTCACCAAAGTTTTCGACTGTGAAATAATCTTCGACAATTTTGTTGAGGTCGTTGAGGTCCTTTGTGTGCTGAATATTTAATACAACAGGCCTGCGTTTCTTAAGCTCCAATAATTTCTCCAAGGTTAACCAAAACCAGCCCGGCTTAGTGCAAGTGGCTACAGTTTTGTTTTTGACGTCATCAACAACTTGTTGAGCAACGCCCAAGTGGTAATTGTTAAGGAATCAGAATTACTGGTCGGAATTACAGAATTACACTTCAAATGCTGGACAGCGGAACTGTCAAATGTAGGCTCAGGTTGTTTATCGTTCTCACATCCTTTATACAAAAACATTGTGTATCTCGTTTAGCATCTTGCACAACCAGAGACACTCTTCTAGACGGGTCCGTTGTAGTTTTTTCTCCATACCACTGAAGTATTACTTACTTAAGGTGGCGCTACAGTCCGGGATGGACCTGGGCCTCAGCCAACAAGCTTCGCCAGGCAGCTCTGTCTCTAGCTAGCCGTCTCCAGCTTCGCACGCGAAGTTGGCTGAGGTCCCTTTCCACTTGCGCGCGCCACCTGAGTCTCGGTGCTCCTCTACCGCGCCGTCCCTGCGGTGTGGATTCGAAGATTTTCCGGGCCGGGGCGTTGGTGTCCATCCGCTCTAGATGACCCAGCCATCGTAGACGTTGTGTTTTGACTCTTTTGGCTAGGTCGTCGGTATCGCTGTACAGCCCGTACAGTTCGTTGTTATATCTCCTCCTCCACTCTCCGTCTATGCAGACGGGACCGTATATCGTCCGAAGAATTTTCCTCTCGAAGCAGCCTAAAGTATTAGTGCTCGTTTTTTTCCTCTAAGCACGAAGATCGTTGCAGATGAACCATAAGCTGGCTTAAAACTGCGTGGAACTCGTAGTATAGCCGGCAGAATGCGCAATAGTTGTTCACGGTGGCACTCCGCATGACATGTATGAAGTCGTGACGATGTTGTTGGAGTGGAAACGTAAGCAGCAGATCTGTAGACGACTGTGCTGGCATTTTATTGACTTGGTGAACCAGCTATCTTAGAAGAGAAGCACAGATGTTTAGCCTTAACCTGGCTCCAACGTTCCATTGAACTTAAACTCAAAAAGGGCTTAACATTCACTTACCTGGTTGGCTTCTGTGGCTCCGATACCTTTGGTTCGTTTGCGTGGTTGACCCTTCGAGGCTGGCTCTCAATGAAATTGGCAGCATTCCTGAAATGAGGCAGCAGTTGTATATCCTTCCCAACGTGACTCAACCAAGTCTTGAACTGTTTTATATTTGGAGCTGCTTTAGCCAGCCCACTGTTGCGTTTCGATATTCACAGCTTGAGCACGAGCTCCTAATTACACATGTGCTTCACGGTTTTGGCGGTGAACGGAAAGGCGACGAGATTTTCTACGATTGTGGCGAACAAAATAATTTGTTTGATTCGAGTCTCGCTTATGCAGAGGTATTGTTGCAGCTTGCTAAACTAAATAAAATATTCGGACTACGAAAACGAAAGGAAAGTATCCCAGGGTGGATCAAAAATAATAAGAATAAAATAATAAGAAATAACGAAACGGTTTTCTTGGTCTCTTCCTTTAGACATCTCCATAGTCGAAGTGTGTTTTCCATGTCCGATTACCCGAAACGGGCTGACTCCTTCAATGCAGCTAATTCCGACATTAAGGCGGTGTGCCTATCATAATGGAGTCGAACGAATCTGCTTCAGAATCGTCCAAATCTTGTAAATATCGGCTTTGGTGGTGTTTGTTGTTGCGATCGCTTTTGCGTGGCGGCTCCGACATGCAGTTAGACACTAGATATCTGCAGTGTACTTATCATAGCGGATGATAAGTTAATTGGATTTAAACGGATAGCTGACGAGCGTTTTCTTAATTAGTAATTTTGTGCAGACGGAATTAAAAGCACAGCTGGCGAAGTTTGCGACAAATATGAATTTAGACGGGCAGAAATAGAATTTAGACGGGCAGATAGCGATGTATCCGACGATAGTAGCAGAGACAGAATTCGGATGGGCATTGGCTTTGTATAGCTGGTAACGTCTGGCGATAGCTGGTAACGTCAGCCTTCAAGCCTCAGTGATTTGCCCCAATTGCAGGGGAAGTCATTCAGCGAGCTGCCGAGGTTGCGAAATTGCAGTAGACTTACAAAAAAGGCATGAAAATTACAGGAGAAATACTAAAAATAACCATTAAAAAAAATTGCGAGAATTTGTGCCAAGAGCACCAGATTGGTAAAGGAAAAATAGAAATTGCACAAAAAACATCGCTGGTCCAAGTTCGACAGAAGAAGAAGCACAGGGGAAAGCCAGGATCGGCCACAACAGATTGGGTCTCTCAAATTTTGTCTATCATGTTGGAAAAGCCTGCGCAGCAAACTAAAGTTAATCAGGAAATATTTGACAAACTGCGCTTGCTCGAAATCAAACCTCCGAAAACGTATAACAAATCATGAATATGGCAAAGTTAACCAAAATAGTCACATAAAATGCCTCTTGTTATAGGCCGTTTGCATTTCAAGTGATAAAAATCTAAAAAATAGAAGTATTTCTACGGGAAAATAATATTGGCATTTTTATTTTGCGGATAATAAGTGAGAAGCAACTGCTGCAAGCAGTTGAGATCAAGCTGAGATTTTTGCTTTCACTCCAAGCTCAGCTTTCCTGATGATCTTGGCCTTCCTCTGATGATCTTGGCTTTCCTTTTCCTTTACTATTGATCCATCTTGGCCAATCCTACAGGATAACTCCGTATCACCCCGTCTATCCTTCTTAAAAAGACCCCGAGATACTAGAACTTCTCTACCTGCTTCAATAGGACACCATTTATATGCAGGGTACACTGCACAGGAGTTCGGGAAAGAACCATCACTTCGGATTTGCTCACATTTACCTTCATCCGACAGATGACCGCAAACCCAGTGTTCGCTAAAGTTGCTCCTCGGACGATGCCAGAATAGGTAAATCCTGCGAAAAGCAGATGGCTTATCCGGACCCCAGCCATTTTGAAAGATTCCTCACCAAGACTGCGCTTCACCCTACAGTCCATACATACTTTCACATGCTATGAAAAGGAGAGGCGAGAGGAGGGCTGTGTTCAGCCCTGGCGGAGTCCAACGCACACATCAAAAGGATGTGATTCGACGCCATTTATCCGAACACAGCTTCTACAGTTTCCATACAAAAACTGAATGGCTCTCAGAAGCAAAACTCTCCATAACTCTCCAGCGTTTATCCCGAGGAACCCGGTCATAGGCCTTTTCCAAACCTAAAATTACGCGTAGACCGCTTTGGCATATTTCCAGGCCTTCTCAAGAATAACAGTCAAAGTAAAAAGCTCGTAGGTTGTGCCTCTGCCAGGCCGAAAGCCGCATTGCTCTTTCCGCAACAAAGCCTCGATTACAGCTTTGGAACGGCCTTTCAACACCTTCGCGAATGCTTTTCCCGGAAGACTTGACAGAGATATATCTCTACATTTAGAGCAAACTCTCTTGCCCCTTGTTTGCCAATCCTGTTTGACTCCTGTTTGCCAATCGCTAGGTGCTTTCCCGCATTCACAGGCCACTTTAATGACACGTGTTAGCCATTTAACACCTTCTTCACCCATTGTCTTGTGCATTTATGGTCGGATTTCATCAACTCCAGCAGACTTACCTACTTTTAGTGATTTAGTCGCGGCTGTGACTTTATCTACGTAGGACTATTCTCCGCCCTCATCTCGTCAGTGGTGGGGCTGCCATCTTCAGTGCCCTGCTGGGGATTTAGCAGCTCCGAAAAGTGCTCGCTCCATCTGTGCAAGACGTCGTTCTAATTTGAAAGAAGTGTACCGTCTTTGGATTTAACCTCTTGTACGATATTTAACTTCTTTCCTCTGAGACAGCGAATAGTCTGCCAAAAAATCTCGTTTGCAGATCTGTAATCGTGCTCTAACCTCACCCGGAACTATTTCCAAGCCTGTTTTTTGTTCAGACCGCCATTCTTTCCGCCTCAATGTACCGGGCTCGAGGGATAAAGTTCCCAGATTTCACACAATATAGGATCTCTTCTTCTCTCTAATAGGAGAAACTCTATTTCTTAAGCTCCAGGAGTCTCAAATCACACAGTTCTAAACTCATCACCAGCAGCAACACCAAGCCGCTTCACTTCACAAACATTTCTTTGCGGCAAATGACTGTCGACAGCAACCATTCTTCCTCTACATTTAAAAGGCCAGTTGGAATTTATTCAAACTTCTCCGAAACGTGCCGTGCGAATCGCTTCCTGCGTATGCGGGTCACCAGTCTTGGTTTTCGCTTGGGTGGCAAAAAAATACTGTCGCTAAAGAGCAATTTGCACAACACTAGGTTGTGATCAGTTGGCAGCTCAGCTCCTCTCGAAACGCGAACATCAAAAATCATTCTTTGAACACACGATGGTAACACAAAGAAATCAGCCATAGACTGATTTAAACTGTGCCGGTGGTACCAATTATATTTGTGTTACCACCTTCTAATTGCTGTGTGTTCTTTTCCAATATTGAGCAATCTAAAGTTAGCACCGATCAGTGCCTAACCCTTCCTTACCACCCACAACTACTAAGGAATTTACGTAGAATCAATTTTTTTCCAGTTTGATCTAAATACTGTTTTTAATGTGGGGTTTGGTCTCGTTTGTCAAAGAGACAATTATACAGTTGCATGCTAGCACAACGATCTTTTTGTTCTCCTGTATTTCTAAATAGCCGCAAAACACAAACTGTTTATTGTTTGTAAACAAATTATTAAAGTTCACTGACCTAAACGGGAGATAAGAGAAGTAGACAATCGACTTGTATTCTTGACAAGATTCCTTCATCGCATCGGTGTGTTTGTGGCGGGTGTATACCAATTATTTGCATTATCAGCTGGCAAACGAGCTCAGAAAATGAAAAATTAAGCTTCTCACGACGTCGGTTTTCCATTATTATGAAAAATAAGAAATTGTTAAAGCTTTCATCAAATAATCGCGAACATATGAAAAAAAGGTTTCTAACAAATCGTTTGTCGTCTTTTATTTCTTTACCTTCTGTGGAGAAAAACTAGGAAAATGTTTTCTATCCTGTTTAAATACGAATGTTATATCATATTCAGCTCAAGATAGAGAAATGCACCCAACCAAAAACAAATTTGGGTCAGAACTTAAACTCCTGCATTTCAAAAAATTAGCAGACTAATGAGTTTACTTGCAGCTCGTGGCAAGTTATTTAAAATCTCACTCAGAGAACTTACTTTAGTCTTCATGTTGATTCCGTTTCCGTTTGGGCTTTCCGCACTCCACGGTCAAGAGTAGTATACCAATCCTTAACTCCATTAACACATGTCACTGCGATGTGTACATTCAAAGAATCTCTTCAACATAGCTTCGTCACAGCTTCTTATCGTAAAACATTAAAGGCAACTAGTTATCAACTTTCATTGTAAAAGAAGCAGCCCTGCAAATTCAGCGTGAAACATTTTACAATCCTTTAAATTGAGAGGGAAAATTTGAAGAAGTTGAGTCATTGAAAGTTGGGTAAAAGAATCCCAACGTTACTGCTGACCACTACTGAGAATCTTTTTGTACAGTTGTCCTATTTTCGCTGGCTCCTCAAGAACCATTAAAGCTTACTTCTTTTCATTTCATTGACACTGGCAGTAAGCTTAGGTTATTGGGTTGGCCGAGCAAATAGTTTTGAACCCTCATTATGAACAATCTACATCAACTGTGCATTTAACTAAAGCATGCTATAGAACCAATGAAAACATTTGGCTCTTTAAGCTATTCCGATAGATCCCAGAGTTTCGTTTCTAATGTGACATAGTGCTGGACAATGACAGAGAAAGTGTGGGGTATCCTCTTCTGTAATCAGGAGGTTTGCTTAAATTGAATTTGCTTGCTATCCACAAAAACTATGGATCTTTTCCCTTCTCTTATCCCTTTTAAAATGGAGTTATTTGCGTAGAAGAGTATCCTTTCCTTACAGTAGTTTCGATGACTTCTTAGTCATTCTTCTCTACTGATAAAGCAAGTGAAAAATGGTATTTCAAAGTCTAGACGGGAAGTAATATGTATAAAAAACAGTCTGTGCACCCAAAACATGAAATGCATAAATAACCTATGCACAATCTGCGTGTTTTAGGTCAGACTGACTTCTCGGTCATAGTCCTAAGGTTGGGATCGTCAGTATTATTCTAACATCAGTATTTTCTTATCCATAAATCTAAGAAATACTTACTTTCTCAGGATAATCTCGGGGATTAGCCGAAGGTTATGCCGAATACTCTGTTTTCGACGTGCAACGTTGTCATTGCCTTCTTTGCCCTTTTCTAAATGTTTTCTATATGATCATCCAATCGTTTCTAGATAGATATTTTTTTTCGAGTCAGATATTTTAAACTTCTGGAATTTCCCAGCCGTGGATGGTCCTTCCTTGGACACTGCAGTACAGACCAAATGCTGTCACATACGCAATGGCCTCATCCTTAAAACGTAGGCTCGATTTTCTGGGTCGTCTTTGACTGGACGACTGGAGTTAAGAGATTATCTTGACTGGAGTATTGATGACGTTCATCCGATTGGTGTGGCAAACCCAATATGCTATTTTGAGTTTTTTTTTAAACCTTAAACTTGAGATCTTGAATTTCGTTCACCCACCTTGAAAAAAAGACTTAAAGTTGGTTATCGGTTCCAAATACGATAGAAAATCTCGGAAGATCCAAAAGAAGGAAAATGGTTTAATTTCTCATCTTCTGCTAAAAGCCCAGGGTTTCCACGTCGCCAGACTGAAATTGCAGTATAGGCCCATCAGGATTACCTTTTTGGCGTTGCCGGCAGGTGTCTGGTATCACATTGGACTCTTCCTTAGGTAGTGGATAAACGAACACTCGCCTTCTCTTCCTATTTGGTGTCTGTTGCCAAGGTTAAAAAATAAAATAAATAGAGTGGCGGAACAACTCGAGGTGAACCAGGGCCAACTTCTCGACAATGTATGCTGTGTGTGTTAATTTCTTCACATACAAGGGGAGCTACAATTTTTTGCCGAACCCGAACGGCACTTTGAGAAGTTTTTTCAAGACAAGTGATACTCTCGGAGGGCTTGTCCGACCCTCGCGGATGTGGTGACCGTGAAAAGGGACGAGTCATTTTTTTTCAAGTGACGATGGTAGGATTCGAACCCAGACCTCTGGCTTAGTAAGCACACACATTGACCACTACGCCACGGCACCCCACCAAGGTAAGAGTTGCCAAGATAAGAGTCGCCCAAATGTTAGACATCCTTTTCCCTTTGTTTTCAAATCGCAGGAAAATTAAATAGGAAACCTTCAAATGGGAGCCAAATTCAACACTTTTTTGTTTATGCAATTCCTTTTCTCCGTAAGGGCATAAAACTTGCGGTAGTAAGATTCTGTGTTTCTGTGCAGGGTTGTCCTTCTTTATTATACCATGTTTCCACTGGGCACTAATCCGCGATTAATATAAATCTTTTATAAATCCTCTGCAAATTATGCGCGATTAACCATACAAATTTAAATCCTCTCGGCAAGCGACTAAAAATCTGACGTCTTTCACATTTTTCGACCCCGGGATGCCAAGCAAATCTTGTTTTTATATGAAAAAATTCAATAGTTTCTGTAAAAGTGCGAATCATTAATAAACTGCTCAACCTAGAGTGTTCCGATAAGGAAAGAAGTTAGGTTAGGTTAGGTTAGGTTAAACAGGGGTGTGGTGAAAAGGACCACACAAACACTAGGCGCCAAAACGGGCCCATCGCGATCCCTGGGGAACCAGTTGCACTTAACATTCAAAAGGCAAAAACAAACTAATTATCACAGCCGATTTCCCTGTAAAAGCCAAGGAGGCCTTTAAAGTTTGTGCCTTGCTTTGAGCATTGTCCGACAGCCCCTGACTATATTAGTTTTGATGTTGATCGACTCCATTGCCTTGTGCGTAGCCTGGCTAACGATGTAAATGGCGATATCTCTGCCGGATATCGATCTCATCTGCATAAGCTCGGCCGTCCTAAGTACAGCCAGAACCTCTGATTGGAAGACTCTGCATGTATCCGGTAGTTTTAAGGATATATTTAGTTCCGGGTCTTTGAGAAGATACCCGAACCTGTTCCTTCCCCTGTTTTCGAACCATCTGTATAAATTGCAATTTCATTAGGTCTGACAATTGCACTATTTTCCCATTCCTCTCTTGCTGGATAAATGACTTCATACGGTGTGTCAAAGTCGACAAGGGAGGGAATTTCATCCGTTAAAGTTGGATTGCCTGGCAGTAGCTCCGACAGGATCGAGCCGTGTCCATAGCTACTGCTCTTGAAGTAGTTTAAGTTGGTGAGCCGTAGCGCACTATTTCCAGCAAGTTTTTTTATCTGCAGATCAAGCGGTGTTAGGTGTAGCAGAGTGTTGGTGTAGTACGGAGCGCACCTGTGATGGCTATACAAGCCATTCTTTGAACCGCTGATAATTTTCGATAAACTGTTTTTCTGTTTGTTGCTTTCCACCAGACCAAGGCACCGTAAGTAAGTATGGGTCTTACCACCACAGTATACAACCAGTGGGCCATGACAGGTTTTAAGCCCCAATTTTTCCCTACCGTTCTCTTACAAATAAAAAGCGCATTATATGCCTTCTGGATTCTTTCCCCTACGTTAAGATTCCAATTCAGTTTTTTGTCTAGGATTACACCCAGATACTTCGCGCTATCCGACAGGGATAATTCCACTCCATTTAGCTTGGGGAGTTTGAATTGCGGTATCTTGTATTTCCTGGTAAAAAGAACCAGTTCTGTTTTAGAAGGGCTAACACTGAGACCACAGCTTTTGGTCCAGCTGATCGACCTCTATGATTTCACTTAAGATATTTAAGTACTTTCCATGCACCATTACCGCCACGTCATCTGCGTATGCCGTGGCGCTGATACCCATAGCACTTAGCTTCTTTAGAATGTTGTTTATAACCAGAACCCACAGAAGTGGAGATAAAACCCCACCCTGAGGTATTCCCCTGTTTACAGACATTCTAATCGAGCCTTGTCCAATCGCACAGTTAATTTTCCTATTTGCAAGCATGTTGCAGACCCAGTTTAGAATGCTCTGTTCAATGCTAGCGTCTACTAGAGCGCTTTCAATGGCACTACTCTCCACGTTATTGAAGGCCCCTTCAATATCGAGGAAGGCAGCCATCGTGAACTCATTAGAGTGTAGACTTCGCTCTATATTCCCTACCACCTCATGCAAGGCCGTTTCTGTGGATTTTCCCTTCATGTATGCATGCTGCGAAGCCATAAGAAAGCCATTGCTGCATCTAGCCCTAATATGAAGTTCAAGTAGTCGTTCCAGGGTTTTAAGCATAAAGGATGAAAGACTTATCGGTCTGAAGTCCTTTGCCGCTGTGTGTCCTGTTTGCCAGCTTTAGGTATAAAAATCACTTTTACTTCCCTCCAAACGGAAGGAATGCACCCTGTTCTTAGACTGTGCCTGAGAATTTCCATCATGTTTTGAATAGCCAACTCCGGTGATCTTTGCAGCATGATTCTCCCGACCATGCCGTCCGGTCCCGGAGATTTGTACGGCTTGAAGGACTGAATTGTCCACCGTAGTTTCTTCCTGTCAATAAGAACACCTATCTCCTCTTCGGAGAGTGAGATGCCCGTTCTCTCAGATTGCCGAAGCATACCGTCTGCTAAAGTGGACCCGGGAAAGTGAGTTTCCACCATAGTTTCTAGAACTTCTTGGCTACTCACAGCCCAGGTTCCATCATTTTTCCTAAGGTAGCTGGGAGCGCAAGCTTCTTTTGAAAGCATTTTGCGCAGCCTCGAGGCCTCGTCTGTTGCTGCGATAGATTCACAGTATATTTGCCATGAAGCTCTTTTTGACTTCCTAACTGAGTACTTAAACTGCTTTTTGCAATCTATATACTCGTTCCATGTGCCATCAGTTCTAAAAAGCTTCGCCCTATTGTAAAGTCTGCTAACCTCTTCCTCTTTAAACTTTTTCCCTGTTCCACCACTTTGGTTCGGCCCTTTTATGAATACAATCGATCGGGCACGCCTCCTCGAAAGCCATGGTAAGTACCCTATTGAGATTACCTACCGCCCTTTCTAAGTCCTCAGATCCATCCAAGATGACCGCTTGGGTATGCAGCTGCATATTCGCTACCTCCGTGTATTTGACCCAATCGGCTTTTCTGGGATTTCTTTGAAAACCACATACCCTGAACTGAAGATTCACCTTGAAGCATATCCATCGACGATCCGACATCGACGCTTCATCAAGTACTCTCCACTCCTTTATTTCTAACCCCTCCGTATTAGAGGCAAGGGTGATATCAATCAACTCTTGTCTATTTCTTACCACGAAAGTGGATGAATTCCCTCTATTCCAAATGTTGAGGTCGAAAAATATAATAAAATCATACAAACACTCACCTCTTGCATTTATGCCGCTGCTTCCCCATTGTGAATGATGGGCATTCGCGTCGCAGCCCATCACCAGCATCCAATCAGAAGGAAAGAAGTTACTGTGCTTATTTTGTATAATTAAAATATTTTAAGCCTTTTCTGGGAAGACTGATCAAGTCTACAACTTTTTAGATCATCGAAACACAGGGTTGCGTTTCTTAAATTGTTATTTACGTTCATGTATAATTTTTGTTCGTTTTCCATATAAAAAGGAACTTCGTTTGGCATCTCGCACCGAAAATACCAGTAGACGTTAAACTGTTAGAAGCTGTATAGAAAAAGGAAACTGACGCTGTCCACGTATGACAGATCTGTCACAGTTAAGATTTCTTTTGGGATGTTTACAACGGCAATCTTTTTTGGCCCCAAGCAAATGACACCGCCACTCTCTTTTGAGAGCTAAAATAACAGAAAAAGAGTGCTTATGTCAAATCAATCCTATATTTGTCTGGTGGAATCACTTTCTTTTTAATCGTCTCCCGCCACAAATCACAGTACATAAGATTACGACACTTCGGTAAAAAATATGGCTCATTTACAAATCAGGCTCGTCATTGGATTCGAAGCGAAACAGATTGCTGATCTGTGGTTGGCGAGTACAGATTGTTGTGTAAGCAAACAAACGAGTGTCTAATCTTAATGCTCTTTCATTCATGGTCACCCGCTAGTCCTCGTATTATTTCCGGTGGAAACATAGTATTACTTCCAGGTCTTTCATCGCCTTGCTGGCTTCCATCGTGAAGCGGAGGGAGCGGTCGATTATGTTGATATCATTATTTTCGATGAGCTTTTTACGACACCGAATTCGGCTATCGTCAAGTTCAGATCCCTAAATGTTGATAATAGGCTGTGTCCTGTATGCACCGATTTGAAGTTCTGTGGACTTTCCCAGCACTTGTCTTAGTGTGAAAATTCTAAGCTTTCTAAAGTAACTCAGCCAGGGCGGGAACTTCGCTGCCCTGGTGTGTGTCTTTAGGCGCACACATAGGATTTTGTAAGCGGATTTATCAAGACTACCTCTGGACAGTTTTTAGTTTCAAAAAATAATTGGTTTCCTTGTAAATGAGGCATAAGTCAGTTTATTCGTAGTTTACAACCACAATTTCTTAGTTTCAATAATTTTATTCATTTTTTTCCCTTTTTTCTTTTCCGCAGCGCCGTCAAGACGAACTAGACAGAAAAGCAGCCGAACTAGATAGACGTGAACAACAGCTAAAGGGTGCCAATATCCCACAGCTAAACAACTGGCCACCGCTGCCCGATAACTTTTGTGTGAAGCCATGTTTCTATCAGGACTTCAATCTAGAAATACCATCAGAGTTTCAACGACTGGTGAAACATTTGTATTACGCATGGATGTGTACGTATACTCCTCCTTATAAAAGGACATTAATTCTAATGGAAAATCCTTTTCTTAGTTTACACTCTAACGATGGTGGTGAATATCATTGGTGGCCTCATTATACTCTTGCACAGCGGGCAGTTTACAAATTTCGGACTTTCGATTTTCTACGCTTTTCTATTTACCCCTGCTTCGTATATTTGCTGGTAAGAAGACCCAAGCAGCTAAACACATCTGCCCACGGTTAACATGAATTTCTTTTAAGGTTCCGTCCAGCGTATAAGGCTTTCAAGAACGATTCAAGTTTCAACTTTATGGTTTTCTTTTTCGTTTACTTTTTCCAAACGCTGTTGACCGTTTTCCAAACCATCGGCGTGCCCGGCACCGGATACTGCGGCTTTATCGTTGCCATCGAGCAATTCGATAAAAGTGCCGAGGGCATCATTTGCGGTTTGCTGCTACTGCTGGTTGCCTTCTGTTTTGGTATCACGGCTGCTGCTAACGTATTGATGCTCACCAAGGTAAGAACCCCGCAATCCATTTTCGTGGAATCCCTTTACTAAGCTGCTCTCTTGCAGATCCACTCCATCTACCGAAGTAGCGGAGCCAGCATGGCCAAGGCACAAGTCGAATTCGCGACCGAATTCATGCGCAACCAAAACGTTCAACAGGCCACAGCCTCAGCCATGAACTCGGCTGTGAACTCGCAACTAAACAGCAGCCGATACTAAGGCAATCAAACACATTCATTACTATTAAGAGGGCCCCACACGACGGGCGATGAAAAGAAAACAAAATATCCTTGGCGATAACTACATAAACTGAAATTTTAACTATTATTTAAAACATACATACGTCCTTGACTTCATAAAATACTAAAACAAAAAATAATTATTATATATATCTCACATGAGTGTCTGTTTAATTTCGTTCTAAGAACTGCTCGGTTTTAGTGTCAATAAGAGAGTATGCAAAAAATAAATCCCCCACAAGCTTCTGTATAACGTTATTCTTTCTCTCGTAAATTTAAAATTACTCAGATTTGGCGTCCAAAGTTTCAAAGTTTTTAGTTATGTAATAAAATATACATGTTTTTGCTTTTTTGTTATAAACTTTTAAAAAATTGTAGAATAAATTATTATTTATAAAACGATTTTTATGCTCGGTGAAATCAACTTACATGTGTTAGATTGCATATATTGAAATAATTTATGTTCCATTGTAATCCATTATGAAAAAAATGAACTAAAATACATTAGTCTGTATTAAAAACGGTCTTGTGTAATGTTTATTAACTGGGAAGGGTTTCAAAGTGGATTCTAAGTTACAGACGAATTGCTTTTGGACGAATACATTATTATCGAACACGCTGCTCATCCTAGGACAGAGTCCTAAAGTGAAAAATTCTTGGCTACATTTTTTCAAGAATTTTAAAAAGGAATGTGAAGAGAAGAGGTTTTTGAGTAAAATATTCATGTAGAAGGGGTGAGCCAACATAGGGTGCGGATTTTGGTTGGAAACACCTGTCATTTACAGAATTTAATGTGGGTGATCTTTTTGACTGATGACAAGTACAAACTTCGGCAATTTTAGTCATGTAGTCGCTTACCACCTAACAACCCATTTTTGTTATACAATCATAAAATGGGAATGTGTGATCCGTAAAGCTAACGTTTGCGGCATCATTAACCTGTACTTTTCAAAGCTGAAGCTGGAAACAGTTATAATGAATGGAGAACATTTATTGTAACATTTTGACCGGCCATAAGCGAACTGAAATTAAAGCCACTGATCCACTCATTCTCTAAAAAAAATCATTTATAATTATCGACCTTCGAATGGTCGCTTGCTATACAAGCCATGGTCATCCCATGAATGATAATTGGTTTTGGTTTTAAAATTGCCATAAGCTGAACTGTAAAAATTCATAAAGTTTACATTCGTTTAACAAAATAAATGTGTTAACTTAACGAAAACTTTCACACTAACTGATGGCTCAGTTTTTATTTTAATATTAAGGTGCTTGAGTATTCACTTCTTAAAATATTCACCCTTCACCCGTCGCTAGAGTGTCAAGAAAATTAGTTTACTCTTCTAGCCACAGCTTGAATACTCAACCAGTCCTGAAATCCACGTGTGGGCTCTTAGAATAATAGGAAACTAGTGAGTAAGTGCTACAGTGTGTACGCAGAAGTAACAGTCCGTAAAACGGACCGTGGAATACCCCATCCTATGCCATTGTAAAATGCTGATGGCATAGTTATTTTTTGACATTTTATAAGTAATGCAAACTTCGAAAAGGGGCGTGGTCCAACCGCCCCTAATTACAAACTATTAATTATAAGATATTTCCACAGATATTTCCAACTTACACTTAAATGTACTTAAAAATGCAATTTTTTGGTTCAAATTCAATATTTTTGAAAAAATCGACCCCTAAAAGGGGGCGTGGCTAAAAACTTTATGTGAACGAAATCTGGATTGAAGTCTCGTTTACCTAACTTGTTCCTTTTTTTGTTTAATGCTTTCCTAAATTAGGCTCAAGGCCAGTCGAAATAAAGTTTTTCTGGAAAATTTTAGGTTTTTCTTCAATTCTGCCTCCAAATGTGGGCAGGGCCCAAAGTCTTGTATGAACAAAATGTGGAACTAAGCGTTTTCTACATAAAATATAAAGTAAATTATTTTCAATTTCGAGCAAAAATATTGAGTAAATTGCATTTGAAAATTTACCCTTAAAATAGATGACACGCCCACTAGAGGAGGTTAACCAATTAATTTTGTCTCTTTGGTGTCTTACATTCACTAAGAGATGCTAAATGTCAAATTTCAGCCCTTTAGAACGTCTTACAGTTTTGAAAACTCTGGAGGTAGTTGCACATTTAGACCGATTGTGGGCGTGTCTTTGTGCGGATTATAAAATTTTTACACTTGTACTGCTTCGCATGAGGTGGACCTTACGTACGAAGTTTCAGCACCCTAGCTCAAAATTTAAGGCCTAAAAACATGTGACATACAGACGGACGGACGGACGAATATGGCTTATTCGATTCAGAATTCGGTCTCGATCATATGCCCTTAAGGTCTTGGGGGTCTACCATTATTATTTCACCGTGTTACAAACTATGTGACAAACTTAACATACCTCCTATCCTATGGGATGGGGTATAAAAAGGACAGCGTTGAGTACTATAATATTTCCATTGATGGAGTCTCTCATTTATGGGAACTGAGGCTCTTCTGTACATCAAAATGTATGATGGATTCCTGGACTAATACAAAACGTCCCACTGCACCTACAAGGGGCGTCATAAGTCCAGGTCACTCAGGCATGTGTAGTATGACCTCAACTACCTTGAAATAACCAATTTGAAGCAGTGTTGCCAGGTACTTTGGTGGAAATTCCCCATCACTGAACTAAATTTTCCCCCTTTGTCATCAAAATTCCCTCAACATTTTTTTAAAAATGTAAAAGAATGTAAAGAATGTAAAATTCTCATTCGTTTTATTAAGAAAAACAAAAACAAATTATTTCTCACTTCATACATGCTGGCCGAATTTAAGTAGTAGCCTTAAATTGAGTAGTTGGCCGAATTTAAGTACATATAGTTAACCGAATTAAAACTTTTAATATTTTTTTGGATGTATTATTTGTATACCTGCAAATAATGCGTTATTTAAAAGGAAATATTGATTTGGTGGATTCATATTCAAGGTTTCCATATTTCCTGTTTTGAACCCTGATCATACAAAGTATATGTACTTAATAGCGGTTGCGAAAGATGCAACCAATAAATAGTTTTTTTCTATTCGCAAGTCGCTAAGTATTGAAAGCGCTCATGCAATCGAATTTTAAAACGAAAAAGCATATCATTCCGAAGAATAACTTAGGAAACAAAAAGATTCCTTATAAATCCTTAATTTTTATTAACTGCTTTTCTTGCTGAATTTGGACTTTAACTCACTTAACAGCTCTTTAAATTCTTTTGTTGTTTTCCCCAGACCAAAGTAAAGATTCGCCTTTTCCCGTTTAAAGAATTTTTTAACTGATTTTCACCACTAAAAGGGGAATTCCCCAAGATATGGCAACACTGATTTGAAGAAGTTATCGGGGGAGCGGGCTAGTTCTGAGCCAAGTTAAAAAAGTTGAAAACACTGTCTTATACTTCAAATAGTTGAGGTCCAAGCTGCCGGCGATGATTCCCAAAAATATAGCGCCTTGGTATGAGTAAAAATTTTCATCTGGAGAAATCAAGTTCATAGACATTTCAATACTTCCTATTTACAGTGAGCTGGGTGGTTTAATATTTTCCTTAACACAACCTGGGCGGTAACTAATAAGCTTCGCAAGACTTCCCTATTTCTAGATAGCCGTCACAATTTTCGTACCGGAATTTAACTTGGATCCTCTTCTACTTGCAGCTACAACCCTTCCTTCAAAAGTGGATTTGAAGGTCCAATTATAAATTATTGTTTCACATCTTGTGTTTATGCAAAAAGTTGTACTTTTGATTCGATTCGGAAGCTAAAATCATTTGTTTCTGATTGAGATGCTGAATATATTCAAGGAACTCTTGACATTCCATGTCAAAATTGATTCGAACACAAAGTTCAGCTTTGACTAAATCAATTCATAGCCAGTTTCTGTCTACCCTACACACCGAATCCATTATACAAAATTGTTTTTTGACAAATGCATTACTAACGGGAATGCAAAGCGCTCTCGAAACATTTTTAGAAACTTTAAAATTTAGACAACATTTCGGAGCTGGTAAACAGGGTGACCATAGGTCAATGTCAAACTACAGTGCTGCCACATACGCAGTAAGGAATTTATTTAGAGAAGAAAAATTATGTTATTATTAATGTGATGAATATTTCAAATTATTCAATAAAGGAGTTTACCCGGAGAAATGTTGGCTCCACTCGGAGCCCGAAGATTAGTTCAAATCCCCGGAGTCTCCGGGTGAAAAACTTGACTTGGTAACCATGATCTGCACTCAACATATATGTACGCGAACGGAAACAAATCAAAGAAAGTGAAAATGGGGGAAAATAAATGTAACCGATGTAACAAATGGTAAAAAGCTGTCCCAAGACCATTAGGCGGAATCAAAAAGGAAGCTACGGCCTGACGTTTATGAGTTCAGCTAAACGATTTCAATTTTTCCTAAGTGCCTGTTTTCATTTGGTTCATCCTAACCTAACCCAAATTTTATTTCTCAAAATAAAACTGAGGTTGAACGACGGCCACCACACTGGCGCTTCCCCTCACAATGTTAGGATAAACCAAATGAAAAGAGGCACAAACAAGATGTAGCTTCGGCTTTTCGGTTGGCAATCTCGTAAAGAGAAAACGAAAATGTTACGTAACGTGACTCCATATCGAATTTCTAATTCAAATTCATACATTTGCTTCGTCTGGCAGCTCAGCAGCTGAATCAAAATCAAAATCTGTAATGTTTGCGCGCTAAGGATAATAATTTTTAGCAGTGGTAGGTACACATACCAAACCAGTATGAGCAATCAGAATCAGAAGAAGAAAATAAAACATACTTTTTTTTAAAAATGCCATTTCAAAGCAGATTCAAAACCGCGGTCTCGTTACGGGACGAGGACGAAGGCTAAAGCCGCCTTATCACAAGGAACAGAAACAGACATTCCTTGTGACATACATTATTTCATACATAAGCAACGCGAAAAGCATTCAGCGAATTTAGGTTTCAGTACATTTAGTAATGTACGGGATTCTGTTTCTGTTTATGTTTTACGTTGCTTGCGACAACGCGGCTTAAGCCTGTTTGTGAAGCTGCGTTTTAAAGTCCAAACGGCAATGTTGCGTTGCTGCGTGCGTTCGATAACAAGCAGAGTAGAAACAACGGGCGCATATAGGGCAAAACGAAATGTTACTTCAAAACTTAACCTCACGTTTGACCGTAAATATCGTAGATTCATCTACAACGCAAAAGTAGATCTACTTTCTACTTTTGCGTCCGTTGAACAACCTCATGCTCATTCATTGTGTGGTGAGTGAGTATAGTTCTCTTGTCGTCAGTAGGTTTTGGGGACGAAAAAGGGTTGTTTCTGTTTCTTGTCAGAATAAAAAAAAACAGGTTTGCGTAGAGTAGAGAGGTTTGAGTAGAGAATGTGATGTTTTTCGGTATTATTTCAGTTTGTCGCGAAAACTCGCATTGTTCGTTTTAGCATGCACAAAGACACGAGTGCCACACCGTGGATATGTTTGTGATGGAATAAAGAGAAATAATTTTATTTTCATTGCTTGGCAACTTGGTTCGTCTTTAAAAAGCATCTTTTCTGCTCGTTCTTTTGCAAATATCTTTCAACAGAAATTGAATGTGTTTGAGGTGATACTTTACAATTTCCTACCCCAAAACGCAAAGCGGCATTTCGTTTTGCAAATTTGCTGCGTGTGTAGTTTGGCGTAAAGTATCGTAAAGTTTTGGCAACGCATGGCAAAGGCCATTAACGTACGCACGCAGCAACGCAACATTGCGATTCCAGCATAAGTCTTAACCCTTAAGCTTCTGATTGTTCATCAGTAGGTAAACCAATATTATCCACCCAGGCATACATTAATCGACTAGCGTAGCTATGATAAACTTACATACTTTGCTGTAAAAATACAGTGCGAATTATAACCATACCAAACAAGGATATTGAATCCGAACCATGATCATCATATGTTAAAAAGCTGTCTTATCAGTTACGCCCCGTGATAGAATAGTTGCAAGGCTGTTTCCGGCCGATTCCAACCTGAATTACGAACACCGACCAGCGAGTAGCTTAATTTTAGACAAATGCTACTCGATTATCTCATTGCTGGTTGGGGAGCGGCTCCTATAGCAAAGCCACACAAAATTAAATTAAAAAATAGTAATGATCTAGAGCGGATTTCTTCAATAGAGACTCGAAAAATGAGCAATTTACTTTAAGTGCTTTCAAATCCAACGTTCGGAAATGGAAATAAGTTGGAGCTAACTCTTGTGTGTTTCCTTTAATTGTGAGCAGCCTATTGTAACTAAGTCAAAAAATTGCGTTTAGATCTGCGTACTTGGGCAGACATAGTCGTGAATGGACGATTTTGTTGCAGTTTTAATGGTTTAATGTTGGAAGTGATTTCATTATCTTTGCCTTGAGGGTGTTGATAACGAACCCGTTACCAATTTATTGCAGAATTAAATTCCCACTGTTCTATTGAAACAATTTAAGGCCGTTGCTTCGCACGAAGAGTTTAATATGGTTAAATCCTGCCTCGATCGCAACACCTAGGAAACTTACTACATATATCGATTTCTCCTAAGCATCTTTTTTGCTTTTATGTAAAGTTTGCTATGAGAAGAGATTTTAAAATTTAAAAAATTGGATGAAAAATAAAATAAAATAAGGGGTCATAAAGGGGTACAGAATGGGGTACAGATGAAATATAGAGGAACGCTTGTCCGCTTATATGGCGGGAACCTGAACAGACGAAAACAGCCACTGAACATATAATTTTCTTCTGAAAACTAAATTGAATATTGTTTTATATTTGGCGATATTTTCGGCTTTAAAATTGTCTGAAATATTTCTTTGCCTTGCCACCCAACAATTTTTCACTTTTTTAAAACTAATCTTGGTTAAGATTTTTTGTCAATATTAATTTCCATGCAACATAAGGAAAAATGTTACCCATACGCCACCGAAACCCGAATGATTTCAATCAACTATGTACGTACTTTCCTTGCTAAATATTCCAATATCAGCTCAAACAATTTTGGCTATCCCCTAATAGCATTAAATTGCTGTTGCGTTGGAGACAAATATTGAGTCCTTACATTTTATTTTAAAAGTGCCAATTTATTATTTATGAAAAATTATTTAAATGAAAAAAATAGTTAGACTCCAGGGGAAAACTACTGAGTTTGTATTACTTTGGTATTATATTCCTTGATACTTTAACGAAGCTATTTAATACTTTAAGGAACTTCAGAATAACGAAGCATAAAGATACGGAGCGGTCTTTCGGCTTTTGACAAAGGTTTAAACGAAAAAAAAAGAACGAGGCGAAACTCAAAATTGCGGAAGTACGCAATAGCAATTCCTATTGAAACAACAAGCAAGGGCAAGGTAGAACCGAAAGTGTGCGAGATAGTACTGCACCTTTCATGTCACCTCTCATATACATCGTTTAATGAAAAAGCAAGCGGGGCTAGAAGGCACTAGGGTACGCAATACTAAGAGGAACAGGGCTTACTGATTTTAATTCTGGTGAATTCTGTTACAAGAAGAGAGGTGAATGAGTAGAGAAGAGTGGAAACCGAGCCACAAATAAAAACTCCCTGACAATAATTAAAAGAAAGAAAGAGGCAGAACAACCTCGGCTGGGCCAGCTAAAGTATAGTTAGTTGCCTTGTTAAAGGTCTTGGGTCAATATTGCTCAGTACCAAAATTAAAGCTCCTACGCCATGTCTAACTTCGCCAAAAGGCATTTTGAAAAAAAAATGTGATGAAGAGGTTATCTCACATTGAAGCCAGTAGTGGGCGTGCCCGTTGACAGATTGAGCCAATTTTTATACTTTGTCTTTGCAACAGAAGAACCAAGCCGCGTACCAAGTTTCATCTCTCTAGCTTGATTTTGAAGACCTAAAATCTTCACACATACAGACGGACGGACGGACGGACATGGCTTAATCGATTCAGCTGTCGGTCTCGATCATATCTCTAAAAGGTCTTAAGAGTCTACGATGATTATTTTACTGTGTTACAAACTATGCATTAAAATTAGTATACCCTCCTCGGTCGGGTATAAAAAGACCTCGCACCGACTTCTTTGACGTCAAATAAGGATTTAGATAAGGCGACGCGATATCATGTGACTTCCTTACCAACATAGTTCAGAGAATTGTGCAAAACTAACACCAGTGGCACAATCTTTCAAAAGTCCGTTCAACTGCTGGCATACGCAGACAACATTGACATTATTGGAAGAACAAAGCATAATGTCAGTGAAGCCTTCGTGAGTATTGCGACGGAAGCAGCGAATATGCATATAGCAGTTAGCGAGGGAAGAACCATGTTTATGCTGTCATCAAGAAAAGACTTCAACACCGGCTAAGGTTGTTAGGCACATTGTCTACCTGGGTTCCGCTAAAAATTCAGACAATGCCAGCGCTGAATTCAAACGAAGGATAACTCTTGCCAATCGCTGTTTCTTTGGGCTAAGAAGGCAATTGAGTAGCAAAGCCGTCTTTCGAGCAATTAAAGTGTCCATTGATAGGACCATCATTATCCCATACTGCTTTACGGTGCAGAAGCATGAACCCTGTCAAAGGTGGATGAAAACACTTTAGGCTGCTTCGAGAGGAAAATTCTTCGGACGATTTACGGTCCCGTCTACATAGACGGAGAGTGGAGAAGAAGATATAATATCAAACTGTACGGGCTGAACAGCGACACCGACTTTGCCAGAAGAGTCATATTACAAAGGCTACGATGGCTGGGTCATCTAGACCGGATGGACACCGACGCCAGGTCCGGAAAATCTTCGAATCCAACCAGCGGGTACGGCGCATAAGAGGAGCACCGAGAATCAGATGGCGCACGCAAGTGGAAGGGGACCTCAGCTTACTTCGCGTGTGAAACTGGAGACGGCTAGCTAGAGACAGAGCTGGCTGGCGAAGCTTGTTGGCTGAGGCCCAGGTCCATCCCGGACTGTAGCGCCACATTAAGTTAGTAAGTAAGTAACTGAAGATAAGAAAAAAATATTTTTTAATTAATATTATTTAATATTTACACACTAAATAGAAATCTGCGGAAAAAAATTAAAATTTTCAATGTTCATATTGATAAATGCCATTTTCAATGTGATAAATAATAATTAAAGCAAGTACTTCACTTTGACAACTGCGATTGTCAATATCACAAAATGATTTGAAAAAAAGTAACTCTTTTATTTTCACAGGATAACGCTTATTTTTATGACTCATATAGTAAGATTTTGATTTGACAACTGCGGTTGTCAAATTAACAACTAAGTTCATCAATGTGATAATTTGAAACACAGCAACTATTTTGGTTGGCAGTATACCGCTTATTTTTATGACTCATTCATGCGCGATCATATTGTCAATCGAGATATTCAATACGACAAACTTAAGACCCAACCATAATAGACTTTGATGAGCTTAAGTCGGCTTTCCGAAATGTCCCATTACACACGATTCGTATGCCACGACCAAAATAGCCTTATGCTGGGTTTCGTAAGGTTTTCGTTAACTTGTGTTGGCTTAAAGTTTTGTTTTTGCTTGTCATTAGTTCACTCATTTTCATATTTAAGCCCATATAATGTTCTACAAAAAATCCGTGAAAGAAGGGAATATACGAAGAATTGCACGCTGATCTCAAAAGCTTAAACACATTTTAGATATGAGCATCGGTTTCGGAGATATTAACATCCAAAGTTGAAGAAAAAGTGACATCATTTTCAAATTTGATTTTAAATTTTCAAGGCGATGTGATACCCGAGACGTTCACAGTGCAATCTCATAACATTTTCAAATCGTTTGCTTAAGTCTAATAGGGGCAACACAATCTTTTGGCAGAACTTGAGTGGGATTTTCGTTGTATTTCGATATAAGATTAATCCCGCTCAAGTCTATTATGTTTGGGCCTTAAGAAGTCACATTGACTATTGCTTATTATCACTTAATTATCACGTTTCCATGCAGAGGCGAACCTGGCTTCAAACGCATGGAAATACGGTTTGAGTCGACTCGAATACGTTTTGCGAGCTGAGTCGAGTCGAAATTATGCATGGAAATGCGAGTTGAGGAGTCGAATTGACAGCAACTAGTGTTGGTGGATTGTCTATCGATAGTAAAAGAAAAATATCACCAATATCGATAGTTTTAACAAACTATTAAAGGAACTATCGATAGTTTTGATAGTTAGCTTGGGATTTGTTGCTGACTAATTTAGTTAGGGGTAAAGAAAAGTAAATTAACGAAACTCTACAAATCACGTGACTAACAATATAAATTCAAATCCTGTCGAAGTATTTAAAAAAAATTACAACTCACCCTTTACACCAACTACCATTCTTTTTTTTATCTTTAATGCGACTTTTAACTCTTTTTTCACACCCTTATAGCAGCTTGGGTATTGAGAAGGGAAACAGAAACTATCCCTGTATAAGAGAACTGCCACAAAAACGTTTCTTATTGAAATTTTTTTACAACGGATATCTTTTTTCGCTATCGGAAAATGTCATCTTCACTGTCTTTTGTGGTGTCAAATGAATGTTATGCTCGTCCGGTGGAGCCACTTCGGCTTCTATATATGCCTCCCGCTAATCGAGGCGATTAGCGCAGTTTTATAACTGGTGGAGACATAGTAGTAAATATTAGGATCGATCACCGAGTGGAACTAGCTTAGCTATGTATGTGTGTAACTAGTGTTCATAAGCCTTTGTACCTAACAGAAAAGTTTCTGTTAGGCTTTTTAAAAATTTAGCTAAAATATCGATAGAAATAATTTTTTTCGCCAAAACTATCGATACTATCAAAAATAAAAAATATCGATTTCCAACCAGCACTAGTAGCGTCTATGAAAAAATAACAACACATCAGTCAGTTGAACTACATTTCAAACCTATTTCGCCTCGACTACTCGACTCGGTGCATGCGGAGACGCGGATCGAGATTCGACTCCACCTCCTCGACTCTTCGACTACTCGATTCTTTCTTAACTGCGATTCGTCTCATGACTTGAAAATTGTGTTGTCAATAAAATGAACCCTTGTTGTCATATTGAAAACAGAAAATTGACAATCGGACAGTTGTAACATTGAATATGTCAAAATGGCAACCAATAATTTTTTCAATGTTTTCCTCCCTGGAATACTATGGCTTAAGTATCTGTAAGTAGAGATCATGTGGTTCCAGGGAAACGTTTTGTTTGATTATGAGTGGGGCAGGAGTGGCTACAATGGCAAGCGTTTGCCTTCTTTGGCACGACCTGTCATAACCATGCAGTCAGTATTTTGCTATATGTGTTCTTTCACATATGGAGGGACTTCTCGGATTTTTTCCTGAGAAATCAAGAAGACTCTAATGACAAAATGACCCCACTGCGGCACTGGAGGTACTACTCAACCTCACCCCCTTGGACATATACTGCAGCGGCAAGGCAGCTAAAACAGCTGTTCGCCTAAGGGAAACCGGACTGTGGTCCTCAAGATCTTATGGACATGCCTCTGTGGAAACTCAATGAGCTGCCTCCACAGATACCCCAGTCACGGATTACCTCCATGCGACATTCGTCTTCAACAGGAGATTCGCTACCAGAATACCTGAAAGAGGTGAATGGGAAGATAAGACCATTAAAGGAGATGACGAGATCGCCGTATATACCGACGGTTCTAAGACGGACGTCGGAACCGGTGCGGGCATCTTCTGTGGAGCTCTGGGACTAGGTAAATCTTTTCTCAAGCTGAAGAAACACAGCCCCGCAAACAAGACCATCACCATGTACTCTGATAGCCAAGCGGCAATTAAAGCCTTGGAATCAGACGTAGTGAAGTCAAGGGCTGTGAAACTATGCAGGGAAATTCTGGACGAGTTATCACTTGGCAACACTGTAACTGTGTGTTGGGTGCTAGGTCACACCGATATATCGGGAAACGAAGAAGCGGACAAGCTTGCGAGATTTGGGTCTGGAATGAATGCATCTCTAGCCCTCAAATTTATAAGAGTCCCTCTGAGTTCGATAGCACGTAGGATAGAAACTGAATCCTTGAGTAGAACCAACCTACGTTGGACAGAACTTGATACGCGCAGACACACAAGGGAGCTATGGCCAGCGGTAAGCAAAAAGAGATCACTATTTTTGATCGGACTAGCCGGCAGGAATATCCGAGTACTCACGGGGCACTGCGCTGTGGGTCTACACGCTGAGCGGCTAGGCATACCACATAACGATTACTGCAGGGACGTTGAAGAAATTGAATCTGTTCGTCACCTGCTCTGCGAATGCCCAACAGCATCAGGCGTAGTACCCTCGGCAGTTACTTTTTCAACGAGCACGAAGATCTTAATAATGTAGATCTAAAGGACCTCCTAAGATTTGTATACAAATCCGGATGGGTCCAAGAGGGCGGAACTCTGAGCTTCTAACAGCGGTCTATTTCTGTTTTCGTTCCAGGTATTAAGAAGGTTCCCAATGGACACAATAGACCCAACTGCTGGTCTAAGTGAAGCCGTGACTATGTCAAGAGGGCATCCATCAACCTAACCTAACCTAACCTAATGACAAAATGAGACTCTCAGAGGGGCCATGAAAAAAACTTTAAATTAAAAACATTTGCTTTAAAATGAAACTGATATGAAACATTAAGAAACTTTTAATGTCGGGGTTTGAGCCAGCGACCTCGTGCCCGCTTACTTACAACACCCTCTTGTCCCCTAGTTGCGGCAGAGCTTGGTTTTGTATTCCAAGTAGTTTGCTGAGTTATCTATACTCGGTACGATGGGGATATCGGTGAAAATTTAGTTTTAGGCTTAAAATTGTTGCATTTTACCTTCGATTGAAAACCAACAAAACATTTTTTACTTATTTAATCAACATCTTACAGCTCGCTGTCAAGTGCCTGAATTTTGCGGAGAAATTTCGAAAATCGTCATTGGAGGACCCGTAATGGTTCGCTTTTGTTCTTTTTCTCCCATGTAAGGCTCAGTGCTGCATTTCTTTCACTCTGAAGGCGAGTCCTCAGTCTTCAAAGTTGTTTTCCCCTCATAAATTACAGCCCAATAGCAACACGATCCATTCTTAGGTGAAGGCCTGGTAAAAAAAAGTATAAGGTCCGCGCACTGTTGTCATTCCCAGCACCTCATCTGTGTAAACTCTGCCCTTGTGAGTTGTCGTAACTCTTAAGTTGTCGTAACTCTGCAGTCGAGCTCGCAGTGTTGTCATTCCCAACACCTCACCTGTGTTAAGTGCGCCGTTGTGAGTTGTCTTAAGTCTTAAGTTGTCGTAACTCTGGAGTCGAACTTTGAAGGAATCACTCTGCTCCTCTCAAAAAATAATTTCTCAATTTCTCAAGCTAGGCTTGAAATGTAATTATGGTCAACAATTTTCTCCAGTTGAACTTTTTAAAGGATTCCGAAGAGGCTTCGGCTTTTTAAATTTTAAATTTGAGGGTGGTGCGAGAAAACGGCCTCCGTTAAGACTCTCTGCCCGTCACCATAGATCAATTCAAAACCAATCAAATAAAGAACTTCTTTCCATGCATGATAAAAAATATTGCTTTGAAAAACGCACTGAAAACGGGGTTTTAATAAGAAGACCTTTGTGGGGTGCCGTGGCGTAGTAGTTAGTTTGTGTGCTTACTACGCCGGAGGTCTGGGTTCGAATCCTGCCATCGTGACCTGAAAAAAAGACTTGTTCTTTTCACGGTCCCCACCTGCGCGAGGGTCTGACAAGCCCTCCGAGAGTATCATTTGTCTTGAAAAAACTTCTCAAAGTGCCGTTCGGATTCGGCAAAAAATTGTGGGTTCCCTTGTATGTAAAGAAATTAACACACCAGCATACATTGTTGAGATGTTGGCCCTGGTTCACCTCGAGCTGTTGCGCCACTCTATTTATTTATTTATAATAAGAACCCCTTTATGTTTGGGTTCACCCAAACAAAAGGGGGTTCTTACCCCTCAATATGCTCGTAAATATTTCAACTTCTCGCAACCAATAAATATCAGCCAACAAATGAAATAAATTGCTGTGCTCTCAATTTCAAAACCCCTTTTCAAGCAAAGACTTTTACAAAGGTCGTGTGTCCTAATACGTCTGGCCCGTTCTATTCAGCCAATGTCAGAATTGTGCCAAAGTCACTGAACATACCCCAATAACTCACCGACGTGCACAAATCTCTGACTTTATATCAAAACTTTCAACACGAAAAACGACAAATTACTCGCACAAACGACACACAGCGATTTCCACCAGGCTACATCCGAAAGGAGCAAAGGCAAACAACGACGGCCGACGACGACACGGAGCTTTTACGTTAAAAAGGATATCACTACTCGCTCCGATATATACTCGTTCGTCCTCTTGTAGAGTGATAAAGCAAATTTCCCAATTACACACAGTCGAGCGCTCTCTTTTGTTCCTTTTCTCAATTATTTTCTTTTTTTCCTCCTTTGAACTTAACATTCACCTGCGTCTCTAACGAATAGTCTCCTTCAATCAGATAGATTTCCCAAGTCAAAGTGCACAAGATACGCGCGTGTATTGTGTGCGGATGATGTGGTGGGTGCGCTGCATGTGCTCTTCCTCCCTGTTTTATGAGGACTAGCGAGTGTCAGTGGAGTGTGTTACTTGTGTGTGATACGTTACGTGGTCTGTATACACTCTCCTAGCATGCGCATTCCTCAATGAATTATTCAAGCAAACAACGATTTGTGCTTCTTCAGCGTTTCAGCTCTCACTTCCGGCGGCGGCGGCGACAACGACAACGACTTCGACGATGAGCTTTTCTCCAGATAGATAGAGAGATTCATTGCACGAATCTGACATCCTACGGGCAGTTAGTATAACTGGCTGATAAGTTCAGTGCCAAATAACAAATCGTAATGTGCGGTAATAAGTCTCTGCCCAATGGGCCATCACCTCTCCGTTTATCCCTAGTTTCATTCAAATTTTAACAAAAAAAAAAAAACAAAAAAAAAATATCCCTCGGAATATTAAGAAATTTCCCATTGAATAAGTTAACCGCATTTTTGAATGCTCGCTCGCACTTCCAAAAATCTCGGACGGAGGAGGTTCTACTGTATTCTATTCCTCCGACATATCTGGCGTTTCGCGAACACCAGGAATGTGATGTGATTATTGTGCTTCGGATGGTTCGGGTCTTCTTTTTTTTTTTTTTTTAAATTCCAGCAGACATTGTGATGTCTGAGGAGAAAAAAAGGAAAAAAAAAAATGGAATCACTTCAATCAATCGACGAATTTGTTAATCACAGTTGGGTATCTTGTACAATTAAGTGCTAAGTGCTCGTCCAGTGTGGCCGTGTGTAATAATAAATGCGCGCAATAATTTATAACGCTGGTTATTTATACCAATCACCGAGTATAGTGCTGTGCGGAGGTAATTAATCCGTCTTATGTAATGATATGAAAGGTTAAACGCAAAAGGGAGAAAAGTGTATACAACATGACCGTTTTCCTATAGTAAATAGAGTCTAATTTGTTTATGCATAATTATTATTGTGAGATGTTCGTATGTGGTGCATACTAGGAACAACAACGACAACGACGACGACACACGATGTGCTGTATGTATAAATAAGTTTTGGAGAAATGTGCTTTCTTTCTGTTCGTGATTTCGAGACTTAAACACACGTTATGTAACATCTTTTTGGATAGTGACATTCTTTGGTTTTCTTTCTGCTCCTTCTCTCTCTGGTATGTACCTTTTTTTCCATTAAAAAAAAAGATTTCAATAAAAATATAACGACCCTGGTGTGACGGGGTGGAGACCCCATTATCCCTTAAATAATTGTTAAATTAAATTCAAATTCCAATTAACGTTTATTTTGTGAACTCTTAATTGTAGTTGTTCAATCAAAATGTCAAATTTCCTTCTTTCTTCTTCCTTTTTTTTTTTTTTGAGTGAGTAGTTCTGCGCGGCAGTCGACCTTGCCTGAAGATTAAGTTACGTTCTATGCCAATGGGCCAACTAATTCCTGAATAAATAACACCGCCCTTGATTATATACGTGTTTCGGTTGAGTTTGGGGACGTCAACGTAAAGTACTCACTTTCACTTCGCACTCCTTTCATCTTTGGTTAATGAATTCGTTGGAAATGGTATCGTCAGCCCTCTGGTTAATTGCGTCCGGTCCGCGTGTTATGGGGTGGCTTTTCCTGTGCTTTAATGGTTATCACTGTGTTATCATACCCTGATGATGAGAGGGCCGTTTTAATCGAGATACGGTTACACGGGAGGACACTTAGAGGTTCAGATAATTTGCATACGCTTTTTGGTGGACTGGCGCGGTGGGCCGCCCGGCACCCGCCCCTGGTCCCTATATTGTGAGTCGCTTAATGTTTATAGTTTGCCTGTAAAATGGGCATTTCTTTTTTCGTGCGCCTTTGTAAGGGGCTTAATTATATGGGAGACAGTCTGGCGTATATATAGTTCCTAGTTGGATGTGACTGTGACCCTTTTGAGGGTTAGAATCGATAGAAATTGCTCAAATAACGACACATTAAAATAAGGCGAATGATCGAAGGACAAGTAGGGTAGTATGAAAGTGTCCTTTTTGTGGTTGTGTCAGTTTATCGAATTCGTAAAACTGTATAAAACATGACGAAGGACAATCGAATAGAGGCGATAGCCTTTTGCCGACAACATTGCAGCCGAATTGTCTTAGCTACGCAATGGGGGGCATTGAAGTGGAAATTGTGTTCCTTTTGTAATGAGGTCATACACACGCTGGTCACGCAGTAGCTGGATGCAGAAAATTTTATTTCAGTTATAGACTGTTGCTAGCCTGCCAAGAAGATCCCTGAAAGCAACAAAATTCTTGCAAAAAGATTTCAGCGCAAGGTGCGTTCAGTAATTCTAGTTGTCGTTCATATAACAAGAAAAAGATTATGGTCCAAAAAATATAATTTTTAACTACGAAATGTATCTCTGTTGCGAAGACAATACGTCAATCTAGCCTTGTGTCTTCCTCAGTCATTGATATGTCCAGCCGATTTCCACTGCTGGAAAGTGACTGGAAAACATCTAGTGGAGTCACCAACTGACTAGACAATCAGTTGTTGTCATTTTCTTCTAATCTTCCAATACTGGAAATCGGAAAATCATGAAGCTGCACTGTGAAGACATGCCCTATAAGTTTAATTTATTTAAAAATTAATTAAAAATTTACAATAATTGGGTACTAGAATCTTCTAATACAAAAGAAAATCTGATCCGATAGATCTGCCACTCTATCGGAGTAAACAACAAACAGCATATTTTTAGTGCACCTTTACACGAGGAACAACTATCTGCGTATTTTAAAAGCCAATGTCGTTTACAATATGACGTCCTTGCTCTAAGAAGCCTACGGATTTCAATTGTTCTAGAACCAGTTAGACCTTATTCCACATCCAAATCTGACTCAAACCCTACAAACATGCTACCAGTGCTTAACGGCATCGCTCGCAGGCTCGTCAGACTTGGAAAACTAAGTATAGATATATAGTATAGTAGTAGATATAGGTCATCCTTCACATTCTACCAAAACATGTGAAAACGTTAAAATTTTCAATTTATCAACCCTTCCAAATCATCGCCTTCACAAACCTTCGCCGTCATGTGTCAATCATCCAAAACGGCATTACGAACTGAACTAATGAACTCTTTAATTGGTAACTTTTTAATTTGTTATTAATAATCGAGTTGGAATTCCCCCGCAGGCATAACGTATCTACCTTTATTTTTGAGGTTATGTGTCATCACATTAGTGACTAAGTGTCACAAAAATGACAAAACACAAGTATTATGACTTTTATTATTTTGATGGTTGTGTTGGTATGTTGTGTGGGTGCTGCTTATCTGTAGCTTTTGAGTTCTTCGCTAGAAGGGAATTGCCGAAGTGTCTGTCATTCGATGCGAAAAAAAACGGTTTTGATAATGCTCTGAATCCTTTCGAACGATCGTGAAGGTGGACCAACATATCGCAGAACATAAGATCGCGTAAAGCTAGGGAAACGGCTATTACTTCGCAACTACGTTATTGAATTCAAAAATTAGGCTTGCGACACACGGCATCAAGCATACTCAAAATCGGTTCTTGTCAGTGTCGTTAGACAAAAGAGTTTGCTAGGTTTTTGTTGTAAACTCAGCATTTTTCGGGCAACTCTTGTGAATTGTAGCGAAAACCGTCAATTTTGTCGTTAAATAAAAAAAAAAAATAATTTTTTGTCGGGCGGTTTTGAAGATTCCCAATTTGAAAATTTGTCGAAATCGAGTCTCGCGACTAATTGTCGTAGCCCTATTTGTGTGCTGTCTACTTTATTTAGGGGCAGTCTCTAGCCCAGCGTTGGAATAAAATGAAAAACATAATCTGGAATTTTGGAAGCTAAATATCTGGTTTGGTCTGGAGCTGAATGAAATACCTTTTTTTCTTGTCAAAAATCTCTGACATTTGCTTCACTTTCTTAGCAGCACCCCTTATCTGAGAAAATTAAACTTCACTGATTTTGTATCTTGTGCCATGTCTCCACCGAGCACTAATCGTCAATTAATATAAATGTTTATTAAATCGACTATAAAATCACGCGATTTAATATACAAAATTAAATCCTCTCGGCAAGCGATTAAAAATAAATCCTCTCATAAATCCCATTCATCCTATTCACAAACCTATTTTTTGCACCTTTTTAACAGTTTGAGAATCAAAAAAGGATACAGAAACCGTCCCTGTACGAAAAATCTGTCACAAGTACGTTTTCTATTTTGACTTTTACTGAGGAAATCGTTTTCGCTCCTTGGAAATGACAGAAACAGAGTTTTCGTGTCAAATTAATCCTATATTTGTCCTATGGAGCCACTTTAGGATTTATTTTAATCGTCTCCCGCTAATCTTCTTTTAATTATCGGTGGAGACATAGTATTACATTGCAGAAGTTTAACTATTCAGACAGCGTTTATTCTTCGCACATAAGGCAGAGAATAGGGAAAATTAAAAGTTAATCTCAAAGTGTTTCCACCGGGAAAAAATAGATTAACTTGACGCAAAGTTTTATTTTTGACATATGTCAATGACAGACATCCATCCAATGACCTTTCATGTGGTGTCAAATGGCAATGTCTGGTCGTCAGCTGCTTTGCACATCTAACAACATTTAAATAAACCCACATTCAAACAGTCACAGCTGAGTGGATGTGATGGCTGTCATTAAAAAGTTTGTTCGAGTGTTTTTTTTCAACTGAACTCGAAAATTTTACAAATAATTGAACATAATTCTTGAATCGATTTGAGAGTTCTGAGGCTAAAGAACGTATGGTTAATCTCGAAATTTAGGGGGATTAAAAGAAGATTTCATTTAATCGCCGTTTTAATCGTTGACTTCACCAAAGTTTGGTGTGGTTTGGTCAAATTTGGTTTTCTAATCCAGATCTGCGCATCTGACCGACAACCAAATATCGGTGAAAAACCAGACATATCTGTGTTTATTCCACCGCTGCCCTAGCCTAATAGGTTCTCAAACGTTGAACATGGATAGTAAACTTTCCATAATGTCATAATGTAACAAACGTCAGATTTCGACAGTGTATAGTGACAACATGCGCTGACATATGAATGGCCTGGTGAATATTTAACATATGTGAAAAGTGTTAAAAACTTTACTTAAAGTCGCCAGGCTCGAACTCACCCATAAGTTGATGTTGAAAATCATAAATTAAACCATTTCGAAAAGACAGAGACATTTATGACCACTCCTCTGTCTGTTCTACCGTCCGTCCGTCCGTTCGTTCGCATCCATTGTAACTATGGGCGTTTTTCTTTTTTCGTTCAGAGCAGAGCTCGAACAGTCAAACAAAAATTTGTGTTTCTTTTTGTGCTCAGAGTAATCAGAGCCCGAGATTTGTATTTCTTTGTTCTCTCAGAGCATCATCAGAGCTTGCCCAAATTCTTCGGAATAATTTGACCGAGCATTCTGAGCTAATGGCTGAGCACAGCGAAATGACAGCTGAATTAAAAAAAAAACAAATTTCAAAGGGGAAGTTTGTTGTTTTAAGACCGAGTAAAAGCGTTTGATGAACTTTTGTTCGGTGAAATAATATTTATTTTGCTCATCATAATTGAGCTACATCATTCCTCATCATGTTGAGTTACATCATTTTTGGCTCGCAACATTATTTTGCCAATTTTTTCAAGTTTCCTTTTCTTTCATATTGAATTCTGACAGATAACCAAAAAATGTGCTCAAGTGCGTTACAAAATCGGAACAGAGTATTCTGAGCGCACTTGGTTCAGAGCACGCTCATAGTGTTCGAGCTCTGTTCAGTGCTCTACTCTGAACTAAAAAAAAAAAAACGCCCTATAATGGCTAAACGTAGAAAGTTAATATAATTGGTATAAGTGCCTATACTAAATTTTATGAGCTGCGGAAGAAAGAGCGGACACATACGAGAAAGATTTTTTGTACATACACTTTTACATTTTTCTTGCATACCTACACATACACGGTTTAAAAAATGGTTGCAAGGTTTTTTAAAATTTATATCGAAAACGAAAAATTTACCTTAGGTCAAGAAAATACTTTTCTTTTTTAAATTTTTAATAAATTTTTCTGAAAATGTAGAAAAGTTTTTAGAAAAACAGAATTTAGAATATATGTCCTTTTGCAAAGTGTTAAATACCAAAGTCCCTAAATCAATAAATTTTCATAGACGATATTCTGCACAAGGCTACAAAAACTCAAGATAAAGTAAACAATAGAGTCTAACTTTGCTTAAATGTTTTAAAAGTATGTTTTTGAAGTATTTTCCAATTCCTATGTATGTTTTTATGAGCTATAAGGGGAAAAACGATTTAGTCATGTTAAAAGTTCAAAAATATTCGGCGAAACAAGTAAACTTTGAATAATCATGAAAGGGTTATAAGATTAGGCTCGAAAACTATAAAAAAAATTAAAAAAGAGTTTTTAAATATTCTTGTATCAGTGCTATACATTCAAAAGGTTTTCTAACTTTTACAAAAATCTTTAAATTTGTCGTTTTGAAAATAATATTTTCTGTAGTAATTTAAAAAATAAAATTCAAAAACCCGTATTTTTTACCATTCTATAAAAATTCTGTGCTCACAATATTAAAAACAAGTGAACTTCTAAATACGACGCTATTAGCCCGCAGTAACATCAAATCCTGCAGTTTTTTGGCCTGAATTCATTCATTAGAAGTCTATTATCTTTATGGGCCACGCTCCCTAATATGGGCGTGGATTAAGAAGAAAATCTTTTAATTTTTTTTCGTTAGAATCGTGAGGAAAGGTGTAAAAAACTAAAACTGCCCCTCAAGGTCTTATCAGAAGCCGTAGCCGAAGCTGATGCTGTCGCTGCGGCTAAAGTTTGCAGCGTAGCATGCCGCTTACATCGATGAGAATGCGACGTTTTAGCTGAATACAAGTTTGCCATGTTTGTCAATAGGTTTTCATCATACTACAACAGTGGCGGAAATACCCATAAAAACACACGTTTTTTGTATTTTTCAATGCTGTTGGCATTTTTTTATATTTAATTTAAGATGAAGTTAGTAAAAATTCTTTAATTTTTTACATAAAATACGTAATTTTTTTTACGTAATTTTTTACATAAAATTTCTTTTACGGAAAAAAGAAAAATAACGACGAAATTTCGACAAAACTTCTCAAGTTTTTAAAAAATATCGCTTTGGTTTCAAGCCTCAGTTATTTCAACAATATGTGATTCGTTCAACAATCATGTTTCTGAAACTCTTCAGTGGGTGTTGCTATAGATTTTTTGTCAAAAATAAACTCCTGTCAAAAACTAAGTAAGTAGCAATGGAGCAATTCAATACTTTGTAAGCCAATCGCAAGCCCTTACAATTGTCTGTAATCGCATCGGCAATGACTGAAAGAGATTTTTCAATTCTTCCGTGTTTATCGTAGTCCACTGTCCAGTTATTCCTTCTTGAAGCTCTTGCATATTGTTAAATTGGCGTCCATTGGTATAGTCATACCTTGTTTGTGTTTCGCAAAGACTTTAATATTAAAGATTGAGAAAAATTTCGCACACCACAATTGAGTACCCATAAATTGGTCAGAAACAAATGTGGTTGCTTCTTATATCGAGGCCAAACTTGATTCCATATTAAAACAGACGCGTTCAACAATTTTTTCATAAACGTCTTCAAAGAAAAAGTGTCCTTTTGATACAGGCCACAGTAGGACATGTAAGACTGAAACATAAGCTGGACCAAAGAATGAATACGATGTCAATGAAGGAGAAGTGAAGTAATAAAGTCTTATTTAGATGGTCCAGAAGGATCGCAATCCTACTGAAATGAAAAATTTGTGGATTTCGATGAAAACAGACGAATTGAAAAATCTCTTTCAGTCATTGCCGAGGCGAAATGCAGGTCGTTGTATGGACTAACGGTGGTTTAAAAAATTCCGAGATTTTTATCCACTGGTGCTAACTCATACTATGTTTCCACCTGCAATAATACTAGGATTAGCGAGAGACGATTAGTAATAAATCCTAAAGTGGTTCCACCAGACAAATAAAGGATTCGTTTGACACGAGCTTTGACCACTGTTTTTCTGTCATTTGGGCTCTCGAAAGGGAATGGCGATGTTATTTTCCAGGAACTATAAAATAATTCCCTTGTAAAAATGCCAATTGAAATCGTAATTCTAATGCCTTCAGCCTAATGAATCCGTTGCGTCCGTCCCGTCGAAGTACACAACTGACAACTCAGTGAAATACACACGTTCTTATGGAAAGCGACGTACGTCACGAAGTTCTTCTATGGGCAGCTTCCCATAATGGCACGGATTCATTGGGCTGAAGGCATAACAGCTGTCATACGTTGACGGTTTCAGTGTTCTTTTTCGATTCTCAAACTGTTCAAAAGGTGTTGAAAAAGTGGTTTGTGAAAAGCTTGAATGAGATTTATGTTGGGAAGTATTTTTAATCCCCAAGAAGATTTAAATTCTTATGGGTAATCTTGTTATTTGTAGAGGATTAGTGGCCAGTGGAAACATGGTATTAGAAGCATTAATTTTTTTTAAAAATAATCTCTTGATCTTTTTTAATAAAAACTTTAGTGTGTTTATGGGAAATTCATCGTTATTGGTTTTTTCTTTTCGTTTTCATTCATTATTTTTAAAAGTTTTACTAACCTCATATTAAAAATTCAAACAAACAAAAAAAAAAAAAACAAATAACATGTGTTTCTATGGGCGATTCAAGGCAGCCCCCCCGGTGGAAAATAGAGGAATATGTAGAGTCCTGCAACAACCTCAGCTTCTAAAAAACTCGGAAATTTATCATCCGCCTTTGATTTACTTGTCAACTGGAAAAAAATAAACAAAAACTAACCAATAAAACTAAAGCAGGAAAAACTATTGTCAGCCAACAAACAGTTAAAATTTTTACTTTGACGTTGTTGCAGGTCTCTACATATTCCTCTATTGTCCACCAGGTATCGCATTCTGTCTTTTTCCATTCGTCGATTGGCGATTGAAGGCAACCTCCCGACGGAGAATACAGGAATATGTAGAGACCTGCAACAACGTCAGTTTTCCAAAAACTTTCAAAGTTAACACCCAGCTTTGATTTACTTGTCACTTGGGTGAAAAATAAACAAAAACCGACCAATCAAACTAAGGACGGAAAACAGCATTGGGGGTTTTTTCAGTCAACAAACAGTCAAAATATTCAGTTTGACGTTGTTGCAGGTCTCTACATATTCCTCTACCATCCACCAGGTATCGCATTTGAACTTTTCCATTCGTCAATTGACAAGTGGAAAAGTCCTAATTGTTTGTGAAACTGAAGGGGACACATGAGCTGCTAAAGGAGAGTCTGCGGGATTTTCAGGAGAAAATTTAAAGATTTCCGAAGGAAATTTGTCTTGTTTATGTTATTGACTGAATTTTCAATTTCTTTTTTAAACCCTTCCTTCACGTTAGGGGGAGACTGGACACTATAGATATTGTTAAAATAGTCTCCAAACATATTGGCTTTTTGAATATCCTCTTCAATTGTAATGTCATTCACAGTTACCTTTCCACAGACCGTTTTTCGACTTTTGCCAATCAGTCTGCTAATGCTTTTGAAGGCTTGAGGACCAGGTTTAATCTTGGAAAGCCTTAGTTTTAGTTGGTCGTTCACCCAATGCCCAACTTTTTCTAGGTAATGACGGATCAGGTGGGACAAGATTTACCAAAGATGTCACTGAATTATTGAGCCAATGATCTAACCCAATACCATTCAAGAGGTCTCCCCATATCGGGTTTTTCGCATTGAGGTCCCCGCCAATAATGGCACCGTAATAACGATTTGCAATGCTGTTCAGTAAGCTAAGTTCATCTTCAATATGCGTCGCGGGTGTATTAGTTGGAATATATGTTGAACCGAACAAAAAGGATTTAATGGATCCATCTATCTTAAGATTTATATAGGACAGGTAACAAGGGAATTTTTTAAGATTATGTTTAACTTTATATAATTTTATATTTCTTCTAACTGCGATTGCCACACCTTGTTTGGATTTGGTTCCAAATACGAAATAGTTGTCAAGTAAAACATGATGTTTAACTCCAAGATGGGTTTCCTGAAGAAAAGCTGTATTTATATCACGTTAAAGTTCAAAATTTTAAGAGCCATTACTTACCACCTGCTTCTACAAGCTCGCTTAGGAGTTGAAGGTATTGTAGGCCCATTTCAGACTTACTGTGAAATTTATCTTTGTTTTTCACAAAGTTGTTTATTTTTTCTAGAAGTCCTCCTACCTGGAGCCCAAATATTTCTTGGGAGAGACTCGAGAAGATACCAACGCTATTTTGCGCAAGTTGTTTATGAAGATTCGAAGTGCTTTTGAAGTGGTCGGCAATTTTTGTTTTTAATAGGAGGGGATAATGATCTGGGTGGTCAAAGGATAGACATGTGCACTCAAGAGGATACAAGCATCCACAGGTTTTCTAAACCCACCTCTGTCTATCAACTCCTACTCTCACCTCCCCGTGGTGAACACCGGGTGCCTAGTACCTCAACTGGAGATTGGGTTCCAACCCCTTTGGAAGGTTGTTGGGGGTAGCAGACGAGAGAGGGGGGGAGGAGTGTTCCCACTAAGGCACTTCTCCTTGCATCCGGACGGCAGCGGAGGAATTCCCCAGATGGAATCAAAGGTGGCGTCCATAGTTCCAGTCAGGCCGAACTACTTAGTGAACACCTTATATGGGCTACTACGACGTATTCGGAGCTCAGGCCTATAAGAAGCGGGCTATCCGGCTCTCCGTCCTTAGAGCTAAGCAAAGGATCTGGTCCTCCAGGTTGGGGGTCGTGCCGTCGGGGTGACTTCCCGGCCACGTAAAGAAACACCAGTCACGAAGCAGAAACAAGCCTCGGATTCGGACGGATTTACTGTTGACGACCGGAGGCCCTTAACGACTGCAAGGCAGACATTACTGCCATCCAAGAAATGCGGTGGGACGGGCCGGGCAAAAGAAGGATGAAAAACTGCGACATCTACTACGGCGACTGCTATCGGCATCAAAGACAGCGCCTATTTGGATGTGGTTTCGTTGTTGGAGGCAGACTTAGGCAAAAAGTCTTGAGCTTCAACCCTGTAAGCGAGCGCCTCGCGACGATCCGCATCAAGGCTAAATTCGCCAACATTAGCCTGATATGCGCACATGCCCCCACAGAGGAGAAAGATGACGAGACCAAAGATATGTTCTACGAGCTCCTGGACAAAACTTATGAGCAGTGCCCTAGCTACGACATTAAGATTGTCCTAGGCGATTTTAATGCCAAGCTAGGAAGGGAGGGCATCTTTGGTCGTACTGTCGGAAAGCATAGCCTGCACGACACGACCTCCGTTAACGGATTCAGGCTGATTGACTTTGCTGCGGGGCGACACGTTGTGGTAGCTAGTACACAGTTCCCGCGTCTCAATATCCACAAAGGGACATGGAGATCTCCCGATCAATCAACCGTCAACCTCCGAACTTTCCGAGGGGCCAACATTGACTCGGATCACTACCTTGTTGTAGCCAAGGTACGGCTGCGGATATCCCGACCAGCGCCAAGTAATGGAAATACTGTGAGGAAGTTTGACGTCGGCCGACTACAATCGCAAGAGATCGCCAGGTCCTTCTCCAACCGAGTCTCTCAAAACCTTCTACGAAGTCCTATGCAACCAGCATCAAGTATTGATAGCCAGTGGCAACATTGCCAAAATGCCATCAGAGACGCCGCCTCTGAATTGCTGGGTTTCACACGGCGACCAAAAGGAAACCCCTGGTTTGACGATGAATGCCGGCAAGCACATGCAGCTAAACAGGAAGCATACAAAGCGGCGCTGCACAGAAGGACTAGAGCTGTTCGCGAGCTCTACGAGCAGAGGAGGAGAGAGGAGCACCGGCTTCTCCGAAGGAAAAAGAGAGAGCACGAGAAGCGCACGGTTGAAGAGATAGAGAGATGTTACAACAGGAATGAGGTTAGAAGGTTTTACCAAAGGATCCAAAGGTCCTGCCAAGGGTATAAACTTCGAACTGAAGCGGACCATCAAGGGAACATCGTTGTAGAATCGCAGTCGGTGCTGAGGATTTGGAAAGACCAGACTGTATAACGGCGAGGACGAACCAAATACCGCTGTCAGGCAGAACGAACTATTCAACCCGGGCGAAGACGTTACCGACGAAGCATACGAACGATACCGCCCACCTGACCTGGAGGAGGTGAAAGTAGCTGTGTCTAAGCTCATGTGCAACAAAGCAGCCGGAGCAGACGGCCTAGCTGCCGAACTTTTTAAATCCGCTGGCGATGAGCTGGTTAGGAGCATGCACCAGCTCATCTGCAAGATATGGTCGGAAGAAAGCATGCCCGACGAATAGAACCTCAGCATTGTTTGCCCGATCCTGAAGAAAGGAGACCCTCTGAGTTGTGCCAACTACAGAGGCATAAGTCTTCTTAACATCGCATACAAGATCTTTTCTGCTGTACTGTGTGAACACCTGAAGCCGTTTGTCACCAATCTGATAGGCACATATCAGTGTGGCTTTAGGCCAGGAAAGTCCACCATCGATCAAATATTCACACTGCGGCAGATCTTGGAGAAAACCCAGGAATTCCAAATCGATACACACCACCTCTTCATCGATTTCAAGGCCGCGTATGACAGCATCTATAGAGACGAGCTATATAGCGCAATGTCTAGTTTTGGCATCCCTGACAAACTCGTCAGTCTGTGCAGGATGACGATGGAAAACTCACGCTGTTCCGTCAAGGTCGGCAAAGACCTCACCGACCCCTTTGATGTCAAAAAAGGATTTAGACAAGGCGTCGCGCTGTCATGCGACTTCTTTAACATCATACTTGAGAGAATTGTGCAGAACTCTCGCGCCAACACCAGAGGTACAATCTTTCAAAAGTCCGTTCAACTACTTGCATACGCAGACGACATTGACATAATCGGTAGAACAAAGCGTGATGTCAGTGAAGCCTTCGTGAGTATTGGGACGGAAGCGGCGAATATGGGTTTAGCAGTCAATGAGGGCAAAACCAAGTATATGCTGTCATCAAGAAAAGACACCCAACACCGACGTCTTGGACAAAACATCACCATCGACAGCTATAACTTTGAGGTAGTAAGGGACTTTGTCTACCTGGGTTCCGCTATCAATTCAGACAATGACACCAGCGCTGAAATCAAACGAAGGATAACTCTTGCCAATCGCTGTTTCTTTGGGCTAAGAAGGCAATTGAGTAGCAAAGCCCTCTCTCGAGCAACTAAAGTGTCCATGTATAAGACCCTCATCATCCCAGTCCTGCTTTACGGTGCAGAAGCATGGACCCTGTCAAAGGCGGATGAAAACACTTTAGGCTGCTTCGAGAGGAAAATTCTTCGGACGATTTACGGTCCCGTCTGCATAGACGGAGAGTGGAGGAGGAGATATAACATCGAACTGTACGGGCTGTACAGCGATACCGACCTAGCCAAAAGAGTCAAAACACAACGTCTACGATGGCTGGGTCATCTAGTGCGGATGGACACCAACGCCCCGGCCCGGAAAATCTTCGAATCCACACCGCAGGGACGACGCGGTAGAGGAGCACCGAGACTCAGGTGGCGCACGCAAGTGGAAGGGGACCTCAGCCAACTGGAGACGGCTAGCTAGAGACAGAGCTGGCTGGCGAAGCTTGTTGGCTGAGGCCCAGGTCCACCCCGGACTGTAGCGCCACCTTAAGTAAGTAAGTAAGATTTTTTAGCTGGTTTGGTTTTGGCAACACTGGTTTTGACAGCTGACGTGTGTTTAGTACCTTGTGTCACTGTCAAACAGCTTCAGTTTGGTTTGCAATTTAACCATGGATCGTCCTACAAATGAACAACGCTTGCAAATTATTGAATTTTACTATCAAAATTCGTGCTCGGTTCGAAATGTTCATCGCGCGCTGCTTCCATTTTATGGTCGGCGAGTTTGGTGAACAGTTAATTTCACGTTTCGGGCCGGTCAATTGGCCGCCTAGATCGTGCGATTTGACACCATTAGATTATTTTTTGTGGGGGTATGTCAAGGCTAATGTCTATAGGGACAAGCCCGCTTCGATTGACGCACTGGAAGCCAACATCCATGCATTCATTCGTGAGATACCGGCCGATATGTGTGAAAGAGTATGCCAAAATTGGACTCAGCGGATGGGCTACCTGAGACGCAGCCGCGGTCAACATTTGCATGAAATTATCTTTAAACATTAAATTGCAAGGTTTAAACTATCGATTCAAATAAATATTTCATTAATTTTTTCGAATTTTTTGTGTTTTCTTTTTTAAAAAAAGTTCTCAACCTCTAAAAAAATCACCCGTTACTTATAATACTTATAATATTGATACTTATACTTATACTTATACTTATACTTATACTTATACTTATACTTATACTTATACTTATACTTATACTTATACTTATACTTATACTTATACTTATACTTATACTTATACTTATACTTATACTTATACTTATACTTATACTTATACTTATACTTATACTTATACTTATACTTATACTTATACTTATACTTATACTTATACTTATACTTATACTTATACTTATACTTATACTTATACTTATACTTATACTTATACTTATACTTATACTTATACTTATACTTATACTTATACTTATACTTATACTTATACTTATACTTATACTTATACTTATACTTATACTTATACTTATACTTATACTTATACTTATACTTATACTTATACTTATACTTATACTTATACTTATACTTATACTTATACTTATACTTATACTTATACTTATACTTATACTTATACTTATACTTATACTTATACTTATACTTATACTTATACTTATACTTATACTTATACTTATACTTATACTTATACTTATACTTATACTTATACTTATACTTATACTTATACTTATACTTATACTTATACTTATACTTATACTTATACTTATACTTATACTTATACTTATACTTATACTTATACTTATACTTATACTTATACTTATACTTATACTTATACTTATACTTATACTTATACTTATACTTATACTTATACTTATACTTATACTTATACTTATACTTATACTTATACTTATACTTATACTTATACTTATACTTATACTTATACTTATACTTATACTTATACTTATACTTATACTTATACTTATACTTATACTTATACTTATACTTATACTTATACTTATACTTATACTTATACTTATACTTATACTTATACTTATACTTATACTTATACTTATACTTATACTTATACTTATACTTATACTCATACTTACTTACTTATAAATACTGGTAAAAGTGGGCATGTTCGATGGTGTGGGCGGACCATTTTTCGTCGTTTTAAAGTTTTTAAGTCGAAATTATAAATACACCAAAATTTGAGGCACAAATTTAAAGCACAGTAATCTTGTTTGCTTAACTTTATCAAAAGGTCTTTTGAACTAAAGTGAGAATAAGAGGTTGTTCTCATATTAAAGCCAAAAAATGCTTGTGCGTCCAAAAAATTAATTATTTTTTTCGCTTTTTTGACATAGATTCCAGTTAGCTAAGCAACGATTAAGAAGGAATTTAAAGCATCTGTGAATATGGCTCAGTGAAGGATTGAGTGATAATAATAAATGAAAGTTCTAAAAAAATTTACGAAATAATTCTTATAAAAATGTAATATTTTCTCTCTTTCGATTAAATGTTCAACTTCATGTTCAAGCATTTAAATTATATTAGTTTTCAAACGAACCATTTTAACTGTCTCAATCTAAGTTGACCCACTAATTTTTGCACCCGCATGCAAGACACGAATTGAAGAGATTCATTTTATTTAACTTGTTATGAGAGCAAATTGCCACAGATGTATCCTGATTCCCCAAGACATGAAGTTCATTAAATTTCCGGTAGAATGAATAAAATTTAACGAAGCTTGAAACGTATGCATAAGTCAGCTCCTCCTAGTATATTTTTTATATAAATCCGGTGTCATATGGACTTGCTTGATTTTATAAAGTCTTTAACCAAATTTTTTCAATTCTGTATCAAAATTAATCCATAAATTTCGATAAATTTTTGTTTTTGACGCTGCCTTAGTTCAGTGCGATGCTGCACTTGAGAAGCGAATAAAAGAAAGTTTAAAATGCTCGCAGTTTATGAACGTCACTTCTTGACTATGGTTACAGCCAGTTAATTTTTTATGTCGTATCATGAATAAAAACGGGTTTATAGATTCTAAAAGCAAGGATTTAACTACACTTTTTAACATTTAACATTCTAAGAATAAAAGCTAAGGTTTAAATGTTTTGTGCATTTTTTAATTTACACTTAAATGCACTCCATTGCCGATTTTATCCGTTGTAGGGAGTGAAGCTCAACCATGGGTGTAAACTGAATGCCTTAAACATCTTAACAGACTATTTTACTTTACAAGATTTCCAATGAAATTAAAAAAAATATATATACCAACACGTGTGAAAAGCTAAGGATATAAATATCATTTTTCCTTTGACAAACAGTCCCATATATACACACGTTGGGCTTGACAAAACAACTTATAAATGTTTTGAAACAGAACTTTAAATTGGATTCACCCTAACAATACGTCGGTCGCCGTCGTGCAAGTTATGAATAGGGTATTAAGGATTCGTATCACTGAGGATTTACTGTAGCTGACGTCAAAGGAATTATTATCAACTTTAATCTCTTTACGAAGCATTATAATTATGTGGTTTGTTTTGTCCTTTATCAGTTATACAGTGAAAGGAAAAGGCGAAACGAGCAACGAAAACTATGAGAACGCTTTTGAAAATAAGTTTCAAATTTGTGTAAAACTTTGATTTAATTTACATTTTGAGCTAGTTCAAGTCCAGCTAGCCGGGGTGTTTTTCTACGATGTAAGCTTTTGACATAAGAAATATCTGTCCCGTAAGAGCCTGTCAGCCGTGTGTTTATACAAATTAAGCACCTTCTAGTACTTTCTATAAGAAAAATAAAGAATAATATTCCCTTTTGGTAATTTTCCATTGTTTCTCTTCCACTGAATTCCACGGAGGGAAATTTCGATATTAGTTTGCTGTCAGCTGACTGGAAAGACAGTTAGGTGTGTTCATAAAGTGAATCGATGGGTGCATTCAGTGATTCCTGCATGTCGTTTTATTTCTTGTCGCCACATTTCAATATAGTTATATAGACAGGTTTGCGTAAAGTGGTTTGAGTGGAGAATGTGATGCTTTACGATATTATTTCTGTTTCCAGTTTAGCTCGACAGCTTGCAATGTGTTCGTTCTTATTAGCATGCCCAAGGGCACAAGTGCAAGACTCCACCTTGGATGTGATGGTATAAACAGAAATAATTTTCAGAATTTAATTTTCTTCATTGCTAAGCGTTCGTTTTTTTTTTTGGAAAGCATATTTTATACCCCTTCGTTGGAAAATATATTTTAAAAAATCTTTCATCAGATTTTCTGCGTATTTGGGCAAGTACTTTCCAATATCCTACCCTAAAACACAAAGCAGCATTTCGTTTTGCAAATTTGCTACCTGCATACTTGGACGTAAAGGTGCGTAAAGTTTTGGAAAAGCACGGCAAAGCACATCAACGTACGCACGCAGCTACGCAGTATTGCGATTCTAGGTTAAATTGATTTTTGACATCAACGGGGTTGAAGAGGTCTTTACCGATCTAGTCGGAAATGTGTAAGTTTTCAATCATCATCTTGCACAAACTGACAAGCTCGTATCTATTAAAGTTATGTCACAAAGCTGCATTGTCGTTTGCTTTGTCCCGTTACGTACTCGTTGCTTTACAACCGCGTTGAAAATATATCATTCGAAAAACGATTAAAAATCATTAAAAATGCCAACAAATCAACAAGAACACAAACTACCGCGAAAGCCAACAATTCCAGGCTCATAGAAAGTGAGTAGAAACGTCAAAACGCACGCAAAGTTCATTGTGTTGAATTTTTGTGCTTCTCAAAACTTTTTTAAGAAAAAAACGTAACTACGGATGGTCGAAGCAACGTGTTTGAATTTAAGTTGTCAAATCAACGTTGGCGCAACGCAGCTTTGTAACATAGCCTTAAGTGCTGCCATCTGTGCCTTGAAATCGATGCAAAGGTGGTAAGTATCGATTTGGATTTCCTTGGTTTTCTCCAAGATCTACCGCAGTGTGAATATTTGATCGATGATGAGCTTTCCAATCAGATTGTTGACAAACGGCTTTATGCGTTCACTTTTCAGTACAGCGGAAAAGATCCTTTATGCGATATTAAGGAGTCTGATGCCTCTAAGCAACTCAAAGCGTCTCTTTTCTTGACAACCGGGCAAAAAATGACGAGGTTCCATTTATCGGGCATGTCTTCCCCTGGCCATGACTTACAGATGGGCTGATGCATGCTTCTAAACAGATCACCACAGGCTGATTTGAACGACTCGGCAACTAGACCGTCTGCTCCCGCTACTTTGTTGCACTTAAGCTTGGGTACAGCTACTTTCCCTTCATTCAAGTTGGGTGAGGGGTATCGTTGATATTCTTCATCCGGTGCCTTCTACATGCAGATTGAAAGGTTCATTAAGATACAGTATAACCGCAAGGCAGAATGAATAAACTAACTAATTGGCACTTGCAGCTCAGAAGAGCCATTGCCTGATGCATGATCATGCATGATGTGTGCGTCATAGATGTTTTTCACACATGAAAGGGACCTACAGTTTTTTGCCGATTCCGAACGGCGAATTGAGAGGTCTTTCATGACAAATGATACTGTCGGAGGGTTTGTCAGGCCCTCGCGGAGGTGGAACACCGTGAAAAAAAAACTTATTGCCCCGGTCGGGATTCGAACCCGGGACCTCGTGCACAGTAGTTCTACACACTAACCACTGCACCACGATTCAACATCAAATTCTCAACATCTGAAGGCTGTTTGTCGTAACCGGCTGATCGTCGTCTACTCGATGGGCATACCATTGCCAGCCCCTTGTGGACTTTGGCAGAACTTTAAAACCTCATTCCTGCGTCGTAAAATCTCTCCATCTCTTGAACCGCCGGCTCGCGTGCTGTCTGTTTTCCTTTCTGAGAACGAGAAGGCGGTAGTCCCTCTCCTTCTCTGCTCATAGAGGTCAGGAACAGCTCAAGTCCGTCCGTGCAAAGCCGATTTATATACTTCTGGTTTAGGTGTTTTACTTCTCAAATGGCATTTGACAATGTTGCCACTGGCTGTCAACACTTGAGGGTGGTGATAGGTATATAACTTGGCTGAAGCTCTCGAGAGTTTCGATTGGAAAAGTACCTACCTGGTGATCTCTTGCGACTGTATAGCCTCTTTCTATCCCTTGGCAAGGGTCGGGATATCCGCAGCTCTATCTTGGCTTTGAAGATCCTAGTCGGTTTTGGCCGCCCTCGGAGGTTTCGAACGATCACGATACTGGTTGAGTGTCGGGTCGCTGCCGATCACAATGCGGTCAATCTGGGTGACGATTGATTGATTGGGAGATTTTCATTTTCTTAAATGGATGTAGATATGTGGAAACTGTACTATCAGCCATAAAATATTGATACGACCGCCGCAATGTCGATCAGCCTGATACCGTTGTCGGAGGTCATGTCCTGCAGACTGTGCTTTCCGATCGTGTGAGCAAAGATGCCTTTCCTTGGCATTAAAATCGCCTGGGACAATCTTGTTGTCGTAGCTAAGGCCATTGCATTTGCTCAATAGCTTGCAACACAATCTTTGCTGTCATATCTTTTCCCTTTGTGGGGAAGTGCGCCCATTTGAGGCTAATGTTGGCGAATTTAGACTAGATGTAAGTCGTAGTGAGGATCTCGTTTCTGTATCCAGAGACGAGATCCTCACTACGACTTACAAGACATTTTCTGTATCCAACGATGAAACCGCATCCAGAAAGCGCTGTTTTTGCTGTCGGTGACATCTGCCTTGCAGTTGGGACCTAATTTTCCGTGAGCGAATATGAAACTCGTTGTTCTAGGTTCATTTGCACTGATCGTCAACAGTAAATCCGAGCGATTCCAGGGCTTGTGTTGTTCCAAGCTACCTATTTTTTTTTCAGTCAGAGTGGTTGGATTTCAAAACTTGTCACAAGTCTTTAAATAAAGAGACAGGTTAGCATAGGCATGGGGACAGACATAAGAAAAAAATTATAGTGTATAAAATTGTCTCACGTCTTTCACGACTTACCACTTGTCACTCCGTCTACATAGGTCGCAATATATAAAATGGCTTTATCAAATGCAATCCATAATCCGATATGTGCTCCAAGCTCATCAGCTTCAAACTTTCTGAAACCGGACGCGCTGAAAAATTTCAAATTATTCAATGAGTCCGGAAATTTCAGACTTTTGCATAAAACTCTGAATAAGTCTTGATTGCAGTTTTTTCAACGCGATTTGATTGCAGTGACAAAAATTGCTTTCATGGTTGATGAATGGTTGATTTTATTTTATTCATATTGTATGTGTGCGGTATAGGTACCCTCACCGCAAGTACCTATACCGCACAATTTGGAAAACACAGTTGGGGGGTTTATTATTGGCCTTTTCAAATTTAATTCAAAACTACCCCACACAAATAAGACAGGATTCTTCTGATCATCGCATTACTATTGAATACATTATTATGTCTTCTTAAACTATCTAAAAGACACACATAACACCCTCACAGCAGTGTCCTGTCTTTGTGACAATTTATTTTTTCAAATACCAATCGAGGTAACGAGCACTTATATCTCGAAAAATTTCTCGTCAGGGACATTTACCCAGATAGGCGACGACACTCTGACAAACAATTTCCGTTAGCATGTATTTGATTTGTTGGAGCCTTAGGGACCACTTGGTTTGTCCTGAACTTCAATTACCACTCACTGCTAAGGTTCACACGCAAATCAATATTATTTGCCAAATGAAATGGAATAAAAGTATCAGTCTTTCGAATTCTCCCGGCTTTCAAATCACGTAATGCCATCTATCAACAGAAAAAGGTCTTAAATTACTTGGCGAATAGCAGCACTTCCTCTGAAATGCCCTGAAATGGCTAGACAATGCCACACACCATTTCCTGTCCGTGTAGATGCGCAGTTTATCAATAAGGATACATCAATCAATCTCACCACGACTGAAGGTTAAGCACACTTTATCACAACCACGAGCATATCGATTTTATTGCATACACCAGCGCAGTGAAAGCAATATCGTGACCCAACTTGAAAAGGATGTTGGTGTAATGCCCACGCCCCCACCACACACATATTACTTTGTGTGTTTGATCCCTTTTACACGAGTGCAACGAAACCCCTTCCGGTGATTAATTGAAATGAATTTAATAAAACATTTTTGATTGTATATCTCAGTTGTTCAGGGTTACTTCAATGGAGTACCAAATTGAATTGCATTCATGAATGCACCTTGGAAGTGTTTCTTACGCTCTTGACACAGATTATGCTTTGTGAATGGGGGGCTTTCCCGAGGCGCATACAAGTGGAAACGGGCGAGTGAAACTGGTGTGCAACTAAAGTGCTTATTCTCCACAAGGGGATATCTCCTATAAACATTTTGTCCTGAATATTTCGCCACGATTTTCAAGTGCAGGTATACCGTGCATGTCAGCAGACACCTGAACTTGGATCCTCCTGCAGAAACTTTGAGTAGGTGCAGGTTATGTGGAATTTATGCGAATAATAGTTATGGAGTTAGGCTCGTTTGTATTTTCCATTGAAATGTTACGAATGCAATAGGAGGCGAGGGGCGCATTGGTGTCAGAATTAAGGCTTTTACACAAAGATTTCGTACTTATTTGAGGATTTAAAGGATGAACACTTAAGAGACGATGAACAAAAGTAAGAAATGCTATAAGATACAAGCCTTTAAGGTGGTAAACGATTTCGTGGTATTTTGACTTAAAGTAAATGGAATTCTTTTCGAGAGCTCTTTTGTAATGGCCAGAAGGCCGGGATTTCAATGACACCTATTGACTTTCTTTCCAAAGAAACATCTGCATTGATGCAAAAACTAGATACGAACAACTAACACCTGCATCAACCTTAGAATGTAATTTTAGATAAGAAGGGCGAAAGAATCCAAGTTGTAAGAACAATAAGGACCTTGATAGAGGGGCCTATTACTGCAGGAATAATCTCGAAAATTTAGTCTTGCACATTTTCAGAGGTATAATACTGGTCTGATGCTTTAAATCGTCTTCTGAAGTGATGGACCATACATAACCCTCTCACTCTATACTGCATTCAAAAACGGTCGGCTTGTAGAGTACGCCGATTTGACCTCAGAATATACCTGCAAGCCACCCGGCTTTGGATCTCTTTGTCACTGGTGCCAAATAAATGCTCTTGTCGTTGTATTTGTGTGAATATTTAGGCCTTCCGTTCTTTCGCGATTGCGCTGAAATGTTCCTTGAAATTGCGTTTTTGACAGAGTTTATAGGATCTCTCTTTGAACATGGCAATACCAACTAAGCCGGTCATGTTCCATTTTCCTGGAACTAGGTTCTTTTACATGGAGGCTTCCTCCGATCTTCGTAATTCTTATTATATCTCGCTTTGTTGCTCCTGCTTTCATGGGAATCATCTTCATCTCAGCTGCCGTAAATTTGCTCTCATATTTCTTATACGCTGTCCAACATTGTGAACCATATGTAAGCGCTGGACGCACAACTGCTGTGTAGAAGGTGGCGGAGTTTGCTCATCCACTCTACGCCTACGCGATAATTGATGTCGCAGATACTTAAACTTTTTACACTTGGGAAGCACATTTGGAATTAAATAAAAAATGAAATTACACATTTGAAGCACGTCTGGAATTGGTTTGGGTGAGTCAGAGAATGGGCAGCACAGGTGCTCTGTCTTCTTTTGGCTGATACGATACACTTTCCCCTCTCAAAAATCCACCCATATATCAAGTGGCACGCTGCAGGGATGTATGATCTACACTTATGATGGCCCCATCGTCAGCGAAGAATAACTGATGTACCCCGGGGTCCGATGTACGGGTCGGTCAGTTTTCCTTCAAGCAGACAATCAAGGACAACAATGAAAAGCAAAGGATTAAGGACGCTTCCCTCCCTGGTGTACACCGACTTTAATTGGAAACCCATCGGTGACTCGGGAAGGGCATCTTACTCTTGTCTTTGCTCCAACATGCATACATGTCCGTGATCATCCGCAAGTAGGCTTCTGGAACTCCTCGTTTTCTTAGCGCCACCGATATCAGATCTCGTGGTAGTCTATCGAAGGCTTTTTCAAAATCAACCAGCACCATATGCAGATATTTAAGGGCATCCCGATGTTGTTCCATTAGACGGAGAGTGGAGGAGGAGATATAACATCGAACTGTACGGGCTGTACAGCGATACCGAGCTAGCCAAAAGAGTCAAAACACAACGTCTACGATGGCTGGGTCATCTAGAGCGGATGGACACTAACGCCCCGGCCCGGAAAATCTTCAAATCCACACCGCAGGGACGGCGCGGTAGAGGAGCACCGAGACTCAGGTGGCGCACGCAAGTGGAAGGGGACCTGAGCCAACTTCGCGTGCGAAACTGGATACAGAGCTGGCTGGCGAAGCTTGTTGGCTGAGGCCCAGGTCCACCACGGACTGTAGCGCCACCTTAAGTAAGTAAGTAAGATGTTGTTCCATTATGATCCTTATGTGCCCGATCGGATCAGTGGTTGATTGGCCCGCGACAAACCCGCGCTGGTCCTCAGATAGCCTTATAATGTTCGTCGAGCGGATACTAGGTAGAGTGCGAAAAAACTCTACCTAGTATCCGCTCGACGATCTTCATTGTGCGTGACATCAGCTTGATAGAACGGCAATTGTCAGAGCTTCGTGTATCACCTTTTTCTTCGAACAAAGGAAGAAGATAATTTCCCCGCCAATAATTAGGCATTGGATCCCCTCTTATTAGTTTGGAAATGAAGACCGTGAGCCTTGGACCCGCTGCCTACCAATTTTTTTTTTTCAGAACTCTGAAAGTATCTGATCCGGTTTAAACGCTTATCGCTTTTTCGAGTACTTAACCGCCTTACCAACGTCTTCAACTGTGATATCTGGTACTTCTTCTCAGTTGCGCGTTGTTTCTTCTGAAAATGTTTGCCTGGAAAACTGTTCATTCAAAAGTGCAGCACAATACTGCAGCCACCTGTGAAGAATTTTGTCGTCATTCGCACAAGAAACCGGCCCTGAGCATTGTTGATAAGCTTTGGCGAACGAAACTCCTGGGCATTTCTCCTCCTCTGAGCGACAACCTTAAAGACCTTTGTCGATGGTGCTGTATGGCCTCGTGTGTATAGCAGCCGGTGAAGAAATTTTCTTCAACTCCCGATAGAGGCCCTCCATTCTCTTTGCTTGAACCTGGGCGGACTTCTTCTTAGCTAAACTGCTGCGGCGTCTATATTCCAATTCCAAGCGAAGCTTTTCATCTCTTTTGTTCGAGGAGCACTCCTTTCATGCCTTGAAGGCCGGTTTTCTTTTCACTAGTTTAACCTCATCTGACCACCACCATGTTTTTTGACCAGTCGGTATAGTGGCCCTTTGAATTTCCTAGGAGTGTTTTGGCCTTCTCAATGCATGTTGTGCTCTGCACTCAACATCGTCGTTTTCGTCAATGATGTGATGCAGGTAGTTTTGCATCGTGTTTTACCTTATCCAAATTGTACCAGTTGATTCCCAGATCACTTTGCTTGCTTAGTTTTCGTCTTTAAAGGGTTCCATAAAAATGACGGTCAACAGCAGGCGGTGTTGTGTTGTGATCGCCTCACCTAAAATCATTTTACAATCTTTGACCCGTGGTTTTAGGGAACTTTGAACCAAATGATAGTCAATCTGGGTCTCATTCCCACCGCTGCTGTAAGTGATCAGGTGCCTGCTTTTCTTGACGAACATGGCATTACAAGCCATATAAGACCGTATGGCTTACATACGTCTAGGATATCTTCACCAGAAGAGTTCCTAGTTCCATACCCCAGTCCACCATGGCAGTCTTCATAGTCCTCGTTGGATTTCCCAACATGTCCGTTCTACAAAAGCTCTTCCTTATAAAAGTCTATCCAGAAGGCATCGTTTTCCCTCTGATTGCACCCAACTTGGGGAACATATGCACTAACGCTCACCTTGCATCACCATCAACCGGTCACTTGGCTTTTGAAATATTCTCAAGATGCCATCAAGTACCGTTTCCATTCCTATCTTGTTCGGCTCCGTAGAAGAACATCTTGCAAGCTTTTTTTAAATCTGTAAGAAATGGGCCCGATTTCCGGTGTTCCGCCATTTCGTCTTTTGGACACACAAGATGCCCACTCGCCTTCTTACCATCATCTCTTCAAGTTCCTACGACCAGTCATGCTTCCAACACTCCAACTCGTGACCCTGAGCTTGCGCATATCCCCCCGACTAGATCTTACCCGAGCATTTCTGCTCGTCCAGAGCTACCATGTAAGCCATAAGCAGTTTCCATAATGCTTTTGTCTAAACGACTTGTTTCGTTCGATACGTGCATAGTCCTAATTGTTGTTTGAACATCCTTTTCCGACATCGGTGATCCCCCAGTCATGTCAACCCACGGACGTGCATAATGCACACTTGTGGGTAAGATTAAGATGTTGAATGTGTCGTTAGGCTCACTTAGGTGTTACAGAGGCCGTAGTCCCTTTAGTTGCCTTTTGCGATAAGGGCTATTTTTTCGGTTCGTGGGGCGCTGCAGCGATATTCTCACGCGTAGCTGCACGGACGGTACCTGACCCAGGGTTAATTTATTTTATTGCATAGTTTGTAACACAGTTAAATAATCACCGTAGACCCTTAAGACCTTTTAGAGACATGATCGAGAACGACATGTGAATCAATTAAGCCATGTCCGTCCGTCCGTATGTGTGAAGGTTTTAGGTATTCAAAGTCAAGCTAGAGAGCTGAAACTTGGTACACGGCTTGGTTCTTTTGTTGCACAGACAAAGTGTGTAAATTGGATCAATTAGTGCTGGCTTTAATGTGGAACAACCCCTATTTCACTATTTTCTTCAAAATACCTTTTGGTCAACTTAGACAAGGCACAGGAACTTAAATTTTGGTACTGAGCAATATTGGCCTAAGACCTTTAACAAGGCAAAAATTGGACCGCCCACAGTATCGACCATGCCCACTTTTAACAAGTTAGATCTTGAAAAACCCGATTTCTCGGAAAGTTGACTCCAAATCGAAGAAAAAATTCTATGACAAATATTAAGGATATCGGTATTTGCTGAGTTTGCTCCATACAAAGTTTCGAGCTCCGCCCACTTTTAGGGGGCGTTTTTAGGAAAATACTGTTTTTTTCTGAAATAATGTTCGCTTTTACCGTATTTTCTCATGATTCTAACGAAATTACAATTAATTGATTTTAATTTTAACCCCATGTCCACTTTTGGGGGCGTGGCCTATACAAATAATATATGAAATCGGGCCAAGAATCTTCACAATTTGGTGTTACATTGTATTTAGGGTCGGGTATATAGAAGTTTGTCACAGATAAACTCTTGCACTTACTCACTTGTTTTTGTATAGTTAAAGTATGCAAATTCTAAAATCTGTCAATAGCCACGCCCACAATTGACTTGAATCTAAGATAACGTCAAACTGAAATTTTATTTAAAAAACTTTTTTACTTTGTTAGGCAAGACGTAAAAATTCAACTTTTGGTTTATAGAAATAGTGTCTAGTGAATTTTAACACGACAAAACTTCTACCACGCCTTATGACCATGCGTACTCCGTAGATGCCCTTAAGAGCTGTATTTCTCTGAAAATTCGCTCTAAGTCGAAACCAGTCGCAAGCGCCAGTCTTTGATTATTCCTGAGAATAAGCTGTGGGGTGCCATGGTGTAGTGGTAAGTGTGTGTGCTTACTACGCCGGAGGTCTGGGTTCCATTCCTACCACTGCCACCTTAAAAAAGACTCGTTCTTTTTCACGGTCCCCACCTCCACGAAGGTCTGACAAGTCCTCCGAGGGTAACATTTGTCTAGAAAAACTTCTCAAAGTGCCGTTCGGATTCGGCGAAAAATTGTAGGTTCCCTTGTATGTCCATTCCCTTTGTCCCTCTCTAGGCAAAGCGAATCTACTTGCAGCGCATTTCGCTGCTAGCTCCATGCTCCCTGATTCTGCGATGTCTCCGCCTGCACTGGAGCGCGTCGATTTTACCATGGGACAAATTCACTTTCGCGCTCGTGCAGTCATGAGAGTACTTCGAGATATCAACATTCACAAATCCGCTGGTCCAGATGGAATATCCCCGATTGTTCTGAAGAGGTGTTCTTTCACGCTGGCAAAACCATTGTGTAAGCTTTTTCATCGGTCCTACTCCTCAGCTCTCTTTCCGAGTAGATAGAAAACAGCATTTGTCCTAAAAAAGGCGATTCTTCTTCTCCCTCTAGCTATCGTCCAATTGCACTTACTTCCCTTCTTTCTAAGGCCATGGAAACTCTGATAAACTATCAGCTTATGAAATATCTTGAAACATGAAAACTTCTTAACGACCGGCAATACGGTTTTCGTAGCAAAAGGTCCACTGGTGATCTGATGGCATATCTCACCGAAAAGTGGAACCATTCCTTGCATCTTCTTGGTGAAAGCAAGATTGTTGCGCTTGATATTTCAAAAGCGTTTGACAGAGTTTGGCACCAAGCTCTCTCGTTGAAAATGCGTGCATTTGGAATCGACGAATCTCTTATTCAGTGGATTAGTAATTACCTTTCGAACCGTTCAATTCAAGTTGTTTTGGATGGCTTCAAGTCCGCAGTTCATAAAATTAACGCTGGGGTTCCCCAGGGCTCTGTTTTGTCTCCGACACTCTTTCTCATTTTCATTAATGATCTCCTGTCTGCTACAACTAATCCAATCCACTCCTTTGCTGATGACAGTAACCTCAGTTTCTCATATTCGTTCTCGGTTCCGCGCCCCTGCGCTTCGGACGTAGAACTAGGCACGTGAATACGGCAGCGTATGTCAAACTCATTCAACTCTGATCTTAACAGCATTGTATCATGGGAATCTCAAAATAGAGTAGAGTTGTTTAATGCTTCTAAAACTCAATGCTGTCTTCTGTCATTGAAGCAAAACCGAAACACCCAGCCATTATCCATGAATGGCACTTGCATCAATGAAACCGAAACGCTTTCCATTCTCGGTATGTGTGTCAATAACAACCTTAGTTGGAATGATCACATATTCGAAGTCGCCAAGAACTCTGCGAAATGCCTAGGTTTCCTCAAAAGATGCAAGAAATATTTCACCCCCTCTGATTTGGCTATTTTATATAAGGCATATATTCGCCCTAAATCGGAATACAATTCCCATGTCTGGGCTGGTGCTCCAAAGACAGCATTGCACTTACTAGACAGGATACAAAAACGCGCGATAAAACTCATTGGAGACAGAAATATTGCGAAGTCAATTGACTCATTGGAACATCGACGCAATGTCTCTTGCCTATTCAGAGAACAGTGGTTCTATCGCTTTTTCTACAAACAATGTTCCATCGAAATAGCCAATTGCATTCCACCCCTTAAGACGTTCAACCGTAATACCCGGCATAGATCGAATGCACATCAGTTTACCCTTGAGCCCACTTTCGGACGCACAGTTAAGTTTAGAGGTTCTTTCGTAAGCCGTACAACGCAAATGTGGAATGTCCTCCCACGATCAGTCTTTCCTACACAATTCAATCTGCAGCTGTTTAAAACAAGAGTGCACCGGTACCTCTCATCCTTTCATTCTTCTTCTAATCCTTTCCGCTCGTGAGATGTGAAACAACATTAAAAGGGTAGCCAATCCCTTAATTCGCGAGTGAATTATAAAAAAAAAATGTGAAGATTGCAATACTTCAGAAGTTGAGAAGTTGGCCCTGTCTTGTAAAACAGCAAGACAGTCATGAGTCTTAGAAGCATTTACTTTCATGACTTTTTAAATTATAATGACTTTTCCCATGGTGTGTGCAAAAGCCCGTCAATTATCTAAGAAATGTCGCAGTAGCTTCATCTTGCTTTACTATATGATGCCCGTAATGCCAGGCTGTTGAAGAGCTTTCATCATTTAGGATAATTTAATCAGCCGACGGTTTAGCCATGAGAGGAAATCTGATTCTGCTTACCCTTCTCTGAAGATTTCATATTTCATATTTATTTATTAATTTGAAGTCAATAAAGTGGACTTATATTAATATTAATCTTTAAATTATTAACGATTATGCAATTCGGAAAAGAGAATGACAAGTAAATTTCCGTAGAAAATATCTTGAGCTTAAGATAAGTCACTAACAACAAGAAACATTTAACACACATATCCTTGCCGCCGTAATTACTTGCGCTGGCTTTTTTTGTAAAAGGAGAAATGGGTTGCGTATTTGTCACATTAATGCTCAAAGTCTTTCGCCAAAATTTGACGAGCTTAGAAGACTGTTTGAAGACTCCAATCTTGATGTTATATGTGTGTCAGAAACGTGGTTCAGGCCTAAAATTGAGAACTATTTTTACTCTCTCCAGGGGTATCACCTTTTCAGAGGGGATAGATATGACAGAGGAGGTGGGGGTACAGCCATATATGTAAGGACGTCCATATGCAAGTCAAAACCAAAATTAGTTCTAGAGTCACCAGCAGACTGATTAGATTAGAAAAGTGCTTAGTAGGATGCTTTTACAGACCGAACAGATACATAAACCTTGACCTCTTTGAATCTGCTATTGAAGATCTTACATGTAGGTACCAAAATGTTGTTATAGCCGGGGATTTTAATTGTAATTTGCTCGATTTCTCTCAATATCGTACAATTCTAAATTTGTTATCCACCTTTAGTCTTCACCCAGTTAATTGTAGTACACCGACACATTTCACTGAAGATTCCTCGACATCAGGTTGGAAAAGCCATCTTCTAGGACCAATTATGTGCTCCAGCCTTTTCTAAACACGATTTGGTTTTTTTTAACGTACGATATTCAGTATGACGTCCGTCAGAATAAACATTTTTATTGGGACTTTAAGCATATAGATCGAGTCAGTCTTGAATACGAAATAAATCACATTTTTTGGGAAGAAGTCTACCAATTAAGATCACCAGACGAACAAGTAAATTTTTTGCAGCACTATATTATGTTGCTCTTCAATCAGTTTGTACCTTACAAATCGAGGACCCTCAAGAGCTCAGGTGTTCCTTGGCTGACTGAAGACATAATTAAACTGATTGATGCAAGGGATATTGCTTTTAAAAGATGGAAGCGCTTCAAAATTCCTTCTCTCTACGAAGAATTTAAATTTTTAAGAAATTCTACAATAAATGCCATCAAGCGAGAGAAGCGTAGGCATTTTTCTCAGAAACTCAACCAAAATCTACCGACTAAAAAGCTTTGGAAAAATTTGAGAGATTTGTGCATAGGTCAAAGCCCTAATAGTGACATTGAGAATGTAGATATTGATGAACTCAATAAAAAATTTGTGCAAATATCGCCTACCCCATCCATAAGAAATCCTGCTACGCCCCAAACAATATCGCAGTCTAACCAAAATCTTCAAGAAAATTCTCTCTCCTTTAATAGGTGCGATGAAATGGATGTCGTCAAAGCTATTCTGAGCATTAAGTCTAATGCTATAGGCTCGGATTCTATACATCCTCTCTTTGTTAAAATGATTCTTCCCAAGATCCTTCCTTTTTTAACGCACATGTTTAATACAGTTCTACTCACTTCTCAGTTCCCATCTCAGTGGAAACATGCTAAAGTAATTCCGATAGAGAAAAAACGAACATCCTCTACAGCACCCTTGGAATACAGACCTGTTGCAATTCTTCCATATCTCTCGAAAGTTTTTGAAAGGTTAGTGCTTTGGCAAATATCCGCATTTTTGGATAAACAACAATGCTTATCTCCATTCCAGTCAAATAAATAAATAAATAGAGTGGCGCAACAGCTCGAGGTGAACCAGGGCCAACTTCTCAACAATGTATGCTGTGTGTGTTAATTTATTGACATACAAGGGACCTACAATTTTTCGCCGAATCCGAACGGCACTTTGAGAAGATTTTCAAGACAAATGATACTCTCGGAGGGCTTGTCAGACCCTCGCGGAGGTGGGGACCGTGAAAAAGAACTAGTCTTTTTTTTCAGGTGGCGATGGCAGGATTTGAACTCAGGCCTCCGGCGTAGTAAGCACACACACTAACCACTACGCCACGGCACCCCATTCCATTCCAGTCAGGCTTTAGGAAAAAACATAGTTGCACAACGGCTCTTCTGAAGGTTACAGTCGATATAAGGCTTCTTATGGACTCTAAGAAGGTAACGCTGTACGCGGTAAAGCATTTGACATGGTCAACCATGATCATCTTACAAGGAAGCTGTTAGAACTATTTTCTTTCTCGCACTCCGCAGCTCAACTGATTAAATCCTATTTATCGGGCAGAGACCAAGTAGTCAGTGACAAAGACAGAACATCGGCTCCAATTTCTCTTACAAGAGGTGTTCCACAAGGGTCTATTCTTTGGCCTATTTTGTTTATGATGTACATCAATGATCTGCCAAATGTACTTCAACACAGTCAAGTACACATGTTCGCAGATGACGTGCAAGTTTACGTGGGAGGCCATATAGGTCAAATCAACTCTGCCATTGACGATTTAAACTGCGACCTTCTAGCAATCTATAATTGGGCTGAGCTTAATGAACTCTCTCTCAATACTAGCAAATGTCAGTGTATCACTATTTACCACCGAAAAGTAGACACATCAATTATACGGAAAGTTGAAAAAATTGGTCGTACCGAATTAAGCTATGTAGAGAAGGTTAAAAATCTAGGTATTGCGTTCGACTGCACCCTAAAGTGGGATCTTCACATAAACTATATTTGCTCAAGGATCTACTTTTGTCTAAGCACTCTTTACTTGTCGCAATCTTACACACCTATACTAAGTAGGCTTATGTTAGTTAAAGCACTAATTCTGCCTATCATTACGTACGGTTGTGAACTGTTTTCGCAACGCGATTTCAACAGCAATCGCAAGCTTAATGTTGCCTAACTCGCTAAGGAAGTATGACCACATATCTAATTACAGACGAAATATAGTTGGCTGTACCCTTGACACCTTCCTTAAGTACAGGTCGATTCTTTTGCTGCACAGAGTTATCAAGCTAAAAGAACCAAACTATCTTTACATCAAATTGCAATTAACTCAATCTGCCCGAGCGCAGAGCTTTATAGTTCAACGCTCATTATCAAGAGCCGCACAGATGCAGTTCTTTTGGTCCACTGTTAAGCATTGGAATTCTTTGCCAATTTCACTGCAAAGGAGATCTGATAGGGGGACTTTCATAATGCTTTGTTTAATTTTCTTGCAAATATTTAGTTCACAAATGTTTACTTTTCTTACGAATATTAATTCATAAAATTTTTTTTATTTAATTTTAACTTGCTCTTTATGTTTAGTTTTGTATTATTATTATTGTTACTTATTATTAGTTATTGCTACTAATTTGAATAACCTTGTCCATAACTGCACCAGTTTTAAAGATCTTTGTTCTTAGGTGTATGTTGTTATATTCAATAAATGAAATGAAATGAAAAACTGAGTCCTATTTTCAGCTTTTAACAATTTCTTTATAAAACAGATCTAATTTATGACATTGACTAACTAGAATATTTACTCCTTGCTGTTTATTGGAAAAACTTCCATGTATATTACATGCTCTGCTCATAGGTCCTTTTTTAACTGCGAGCTATCGGATGTTTTTTGAATTGAACATGGCGTTGAAACTTGTTCTGTAGTTCAGGGAAGGGACTATTTTGTTGCAGTGTAATATTGCGTAGATGTGTCCTTGAAGTGAGCTTGTTTATGACTATTTTTGGAACATTTTGATTGACCAGCGCATCATAATGAAATTGTTGCAAAAATGCGTAAAGATGCTGCTTCCAAGCATTAGGCTCCTGCATGTAGCACTTAGTTATTAAACGTAAGTGAATTTAATAAAAGAAATAAAATAAGGTCGTATCTCTTTTTTTTTTAAATCACGACCATTAGCAGGTTACTTTACTTACTCTTCTCAACAGATTCACAAAAAAATAAACCACATCCTTTTTACACAAATCCGATAACTACAATTTCGTTTGAGTGCGAAGAAATCAAGAAATCAACCCTGGTCCTGGGAATAGCCCAAAATCTTCTTAAATATCTCAGGATGCGATAAGGGCATCGATATTATTTATTTATTTTGAATTGTGTGGATTATTTCCTGGGTTCGAGTAAAAAACTGGTAATAAAATAAAGCTTAACTCTATCCCAAAGGAATTTTCAATGGTGAAGAAAATTAAAATCGTATCAGCTTTTCTCGGGCTTTGTGGTAATAAAGGAAACTAAATCCTGTGCCATTGAAACCATAAAAAATGAATAATGCCAGTATTGATTTGATTGAGTGTATGGATTAGTCTCTATTTTTTTTTTCGTTTAAGGAACTGACTGGCCTTGAAGCCATTGAATATTGATGATAGCTAGGAGCATTTGGTATTTGATTCGTTCAATGATTTAAAAGCTCCTGCTTATTCATCAATAATTTCGGTTGAAGCTTTTAACCAATCACAAATACACAGAAGCTCAATGTAGTGCATAAAACGGAAGTGTCATGTACAAAGATGTTGGAGCCAAGAGGACAATTAGGAACAATTCGAGAAATTCCCAAATTGAGACAAGGACACTGCGAGACTAACAGCCCAAAAAATCACAGGCGGAACAATAAGAAATTAATTAATTTACCCCCTGGAAAGATTGAAGTTGAAGTTGTGTATCCTAAAATACATCTACTACCATTCAAAATTAAAGCAAACACGGTCCCCCAAAAGGAGGCCGACAGAGAGGATTTTTCTTTTGCGGTACAGGGATCGTCATTCAAAAATTATCGGACAGCGCTCGCCTGTGGATCATAAGGCAACCAGCATAATAATTATTCACTCAACATTAATATTTAATTTTGTGAGTGTTTCCCGCAATGTTATATCGATATAAGAGCACTCAGCCATACAATTCCCGATTGGAAACGATACTTGTGTCATGGTGAAATTTAAATTTTATTGTTTAAAAGCGATTGAATTATTAAAATGGTGGTGCACGCAAAATTTATGAAACTTTGCATGTTCCGCCCTTATGGTTTGAGGTGGTTATTGGATTGGAGAATAGTTTTCGTTTTATTGACTATAGAACTTAATTTTAAGACCTTTTGGAATAGCTTTTGAAAGAGTTGGCTATAGTTTACCTCTATGCTCGTCTTCCTAGATCTGCAGTTATTTTTTTGCAAAATGTTCGTTAAGCAACTGTATGGCTTGGGTTAAGTGACCTTCTAACCTTCTTAACGTGCCATGTACTGCCCACATTTTCGACGATTGCATACAGTGTAATGTACTTACGAGTTCGATAGATATTTTCATCGCATGCAATCTTGCCTTTTCGTGTTGTGTCCTAGCAAAACGCATGTAATTTGGGACAAGATTGCATCACTTCGTTTGCTGGTTGCATGGTAATTACACATGCAAAATACATGTGAACGCACGACGACTGTCGTACTGTGGCATGTGGGTACTTTTCCTATTTGGCTAAAATCAAATTTAATTGCTACCGGATAGATTAAGAAATTGATTTGCCTCCTAAGATTGAGATTCGCCAATGGGGATCGCATCCTCCAGATATGGTGGGAACATTTACAAAAATTATGGAGGGGGAACCAGAAAAAAAGTAAAAACCAGAAAGACAGGGATCACCTGTCCCAAAATCATTTATTTCTGGGTAAGGTAGAAAACTTCGTTGTACTGTTTAGCTAAGCTGTTAATCTCCCTTTAAGGTGGCAGTTTGCTTTTTACCAAAAGGCCAAAAAAGTTTGGATACATTTTTTTTAAGGGTTTAATGGTCCTTCCATATTTCAAATTAAAGCTGCAAAATACAAAATTTTATTTCAGCACGTAAAAATCAACGAATATTAAAAAGCCAATAAAGGATGACATCGATAAAGTGTGATTTTTTAATAGGTACCTTTTACAATTGGCGACGAAGCACGCATTTCCTTTATTTCTTTGAACAATTTTTTACTCTGACACTACGATTGGTTTATCCGAGGCTTGTTGTCGCTTACTAAAGCTAAGCACTAGTCAAAAGTAAAGCACGACCTGTAACCTGAAAGACCAGACCCTTCCTATAACTCCAAGTACGTAGAACCGGGTTTACTCCTCCTTATAGGCCTGAGCAACGAATACGGCGTATTAGCACTTTTGGGGTTACCGCACGAAGTTGTACGGCCTGATTGGAACTGTGGACGCCTGATTGATTTTACCTGGGTATATCCACCGATGCTGTTGGTAGGCAAGGAGAAGTGTCTTTGTGCAGACACTTGCATTCCCGCTCTTTCGTCAGTTAAATTTGGCAATCTTTGGATTTAAATCCCCATCTCCAGTTGAGGTACTTGACAGACACCTGGTGTTCACCACGTGGAGCTGAGAGTAGGAGTTGATAGACGGAGGTTGGTTAAGAAATTTTCTGGATGCTTGTACCTTATTGAGTGCATGCATATGTCTATCCTTTAACATTCTGACAACGACACCAGCGCTGAGATCAAAGAATTTATATGATCTACTTATTACCAAATCAGCTACGGATGCTGGTATTATATGCAACTTCAAACTCAACTGGAGTGAGAATAGGTCGTGACTGGTGACAATTTTGGGTCGCCTCGAAGCATGCTGCTGGAAGTATGCTGGGATATTCCACACAAGCTCCCAGGTTTGAATTCCAATCGGGCAATAATCGACTTTCTTACGGCCCTGCTGGAAGTATGCTGGGATATTCCACACAAGCTCCCAGGTTTGAATTCCAATCGGGCAATAATCGACTTTCTTACGGCCCCACCTCCGCGAATGTCTGATAAACCCTCCTATAGTCCCACAAGGAATGAGAGACTTTTCATTTCGCCGTGAATCGCCTGATTTAAAAGCGCAATAAGAAGTTTCTTTATGTCTATCGTTCAGAAGGCCACCAAAAAAAGAGAATCCGGACATCGGTCTTCTAGACTTGCTGGACACGCCTCTTTATCTATTTCTGTTATCTGCTTATAGACAACACAACATTTGAAACAAAAATATAGGACACCAATCAAAAGGAAAGTTTTTTCAGGAAATAAGGATACCGCCGTATGTCTTGACAATTCCAAATTGGACAACGGAACAGGCACAGGATTAAGCAAACCCTATGATAAATTTTTTTTTATTTATAATTAGCTCGGAATGTGTCTAGTCGCAGTTGATAAATTCATTGAAGCAGAATGCTGCGAGAAACAACTCATCTTCCCAAAAGACAGAAGTAAGTGTTCAAAATCAAACAATTGATTCGTGAAAAGAGAAGAGCGCGTAGAATCGCAATGTGCGAGTACGAGGGCACCCGGCATCCCCGGACAAAACTCTCTTGAACAACCTCTCTAACAAGCTAAAAGAAATGCCGCAAGATTATAAAAATCGTGTGTGTCATTAGTCGAACTTCGGCAGACAAAAAGCAAACTAAAAAATATGTACGGCCCCAGGATTAAACGTAATCACAGGCGAAATCTTGAAAGAAACCGAAAAATGCACAAGTCCAGCTACTTTATATCATAAATGCTTCTCTTAGACTCTTATAGGTTTCAAGGAAATGTAATGTTGCTGAAGTCAATATGGCTCCAAAACCGGGGGAAATGCCCAAATGACAAAAAATCTTATAGGCCCATGCCCATATCGCTTCTGCCGATATCGAAGACTCAAGACTCAACTCAAGAAACTTAGGCGCGATCCCCAGGCGGGACTCGGAGAGGTTCTTTACCTGATCCCACCACCTGTTTCTTGGCTACCGCTACCAGGAGGCAACGTGCATCTAGCAACTCGCATCTCGGCTAGCATGATCTGTATAGGAAGTCTGTCAGGGGGCATGCGAACAACGTGTTCAAACCATCGAAGAATCGATCGTTCCATTCGGAGAAGTAGCTGCTCCACATTAAGATTCCCACGAATACTGAAGCTTCTCAGTTCACTTTTACACCAGCAACGCACCTCAGGATCAGGAATCTCATTTCGGCAGCTTGTACCCGCGATCTTATGCTTTCGGTCATTACCTAAATTTCATGACCATATATGAGGGTTGGAACAAACACTGAATTAAAAACTGAGATCTTTGCTTTCACTCCAAGCTCAGCTTTCCTGATGGACGGCCGGCGCAGTTCCAAGCTCGAGCTTGGCCAATTCTACAGGACAACTCATATCACACCTCCCAACGTTCGTGAAAAAGACCCCGAGATACTTAAACTTCTCCACCTGTTTTAATAAAACTCCATTTATGTGCAGGGTACACTGCACAGGAGTTCGGGAAACAACCATCACTTCCGATTTGTTCACGTTTACTTTCATCCCAGCATCACCACAGATGGCTGCAAACCTATCCAGTGCTCGTTGAAGTTCCTCTTTGGATGATGCAAGGATGGCCAAATCATCTGCGAAAAGCAGATGGCTCATCCCGATGCCAGCCAATTCGAAACATTGCTCGCCAAGACCGCGCTTCACCATCCAGTCCATATATGCTATGAAAAGGAGCGGCGACAGAACACAGCCCTGGCGAAGTCTAACGCGCACATCAAAAGGACGGTATTTGACGCCATTTATCCGTACACAGCTTCTGCAGTTTCCATACAACGACTGGATGGCTCTCAGAAGAGGCCCACTCAGCGCATATTCCTGCAAAACTTTCCACAGTGTATCCGGAGGGATTTGGTCATACGCCTTTTCCAGATAACCAAACCCGCATAGACCGGTTTGAACCTTCAGAGTAAAAAGCTGGGCGGTTGTGCCCCTGCCAGACCGAAAGCCTCACTGTTCTTCCCGTAACAAAGGCTCGATTACAGCTCTGGAACGCGTTTCCAACACCTTCGCGAATACTTTTCCCGGAAGACTTAAGAGAGGTATGCCCCTATAGTTGGCGCAATCTCTCCTGTTCCCTTTTTTGAAAATGGGCACTATAACTCCCGTTTGCCAATCGCTAGGTGCCTTCCCGCTATCCCAGGCTACCTTAATGACACGTGTTAGCCATTTAACACCCTCTTCACCGATTGCCTTGAGCATTTCTGGCCGGCTTTCATCAACTCCAGCAGACTTGCCAATTTTTAGCGATTTAATCGCTTCAGTGACTTCGTCTACTGTTGGTTGAGCAACTCCGAAAAGTGCTCTCTCCATCTGCGCAAGACATCGCTCTCATTTGAAAGAAGTGTAGCGTCCTTGGATTTAACCCCTTGAATGATATTCGACTTCCTTCCTCTTAGCCGGCGAATGGTCTGCCAAAATATCTTGTTTGCAAATCTGTAATCGTGCTCCAACTTCTCGTCGAACTTTTTCCATGACTGTTCCTTGGCTGTTCTGACTGCCAGATTGGAAGTCCTTCGCGCCTCAAGAACAATTTACACAGCACTAAGTGGTGATCTGTTGACAACTCAGCTCCCCTGAAAACTCGAACATCACAAATCATTCTTTGAACACACGATGGTACAACAAAGAAATCAGTCAGTGACTTCTGATTTAAACTGTGCTTGTACCATGTGTATTTGTGAATGTCTTTGTGTGGGAAAAAGGTGTTCACGATGGACAAGCCATATGCACAGCAAAAGTCCAACAACTTCCCTCCGTTCCTGTTTTGATCCGGGTCACCGTGCCTCCCGATCACACTCCTCCAAGAACTGTCGTCCGTACCGACATGTGCATTGAAGTCACCCATCAGGAGAAAGAAGTCCATTTCTGCCACTCTGTCCAGGGCAGCATCAACTTCGTTCAAAAAGGACTCAGACTCTGGCTCTCGATTTGGTGCATAAACCCGAACCAGAGCCAGAGTCGATCGTTCAAGCTTAAGTTTTAAGATCAGAATCCTTCCCCCTAACGGAATGACATCGAATACATTTTAAATTTAAATTAAAATCAATTTATTCAAATTTCGTTTGAATAGTGAGAAAATGCGATAATAACGAATATTAATGCTTAAAAAACAGATTTTTCCTAAAAACGCCCCCTTTAAGTAGGCGAAGCTCAATGAATTGTATGCGGGAAAGTTAGCAAATGGTTATGTCTTTAATATTCGTAGTAAAATTTTTTTTCGACTCAAAATTAATTTTCGGAGAAATCAGGTTTTTAAAGATTTAACATTTTAAAAATGGGCATGGTCAATGGTGTGTTTGGTGCAATTTTCGTCCTATTAAAGGCTTCGGGCCACTATTGCTTTCCAGAAAAATTTGAGGTTTTAGGCCTTGTCTATAAACTCTTAAAAAGGCAATTTCAAATAAAATGCATTCTCTGGCATCCAGGTCAAGTGTGGGCGTGGCTGTGGGAGGATCGCATTAATTTCCATACTTTGTCTGTACAAAATAAGAACCAAAATACACTCCAAGTTCTAGCTCAATTTTAAAGACGTAAGAACTTCATACATAGGGACAGATGGACGGACATGGCTTAATCGACTCACCTGTCGGTCTCGATTATATCTCCAAAAGGTCTTAGGCGTCTACGGTGATTATTTCGTAGTGATACAAACTATGCATTAAAATAAATATAGCCTGGTTGGGTTTATACCCCACTAATGGAAAATTACCAAGGGGAGAAAGTTTTGGAACGTGATTGAAACTTCTGGAACACGGATGACACAGTTTTACTTAATTTCGTTGACTTATGAAATTCGAAGTTAAATAAAGCGCCATTTGAATTTAAATATATTTTGTCACAAGTAAAAATATTTTCATTAAATATTATTTAATAAAAATATTATTAAATATTAAATAAAAAAAAAATATTATAGATTTTAAGTAAAAAATAATATTGAAGGTCCCTTGTATTTCAATACATCAAAGTAGATGGCCTCTTTCACAGCTTTCTAGATTGTTTAGCGCGGATTAAGTGCGGATAGGTTTCAAGGCGAAAAGAGGGCAATTTTTTTCAAAACCAAATGACACTCACTTATAAATGAATGTCGATGCTTCATCTGAGAAATCATGAAATGGCTCGATTTCTTTTGAATGGATTTCCAATAATCGGAGGGAACGAACATGCTGTTTGATTTCTCCATTGTGTGAAATCTCAAGGATTTCTTTTGGCAGATGTGAAACAGGTAATCCTAAGCATAAGCCTTTAGAAGAGACAATTTTATAAAATTGAAACTTTTTGTGTCCTACATGACATCCCTAAATCCTATACCTATGCTGTATACATCGTCAACTGATGGTTGTCATTTGAGTTTCTCTATCCCATGGCAGACACACAAGCCCGACACAAGGCTCATTCAATGCATCCTAAAAGCTTATCGTAGAAAATTTATTTATCTTCTGGTACCCGTGCGAAAATCACCCGTGGTAATTGCTCAATGAGACATTCCTAAGACTACTTTTCCTGACAAATTGAGTAGTTGTCATAAAAATCCTCAATAATTCGTCCTTTAGCATACTTGTCTGGGCCATTTACCATAAAAGAGACGAACACAAACAGTACCTACCCAGAGAGCTTACGGAAGGACATGAAGAAAGGGCCTCTGTCCGATTGCCTGAATCGGAAATCAACAATGAATTATTCCTTTAATACCTGCGGTGACGTGTATACGAAGGATACAATTTCCTACGATGAACCAGACAATAAAGAATTTATGTACCGAGAATTCGGAGGCACACTTCCAGCGTTGGCCCTTCTAGAGTGGCAGTGTGGATCGGTTTTGGAATTCCCCATTGCCACCGCATTGCACCAAAAGGAATGAACATTCCATTCCCAGTTTGGCCGACACGATAGTACCTATTCGATTTATTTTTTTTTTCTCTTGCCTCTTATTTCTCCGGCAACAACAAAAACAAATCCAATCTCTTTACCATCCAACGTCGCTCCAGGCTCCAGGCCATTTGGACCTCATTCCCAAAAAAAAAAGAAGCAGGAAGAAAAAAAATTTATATAAGAAATTCGATGAAAGGGAATCATTTTGTATTCGTAAGGAACATTCAATAGGCAGGCTGTTACAAAAGGGCCTAAAAGAAAATGATGTAAAAAAGGATGTTTCGACGAGTGACATTAAGGATGGAGTGTAAGCGATTATGTATGTATAAGAAAGTGTATTACCTACGTGTGGGAGGAAAGCCTATATAGTTTTGCGGGAATAAACATTTTTTTTTTGTGCGCTCCGAACCAACCCCCTCGGCAATACATTACACTCAATTAATATCGACTTATTGCCTTTTCGGGGATGATTCATTCGGCATTAAATTTTATTTGCGAAAAATTTATCTCAGATCATTACTGAAAAGCGGGGATATTATCGCAGGCGCACACGTGAAAGGATTTGAATTATTGAAACTATAATGAAACAAAAACGAACCACAAAAAAATAAATATAGTATAGTTCACGCTCGAACAACTTTAAGGAGAGAGTGTATGGGTTTTCTCTAAAATAGAAAATGTTCGTGTTTGTGGTTTCTTATTTTGTCCTTACACGTGATTGTATTTTTATGGATTTTTAACGAAGGACATGGGCTTGAGACAGCCATGTAACTATGTACACCGGGCATAGAAAGTGGGTCAATTGTTGTAGTTTGACCATAATACGGAGACTCGCATGCTCACATGGAGAAGCTTTCGAGGGCATTTTATTGTGTGTGCGATATTAGCCTGGGGAAGGATTTTAGGATTGTCTTGTCAGCCTATTTTCGTGGGTGTCTAAAAATCTGAAGCATTTTTGGTTTGCAATTTTTCTTTATTTTCGCCTCAAGGCAAACAAACTGGGAGTTTGATTGAAATGAAGCAAAGTATTGGAATGGGTGGACGTTTTGTTTTTTTTTTTTTCTTGAAGAAAAAGTATATTAATTTGTCCCAATATATGCACATCTGTAGGCTGTCTAAAGTATACGAAACACTGCGTGTATCCCAGAGTCTACATCCTGCTTCTATGGCTCCCCGGTGGGTTTTTGTAGACAATTTGTATGGATTTTCTATGCTCCAAGTTATTTTAATCAGATGAGCCTTGTGAATTCATGAGCTGCATGATTCAAAAGGTTAGAGGCAATCAGGTATCCTATAGAGGGAGGTGATTCTCAGTCTATATATGGTTGAGAGGTATTTTTATGCCATGACTGGCTGTTATGTGTTCCCTCTGCCTATAGGTTACATGAGACACTATCGTGTACATATCATGAACTCGGTATATTGTTAGAAGGCGTATAGACCAGTTTATCTATATTCGTTTACATGACCAAGTGCGCCTTGAAGGAAAGCTACAACTAGTGCGTCACAATCTAGCTTGACGCATTTGGTGAAACACTATCAGGTCAGCTAGTTCGGTCTACATGTGCATATCAAATGCGACACAGATATCTCCTTATTTTATAACAAGGATAATGTCCCTAAATGTGACAATTTAACTACTCAACGTTGAGTACTTATATAAACAGTTTTTGGTTTCATGTTTTGTCACCAGTCCAAAAATGTTAATTCAGCTCCTTATTGGCTTTTAGGTTTTATACGAAGGAAAATTACTTTTTAAAGTATAATTTTGCATCTATATAAAATATCCGGAATGCATTTGGCCTTAAAATGCATCTTTTGGCAAGCATGGCAACATTGAGTGTAACTTTAATTTGTTTTTCAAATGATGTCGAAAACTAAACGCTTTGAGAGAATTTTAAGTCTATAAACAGAGAATGTACTTAATTTCGACAAAAGCAAAAACACATTTGGGGCACCCTCTTTTTAAGCGGACAATCATATTTTTTCAGTTTTTAACGGTTTAGGAACCCCCGCCGCCTATCGGGCCTAGAAAGAATTAACGACGGAGGTTCGAAAAGGGGTGGAAGAATTAGGGGCCTTTACTTTCTGAACCTTTTTAGGGCCGGTTATGTAGTGCAGAGTTAAGCTCAACTTAAATCGAGGTCAAATAATCCCCGGAACAAAACAAATCGGGAATATAACTCAGTGCGCAGTTTTTCAGCGCAGAGTTTACTCCGCCAGTAAAGTTGTCAAAATGTTCGACTTTCCAAATAATTAGCGGTCCGTCCAAAAATGGAAAAAGGTTGTCCGTGCGTTGTCCGTTCGTCTGTCCACTCGCGTTGTAACTTCTGAACGGTCCGTAGAAGGACAAAATTTGAGGTGCTTGTAAACTGCGGAAATAGTCAGATAATCCAACGAGGGTATTTTTTTAAAGCAGAAATAACGGTTTAGTTACAGTTTAATGTTTCAATTCTTTTTTTAAGAAGTAAGGCCGGAAAGAACAAGAAAAGCGAAACTTAAGTTAAGAAGATACTAAACTTTAAGGAAAAATTAAATTTTGAAATATTGAAAAGTTTTTGAGAAATGAAGAGTTGAATATGGATGATGTTTTTCACATTGTTTGAGACCATAACTTTTGAACCGCTTAGTGCACAAAGCCAACATTGAGCACACGTATAAAACAATTCAAAGTTAACGAATTGCTAAAGTCGTATTTTTCAGAAAAGGTTTAAACACTGCCGTTTTAACGCATTTTCGAAAAAAAAACTCCGAAAAATTCCAAAACTTTCTCAGATTTAACACAAAAACAGAAAAGCGTTTTCAAAAACTGTTTTTTAAATCTTCTAGAAGCTTTTTTATATTTATTAAGTGTAAAAAGCGTAAAAAAGCAAACTGCGTTAAAAAAAATTTTAAAATGCCATTTCCAACCTAAGTTTTTCGGAGCCTATTTGAAAAACGAAATGAAAAAGGGGCTTGTTTTACGGTTTACGCGAAAACGGGCGGCCATAGAATCTAGGAAAAACTACCAATGGATGGTAGGGTAGGTAGTTCCGCTGTTGCAAAAATATTGCCATTGTAATGGGACGTTGTTTTGGCCTAGTGTCGTCGCTGGCATGCTGGTGTTGTTGTTGTTGTAGCAGCTACTCCAAAGATGCTGTTTCTAGACCAAGGAATGTGGCCACGTTGGTGGGTTGCAGCCAGAGTGCACTCGTCTGCAGGTTGGTTGGATTTGCTGCACAGTTGAACAGGTGCCTGGTGTCATGTGGACCATTACCGCAGTCAGGGCAAATGTATGCGATAGACAGGTTGAGGCAGTTCATGTAATTGCTCAAGGTGCGGCACCAACCGGAGCGTAACTGGGCCAGGGTAGTCCTTGTCTTGTGCGGTAGACTACGCTCCTCATCGGCAATGGGTGGTGGCCGACCTCCGAGCACTATGTTGGAGCGAAAGCTATCTGTGGTGTTGGACACAGTGGAACGGTGTATGCTCGATAAGGATACCTTGTAGGTTTGCATGTTGAAGTCGGGATGAAGTGCGTATGAGCTGACATCATTTTTGTATGTTAATAGTCCCTGACGTATGGCAGGAGGTGGTAGTGGTGCCATTGTGGTTTCGTGGTTGGGGTGGTCTTGCAGGTGGCATGCTAGAAGAAACTGTTTAGAAAGCATGGTGTTGTGGTCTCTTACTGGCAACAGCTTCGTCTCGGTGTGGAGGTGATCCTGATCGGACATCAGGTGACATCCAGTGATAGTCCTCATTGCTGCATTTTGGCAGGACTGAAGATGCCGCCAGTTTGTGTCGCTAAGTTGTGCCGTCCAGATTGGAGCGGCATGGTTTAGCACTTAGCGTCCAATGGCCTTGTAGGTTGCGAGTAGGGTCTCTTTCTCCAACCCCCAGGAGCTGCCAGCTATGGATTTGAGAATATTATTCCGAGTTCTGAGGCGGTTCCTGACGTTCGCTGCATGGGTGGAAAAAGTCAGCATGCTGTCAAAGGTGACGCCAAGAAGTTTCGGATGATTTGTGGTAGGGATGCGACGACCTGTGATGTTGATATCCAGAGCTAGCTTAACTTCCCTTGTCCAGGTTGTAAAAAGGGTAGCTGATGATTTATCGGCTGACAGTTGGAGGTTGCGGTCAGTGAAAACTTTTTCCAGAGCCGGGAGATAGTGGTTCAACTCTGTGCATAGTCTGGATACGTTGGGACCAGTGGTGAGAATGGTGCAGTCGTCCGCATATGTAACAATATTTATTCCGTGTGGCGGCAGGGTAGTTTGGAGATGTAGAAGTTGAAGAGGAGTAGCGAGAGAACGCCTCTTTGTGGTACTCCTTGTTTGACCCTTCTGTGTTGATCAGGCGTGGTCAATGAAAAGGTCAATTTTTTTTGCCTAGTTCAAAGACAATTACAAGGCAATGTTACATACCAAAAATGGAAGCGCTAGCGCGATTGTAACATAGCTTAAATTTGGCCTGTAGTGGGCGTGTCTGTCAATGGATTCAGCTAATTTTCAACCTTGATCTGGAGGACTGGACTTCCAGCACACCCACCAAATTTAAGCTCTCTGCCTTAAAATTTAAGGCCTAAAAGTAGTTAACGTACAGATGGACGGACAGGCGCAATCACTGTACGAGCTTGTCACCCGTGTATTTATACAAAATTAATTCCATGTTCACTTTCAGGGAACTTTTTTCACGGGCGCTTTGGAAAAGTTCGAACAAATTCATACTGCAATTTTGAATGTATAGGAAAAAAGGCAGCTGTTTTTATCGGGAGTAATTGCCTCTGCAAGAAATGTTTGTTGAGTGAAGCGGCTCGGGGTAGCGGCTGGTGGCGAGAAAAGATCAGCATGGTTAAAAACACCTGGACTTTAAAAAGCCATAGAAGGAGAGAGCCTATATTGTGTCGGATCAATGTAGGCAGTCACTTCCCGATTCTGGTACAATGAACCCAGAAGAACTTACAAAGTGACAGTTAGAACAATCAAGGCACAGCAATGGAAAAAGTTTGGCGAGAGGTAGGTGTAAGACCAAATAAGGTGTTTTGGCAGACTACTTGCCATCTCCGAGGAAAGAAGTTGATTATTGTACAAGAAATCATATCCAAGGATGGCACACTTGTTTTTCAAATTGGAGTAACTTGTGTAGAGAGAAAGAGCGAGCACTTTTCGGTGTTGCTCAACCTCAAACGAACTAAAGATGGTTATATATGGAGATGAGGGCGGAGAATTTTCCCACAGTCACTGTCGCAATTTGAACGTAAGACAGCTGTAATCGAACCATTATTAAGGGAAGAGCAGAGCAGCTTTCGGCCTGGCAGAGGCACAACCGACCAGTTTTTTTTACTTTTAAGGTTATTATGACAAGGCCAAAAAATATGCAAAATCGGAGTGTTTTTTGTTGTTTTGGAAAATTTTGGGGGATAAACTCTGAAGGGTTTTGCAGGCAAATGCACTGAGGGTGCCCTTAGCTTGACTAACAAAGTAAAAAAACCAATTGGCGCTGATTGATACGAAGAGGGCGCGCTTGAGATCTCACAGCCATGCATGCTGTGTGTTTTTCAGGTATTCTTATACCCATGAAGGAGGGAACTTACAATTCTTTGCTAGGTCTTTTATGATATCTTTGGAGGGCTTCCCAGACCTCGTTGAGCCTCGAAAAATATTTATTGCCCGGGCGATGATTCGAACCCGGGACCTCGTGCACAGTAGCCCTACTCACTAACCACTGCACCACGGCACCCACAAGTCAGCTTTTTTATGGGGACTGCAAAAGCTGTGTGTGGATAAATGCCGTCAAATCCCGTACTTTTAATGTGCTTTTTGGACTTTGATTCTGCCACGTCATAGCATATATGAAATTCTTGGCAGGGAGTGTTTCAAAATGGCTGGCATCATGATAAGCCATATCTGCTTTTCCAGGATGATTTAGTTATCCTTGCGCTGAATGGCCTTGTGGTCGTCTGTAGTGATGTTGGGATCAGGCTTACCGCTAAGAATTTTTGAAAAGCTGCTTTAAAGAAATAAAAAGGTCGCCTAAGACCACAAAAAGTCGCTTGATGTGAAGAATTGATCGCTAAACACGCAAATTAGATAAATTTATTAACGTCACTTTATTCCAGTCTTTTATATCCCATTCCAAAGGTTTGATGGTTTATCTTTATAACATAGAGAAATAAGTAACTATAAAGGTACACAACTGAAAACTCGGAACACGTTTTATTCTTTCCTGACGTATGCCACTTAACTCATCTAGAGGGCGCTTTCTATAAGAACGCGTGTACTTAACTGTTGTCAGTTGTGTATTCAATATGGGCAGAGGCCTTTTACATTATTTCGGAAAAACTTGAATTGCAGTTAAAAATGTGAAGGTAACTTCTTATTTGTGTTTTTTAAAAAGTCGCTTTCAAATAAAGGTCGTCTCTTGGTCGCTAAGAAGAAAAATGGTTGCTAACAGCGACTTTAGTCGCTCAGCGGTAACCCTGGTTGGGATGAAGCTGAGGATTGATATTAAATTGACTTGGGGAATTGGCCAAGTTGGAGCAAAAAAATCATCAGGAAAGCTGAACTCCGAATGAAAGCTAAAATCTCAGTTTTTAGAACAGCGTTTATTCCATAGGTTCATGACATTTTGGAAATGTCTGATTTGACATTTCTAAGGTGCGTTGCTGGTGTTATTTGTAGTGATAGAGTGAGAAACGTCAGAATTTGTAGGAATCTTAATGTAGTGCATCAGCTTCTTCGAGAGCAATACTTCAATGGTCTGGACAAGTTGGTTTGTTTCCTCTGACAGACCTCCTAGACAGACCATGGATCCGGAATTGCCGGACCTTGGCAGGCTTCGAATCAGGTGGTGAGACCAGGAAGAGAACCCCTCCAAGACCAACCTGGGGATCGCGTCTGATGTTGTTCAGTTGGTGGCGGACTACCGGGAAGGATGGAAAGACCACTAAGCCACCTTCGCGGCGGGCCTTAAGCATAAGCGACCATAAAATATGATGATGATGTTGAGGATGCATGCTCACTGACTTTATGGAAATACATATAATCGAGACTGACATGGTGAATCGACTAAGCCGTGTCCTCTGTCCGCCTGTCTGTCTGTCCGTATATGCGAAGCCCTTATAAAATGCTTCGATGAACTAGAGAGCTAAAACATGGAGCATATGTTGGTTCTCATTTTGTGCAGACAAATTATGAAAATTTGTTACATCCGTCTACAGTCACGTCTTACGTTGATATATGGACTTGTCCAACTTGACGAAATTCATTTATAAATTTAAGGTTGTCTGACATCCAAGTCAATTGTGGGCGTGGTTGTGGGGGGATCTTACCAATTTTTATACTTTGTTTTAACAAAATAAGAACCAAAATATATTTCAAGTTTCAGCTTCCTAGCTCAATTTAAAACGCCTAAAAACACACACTAATTGACGGACGGCTGGACTGGACAGGACATGGCTTACTTAATCCACCCGTCGGTCTCGATCTTATCTCTAAAAGGTCTTATGGGGTCTACGGTGATTATTTCATTGTGTTACAAACTATGCATTAAAATCAATATGCCCTGGTTTTATTTTCTTGGGCGGGAAGTTCAAAACTGAAGTACCAAGTCCTTGATGGACTTGTGAGCCCTTCTTATCGTGAGCTTTGAATACTTCGTAGTATTCAGAGCTCAGAATGAATAAAGCTATTTTGCGCCCATTTTATGTAAAAAGTATTTTAGTTCATTCATTCAAATTATTTTATTAAGTGAAGTCTTCTGCTGTCTGCAAGGAGAGTGACTTAGTGGAAGACTCTCCGCTTCCTTTCTAACCTCTGCAGTTACCAAACGCTGGGCTAAAAATATATTGGGCCTAGAAAAGGAGCAAGTCATATAGTGACTTGTGACCTGAAAGTTAAGATTGGCTGTAAATACTGCTTAAAAACTTTCTGCCTTCCTGTGTTTGGGCTTGAAATTTAAATATATTGTAATGTTTTCGCCTGGGGTTCGTCGAATAAAACTTAATTTCACTCTTTATAATTTTACAATAAAACACTTATGGCGTATTCTTTTGAACACCGAACTGCCACACCGAGCTGTCAAATAATACTCGGTGTAAGCGACAATTCCAGCGTAGTGTACACTCGGTTTCATTGGGTACAGAATGACAAATACTGCACCGGTGCAGTCATCACGTTAAGTTCTGTCAAATGTCAAATCGCTTTGACTTCAATCTGTTTACTTTATTTTCATTTCGTAGCGTGATTTTCTTGGTGTCGGTTTTTTGTCCTTTTTACTTAAAATGAATTTTGATAGCTTTGAGTTTTCGTTATTTAGTAACTTTTTATCGATTTCATACAATTTCAGTCGTTGCGAATAAAATAACGAATAAAAAATGAGTCGAAACGTCACCCATACACAATCAACAAAGCTACACCCAGCCTCCAACGTCAAATATGACGGTGGCGAAAATTCGGAGTTCAAAAGAACATTTTCATGAGCATTTTTCCGTTCAGGTGTACGAGAAAAGAACAAGTTTTTGATTTATCAAACCGCACTTATTTAAATTCAAAACGCACTTAATTCAATTTTGCTACTTAGAATTCACCGCTTTATTTCAATTTAATCACTTTTTACTTTACTCTCGATTTTCAAAAGTCAACATTTAAAATATCACTGTACGAATTTGTCACCCGTACCGAATTTGTATTTATACAAATTGAAGCACGTTCTTGTACGTTCCATACTTTCCCTTTGGTAATTTACTCTTCCGCTGAGTTCCATGGAAATTTTCGATATCGAAACTCGAACTTCGACTATTATTTGGCTGTCAGCTGACTGGAATGCCAGTTGGGTGTGTTCGTAAGGTGAATCGAGGTCTGCATTCAGCGATTCCTGCATGTAGTTTTATCTCTTGTTTTATTGCACTCTTTAAGGATAAATACATTTGGTTTCGGACCTTCTCTTCAGTTGATGCTTAGAATATTTACTTCTATGCAAAATTAGAGGATTTTGTATCTTGAGTCAATTGGGCTAGCAAAGTATATGATGGGTAAATGGGAAGAAGGAAAATCTTTCATCTCCATCATATGCTGTGGGCAAAGACCACGCGTCCTGTTTGGTAATACACCCAACATCAGGCCTTCTACAGAAACATCTACGCTGGAAGCTTTGATTATCTCGAGATTTTTATCGAGCAGAAAAAAATATGTTGTTGAAGAAATTCGAGACCATGAAGGCTTTGCCTCTTAACCTTGGCAAAATCAGATTTTTCGCATTCATTATCCTGACTGATTAACAACGCCCAACTTATACGCTCCAGCGTAGGTAAAACAAAAATAATCTCGCCAATTAATTGATTTTGTTCTCTCAATCGATAAACACCTAATCCCTGCCCACAAATTCCCAACAAATCACCACCTACAGAGTCCATCCATATATATTACCCAATCCAAAGGAAAAATCCACCCGAATAAATTTTATTCAAAGGACATCCACCTTAGCTAATTACATATACGAGGCCGGATAAAGATTTATTCCCTCGCCCATAGACCGGAAAGCACCGGCCAACATGTTTCGATGACATTTATTGCCTTCAACAGACCCATAATGATTGACAGAGTCCTTCTGCTTTCTCGGGATAATTGTTTCCACGTGACAGCCACTGAATCTATTGCCAGTGATTGACTATGATTGAGTAAGTTATAAAATAATAGGATTTTCCGATTATGACCCGAACGACATTGGCATTTATATGTGCGCCCATTTCGTGTGCGCGTTTTACAACTTTCAGCGCTGCACTTACTTTTTGACTACATTTTACGTTTTATGTCTTTTTTTTCCAGCTCGCACTCGAGGGGGCTTCTGTTGTTGTGTCGTCTATACCTATATACCGGGGGCGGAGAGCAGCTCAATTTCGACAGCGGGGGCAGCGCCATAATGAACTGATGTAAGAAATCGAAAACAAAATCTAGGAATTGGATGTCTCCGAATACAGAACCAAATCATTTCAACAATGAAACTTAGTGTTAGCGCGTATCGCGCACATGCATCCGCACATAAGAAGATACTCTCGAACAGCTATCATTCGCAACACAACTACGGCAGTACCGCAGCAGCATCGGCATCCACACCGACCACTTTTTTTACGGTAAGCATAGCATAGGTGGCAACCCTTACGCCTTCCTGCCGTCCTTCAGAAGGCTGAAGTGCGCGCACTACCCTTGTGCTTTTATATGTCTTTCGTGGGTAATTAATTTTCTGGAGTTGGGTAATTAACTAATTTGTTTTATTTACCTGCCTTTGGTGGTACGAGGGGGCGAGCCACTTTATAAGGCAAATCATTGTAATCGACACAGACCCATGGGGCTGGTATTAGGTTGGATGACGAACGGGCACGATGACAAGCTACGACGACGGGCTGCAGAACTCACTCGGGGCAATAACATTTGACTTTTGAACTCTTTGAAAAGTCAAACAGTTCAGGTGCTCGAGTTTAGACTCATTTGCATAACTTTACTTGGGGCTTGCCGGCAAGAGTGTTCCCTCAGGTGCTTAAGTTTAAAGTGCTCCGGTTGCGCTATGCCATTGTCGGTGTACCGGGTGGGTGGGTCGTGCGTGTGTGTGTGCATGGGAGGCTCTGATGAGGCAGGGCGTCATATATAACCACCAGATTAAATCAATGAAACAATGGAATTTATTCCTCACACAACGCATTTGCATAGTTGCTGTTAAGTATCCGTAAATCTGACGGCTTAAATTATTTATACAATATTAAGTGTGTCGAGTTGTTTGAATAAAGCTGGGCCATTTGACGGATGTGCTTGTACTGTACGATGAATTGCTGTGTAATTAATTGACGAGTTGTACGGATTATCTGGTGTTGAAGGATTAGCGTTAGCATGCAAATTGCTCCATATAAACTATTGTGGCGATACGTGAAGCACCACGAGGTAGTGGAGGAACATTAGGCTGAATAGTTTTAGTGTTAATTAGTAGCAAGCGAGATTTCGTTAGAATGATTAAAGGCTGTACACGGTAAATGTCCGTAAACTCTGCCTGCATAAAATACCCGTTTATGTAAGCTTCGTTAACTACTAATGAGGTAGCTCCAGGTACACCACAATAGACATTAGGTTCAATGTTATGTGCTCCTAATTTAGGTAGTCACAGACTACAAGTTGAAACAGCAGAATTGAAGATAAGCAAAAAATTCTAGAATCAGCGGTGTATGTGCAAGTTCCATATAGAACAGCACAAAGCATAGTTCCATAGCGAAGAACTTACTATAGCAGCTTTATGCATTCGGTTTTATCTTATAACTGAAAACACAGTTGCAATCGCAGCTTTTGGCCTTAAATGACCCGTATTCGCTATTCTGAATACGTCCAAGATTCCTCAAATCTTTTTTCTGTTGGAGATATTAGTTTTCCCGTCTTTCGAAGAATCATCATCATCATCATTTTCGGATGCCGCTTGTCCTTTAAAAGGGTCCCGAGCAGCTCAACTCGGAGAAGTAGCTGCTCAACATCAAGATTCCTACGAATACATACGTTTCTCACTCTATCCCTTAGAACGACACCAGCAACGCACCTCAGGAATCTCAGTTCGACAGCTTGTACCCGCGATCTAATTCTTTCGGAGGAGGGTCGGAACGAACACTGAATTAAAAACTGAGATCTTTGCTTTCACTCCAAGCTCAGCTTTCCTGATGACCGGCCGGCGCAGTTCCTTTACTATTGCTCCAGCTTGGCCAATTCGACAGAACAACTCGGAATCACTTCTCCCTAAAAAGACCCCGAGATACTTAAACTTCTCCACCTGTTTTAATACAACTCCATTTATGTGCAGGGTACACTGCACAGGAGTTCGGGAAACAACCATCACTTCCGATTTGTTTACGTTTACTTTCATCCCAGCATCACCACAGACGGCTGCAAACCTATCCAGTGCTCGTTGAAGTTCCTCTTTGGATGATGCAAGGATGGCCAAATCATCTGCGAAAAGCAGATGGCTCATCCCGATGCCAGCCAATTCGAAACATTGCTCGCCAAGATCGCGCTTCACCATCCAGTCCATATATGCTATGAAAAGAAGCGGCGACAGAACACAGCCCTGGACGGGATTTGACGCCATTTATCTGTACACAGCTTCTGCAGTTACCATACAACGACTGGATGGCTCTCAGAAGAGGCCCACTCAGCGCATAGTCCTGCAAAACTATCCACAGTGTATCCCGAGGGACTCGATTATACGTCTTTTCCAGATCTACAAAACACGGTTGGGCATATTCCCAGGCCTTCTCAAGAATAACCTTCAGAGTAAAAAGCTGGGCGGTTGTGCCTCTGCCAGGCCGAAAGCCGCACTGTTCTTCCCGTAACAAAGGCTCGATTCCTGGTCTGAAATGCGTTTCCAACACCTTCGCAAATACTTTTCCCGGAAGACTCAAGAGAGATATGCCCCTATACTTGGCGCAATTTCTCCTTTTTCCATTTTTGAAAATGGGCACTATAACTCCGGTTTGCCAATCGCTAGTTGCCTTCCCGCTATCCCAGGCCACCTTAATGACACGTATTAGCCATTTAACACCCTCTTCACCCATTGCCTTGAGCATTTCTGGCCGGATTTCATCAACTCCAGCAGACTGGCCAATTTTTAGCGATTTAATCGCTTTACTGACTTCGTCTACTGTGGGAGTATTCTCCGCCCTTATCTCGTCAGCAGTGGGAATGCCATCTTCAGTGCCCTGTTGGGGGTTGAGCAACTCCGAAAATCGCTCTCATTTGAAAGAAGTGTACCGTCCTTGGATTTAACCCCTTAAATGATATTCGACTTCCTTCCTCTTAGCCGGCGAATGGTCTGCCAAAATATCTTGTTTGCAGATCTGTAATCGTGCTCCAACTTCTCGCCGAACTTTTTCCATCACTGTTCCTTGGCTGGTCTGACTGCCTGAAGGATTGGAAGTCCTTCGCGCCTCATTGTACCGGGCTCGAGAAGTTGAGTTTCTACATTGGCTCTACGCAATGTAGGCTCTCTTCTTCTCTCTGATGGCTTCTTGAGCTCCAGGCGTTTTAAACCAAGCAGTTCTTTTCTCACCACCAGCCGCTACCCCAAGCCGCTTCACTCCACAAACATTTCCTGCAGAGGCAATGACTGCCGATAAAAACAGCTGCCATTCCTCCTCTACATTCAAAAGGTCAGTTGGAATTTGTTCAAACTTCTCCGAAACATGCTGTGCAAAACGCTCTCTGAAATCAGGGTCAGCGTCCTGCAACCTTTCCCACCGTATGCGAGTCACCAGTCTTGGTTTTCGCCTGGGTGGCAAAAGAATACTGTCACTGAAAAACAATTTACACAGCACTAAGTGGTGATCAGTTGACAACTCAGCTCCCCTGAAAAGTCGAACATCACAAATCATTCTTTGAACACACGATGACACACGATGACACGAACACACGAACAAAGAAATCAATCAGTGACTTCTGATTTAAACTGTGCTTGTTTGTACCATGTGTATTTGTGAATGTCTCTGTGTAGGAAAAAGGTGTTCATGATGGACAAGCCATATGCACAGCAAAAGTCCAACAACTTCCCTCCGTTCCTGTTTTGATCCGGGTCACCGTGCCTACCGATCACACTCCTCCAAGTACTGTAGTCTGTACCCACATGTGCATTGAAGTCACCCATCAGGAGAAAGAAGTCCATTTCTGCCACTCTGTCCAGGGCAGCATCAACTTCGTTCAAAAAGCACTCATACTCTGACTCTCGATTTGGTGCATAAACCCGAACCAGAGCCAGAGTCGATCGTTCAAGCTTAAGTTTTAAGATCAGAATCCTTCCCCCTAACGGAATGACATCGAATACATTTTCTGACAACCGGGGGCTTGTGGGTATCCCCACACCCGCCTATGCAGTGATGTGATTAGGGACGCCAGCCCAGAAGAGCTTCCACCCATCATCGAAGTTTTTGGTTCCAGAACCCTTCCACTTAGTTGAGGAGATGCCAGTTGCATCGAGCTGATACTTTTTGACCTCCTCAACCAGTTCAAGTTCCTTTCTCGTTAGCGACGAGACATTCCACGTGCCAATTTTGAGTTGGTGCCGTTGTCGATTTGTAGAGTTTCCACCTAAGCCCTCATTTTGACTTGGCTCTGTCCCCCTCCGCCCCCCGTAATGGATGGCGGCACCATTGACGGGCTGCTTCGTCTTTCGAAGAAATATTAAGAAATATTAGAATGAGCTTCGTTGCGACGAAGAGCTTAGGTATTCGGCACTCACCACGTCATCCCCAAGATCTACCACCTGAGGCCAGCAGAGGCAGGACAACTACAGCGGAATCCTTGTTCTCTCCAAAGCAAGAAAGGTGCTGTGGTTTCGCTCGCCTAACACATTTTAGTGTTTAGCAAAACTTTGGTACACCAAAATGGCCACAAGCAGCCAGATAAGAAGTCTGCAATTGAACAAAAGAACGGAGAGGCACTGACTTCTTGCAGATGTCCGGACAAAGTCGTCTGCACAAATCGCAGTCCCGCCAACGAGCCATGTGCTCACTTCAAACCCAGGGAGAAGGGTGATTGATTTCGTAATTTAAAATTGATATCGATGACGTTTGACACCTGTCACACTCAGCCGTTCTAAGATAATTATAGAATAAAAACCGTGTCATTGGCTGAACTTCGTCAAACGATAAATAATCTGAAGAACAACAAAGCCCCTGGCTACGACTTAATTGCTAGCGAAATTCTAAAGGAGCTACCGAAAAAAGCTTTGATCAAGCTACTCTATATCATGAACGCCTCCATGAGAATTTTAAACGTTTCAAGGCAATGAAAAGTGGCCGAGGTCATAATGGTTCCGAAACCAGGAAAATGTCCGAACGATAATATCTGCCGAAGGTATTCGAGAAACTGTTGCCTAAAAGATTGGAACCAATCATTGGAGGAAGACGATTGATTCAGGATCACCAACATGGATTTAGGAAAAAGCATTCAATAATCGATCCGGTTTATCGAATAACAAACAAAATCGAAAAAGCTCTAGAAGCGAAAAAGATATGTGCCAGCGCTTTTCTCGACGTATCGGAAGCCTTCGACAAGGTGTGGCACGAAGGCGTGAAGTACAAGTTCAGACTTAGCTTACCAGAAAAACTCAATAGAATCTTAGAATCTTACCTCGAAGACAGAATCTTTCGCGTAAGGTACGAAAATGAGTACTCGGAATTCAAAGAGATAAATGCCGGTGTCCCACAAGGAAGCGTTCTCGGCCCAATATTATTTTTGCTTTATACAACTCTGGGGTTGTACGAAACTAAAATAAGACACTCAGGGCAATCGTTAATGCTCCGTGGTGCCTAAGAAATAGCGATCTACACCGAGATCTTGGATTCGCAACCGTGACTGACGAGGAACAAACTTTGCTCGCGAACTTAGTACTTGTCTTCGCGGACACTGCAACAATGAAATTATCCGAACTTTGGATCAGACAAATCTTACACGCAGACTACAACGAATGAGACCGTAAGATCTAGCAGCATAAGATGAAACCGCATAAATTGACGGTATTGTAGGTGCCTTCGTGCAGGCAGAGTGAACTCAAGCAGTAAAAAAAAAGTTGAAAATTTGTTACAATTTTCAACTCTCGAAATTTTGATTCTAGCAGCTCTCACTTCACATAGAAAACATAGGAAAAGAAGTTCAAGTCATTTTCAGATGTCATTTTTCACAGAAGCACGCAAAGCAACTGCCATTTCACACAGAAAAAATATTCAAAAAAACTCGAAATTCACCAGAGATTGAATTCACCAGAGATGATCCCGGATTAACTCAGCAAATTTGGCGAGTTAAGCCAAGACCAATCCCGAATTAGTATTCAGTGAAAACTTCATTTGTGGGGTTCAGCTCAGTTTCGGAAACTGCAATGATCTCGCACGGAAAAATGGGCGCTAAGTGTTATACATATAGCAAGGAAAGAGTATACCTAGCTTAGCATAGTTGGGTTGGGGAGGCTGGGAAAGTGATGCGTCGGATTGATGCAACAGATTAATATAAAAAATTGGGGTTGCACCCCGAATATTAACTAGGGTCCGCAGTGTTTTCACTCCCGTAAATCCACTTAAAATGCCCTTGCCAGTGCTGCTTAAAAACACGGTGTCTGACGGATACAAATTAGTAAACCGTTTAAACAACGATTTCCCTAATGAAAAAAATTACGAAAGGGATTCGCTATAACTTATTGGCGGGACGTTAATAATTAATAGACTCGTAACCGACCTAAAAAAGGGACCTTTCAACCTTAATTATATGACTGAATATTCTTAAGCAATCAAAGCACAATTAGCATGAATTTTTAACGCAGAAATTACATGCAATTTGAAATTGGAATACAGAGGTGGATATTTGTAGTGCTCTATAGTTTGGTTTTGCGTTGGCACTTCTTGCAGGCGTCCTTAGAATTAAGGCCATAATTTTATACCTTTGAATTTGTTTCTGAGAAATACGCAACCTGCTCTTTCGATTTACCCTAGGAACACAGTGATGTAGTTGCGGCGGCAGTAGCAGCGGAAGCAAGAGCTGTCAAAAGTTAAGACACAAGTATTCAGTGTACTGAGCACACAATGTGTGGCGGCAGCGGTAGCGCGTAGCTGCAGCGGCAGTAAGAGTTGGCCAACTTTTAACTTGTGCAGTGCTTCACGGTTGACAGTGCTGCACGGTTGACAGTTCGCTTCAAGGAAAGTAAACAATAGAGGAAAGGACGTGGAGAAATTTATTGAAATTGTGAAAAATCAAAAAATTTTATGGAATTTGTGTTCCCGCTTTAAACTAAATAATAAAAACAAGCTCGAGAGTGACAATTCTCAGCCATTGCTTACAAACTACGTATCTGTCTGACATAAGCGCGCTTCACCATTGTGTTTGAGATTTTCCTGTGCCGCGCCGCACAGATCCGCGCTTTATACTGCCGCTGCTGCTGCATACTACCGCTGTGGGCATTGTTTCTCTACGGTTATTCTTTACGCGAACTTTTAAAAAACGATTTTGACATCACGGTTTGACATCACGATTTTGACTCACCACGTGTTGACGATGAACTGTTCCGACATCTCTTTTAGAGACGATCGGCAGTCAAGGTCTACTAGCCTCTATATGTATAAAGCAGCGCTAGGTGCGTATGTACGTCACCAACCAGAAAATGACAAGTCCCAGATAGCTTGGTAGCTCACGCGAGAGTGTTGCTTTGAATGACGCTTTCGAATATGGAATTAACCCAGTAATGCTTTAAATTACTAGAATCTAGTAAATCCACTCAAAAGATTTAACCCAGTAATGGTTAAATTCAGCTTATACCCACGCACAACGTCAACCATTCATACCATAAACTGGTAATCGTGACTATAATCTAGCCAAAAGATTCTCTTTCTGAAATGCAACACACCTATTAGCGCGTAAACTTCTGCAAAACAGCACCGTTGCTAGCAGGTTCTTAACCGGAAAGAGTACTTTCTATGGGCGTTTTCGTCGATATTAAAGGTTCCTTTGACACATGATCTTCGATAGTATGTGCAACTCAGCATATAACAAAAGTTCGTAACGCTGATGAAACAGATTGGTCATAACTGGGAACAATAGTCTGACGGTCCGGAGGTGGTGTTCTGCCTCCCCTTTTATGGTGTATGGAGCATGGTGATAGACTCTCTGCTACTGGCTTCTGCACACATGCCTACACAGATGATGTCGCCAAACTTTCTGTCGGTCCAAACCTAGGGACTGTCTGCTCTCAGGCACAGAGACTTGATCCCTAGACTTGACCGATGATTATGGCGAGTCTTCTAAAAACTAGGGTTGTTCTCTCCATTAAAAAACGTCTATGGTCCAAGCATGATGAATCCAAAAGAAGAACAAGTGAGAAAGTGCAATAGTGCGTATGCAAAAGCTTCTAAAGCTTCCAATTTGCGATTCGTCTGCGACGGATTGCAAAATACTCGACCCTACCAAAAAACAACCTGCCACGCCTCAAAAAGTGGGCGGGATAAAAAAATCCAACTGTTGAATGCTTAACGCTAGGTGGTTGCAAAAATTTTGGACTAAAATCCCGTCATTTTAACAAAAAAAATCACTTTCTTCTAAGCCACGCCCACAAAAGTGGGCGGAAATATATATAATACAAGGTGGTGCAAAAATAACCTTCCGATGTTTTTTGGCTGTATTTAAAAAAAAAAATGAAAAACTTTGATTCTTCTTGTGGATTATTTTTATTTGGTCTTTTAATTTTTTTTTACCTCAAGTCGAGAATATGATGTCATGTAAATGGCCGCCGCCACAGTTGATTGTCATTTGAGCCCTTTTCATGGCATTTTTCATCACTTTGGCCAAAATTTCGGGGATTGGTCCTCACATTCTTGACGGATATTGTTTTTAAGAGCTGCAAGAGTCTGAGGCTTGTTGAGATAAACCCGCGACTTTAAAAAGCCCCACAAAAAGAAGTCTGCAGCGGTCAAATCAGGCGATCTTGCTGGCCAGTGCAAATCGCCACAACGGGAGATTAGCCACCCGGGAAATGCATCCTTCAGCATATCGGTTGTGGCACTTGCAGTGTGTGCCGTTGCACCGTCCTGTTGAAACCACAAGTTTTCCAATCCCATTTCATCAAGTTGCGGCAAAAGAAATCGTTGATGACGACGTCTTCGAAGAAAAAAGGTCCGATGACTCCTCCAGCGAAAACAGCACACCATACAGTGACTTTGAACGAGTGAATTGGCTCTTCGTGGGTTACACGCGGATTTTCAGTGCCCCAGAAGCGTAAATTTTGCTTATTTACGTACCCGCTAAGATGGAAATGGGCCTCACCACTCATGATTGTTTTTGATGAAAAATCATCTTCCTCTTGGTGGTGATTAAGGATGGCTTGAGCGTATGATAGACGCGATTGGCGGTCAGCGGCTAACAGCTGATGCACCGTCTGGACTTTGTACGGAAACATCTTCAAATCTTGTACCAAAATTCGCTGTAAAGACCGTCGACTGATACCCATTTGCGTGGCACGTCGTCTGGTCGATGTCAACGGCGCTTCCATGACATCTTCGGCTACAGCAGCAATATTCTCTGCAGAACGGCTACTCCGGGGTCTGCCACGCCTGGCGGAATCTCGTGTTGCGCCAGTCCCTTCGAGGCGAGCGGCTAAACGTCGCAGTTTTTCACCATTAGTCGTTGGACGGCTAGAAAATCTGCGACGAAATTCACGTTGTGCCAAAGTCACTGACCGCTCAAATAAATAGTCCCCAATTTTCGGCGTTCTGGAGCAGTGTAGCGTAACATTGTTTATTAACGTGTATTTCGCATGTGTTTACTATTCAAATGTCAAAACAGAACTGACATTAGGGGCCAATCGCAAAATTTATAGCATTTTCTGATAGGAGGATTACTTTTGCGCCACCTTGTATATACAAAAAATATAGAAAATGCTAATATCTAGAAATTTTGTTAAATAATTTTTTATCAAATTTTATATACATTTATTGAAAAACAATCATTTTAACGTAAAATTCCTTAAAAAGTGGGCGTGGTCAATGTTAACGCCAAACTGCCTCATATTCCACTGCCTCAAAGACAATTACAAATCAGTGTCACATACTAAAAATCAGCGTGCTAGCACCATTTTAACATAGCTAAAGTGTGAAAGAAGTATTTTTTTAAAATTGGAGATTGTCCCACATAAAGGCCTGTAGTGGGCGTGTCTGTGGGCGGATTCAACTAATTTTCAAACTTGATATGGTCTAATTGACTTCCACTCCACTTACATATTTTTAGCTCTCTAGTTTAAAATTTAAGGCCTAAAAGTTGTTTAGATACGGACGGTCGGACATGGCTTAAACAATAATTCTCCTGTCGGTCTCATTCATATCTCTAAAAGGTCTTATGGGTCTACGGTGATTATTTCACCGCGTTACAAACTATACAGCAAACTTAATAATACCTTGGTCGGGTATTAAAATACTGTCCAATTTCTGGCAGTGTAGAGGTGATTTTGGCGGGACATAGAGGATAGGGCTTATCTCTGAAAAATACAATCTAGGTCAGGGATAGCTTGTAGTGCCTTTAGCGTATCAACATGCAGTCTTGATGTTTTCTTATAAGGTGTTTCCATCGCACATAAAACAGAGATTAACGTAGGAAGATTAATAGTAAAACCCAAAGTGTTTTCACCGGAAAAGAGGGGGTTAACTTTAATTAAGAGGTGGCATCCTGTGGTGTAAAATGGCAATGTCTAATCGTCACAACCTCTGCGCATCTCTTTGTAAACTTGAGCATTTTTTTTTGGCTTCCAGGCAACTTGGGAATAAAAATAATTAAACTCATATTCAATTGTCACCGAATTTTTAAATCTACGAAACGAAATAACCAGAAAACACAAAAGCAAAACGTGAAAAATGTTGGTTCGGAATTGGGTCCTCAAAGTCGATAGTACACCAACTTGATCAACATCAACCAGCAGTATTAACATTAACATTCATCATTCTGTTGCAGTGTGAATACCTCAGTGTATTCAAATTTTTTGACAGGTTCATCCAGTTATACAGACCCGTTTCCACAACACAAGACACACAGCTGAGTTGATGATACCCAGCTGCCAAAAAATAGTTTATTTTATTTGTTTCGTCAGAAAACGAAGATAACGTTACGACGTTACGTCCCGTTACGTGGCCTTTGTTTTACAATCGCGTTGAAAAAATGCCATTCGAAAAGACGAATGAAACCCATAGAAAATGCCAACAATTCAACAAGTCCCGCAACTAAAACAAGGTTTTTCTTATGGCGTATTCTTTTGAACACCGAACTGCCACACTGAGCTGTCAAAAAATGGTCGGTGTTTGCGGCCATTCCAGCGTGGTGTACACTCGGTTTTATTGTGAACAGAATGACAATTACTGAACCGGTGCAGTCATCACGTTAAGTGTCAAATTGCTTTGATTTCATTTTGTTTATACTTTTTTTTTGCATTTCGTAGTGTGACTTTGTTGGCGTCGGTTTTTTGTACTTTTAACATAAAATAAGTTTTGTTAGCTTGAGTGTGTTATATTTAGTAGCTTATTATCGATTTCATACAATTAAAGTCGCGTTGTAAGAAATAACAAATGAAAATTGAGTGGAAACGTCACTTCACATACACAATCAAAGCTACACCCACCCTCCACCGTCAAATACGACGGTGGCGAAAATCCGAGTTCGGTGTCGACACCGAACTAATTCGGAGTTCAAAAGAACATTAACAAGAGCACGATTTCGTTCAGGTGTACGAGAAAAGAACAATTTTTGCCTGTATTCCACACCAGTTTCACGATTCGGCGTTGAAAAGAATACGCTATTAGAAAAAAGTTGTTGCGGTAATTGTTTTTTTTCTCAAAAAGTAAATGATATATGAGCATGCTGTTTTCTGTTTTTAATAGCATCTTTATAAGAGCATTAAATTTTGAAATTTGAAAATTAGAAAAAATTTACTTTAACTTGTTTTTTCTTTTTTTTTTGAGTTAAAAAAATAATTTTTCAAAAACTGTACACTAATACAGCTTTATTAAAAAGCAAAATAAAAGAAAATATTTTTGTCTTTACAAAAAGGTATATCCTGAAAATGTCAGTGTTACCATTGTTTTTTAATATTTTTTTTTCTGTTTTAAGTCATATTTTTAGAAAGTTGCCCTTCCCGGCTAAACAGGGGGTAATAGCCCCCTCTACCACACAATTTTTTTCTTATCTCGACCTAACCTATACGCCCAAGCTTTTTGTCACACCTTCACTGAAACACCCTGTATATGGGTCTGCCTTTCAAGCGAACATTTTCGTTAGACGAATGGCTATACACCAAAAGGTGGAGCACAAGAAACATAACAGTTTGCCAAGCTGCACCGAAAGCGCTGCTCCACCCCCTTACCTCGTCCAGGATAGTGCTCGAACTCAAGCATTCGTTGAACTTGGTCGGAAGGCTAAATATAGTTCATTTTGTTTTGGGTCCCAGGTCAAGTTGGTATCCCGGGAAATGAGTTCTATGTTGAGCTTGCTTGACAAAGCTCAGAAGAAGTCTTCTCAGGGTCCGAAACTATGCTAGGACTTCCTGTATCTGTTGACACATCTGCCATTGATTCATTCGGTTTCAAAAAACCGTTTTTTTGACTACGTTTTCGACTACGGCTGCAATATTGGGTTCTGGATCTAGAGGCCCCTAAAATTTTAAGTCTGATGGAAAATAAGCGCTATGGGTAATCTCTGTGACCGTACCATTAACGTCTACGGTAGTGGCAGCATCTCACTTGCGCCTGGCAAAGAGGACGGCAAATAGATCAGAGTAGCATGAAAAAAGGCGTTCCTGGCGCTAGCTCTCCGCTGGGATAGTCGGTCGGAAGTTTCTATGAAGTGGGACGTATAGAAATCATTGCCTCCTTCAACTGTTATTTGACATGCAAAATATGAAAAGAAGTTGGAACTGTTATTCAGAGTTATTTTGGGATTAACCCTTAAAACTTGGTCAGTTTAACTAACTCACAAGCTTGTTTCTGGGCTTAATTAACCTCAGTTTAACCCTACCTCAGTAGGGTTTAAGGATATAACCTCAGTTCAACCCAACTTCTGTTGTTACCTTAAATTCGGGAAATCAGGTTTTCAAATGATCAAGAGTTGAACTGTGAACTAGGGTCACTCTAGGAACAGATGACAGAGCACAGTTTAACTGGGTTCACCTACTGTACCCCGAGTGGTGAATTGGCCTGGAAGGAGTTTACCAGCTTTGCTGACATCGGCATACAATGTTTTTGTTTCTTAGAATTTGAGAAATAAATTTCAAGGAATAAGCTGAAACTTAAGGGAAAAAAATCTTTTTGCAATCCAAGGACCAACTACACTAGAATTAAAATTTTAATGTCCCCTGCTTGGCTACAGTTTAAGCTGCACTAAGCTATATGTGATGCGGCCACTTTTTGCGAATGCGCACTATTCAGCTTACTATTTTCGAAGCACTCATCCGTCTTGATCCGACTCTCAACGTAGTGGATGAATTAAGCCTTCAACAAAATGAATCCGTTGCGTTTGTCACTTTGAAGTACACAACTGAAATCTGAGTTAAATATACACGTTCTTATGGGAAGCGGCCCATGTAACAACTTCGTGACATACGCCGGCCGCTTCCCATAAGAATGCGTATATTTCACTGACTTGTCAGTTGTGTATTTCGACGTAACGGATGCAACGGATTCACTGGGCTGAAGGCTTTAGCCTCGCTTAACCGGATTTGAAAAAAAACGTGGTTTTGACTTTGACCGCTCCTATTCGAAAACTCTTCTCCCCTGAAGATTTTCCTTGGGTCTAGTTTGGTATAGGGGCATCCACCGAAGGTTGTTGGCTTACTCTGCCCTTTTTAAGGAGATGAATAATTTGCAAACGTGGAAATTGTGGTCCGAAAAATTTTATTCACGTTTCGATAGAGACAATGTTCGGCCCTCTTTTTACGCTCAAGGTAACGATCAGAGACATTCAGCCTCGGGAATCATTCATGGTTATTTTTGAGCACCTATGTATCGCCTCCAACTGAAACAAGTTGGAAACAAAACCTGAAACTGTGTGAGCTAGTTCCTGAATAGTCCTTGGCTAGAGTATATAGTTGTTTGCTTTTTTGTCAATTTCACCAACAAACCTGTGTAAGCCTTCCTTCAAGTCGGTGAAATCTCTTTGTATACCCCTACTTTACATGCTTCCTTACCCCTCGAAGCAATGACCTACTAGGTACACATAAGAGCTACGCATAGTAAATAAATAATACACTCAACTGCGGTGAGTCAATTTTTCCCGAAGATATTTTCCCACAAACACAAGAATCCACCCTGGCATGGGGGTGGCGGGAAAAATACCTGTTCATCCCTTGGCATATAATATTATACATTAATTCACATTCCGACGTTATTTCTTATTCCATGAGCAGTAAACCAGAGTATAGCTCCAAAGGTGTAATAATTTTTAATAAATTTTCTCGCAAGGTGTGTAGATACACTCCTCGCCCATTCAACGCTTCAACGTTTATCTGTCTGCATGTTGTGCTGTTTATGCACCAAATTTGCAATCTTAACAAGTGGAGCTGTTTATGCTGATTCTATGTCCTCAATTCCCTTGAGACTAAATGGCATGGGCTTCATCTTTGGATATTGTGCACGTTAGTCTTATTCTACCCCTGCCAAGTTTTTAATTGACCCACCTTCTGCTTTCTAAAGCAAGCTTAAAGGGGTTCGCCTCACAAAATTTAATCCAAAATCTACCCCCAGGATTTCGAGAAACCTAAAGAGGTTTCCATTAAAGAAAACAGCTCATGCGTTCTTTAATGTACTCCTTGTTCGAGGTGAAGCTTATCAAAGCGACAAAACAACAAAGACTCGCCCGGTCCCCCAGTTTTCAAGTGTTCTACAAGTGGTGTGAAAAATAGCACAGGCATTCTGGTATTCCTCCGCATTGTTGTATTAAAAGAAAAGACCGCCAAGAAGTGCTCTAATTATCCTCCATCCAGTGGGCATAAAATCTCCAGTAAGTTAGCATGTTTGTTAGCAGTAAAACAGCGCCCAGCGTATAGCAGGTCGTTCGGTCCTTTTATGCCTTGTTGTTTCAACTCCTGACAGTTATAATTTACACCCTTGCTTTATCCATTGTTTATGGTTCCGCATGTTTCATGCATTGTGTTTCGCTTTTGAAACACCTCTGTAAGCCACCCACCTAGTTTTTCGCATTTAAGTAGAGCTAAAGCTTCACAATCCTGCTGTTTACGGATGTTTTTGAATTGGATGTATATATCCTGGGCGCTCCGCACCAACTGCGCAGATCAATCTAAGTGACACCCAGTTTCTTATTCACTCGTGAACGTATTTGTTTTCCGTCTGTTGAGAGTTTATTTCGTAAATTTGTTGTGCTTACAGGTTACAGGGGGGAGAGAAGGACCAGGACTTGTGTACCTTTGTAAAGTGATTTTAAAGCAGGATAAGGATAAGTCCTCTCCTTAGAGTTTTTGGCCTTTCTAAGATGTTGAAAAGTAGATATATGAGTGTGTGCCTGTGCCTGTGCCTTCTTGGCGGAGGTTTATCTTCTTTTTAACTAAAAGGTAAAGTTTGGCACTGGCAATTCTGGTATACTGGTTGGTTGGAAAAGTTTTTCGCCCTTACTTAAATGGGGGGTCGGAGCGTTGATATTAAAAGTGATATCCCAATTTAGACCAAATGCAACAGTTGGATATTAATTGGCTAATGAATTCATATACTTGTGCCAGTGGTATAGCTGTTCGAACTTACTGTGCAGAAGTTTTTTTTTTTTATTCTGTTAAACCAGATAAAGTTCCTGTATCGACCCTATGGTCGATAGGCAACGTTATGTACATTGCTGCCTTTATAACTGAATTAAAAACGAAGTCAAGCGTCTTTCCTGTATATAGTTCTCCTTTTGTATAGGGCTTGGGGGAAGTCAACTTAGATAAACAGAAACTTTTCGTCCTGTTTCATTATTGTGGGGACAATCTGAGGCACCAATTTGCTCATCAGTATAAGATAAATCAATACTAACGGAGGCATACAAGAATGGATTGGGCTAATGTAAACGCGGACATACGATAACTCAGTCTTCGTGAGTTGAAACAATGGTTTTCTGTTTCACTGTCAGAGTCGGACTTGCGTGTGAAGCCTCAAGGCATCACACGCACCAGCCCACAATAATTTTCCTCGTAAAAAAAAACGAAGGGAGGTACCTATACAAAACTGTCCTTGGGCTATAACATTTGCAGGCAGTTAAAGTTGACTAAAGTCACATGGCTTTGTATGAGGAAAAGTTTTGTTTAAGCGCTATGACATCAATAAAGAACGAAAAGGTCTTTTCCATCAAATGAAAACGTAAAATAATCCTTGGAGCAATAAAAAACTTGAAGGGTATAGAAGTGACCCAATGAAAAAAATGATCGATGACTATGATGCACGAAAAATCGGCTTTTTGTTGGTCCTCTTAAAACTAAATGTTATTCTCTTTCCTTAAACTTTTAATGAAAACACTCATCAAACAAATATTGTGATTAAGCATCATAAGTTGGCCCTCGAGTCCTCTTTGATCAAGTTGTTAAGTTTCAAGTTTCATTCATATGTTTTATATGAATACATGGGACTCACCAGAATTGGGCTTTACCTGACTGGAAGGTAAAGGCTTTTCACTAAATTTATAAGGATGAAGAACTAGTCTATTGGATATAAGAGAAATATGAAAAAAATTTGTTCTAATAAAAAACACATTATTTAAAAAACACTGATATAATAAACTGGGTTCGAATCCTGCCATCGTCACCTGAAAAAAAAGACTTGTTCTTTTTCACGGTCCCCACCTCCGCGAGGGTCTGACAAGCCCTCCGAGAGTATCATTTGTCCTGAAAAACTTCTCAAAATGCCGTTCGGATTCGGCAAAAAATTGTAGGTCCCCTTGTATGTGAAGAAATTAACACACACAGCATACATTGTTGAGAAGTTGGCCCTGGTTCACTTCGAGCTGTTTCGCCACTCTATTTATTTATTTGATATAATAAACAAATTTCCCTACAAAACGCCAACACGATTTGGCTTTCATTCGTGAGTCGTTGTCATTGTCTCTTTAAGGTTTGCTCACATTTTTTAGCTTTGTTTCGGAGAAATGCATAGTCTAACCACCCCTTATACTTACTTTCTTACTTAAGGTGGCGCTACAGTCCGGGGTGGACCTGGGCCTCAGACAACAAGCTTCGCCAGCCAGCTCTGTGTCTAGGTAGCCGTCTCCAGTTTCGCACACGAAGTTGGCTGAGGTCCCCTTCCACTTGCGTGCGCCACCTGAGTCTCGGTGCTCCTCGACTGCGCCGTCCCTGCGGGACGGATTCGAAGATTTTCCGGGCCAGGGCGTTGGTGTCCATCCGCTGTACATGACCCAGCCATAGTAGGCGTTGTGTTTTGACTCTTCTGACTGGGTCGGTATCGCTGTACAGCCCGTACAGTTCGATGTTATATCTCCTCCTATACTCTCCGTCTATGCAGACGGGACCGTAAATCGTCCGAAGAGTTTTCCTCTCGAAGCAGCCTGAAGTGTTTTCATCCGCCTTTGACAGGGTTCATGCTTCTGCACCGTAAAGCAGGACTGGGATGATGAGGGTCTTATACATGGACACTTTAGTTGTTCGAGAGAGGGCTTTGCTACTCAATCGCCTCCTTAGCCCAAAGAAACGGCGATTGGCAAGAGTTATCCTTCGTTTGATTTCAGCGCTGGTGTCATTGTCTGAATTGATAGCGGAACCCAGGTAGACAAAGTCCCTAACTACCTCAAAATGATACCTGTCGATGGTGATGTTTTGTCCAAGACGTCGGTGTTGGGTGTCTTTTCTTGATCACAGCATATACTTGGTTTTGCCCTCATTGACTGCTAAACCCATATACGCCGGTTCCGTCCCAATACTAACGAAGGCTTCACTGACATCACGCTTTGTTCTACCGATTATGTCAATGTCGTCTGCGTATGCAAGTAGTTGAACGGACTTTTGAAAGATTGTACCTCTGGTGTTGGCGCGAGAGTTCTGCACAATTCTCTCAAGTATGATGTTAAAGAAGTCGCATGACAGCGCGTCGCCTTGTCTAAATCCTTTTTTGACATCAAAGGGGTCGGTGAGGTCTTTGCCGACCTTGACGGAACAGCGTGAGTTTTCCATCGTCATCCTGCTCAGACTGACGAGTTTGGCAGGGATGCCAAAACCAGTTATTGCGCTATAGAGCTCGTCTCTATAGATGCTGTCATACGCGGCCTTGAAATCGATGAAGAGGTAGTGTGTATCGATTTGGAATTCCTGGGTTTTCTCCAAGATCTGCCGCAGTGTGAATATTTGATCGATGGTGGACTTTCCTGGCCTAAAGCCACACTGATATGTGCCTATCAGATTGTTGACAAACGGCTTCAGGCGTTCACACAGTACAGCAGAAAAGATCTTGTATGCGATGTTAAGAAGACTTATGGCTCTGTAGTTGGCACAACTCAGAGGGTCTCCTTTCTTCAGGATCGGGCAAACAATGCTGAGGTTCCATTCGTCGGGCATGCTTTCTTCCGACCATATCTTGCAGATAAGCTGGTGCACGCCCCTAACCAGCTCATCGCCAGCGGATTTAAAAAGTTCGGCAGCTAGGCCGTCTGCTCCGGCTGCTTTGTTGCACTTGAGCTAAGACACAGCTACTTTCACCTCCTCCAGGTCGGGTGGGCGGTATCGTTCGTATGCTTCGTTAGTAACGTCTTCGCCCGGGTTGAATGGTTCGTTCTGCCTGACAGCGGTATTTGGTTCGTCCTCGCCGTTATACAGTCTGCAGAAGTGGTCTAAATACAAAAAAAACTACATCTTATGAAAGTAATAGGTGAACATCATGAAACTGTGTGTAGCTACAGATTCGTCCAAAAATTTATTGACTGTCAAATAAGTTCTATAAGAGCTCGAAGTAGAACAGTTTTTGCACCCGAAATCAAGGTCTATAAAATGTCAAATCGCCCTAATAGGGTTTTCTAGGGGGTCCCCGTTACTTGGGTAAAACCAACTTTAATAACCTAAGGTTCTATGATGTGCTTCTTGAGACATTATCTATAACCCTTGTTATCAAAAGACCGCTCAAGGGTTCATAATAGGGTTCATAATAATTTTCTAAATTTATACTTAGCTGTTCATAAGCCCTTCGAGGCTAAGTTTGAAGACTGCTATTGCCCTGCTTTAGAATACATTTTAGGTTAAGTTAGGTTACGGGGCTATCCCCGCTCAGAAGGGCACACTTAGAACAAAAAAGGCCCATTGTGATACAACAGTTATACCGCGATATCACGATAAAAGCCGGGATACCAGTATCGGGGGCTCTATAATGATGACTTTTATATATGCCGCTCCGTCAGAACAGTGTTTTGGGGGAAAACCTAGAGGTGGGGGATGGGAGGTGATAGGTGATTCCGCTTTTTGTTAGTGGTCCACAAAAATTCAGAAGACTTGGTGAATGATCGTGGACTGAGCTTACTAGACAAGGCTCAAAAGGGTTATGCTCAGGATCCGAAGCTGGGCTAGGTCTGCCTGTATCTGTTATCTGTTCTGCCCTTGATACTTGGGTTTCTCGTGAGCACAGAGCTCTTTAGCGTGACTGCGATGGGTACAGATGGAGTAAACAACCACGCCCGGACATCTACAAGGAGTCAGCTCTCTCCTTCTATCTCTCGACTGCAGACTTCTGGTAGGCATCCTTACAGGCTTCCAAGATTTTACTAAACCTTTGATTACGTGAAGCCTGAGCGAAACAACCACCTGTCTTGTATGTGGAGAGGACAACATTACAACTTGTGTATTTGACAGTTGACAGAATAACAGACCCATAATTAGAATCGGCATATTCGGTTTGGCAGGGTAGCAGTTCAGTACAAGAGAAGACTAGAAAAGTTGGTCTTTTACCGTACTGGAATGTGTTGTCAGCCTTCGATAAAATTATGTGCTATACAGTGGAAATATATCCAGGCTTGGCTTTCCAAGCAGCCGATAAGTGGGTTCCCTGGTCTTCAGGTGTGTCCCTTTTACCTTCTCTCTGGGAAAGAGGGCTGGAAAAGGTGATTTTGCTGTATGGAAGAGGGCTTTCTCTGGCTTTCTCGACGAATCTAACTTATTAGCTTTGAATGCATAAGCTTCCTCATGCTCAATTCGTCTTTCTTCAATATGTCTCGTTTTTTTTTATAATCCTGACTCGCCTATTGCGAACTAAGGCACCTCGACCTGAATAGATCTTTTGTGCCGTGAAACATCAGGATATTTAGGCTAGTAGGTCATTCACCTTTCGTGCGAAATGGATAACACTACTAGCAGAGGAGGTCTTTATGTCTTCCGAGCTCAGTTGTTCTCTGAAGAAAAAGGTCCGTCTAATATCATTTAGGGCTGGACATTCACATAGGATGTGTTCAGCGCTTTCGTCTTTCTCAAGACAAAGTCGGCATTCAGAGGAGTCAACTATTTTGATTTTAAAGAGGTGATACCTAAACCTGTGGTGCCCAGTTAGGTAACCTACTAGGTTTTTAAAATCATGCCTGTTTAGATTGAGGCAGCTCTTGGCATTGTTTGTGAAGGGCTGAATGGCCCGTTTGGCCTGTCTTAGGCTTGGGGTGTCCACCCAACATGAGATACATCTAGTATGCTCCCAGTTTTTTATAACTTCGTTAATTGCCGATTTGGGGGTGGGGCAGAAAGGTTCAGGTCCCATAAAGGGGGTTTCCGAGCCTTTTCTGGCTAATTCGTCGGCTCTCTCGTTACCATCAATACCTTCGTGACCAGGAACCCACCACAGTTTGGTTTTGTTTCTTGAACTAAGTTTCTGTAGGGTATTGAAGCAGTGCATGACTGATTTGGAGTCAATGATGTGCGAGCTAAGGGCTTTTATAGCTGCTTGACTGTCCGTGTATATATGGATGTTTGCACCTATGATACCAGAGATGTATACGTGGCTGGCGCATTCTTGAACGGCGTGGAGTTCTGCCTGGAATACACTGGGACATTTTCCCATCGCAATAGTGTATTTCAGGTTCGGCCCGTAAACGCCGGCTCCCACTCCCGACCCCATTTAAGAACCATTCGTATACCACTCAAGGCCGTTTTGGCTATTTGGTGAGTTATTGCTAACCCATACTTCTCTAGTAGGGATTTCCGTGGAGAACCTTCTGTTGAAGCATAAAGTTTTTTGTATGCGGTCTGTAACCGTGCAGTGCATTTCAAGTTCCTTGTAAAGTCAACTTGTAGTTGACTTGCCATGCTGCGTATTGCCATTTTTTGTACAAAAATGTGCAGGGGTGTAAGCCCAATTATAGCTTCTATAGCAGCTGTGGGGCACGTCCGCATAGCTCCTGATATACCCAGGCACGCAAGACGCTGTACCTTTTTGAGTTTTAGGATGGCGGTCTGCTGGGTGGTCTTAGTCCACCATACTATGGAAGCATAAGTTATGATAGGCCTGACCATCATAGTGTAGATCCAATGAGCAATCTTTGGAGAGATACCCCATTTGGTGCCATACATACGTCGACAAGACCATAAAGCGTTGGAAGCTTTACTGATTTTGCTGTTTACATGTGCGTTCCAGGTGAGTCCCTTGTCTAGAATAATTCCCAGATACTTAACTTCATTGGAGTACTCAACAATTTTGAAATTGAAACCTAAATTGATATTTCTTCTTTTTGTGAAAGGAACTATGACACAAAAAGAAGAAATATGTCTCGTTACTTCAGATATGAAATATGTCTCGTTACTTCAGACTTTAATATATATGAACGACTACTTAATCAAAAGTGTCATATTTCACGCTTTTGGTTCCGAGTTCTGACACTGTCAAGGCGGATTCATACAGTTACCAAAATGTAGGGCCATCTGAGCTCTTGGCAGAGGAGTGCTTTTCAACAGCAACTTCCAGAGCTTAGGCCAAGGCGAAGTTACTTACTCACTTACTTAAGGTAACAGTCCGGGGTGGACCTGGGCCTCAGCCAACAAGCTTCGCCAGCCAGCTCTGTCTCTAGCTAGCCGTCTTCAGTTTCGCACGCGAAGTTGGCTGAGGTCCCCTTCCACTTGCGTGTGCCACAGTAAATCCATCCGAATCCGAGGCTTGTTTCTGCCTCGTAACTGGTGTTTCTTTACGCGGCCGGGAAGTCACCCCGACGGCACGACCCCCAACCTGGAGGACTAGATACTTTGTTAAGCTCTAAGGACGGAGAGCCGGATAGCCCGCTCCTTATAGGCCTGAGCTCTGAATACATATAAGGTGTTTACTAAGTAGTTCGGCCTGACTGGAACTGTGGACGCCACCGTTGATTCCATCTGGGGAACTCCTCCGCTGCCGTTCGGATGCAAGGAGAAGTGCCTAAGTGGGAAACATTCCTCCCCCTCTCTCTTCTGCTACTCCCAAGAACCTTCCAAAAGGGTTGTAACTCAATCTCCAGTTGGGGTACTAGGCATCCGGTGTTCACCACGCGGAGGTGAGAGTAGGAGTTGATAGACAGAGGTTGGTTTAGAAAACCTGTAGATGCTTGTATCCTCTTGAGTGCACATGTCTATCCTTTGACCACCTCGAGGCGAAGTTGGTCTTGGAGAATTCCAAGAAGCTTTTACCTCATTTTGTTTGTAGTCGTATTGAAAATTCTCTTCCTCAAGTGTCAATGAAAAGTGGTAAATACCTATGGGGTTTCAAATAAATCCGACTGCCTTAACAAGCTTTGAGTCATGCTTGTTATACGATGCTTTATTTGAAGAGCGCTCAAAGTGGATATTGTATTCAGCGGTACACCCAAAAGGCCAATTTACTTCTTTAAGCCAACGTTAAAATAAAGTCCTTCCTAGTTTTCCATGCATAGGAGAGCATGATAATATTTTTCCTGATCTTTGCACTCGTTATTTGTTTTTATATCGAAGCTCTTCAGTTTTCATACTATAAAGTTCTCTCATGGGATTATCATTATATGTAGCAAGATTTTAAACTCGAGACCTTGAATGAACCTATCCTAGAAATATCCTTCTATATACCCAATCTCCTTGCCACCATATAGAATCAGGCAAATCCTTCTCTAGTCAGTTGCCCAAAACGGTATTAAACGGGCCATTTTCCTTGCTTCGTCTAATCCTGTTCGCACACTTATTAGTCCTTCCTCACCACACCGCAACCATTAAGGCTCTGCCCCCCCCCGCTCAATTTTGTTTCTTCGCAAGAAAAAAAAAATCATTTTCCTTCGAATTCCTTACAATTTCCAGTGCGTTCATGCTTATTTATACAGGATTATACCCACTTAGCCAACAATTGTTCATCTCGATTTAGCAGTGCCATTGTTTTGCCAAACCCAAGTGGCATGCATGTGATGTCAAATGTACACACACATTATATGTGTGTATTGTGTAAGCTGTGCGACTGTGTGTATACATCTATTATCATACAGACATTAATGCTGTCAAACAAATATTTTTGCCTTGGAAGAGCGGCAGAGGGGCTTATTAAAAGTGACAACTTTGAGACGTCTTCGTGTTGGCATATTACACAAAAAAATGCCTACATATCGAGTGTGTTTCATTTTTGGGCGCGACACTCGTTAAAGTACGCGAACCGTTTGTTTCACATGACAATTTTTTTTTGTGTCATTTCGCACATACCCTTAGGTAATTTCAGCGTTACTTTACGTTTTCGGATAACATGAGTTAATTTACTGTGAATTTGTAAACAATTTATAGGCGTCTCACCGAAATGTACATATCATGTGCGTGTGAGGTCCTGGGGGTAGCTTCGTGCGCGACCCCAAACCACCCACTCCTTCTGTCACCATATTTTCTTGGGGGATGAGATAAATGAATAAAAATAAAATCTCATTTGGAGTGTGTCTCACATTTTTCAATCCACTAAGTGATTCCATATCACAAGCGCTCTGGCTGGCTGGGAAATGCCTTCCTTCCGAGAGAGATTTTCTAAACTGTCCATAAAATCTGTCAAAATGTTATCTTGAATTAATAGAACCTTAAAAAAAAGGAGGAAATATGTATTGCTATGGAGAGTTTGGTGGGTGGATGGGATAGGGATTCCGTCTCGACTTGTGCCATAATAATAAAGGTAGCGACGAACAATAAATATCTATAAATGGCACCGTAATGGAATGAATGAATTCCTGCTTGATTCCAAGAGGAAGCTTAATGAATCACATAATCTATCTTCAACACTTCCTTCCTACTCACTCATTGGAGTGATCCCTCCGTGTAGTGGGATAGTCCTGGGAATGCGGTCGGTACCGTAGGATAATTGCAAAAATGTGTGTGCTAGTCCGTAGAGGGAATCGTGTGAATCGCACAGGCAAGAGGACTTCCGTGAATTCCTTAAAGAGAAAGCTCCCTCCCCCCTAAATAAAATAAAGTATATGCTGGCTCTCTCGCCCCAAAGGACCTCGTCGAAATCGAGTTGCTTCGCAATATAAATTTGAGTTAACAGTCATTTAATGGGGATTTCATAAATACATACAAATACACGAGTGTATCTATACGTTAAGCGATTATCCTGCGGAAAGGATGCTGCGAATAAATGCCCATAAATTACCACACACGATTTACTTTTGCTCTACATTTCCAGATGAAGACCTCACAGTGCAGTACAAACGTAGATGACAGTGCTATCGAAGACAATATCAGTCCAACGTTAACAGTCGGTTCACCCAACGAGCTGATTACAGCTGAGAGCTCTGCTCCCAAAGAGGATAATGACAGCAGCAACACACTCCTATCGCCCGAGAATAAAAGTCCATGCCAGAGGTAAGCGTCGCTTGTTTGTACATTATACCGAACACATCCCTTTAATGGGACAAATAAATTCGGCTATGGCACACGGGACAAAAAATTTGCATTACTTTTCTGCCGCAGTGATTGGTCTCCTTTTAAGAAGTTCGTTTTTATGGCAGCAAAAATGCTCTCGTGTGCGATGGCCCATTTGCAACAAAACAAGAAACCTTCTTCTGTACATAAACTGTTATACCGAATTCATAATACATTTTTTTTTTAAATATTTTTCACCATTCAACTCAAGTAATTCCTTAGACAATTATTTTTGTATATATAAAGCGATCAACAATATTTTATTTCATTCCTCGTTAACTAAAAAAAAAAAAAAAAATTATTACATGACATGATTATAATTTAGGAAAAGAAAAATGCGTAAGTCAAACCACCGTCAAGGGCCGGTTAAGACACTAGGTTCACCCTCATCATCCACATGTTCGCAAACAAACGACACAGTACTCCGATACGACACATTCAATCGACACACTGCTGAAGCTCAAAGCCTGAACGCCATTCGTAGCCTCCGAAATGACTCCACCGAACGCGACAGGCTTAACCAAGAGCATCAGTACCAACACTATAATAGCTCCGAAACCAACAACATCAATTCGAATTCGAATTCGAACAACAGCGGCGCCAATGAGAACATAGCCGCCGCGTCCCGTTCTCAACGTCCTAGCACCTCATCGTGCACCAAGGGTGTACAGGGTTGGCGTAACCTTCGAGCCGTAATGCTATACTATTGTTCGTTGCGCAGAATCAAAAGGAACGAGTGCCATAATAATAAAAATATTATTAATCTCGGTGTTTTATTAATATCGCAACGTAGTATTTTTATTAATTTTAATTTTAAAATATTTTTATTTATTTTTTTTTTTAATTAACTGAGTGTGTACGAGTCGATGTATATTACATGGAATATCACTCTCCTTCTATAAAAAAATATATAAATGGGTTTCGGAACATAATTAAACCTTGTGAACGTGTCTTAATAACTGTGTTGTCCTATATACGTAAAATATACTAACTTAACTATACTAAAATAAATTCTTATAGAAAATTTCCTTTTTGAAAATAACTAAAACAAAAAAAAAATACTTTAAAATCGATGCTAGGCGATGTTTAGTGCACATTTTGCATTTTGATCTTGATGTTGAGTATAACAATAAATAATTCATTATAGGCATTTCTATAATCATAATAATAATCCTTAATGTATCCTCTAGTAGATATTATATAGTGTCCTCTTTGATATGACTATAAGATACTCATATCTTTACTTAGTGTCTATCTATCAGTAATAAAGAAATGAAATGTAAATTTAGTAAAAAGCATGAATATATAAAATTCTAATTCCTCTCTTAGTACCTGTAATATGTATCTTGTCTATGAACTTCTGTAGAGTATTTAGGAGCCTCTTATCTATTTTAAATCCTTATAGAAAAACGGTTTAGTAACATGCTGTACGAATGCCAAAAAAAGAAAAAAAAAAACAATTTGTTTTAAAGACTGAACTAGGAACTTGAGTTTTGTTTTCAATTTTGTCTAGAAGAGCCTGAAACTTTCTAAATCAATAGACTATAGACACTATAGACACAAAGAATTTAAACAAAATCACTTGAGTTTTCGGTTTAGAAACTATCCATTTCCACAGGAACATCTTATTTTTAGGTTGGTAGCCCACACTACAAAACAGAAATCAAGCCGCTTCTGAGCCGGTGATATCTAAAGCCTAACTTTTTTTTAATCAACCCAAGAAGTGAAAAACTTTATATAAAACTTTCAACTTCGTCTTGTTACGCATTACTCGATGAAATCTTTCGAAAAACACAACTTGGCTTGACAGAAAAATCTCTTATAGCATAAAAACCGGATCTTACAGACTACTTCAAAAATTTGGCGATAAGTTTTTAGGGAGTTTCTTCAGGGTTGAAAACTATGAATTTTAAAACCGGGAATACAACATTGTTGAACTCTTTCACCGAAGCTTTTAAGCGGGGATCGCAAAGAAGCCTGGGCTCAGCCTCGGCTTGGCGTTTATGAGTTCGGCCAAACGATTTCAGTGTTTCCAAATACAATGAAGTTCGGCTTCGAAGCTTCGTTTGGCGAAGAGAAAGAGTGCGTAAAGAGAAAACGTAATCCTACGAATTAAGGCTCCAAAGCGAGGCCCAAGTTCAAATGTGCTGAGCTCTTGCTTCGTCTGAAACGAATGGGGGTTGATTTCGATCACTCAGGAAGTTAATCAGTCTGCCATAAGGCCTAACCATAATAGACTAAGATGGGCTTAAGTCGGCTTTCTGAAATGTCCCATTACACGCAGCTCGTACGCAACGACCATAATAGCCGTTCTTTTGCTCCATTTCGTTAGGTCTTCGTTTACTTTTGCTCTCTTAAGTTCAGTCCCACTCAAGTGTGAGGTTCCGCACGGAACTTTGACAGCTGGTTAGATACCTACACACAAATTTCATACGATATTCGAAACGTTTGCTGAAGGTATTATGGTCATCGTAAGCATTTGGCAGAACTTAAGTGGGATTTTCGATGTATTTGGGCCTTAGGTTAATCCCACTTACGTCTATTATGGTTGGGGCCTTAGACCGTATAGTATGTTGGTATATGACGCAGCATATATGGATATGACGCAGAATTTCTGAGTGATGGCCGTTTTACATTTAACGCGAGAGCGTAAGACCAGAGCGGCTGCGACAACATGAGACTAGAGAAATCGTTTGTTAATGCACAATGAGAGTGAGAAGCTGCGACGACTGTTTTGACTGCACAGTAACAAAACATAACATATTTCTAAAATTTGTCGACTTTATTGCACATAAATAGTTTATATTTCACAACAAGTATTAGTTTCGAGAAAAGAAATTTCTACTTAGCAGCGCGTCATAACTCACAACACCGATTTACAGAATAATCGTCAACCTCAACCGATTTACAGAATAATCGTCAATCGAAAAGCCCGGCGGGTGAGACGCCGGTATTGTGAACCACCCCATACATTGCCATTGATTGAAATTCATTTGACAGCTCGCCCGAGACCTTCGCTCGCTCTCTCGCTCTTTATGTGAAACAACAGCCATGAGTCTACTGGCGCATTCTTTTGAACACCGAACAGTTCCAGAGTGGTGTACACTCTGTTTCAATGTGTACAGAACGACAAATAATGCACCGGTGCAGTCATCACGTTAAGTATCAAATTGCTTTGGTTTCATTTTGTTTACTTCTTTTTCCATTTCGTGTAGCGCGATTTTGTTGGCGTCGGTTTTTTGTCCTTTTTTTACTTAAAATTAATTTTGATAGCTTTGAGTTTGAGATATTTAGTAAGTTTTTATCGATTTCATACAATTTCAGTCGCGTTGTAAGAAATCACGAATGTAAATTAAGTCGAAACGTCACTTCACATACACCATCAAAGGTACACCCAGCCTCCACTGTCAAATACGACGTTCAGAAGAACTTTTACATGAGCATAACTCCGTTCAAGTGTACGAGAAAAGTACAATTTTTTCTGTATTCCACACCAGTTTCACGATTCGTTGTTGAAAAGAATACGGAAAATTCCGTATTTTGGTTATTATTAATTATTATTTGGCATGAATCATGAGTGTTCCAATTAATTTTGTCCACAACACTGTCTACCAGAGCTCTCGGCTGTGTGTGCGTATTTTAGCATTTATCGTGGCATACTTAGTGATTGCACTAGTAAAAGCTCTCTCTCCATGAGCGCAATGTTATTGCAAAGCCGGTTCCAAGCCGACGTATTGTAACAGGGCGAAGCCGAAGTCAAGGCTGTTTTGTGGTTCCCGCTTCTGCATCTGTCAACAAAATCTTCAGCATAACAAATCAAAACTGTTGAACTGCCTCATCTCTAAACGTTAATCCTAATTTTGTGCAGACGAGCTTATGTACACCATTTTTAAAAGTGTGGTTAAATCTAGTCGTCCTTATTTATTTTACTTTGTGTGCCTGAGCCTCAACCAACAAGTTTCGACAACCACCTATGTGTCAAGCTAGCCTTCTTCAGTTTAGCACGCGAAGTTGGGTGGGGTCCCTTATCACTTGAGTACGCCTTCTGAGGAACGCGGTGCTCCTGTATTAGTCCGCACCGTTTCGGCATTGGTGTACATTCTCTCTTGGTGACCCGGCCATCGCAGCGATTGTATTTTGACACTTTAGGCGCTGCCCGTACAAATCGATGTTACATCTCCTTCCTTCTCCTTTTTAACAGAAGGCACCAGAAATCAACCCAGGGATTTGCCTCTCGAAGTTTAGCGTTTTCATCCGCCTTTGATAGGGTCCAATTAAGAAATATTGGGATGATTAGGGTCTTATTAATGGACACTTAAGGCCAGAGACACACGGCGACAGCAAAACGTGCGACTAATTGCCGTCAGACTAGAAGCACAAGCGTTTAATACCATGTCTCCACCGGGCACTAATCCACGATTAATAGAAATCTCAATTGAATCCTCTATAAATCACGCGATTTACCATACAAATTTAAATCCTCTCGGCAAACGATTAAAAACAAATCCTCTCATAAATCCCATTCACCCTATTCACAAACCCATTTTATGCATTTTTGTAATAGTTTGGGAATCAGAAAAGGAAACGGAAATTGTCCCTGTACGACAAACTGTCACAAATACGTTTTCCCTTGAAATTTTTGCTACGTAAATCTTTTTTCGACCCTAGGAAATGACATCGCCATTCTCTTTTAAGAGTCAAAATGGCAGAAAAAGAGTGCTCGCATCAAATTAATCCTTTATTTGGCCGGTGGAGCCACTTTGGGATTTATTTTAAATCGTCTCCTGTTAATCCTCTTTTAATTGCCGGTGGAGACATAGAATAAGGCTAGGGACAAACGGCGACAGAAAAACGCGCGACAAAAAACTGCGCGATTTTCTGCAGCAAGCGTACTCAACACACGAGCTATTTTCCGTGTGGTTTCTGTCATCATCAGTTTTCATGAAAATATTAATTTCCATCGTTAAAAATGAGCTTGCAAGCTTTTCGTAGCAAACTTAGTACACACCAAACACTTATTTTCGGGGCGGTTTCGGTGAATTGTAGTGAAAACAGTAATTTTTTACCATTAAATAAAATAAAATTGTAATTTTTGTCGTGCGGCTTGAAAGAGTCGCAATTCGGAAATTTCTCGCAAAAGGAGTCTCGCGAGTAATTGTCGTAGCCGCAATCGTGTGTTGGATAGAATATAAACGCGTGTGCTTCTAGTCGGACGGTAATTAGTCGCGCGTTTTTCTGTCGCCGTGTGTCTCTGGCCTAAATAGTAGACAACACACGATGTCGGCTAGGAAAATTTGTCGCGAGACTCAGAAATTTGCGATAAATTGCGACTCTTTCAAGCCGTACGACGACAAGAAATTTATTGGATTTCTTATTTAACGATAAAAATGACAGTTTTCGCCATAATTTACAGAAAACGCAAGGAAAATGAATGTCTGTGTGCCGAGTTTACCAGAAAAAGCTTGAGAATTTTTTATTTCAACATTGGAAATTCAATTTTTCATCAAAACTGACAGTAACCGCACGGGATATTGTTTTTGGTGTGTTGAGAAAATTGCGTGGATTTTTTGAGGCACATTTTTTTGTCTCAGGCCTTAGTCCGAGCAACTAAGGCCTGATACAAAAAAATGTGCTTTCAGCGCTGAATTTACATAGTCTGATCGGTTTTGGTTGTCTTTTCTTGATGACAGCATATCCTTGGTTTGCTTTCTTTGACTTCTAAGCCCATATGATATATTACCCCTTTCACCCCACCCCAATACTTACGAAGGTTTCGGTGACACCACGCTGTATTCTTCCAATTCTTCCGTCAATGTGGCTTACGAATGCGTGTAATTGTACAGACTTTTGAAAGATTGTGCCTCTGGTGTTAGCGCGGGAGTTTGCGACAATTCTCTTAAGAATGATGTCTAAGATACCGCATGCAGCACTTGTCGCCTTGTCAAAAATCCTTTTTTGACATCAAAGGGGTCGGTGAGGTCTTCACTGATTTGAACGAAAGCGTGTGAGTTCTTTATCTTCATCCTTGACAAACTGACGAGTTTGGCTAAGATCATTGAATAAAGAGACAAGGAATAGCTCTTTTTCACATATACAGTGTGTGTGAGTGAAGCATTTATTTTGACATTAGTCGCCCGATGTCGGGTATCGACTTGTAAGTGAATGTATCGACACGAATCGGGGTACAAATGTCACCTTAACTCAGGAATGTTAAACAAAAGTAAGCCAACTCCCAAAAACGTATGAGCCTCGAGCCGTCTCTCATGACATGCCTGGTTGAACACATAAGTAGTCCGCACTCACACAACTAAAACTGATGCTTCACTTTTCCCCAAAAACACCACTTCCTTGTCTTTTTATTCAATGGCTAAGATGCCGAAACCAGACCTTACGCTATATAGCGCGTCTTAATAGATGCTGTAATACGCGGCCATGAAATTGATGAAAAAGTGGTGGGTACCGATTTGTAATTCCTCCGTTTTGTCCAATATTTGCCGCAGTGTGAAAATATGATCGATGGTGAATCAAATTGGTGACAAACGGCTTAAGGCGCTCACTTCACACAGTACAACAGAAGATCTGGTATGCGATGTTAAGAAGACTTATGCCTCTGTAGTTGATACAATTCAGAGGGCTGGAGTTTCATTCGTCGGGCATGCTTTCCTCCGGCCATATCTTGCAGATGAGTTGGTGCGCGCTCCTAACCAGCTGATATAGTCAGCTCCGGCTGCTTTTTTACGCTTCGGCTTAGACATAATGCTACTTACACCTCATCCATGTCGTTCGTATGCTTCGTCGGTAACGTCTTTTCTCGGGTTGAATGGTTTATTCTGTCTGACAGTTGGATTGCGATTCGACTTCGATGTTCCCTTGATGGTCCTTAAAGGCTTTATTCAACAAAAGAGCAACAATGTTTTCATGCAACTTTGCAAGGGAAAAACTTACAGGCTTTAGTTCGAACTTTATAGCTTTGGTACACCTTTCGAACCTCATCCTGTTGTTACATCTCTCTATTTTTGCTGACACGTACTTCTGGTGCTCTCTCCTTTACCGTCGTAGAAGCCGGTGTTCCTCTCTCCGCGGGCAGTTCTAGTCTTTCTCTGCAGAGGTGTTCTGTATGCTTTCTGGGCATGTGCTTGCCGCCGATCATCGTCAAACTAGGGGTTTCGTTGTAGTGCCCGTAAGAAACCCAGCACTTCAGAGACGACATTTCGGGTGATATATTGGCAATGTTGCCACTGGCTATCAACACTTCATGCTGGCAGCATAGGACTTCGTAGGCGGTTTCGGGAGGCTTGGAAGGACCTGACGATCTCTTGCGATTATAGTCTGCCGACATCTAACTTCCTCACAGTATTTCCACTTCTTGGTAGCTGTACCTTGGCTACAACAAGGTAATAATTCGAGTCAATATTAGCCCTTCGGCAAGTTCTGACAGTGCCTAGCCTCGATCGCAATGTGCTGAATCTGGTTAACGTTTGATTGATCGGGAGATCTCCGCATGTCTTTTTGCAAATATTGTGATGCCGGGACTGTGTAATAGCTACTACAACGTGTCGCCCCATAGCAAAGGCCATCAGCCGCAATCCGTTATCTGAGATCGTGTCGTACAGGCTGTGCTTTGCGACCGTTCCGAACAAAGATGCCCACCCTTCCTAGCTAGGCATTAAAATCGCCTAGGACAATCTTAATGTATAATAGCTAGCGCATTGCTCATACGTTTTGTCCAGGAGCTCGTAGAACATAGGCGTCGCCATCTTTGTCCTCAGTGAGGGCTTGCTCGCACATTAGGCTTATGTTGGCGAATCTAGCCTGAATTTTCACAAACGGTTCGAAAACAGGGGAAGGAACAGGTTCGGGTATCTTCTCAAAAGACCCGGAACTAAATATATCCTTAAAGCTACCGGAAACATGCTGTGTCTTTCAATCAGAGGTTCTGGCTGTACTTAGGGCGGCCGATCTTTTGCAGACGAGATCAATATCCAGCAGAGATATCGCCATTTACATCAATAGCCAGGCTACGCTCAAGGTAATGGAATCGATCAACATCAAATCTGATATAGTCAGGGGTTGTCGCACAATGCTTAAAGCATTGTGCAGTCAGAACCGGGTGAGACTGTGCTGGGTGCCAGGACACTGCGGTATAGAGGGTAACAAACAAGCTGATGAGCTTGCAAGAAAAGGAGGGCTCTTTGGAAATAGTGTGGTTTCTAACATCAAGCCACCCCTCTGCGTAGTTAGAGGCACTATTGAAGAGAAAATTGTAATGACGGCCAATCAAAGGTGGTCTCGTTTGGCTGGACACAGCGATTAAAAATAAATCCTCTCATAAATCCCATTCACCCTATTCTGCACCTTTGTAACAGTTTGAGAATCAAACAAGGAAACTGAAACTGTCCCTGTACGAAAAATCTGTCACAAGTACGTTTTCTATTGTGACTTTTACTGGGGAAATCGTTTTCGCTCCTTGAAAAGGACATCGCCACTCTCTTTTGAGAGCCAAAATGACAGAAACAGAGTTTTCGTGTCAAATTTATCCTATATTTGTCCGATGGAGCCACTTTGGGATTTATTTTAATCGTCTCCCGCTATTCATCTTTTAATTATCGGTGGAGACATAGTATTAGGGCTTTAGTGGGAATTCTGACAGGATATTGTCTCCTGAGGAAACACGCAAGAAGGCTCAGGCTTTCTGACACAGATATTTGTCGATTCTGCAGTGATCTGCAGGCGGTTGAGGATATAGCACACATACTGTGCGAATCCGAGGCAATTTCGCGAGTGCGCAGAAATATTTTGGGGAAGTTTGAAAGAGGTACAAGGCACAAACTTTAAAGGCCTTCTTGGCGTTTACAGGGAAATCGGCTGTTTCACGGTGAATGTTTAGGTTTTTTTGCCTTTTGAATGTTATTTTCAACTGGTGCCCCAGGGATCGCGATGGGCCCGTTTTGGTGCCTAGTGTCTGTGTGGTCCTTTTCCCCACACCCCTGTTTTAACCTAACCTAGCCTTAATGCGGATCTTCGTTAGGCACTCGCTAACAAAGTTCAAGCCTAAGAATTTTTGCCTTCTTTAGTCTGGCCACAACAATAAAACCACATCCAAACAAGTGCGCTGGTTTTGATGTCAGTACCAGTCGCCGGCGTAGTAAAAGTCGCAGTTTGCCATTCTTATTTTTCCCGGCCCATCTCACCGCGTTTCTCACCTTGCAGTCGTTTAGGGCCTCCGCTAGTTGCTCGTCTGCACGTGGTCTGTTTAGGGATCCAACATTCCATGTATACAGACCCGAAGCTCGTTGTCCTATTGTCGTTTGCATTGGACTGGAGGACATTGGTTTACTGGAGGACCAAATCCCTCGTATACCCAAGGATGGAGAGCCGGATAGCCCTCTCCCTATAGGCCTGAGCTCCAAATACGTCGTAGTAGCCTTTATAAGGTGTTCACTAAGTAGTTCAGCCTGGTTGGAACTGTGGACGCCATCGTTGATTCCATCTGGGATCAACCATTGCTTCGCTGCCATCCGGATGCAATTAGAAGGGCCTTTTTGGAAATATTCCTCCCTCCCTCTCTCTCGTTTGCTACCCCCAACAACCTTCCAAATGGGATGGAACCCAATCTCCAGTTGAGGTACTAGGTACCTGATGCTCACCACGGGGAGGTGAAGTACAGTAGTTGGTAGACAGAGGTTGGTTTCGAAAACCTGTAGATGCTTGTACACTCTTGAGTTCACATTCCCATGCTTTGGCCACCACCATCCTGTGAAAGCTTTCTTAAATGTTCGGAAACAGTGGCTCAGTTTCAGGTCTCAAATTTGCATGCTCCTACCGAAGCTGACTGTAAAAGGATGAAAGACAGTAAACTCTTCAAGTTTTATAATTTATTCCAATGACCTTTATTATCCATTGGAATACCAACCACCAGAAGAGTTGCAACTGTTTCCAAAATGGTGTAGTAAAAATCAAATCGTAGCAAATCTACCACGCGACGCACAGCCCAAAGACAAGGTGCTATAATTATTTTCAATGTGCTGTACCTGTTTTAAATCTCTACATTTCTGCTATAGAAATACCACAGCTTGATTGCGTTAGCATAAATTAACATAAAAAAAAGTAATTTCTCTTAACAGTTAACAATATTCAGGTGAGGTTGAATTTTAATTATCTGCGATACACATACTCGTTGATGATTATAATTAATCTTCCCGGCCCCACCATATTTTCACATTATGGTGGACCTCATTTAAGGTAAAAAAATAAATAAATAAATGAGTTTATGTATACTGAAACAACCTCTGCATAAATCCACATCACAACCGTTCTTAAAATAAGACGTTTTCCGATTCTACTTTCGCTTTCTACAGAAGCTTCGCGCTTCTGATAATGTTGTTCTGACTAATTAATTATTTCCAGAAAGAATTTCCCACATTTTTCCAGCCCCGATGCAAAACAAAGTGAGGGAATTTTATTTAATTGAGTATTCTATTTCAATTGTACGCGCCACCATTTGATGTGACATCCCTGTCTCGTTATTCAAGCAACAAAAAATGTATATCTACATTTTTTTCCTTTTGTCCTTTCGATGATCGATGTCTGCTAAACTCTCATAAAATTAAGACACTCAAAATATGCACACAAAAAAAAATGTTATGAATTCTTCATACCGAAATTAATCTGCCTGAAGGGTATACAACAGTCCGGTACGGACTTTTGGGGCTTATGATAGAAAGCTGAAAATTTTAAAGCGATTTTCTTCCTTTTTGTCGTCTTAATTATGTGCAGTCAAGTTTGATGGGGTGTGCGGTTGGGGACAGAAAAAAAAAACACAGAAAAAAAAAAGTTTCATCCTTAACGTAAAATAGGGACCATTTTAATCTACAAATGTAACCAAATTGCTTCTTAACTTGGACCACAATACGGCCACTGCTACAATCCTGAATTTAATTTCCTGTGGTTAAAATTCAATGTCCGTAAGCGTTTCATTAAATTTTAAATAAGTCCAAATTAAAGCCAGCGAGATATAAGACTTGCTGGTAGATAGACAGAGGGAATGTGTTGTTCAGATGATGAGATGACAACAAAATGTTGTTCATTTTTGTTTTTTTTTGTGAACACGTAAGCAAACTTAATAATATTATTTGGAAAATCTCCTGTGTGACAATTTATTTTTGTATTTTAAATGAATCCAAAACGAATTAATAAACAAATGGGTTTTGTGTTTTTTTTTGTTTTTAATTCCGTAGATAATTATGCGCCACAGGCACCGAAACATCTTCGGGATAAGCTTTGGCATCGCCGCCGTAGTGAAAACATAGATTTCAAACAGTTTTTCAAATCCTAGCTTAGAAGATTATAACTATAGATGCGAGAAAAAATACTGATGGATTTACTTTTAAAGTATGTTGTTTGAGTACCTAATTCGATTTTATTTATAACCGATTGCACAATTAATTGTTTCACCAAAATGTGTCAATGTTTTGTTTGTAAACCGCTTTCGTGTTATATCTGTTCACACCAAAAAAAAACGTTAAAAATTGCAATACTACACGCGTTCCATTATGCACCTGGGGGTAGGTACTAGGTGTTTAATATCGCACAGTTGAGTTAATTTTTATGTAATTTTCAATACACGCCCTTAATTTCCTTAATCTTCCTACTACCGCAATGTAGGCCGATTTCAGTCGCCTTAAGCTCAAAAGTTTTGGGCTGCAGTTTGAAATTGGCACCAACAAGCAGTTAAGAAAATCGTCCTACGACCGTATTGTAGGCCGTTTTCAGTCGCCTTAAGCTCAAAAATTTTGGGCTGTGGGTTGAAATTGGCAGCGTCAAGCAGTTTAGAAAATCGTCCCAAAGAACTCGAAATTTTATTTAAGAATTTACTACGAGTATTCTGATTACGTTGCTTTATTAGTGGTAATATTTTCTATTATAAGAGTCTGTATTAAAGTCAGTAGGCCATTTTGCCTTCAGCCCAATGCATCCATCCATTGCCTCCATCACGTCGAAGTTCATAACTGACAAGCCAATGAAATACGCACGTTCTTATGGAAAGCAACGTACGTCACGCACTGGGCCGCATCCCATAAGAACGTGTGTATTCAACTTAGTTGTCAATTGTGTACTTCAACGTGATGGATGCAACGGATTCATTGGGCTGAGGGTTTTAGTTAGGAAGAATAACTAAATGATTTCTTCTGGATAGAAGAATAGAAAAAAAGCTCACAATCGAAAAAATTGACAAGGGTGTTCCTAAAATGTTAGCTAATATAGTGAGGGCATCTTGCCCTGAAACTTTCCGCCTGTCTAGGCATGGTTAGATTTGTGGTAGGTGCCACTGTTGTATGCAAAGCATGCATGTTACATAAACAATCATCCGAATTGAAATTAACAACCACCCAAACTTTTTTTCTTGATCGATAAATTATTTTTGGACCAATACGCGTTCGCATAGCCGCCAAATTTTACCCCAGGGCTCAGACTTAAAAACGGCGATCGATTCTAAAGTATTAGGTCAACTATATATCGTAAGCTTCTGGCTCGCTACATTTGTTTCATGGTTTCGTCCATAACATAGCAACTGCCCGAGAGTACAGAAACTAGCTGTCACGATCAGAAGCTTAAGCTCGCGATCGATGATTTTATCAGTCCTGATAAACTCCATTCGGGTTATATCAAAAATCCTAAGACACTATATCAAGAAGTTTGAACTAAATTTTAGTGAAGTTTTGAATGAATATGATCCGATCGGGGTTCAACCCGAACTTAAAAAATCCCTAAAAGGCTATGTGGAATCGGTGAAATAGCAACTTATTATGGAAAAAATTAGAGGTGATTTCGATAAACTAGCTTCAAACTAAAAAGGCTACAGACACAAGACTGCTTATTAACAGGGGAAATCGTTAGCAATCGATACGATCTTATGTAGAAAACGAAGCAGTTGAAAACATTACGTCATTAGACATTTGTCAACACTGTTGTTGATCTGCATAACGCGGGACACGTCGCGTTAGCGTCAAACTGTTAAAAACAGAGCTTGTCCTCTTCACAAACAAAAGGTTGATTGCGGATGAGGAGCTACCAACATTCGAATCTCAGCTCTTTAACTATCTATAGAAATGCTAAATATCGGGTATGATCCTAGACAGTAAGCTCAGCTGGAATATAAACGTAAAAGAAACAGTCCTAAAAGCTTACGCATTTTAATACAGGAGCAACCAAATTTGCGGAAAAATATGGGGTCCTTCTCCTTAAACAACAAACTGGCTCCACATAGCTACACGAGTATCATTAGAACCATACGCACGTCTCGATGCTCTGCCTGGTTGCCAGAAATAAGCAATCAGATCAATTTCAAAGCTTTATAAAGGTACAAAGAAATGCTATCCTTGCCACTACAGGTGCTCTCAGAGCATTTCTGAGAGCTTCTCAATTCTAAACATCACGCCTATAGATCCCTTTATAAATTTAGACTTCAAGGACTACCGGACAAATCATTGTTGTCACGGCAACAGCCTTAAGTCAAAAATCAACGTTTTTCAATGGAGGCGTTTAAAGTTTTTCGTCGCACTAAAAATTATTTTTATAAAATGACCCGTTTTTTGGCCACTTTCTGATGGCATATTAGGTTTTGTTAAAAAAAAACTCAGATCTAAAATACAGCCTCTGAACTTATGACGTGTTGTGAAAAAAGGGTGAGTTTTACCTTTTTTTTTGAAAAAGTGTCGTCTTGCACCGTAAAAATTGTATTTTGTCAGAAAAAATCAATATCAAAAATGTCGATTCATTTATGAACTCGCGGCGGATGTAAAGGCACAAATCAAAATATGACGTCTGGTAGAAAAATTTACTTTTATTTTTTTAACTAAAATTGAAAACGACACTTTTTAATAAGTCAAAAAAAAAAATTACTAGAAATATGTCGATAGCGTTTTTTAATGTGGTCATTTTTGTATGCTCATCAGCGTTACCGATGGACATTTGAAAATGTCGCAAAAAAAGTCGTCCGAACCAAAAATGCGTCCCACTAAAAAAAAAATACACTAAGGCTTAAATTTTACGGAAAAAAATCGTGAAACGATAGAAAAAATTACTTAAATTTGTAGTCTAAGGCCCGCCGCTCACTTGATACGCAAAATAGTAAAAAAGAAAGACTTAAATGTGGAATAAAAACTTGCTTGTTGCAAAATCTTTTATTAGCGACCTTCAACTTCTACATCTACATACATATTAAAATATTGAGTTGAGAACCACACAAGACGTGATCATCCCTTACATAACATGACTCGGCTCACCTGCTATTAGCAGAAAAAAACTGAGAATTACATTGCAGAGTTAGCTCCGTCTGTAAAGTTTTCAAAATCTTCGACTCACGGAATTATTAACTCTCCCAAATCTCACTTCACATAAAAAAAAAAACACAGGAAAAGAAGTTCGAGTTGTTCTCAGATGTCATTTTTAATAGAAACACGCAAAGCAACTGCCATTCCACACAGAAAAAACATTCAAGGAAGTTCATACTGTTCACCAAAATTGATCCGGAATCAAGTCACCAAATTTAGTGAGTTTAGGAGAGATCAACCCCAGATCTAAATTCACTGGAAAACTTATTTCTGGGGTTAGTCTCAGTTTAACTTGGAAACTCTGATGATCTCGAACTGAAAAACCGACCCTAAGGAGGGGTTATCCCGCTCTCCGTCCTCGAGTAATTAAAATAGATGTTTCTCCAGGTGGGGGATCGTCCGACGGACTTAGACGGATTTACTGCTAGTGAAGTTGGTTTTGATTTGTGACTATTGTATGCGCAGCTGATTTGAAAAGGGTCCAAAAACGGCTTATTTCGAAATGTGGTCGCCAAAGGTCTCGATAGTAGAAAATTCGCCATTTTGCGACATACATATGTCGCCCATCGGTAGCCCTGCTGCTCATCATAAAAGTGTAATTTTTTGACTTGTGTAGCTTTGACATAAAAGCGACGATATAGATCAATCCTACACATATTAAGATACAGAATCTTTATATGCGCCATATAACACTTTATCTTGACTTCAATCGAGACGACCACATAAACATTTCAAGCAGAGAAGATTTAAGCCTTCGAAATCTTTGTTTTTGCATTTTTTTTTGTCGGAGACTGCTATTATTTGATGAGGCACTCAGACGCAAGTACTAGTCCCTTGTAGTGGTCCATACATACAACGGTTCCGTCCTTCTTTTTCTGCTCCTCTTCTTTCATGCTTCCCCCATGACTTTCAGTTCCTAGTTAACGTGAAGTTTTTCTCTCTTCTGTTAGGTTTAGTAAGGAAGGATCTTTTGGTTTGATGAGTGCGTCGAGCTGTAAAGAATCAAAAATCCTATTTTTTTGCCTAGCTTTTCAGATCGTGCTGCTGTCCTAACACCTTACTTTTTGGTTAGAGCTTCAACGATGACGAGCTTAAAAGTTTCACATTCACCAGCGCCAGAAACTCGCTTCTTATTGATTTTCGGTTAAGCAGAAGTTTTTTTGTCCGTTGGCGCAACTTCCACCGTTGACCGGAGTATGCTTGCTCCCTCAGCCAATAAAGCTTTTTTGAGCCGCCAATCGGTCAGCTGCTTTATTTTCCTCTTATGCTGCCTGTTAGTCAGATGCGCGTTCAAGCATTAAGGTATACCGATCTCGAGTAGTACCTACCATCATGTCAGAAGTAGCTAATGGCGTAGCAGCGTCACTCAGCTTCTCAGTTAACCGAGCAAGACAAAGAAGGAGCCACGAGAGTAGCTTGCTTCTATTTTTATAAAAGAATTTTGGGGCCTCCAGAAAGAGTCCATGGCTCGACCAAAGTCAAAGAGACTACGGGTGCATTTTTGAAATTATTAATATCACCTGGAGTAGAAGCCTCTAGGTTCTCCATGCATTTATGAAATTGGATTGGGTAGGGTATTGATGAAAAGGTTTGATTTATAAAAAATAATAAACAAAATTTGAAGTGATTTCATCGGACAAACGACACTTAAGAAAAACTTGGCCCCGGCTCCCTCTTTTGTTGTAAATGGACGGACAATAACGTTTCCCAGGAGCAAAAGAATCCCATATAAAATGCCAAAAGAACTTGTTGTTATTTGTGTCAGTCTGAAACGTTATACAACTTTTTATGCTATAGCAAGCACCTTTTACTAAGCAATGAAGTGAAATATGTACAGGGGTCGGGCCGCCAATCTACAACCCCCTGCCTGTTTTTTTTTATCTTTGCTTAACTTCCAAAAAGCTGAATAAACAGAATTTTATTGCTTAGGTCAGAGTTATTTTTTGAAAAAGCAAAATCTTGAAAGCACAACTATTACCCGCTTTTTAAAACTAAATCTCGATAGTAGACACCTGGGATACTTCTTGACTATGTTAAATATGGATTGGGGTCGAAATTCCGTCGGAGTATAAAATTCTGCTTTCAAAGCTTTGCTTTTGCAAATTCTGCTTTGTGAAATCCTGTTTTACGAAATTCTGGAAATCCAATTTTAACAATGTGACAAGGTGAAATATGCAACCCCCTGCCTGTTTTGTTTTTTACCTTTGCTTCTTCTGTTCTTTTAGAGCCGAGGTTATGATCTGAAGTGATGGATCAGAACCCATCCACTCTACTGCATTTCTAACCTTTGCTTAACTACAAAAAAGTCAAAATGGTGCTTAAGTCAGTTTTTTAAAAAGAAGAATTTTGAGTGGCAGAATTTTGAATAAACAGAATTTGGACAAGCATAATTTTGAAAGCAGAATTATGACCCAGTCCTTTTGAATATTAATCTTGGCTTAGTGTCCGGTTTAAACAGGGAAAAAACAATGACATCCATGACGATGCCCATCAATTACATTTGTCGGAGGTTGCTACTATCCGATGGAGCACTCTGGCACAACTACTGGTCCATTGTACTACCACGCGGACACCTTACTTTAATGTGTTTAGTTTACCCGTGTTTCGAAGAAAAACGAGAAGGAGCTTCAGTGATGAGGAGCTTAGGTGTTCGGCACTCACCACGTCAGCCCCGAAGGTCCGCCACCTGATACGAGCAAAGGCAGGACAACTACAAAGGAAGTCTTCCGCTGTATCGTCGTCCTCTCCACAGGCAGGACAGGTGGTGGTTTCGCTCAAGCCTAGCACATTCAAGTGCTTGGCGATGGCGACAGCTTGGTGGCCCGTAAGGACGCCTACAAGAAGTCTGCAATCGATTCACCTGAGATATAGAAGAAAAGAGGCTGACCCCTCGCAGATGTCTGGGCGTAATCGTTTAGTACCCTGTTCGGAGATAGGCCCCATGTCTTGCCAAAAGCCCTTCTATACTGCCAGAAAGTAGACAGTGCTTTTTCGGTTTTGGATTCAACATGCTTGGACCAAAGAAGTTTTCTATCAAGGATTTCTCCCAAATATTTCACTTCATCGGACATCGGGATAGTGACACCTTTAAGCACGAGTTGAGTCAGACCAGTGACATTCCTCCTTCTCGTAAAGAGAACAAGCGTAGTTTATAGGGGATTCACTGAAAGCCCATTCCTAGTGCACCAATCATCGATCAAGTCTATACGGATCTCTGCGCCTGAGAGCACACAGTCCCTAGGTTTGAGCCGAAAAAAAGAATTTCATTTGCATCATTCGCGTAGGCTTGATGCCCATCAATAGTTTTTAATAATCCTTCTTCGAGAAGGATTTGAACCGATCTTTCCAGACCCCGCCAGATATTTAGGGTTATTTCGCACAATAACTTGCTTTGGGAGTGCGAGAGCGCCTTGATTGCCCTACCCTCTTGCAGAACTAGCTTGAGCCCGAACTGGGAACTCTAACGGCTTTGCAATCGTTAGACCTATCCTCATGAAGGGAGTACTAATCTTATGGAAGGTGCTGAACAGGAGTAGCAAAGTAATACTGCTGTAGTATTAAAAGTAGAAAGATTGTATTTTTTTGTAGTTTCTTATGTGTGGGTTGCCGCGGTGCAGAGAGGTTAGAGTTTTGGACTACTGTATAAAAGGTCGCGGTTCGAGTCCCATCTCCGCAAGGGTCTGACAAGCTCTCCGAAAGCATCATTTGTCACGAGAGACCTCTCAATATGCCACAACCTGACCACTCATGGTTGTGAGTGGTCAAGCGAGGGCTCTTCTGTGCTGTGAGTGCCGATTAGTTTTTGCTTTTTCTTTAGTCTTTTATCGTCTTCTTCCTCTTTTCGTGAGCGAGATTCTCTTTTTCCAAGACCTTGAAAGCTATTTTTACTTCATAGTTTTTTGAGTCGTGCCTGGCTCAAATCATTGAGACACGCCCCTTCGAAGTGAAAGTTAGCCCGGTCCAATGGGTTTAATTTGTGCCTATATTTTTAGTTGGTTTTCTAGAAATGCTGCCTGGTTTAACTTAATATCTGTGATATCAAAAAAGGTTTTTGACCAAAAAATAAACAATTTGTTTAAGCAAATTTCCCGACAATTGTTTCCCACAGGCGCACGCTCTATGTGTATTGTGCGAATCTGTCTCTATTGTGTTCGCTCTGATAGTAAGACGTGAATACAACTTTTATGTGGGATTCACAATAACGCTTCAGTTGTACTTGGTATGAGACTTTACTATACTCTAAACTCAATGCAACCTGCCGAATTTAGGCTTCGCTTTTGGCATTCTTAAAAGAACAGAAAAGTTTCACCTGGTTAAGGCTTCTCCCATTCTGGTAGTTTGTCGTAAAAGGTGAAACAAAAAAACATAGCTATCGTTTGTTCCAAAGTGGCCCGGCTTAGGGCCATGCTGTGATTCGTATTACCAGATTTTGTTTTATGTGGAAGCTTAAGATCCTTTTTTGGCTCTTATCAATACCAGTTTTTGACGATTAACTGCAATGGTACGAAAAACGCTTAGAGCTATTAAAAAAAAAAAACTTGTCAAGATGTTAACCGATTGATTCTGCGATCAAAAATTCTGTGCCCCTTTTTCCAAGACAACAAGTACGTCTCATTAGATTTATTCAATTTATTCGAAAACTAACCCCAGGATTTCGACGTTTCTTCAAATACCTGCCACCTAGTTACGTCTCGTACGGATGATGGCTATTTCACAATCAGCGATAGAGAGCGAGATTCTCGGGCGAGACTCTCGGGCGAGTTGTCAGATCGATTTGAGTCAATCGCAATGTACGTAACGATACACAATGCCGTATTGAACGCAGGCCATTTCGAAGTATTGAAATAGCCCCGACGAGGTCGACGATTATTTTGACATTTGCTCTCGTGGCAAAATGTTAACAAGTTAAATTTGGATCAAATTGGAAAGCTAATAGTTATCAACTGCGAAGAAAAAACCGCAAATGAAAAGCAAAGCCGAAAAATATTTGAAATTTGTTATACCTTGTCACTTTGCAGTCGAAACTGTCGCAGAGGTACCTACGACAGCTGTCACTAAGAACACTCCATTTACATTTCAGTACAATGGTTTCTAAATTTTTTTTTTGTCATCTTACCAAGTCACTGGACTTAAAATATATTTTTCTCGAAAATATGCTAAGTAGTTGTTTGTAATTCTTTTACCTCTAACTTTAATTTCCTAATGAGAGCGTTGTGACGTTTTGACCTGATTAAAATCTGTTTCAGGTTGAAACGTTTCATCCTGTATTGCAATTTAGCTAAAAAGGGTTCACTTAGAGTTGATGAATCGCATTTCAGAGGTTATTTTAAAAATCTAAATTGCTCTTCTTATTAAACAAGTACGTGCTTGACGCAAATTGACAAGTAGGATAAATATAGGGCTTACCTCAGCCTCAGGGCTTTATGGAATATTGTTCCACTTATTCGCAGGACTCTAAATTTTATTAAATCCATAGCCGCGATATTATTTTCCAGTACTCCTTAAAGTATACTCATTTAATATTTAATTCTGCCGACTAATCGCGTCACTTGCCCCAAGTGATAATTGAAAACAGATATAAAATGAAAAAGACTCTTAAAGCCACTCCGGCTTATCATTTCAAGTCACTTGACACTTGCAAGTGACTGAAAGAAGCGCGTACCTCAACGAGTTTCAAAGGGCCGAGAAGTGCGCATGTTAAACAGGAATTGACACATGCATGAGTTGGTCGTTCAAGTGATGTGGAACGGCCATAAATCAAGGCATCCGTCATACATTCGCTTTCGAGTGGCTTTTTTCCTCGTTACGTGATAAACATCAGTGCTCGAATTTAATCCTTTCTCGTCGTGTAATATTGAAGAGGAGATCAAAGAAAATTTGAATTTTAACCAGGCAGCTACTTTTGCTTGGTGCTTTCTTGGGAAAGGGTTTTTTTTTCAAGGACTTGTCTGGTGTACAGTATGAAGTTTGACAAAATGAAGCTTGTAAAGCTTTAGAAATGATTAATATGAGGTTCAAAGCCCTCTGAAACATGTGTGGAAATATTGAGCGACATGAAAAAGACCTGCTTAAAATAAAACTTTGTACATACCAACTTAGTCCATAGTCTAAGTTTTTGGAAAAAAGTGATTCCAGTTTCAATGTTGAGAATAGAATTGTCGCTTTTTTTTTTAAATTTTCCAACAATTCAGAAAAAAAAAACACATTATTGGCAACTCTCCTTTTGATAGCAAGTCTATTATGACGCATTGCACGTGTTGCCATAGTTTACTTTTGCACAAGTCAACAGGAATAGTTTAGTCTCCCAGCAATACAGGAACTTGTAGACGCAATAGAATCATTATACTGAATTTATTCATGGCATGGCAAGAAAATTTACTGGAAATTTGAATTTAAGTTTCAATTCGAAAGGCTTAACAATGGAATTATTATTATCTAGTATCCAAACGTATATTGAACTTGTAGATGCACTGCTAAATGCGAAACTGAGCTAAAATTAGATCGTAATAGTCTTATTGTCGCTGCATTATGTGCGGGGCAACACAATTAGAATTTTACCAGACTGAATATATAGTTGCACCTAAAATAATTTATCTTAGACATATATAAAAACATTAAAATATCGGGATGGGGCAAAACGTTTCCAAGCCTATTAATAGGTTATTTTGAAAAAATCAAAACAAAAGTCATACAATATAACAATTACATGAGGTCAGCTAATCTTTTTGGATCTATCCAGGCAATCAACAGTGACAGATGGAAATGCAGATCCAGATAGCGATTGGTAAGTTTGAAAGGCTTTAAAAAACCATCCTATATAGTCTGTTATATATTGTTTGAAATTCAGATAAAAAAAATTACGAAAAAATAAATATATTATAAGAACAGCTAAAAAGCATGAGTGCGCTTTTTGATTTTAATTGCTATTAATGCTACAATTTTATTTTAAGAAAACAATTTTTTCTTTAAGAGATGAGAATTCAGCACAGTTTTATAATTAAAATTAAATGCAAGAATTAAATTAAAGGTTGACAACACATTTTTTTAATTAGTTTTGAAAATACAAATATTCATTACTTCTGTATTAATGGAGAACTACATTCTTCTAAACGTAAAAATGCCTTAAATACAAAAATAAAATAAAAACACAAAATTTCTAAAGGGTTTAAAAAAATGGGTACTGTACAAAGTATCGGGATCCACATATTTTAAGGTCTCACAAAGCAAAGGTCTAAGATAATTCGTTTGACGTCTGTACAATTTTTTTATGAGCCATCATCGGTTTTGCCCTTAGACTTGATTAATGTTTTAACTCTATCCTGACCAGTGCGCTGTGTCTTCGAAGCCTTTTTTTTCTACTCACTGCTTTTTTTGGAATAGATTGTTTTTTTTTTGCCATTAAAAGTTTGAATCGTGATATAGTCCAGAGGATTTTTACATAAAGTTAAAAGTTTTCGAACTAAAGCAAATAGTAATATGATTCTGACAGTCATACATTACACTAATTTATTCCCAGTGCACCATTTAACATTTATCCTGTATAGCTTGAGACTCCAGAACAGGGCCAACCATTTAAGAGCCCCGCGGCATTTATAAAAAATAAACAGTTTGTAGTTCCTTTGGTGTGATAACATGCAGTTTCGATGTTTTCTATTAGGGTGTTTCCATCGCACATAAAACAGAGATTAAAACTTAATCCCAAAGTGTTTTCACCGGCGAAGCGGAAATTAACTAAATTAAGAGGAGTCATCCTGTGGTGTAAAATGGCAATGTCTAATCGTCACGACCCTTGCGCATCTCCTGTAAACATGAGTTTTTTGTTTTTGGCTACCGGGCAACTCAGAATCAAAAATAAATAAACTCATATTTAATTCCCACCGTTTTATTTAAATTTACGAAACAAAATAACCTAAAACTATAAAAACAGAATGTGCAATAGCTGTGTAGATGGGATTTGGGTTCACAAAGTCGAAAGTAGACCAACTTGAACAACATCAACCAGCAGTACCAGCAATAACATCCATCATTCTGTTGCAGTGTGCACACCTCAGTGCACTAAACTTGCAACCTTATCCACGCCAATAGTAAAGTCAGGCGTTCTGCGCATCCCTTTACACAACACAAAAAAGAACACAGATGAGTTGCTGATACCCACGAATAGAAAACGTAGAATTCCGAATTTTGATTTGAGGCTTTGTGACAAAGCTGCTATGCCGTTTGCTTTGTCCCGTTGCATGGCCCTCGTTTTACAACCTTGCTAAAAATGTACCTACTATTCGAAAAGACGATTGAAAACCACAGAAAACTCCAACAATTTAACAAAAACACAAACCACCGCAAAAATCAACAGTTCCAGCTTCACAGAAACGTCAAAGCGCACGCAAAAATTCATCGTATTGAATTGTTTTTTCTTGCTGAAAACTTTTTTACGTAAATAATGATAGAAGCAACTCTGTGGCAGCTCCCATTTAATTAAGGTTGTCGTATAGCAGCTTTGTGACATAGCCTTCAAGAACTCATACGTGAAAGAGATTTATTACGCGATTTATTTCCAAGCTCTTCGTGAAGAGATTAAAATTCGTATGGTTAATCTCGTGAACTAGAGGGTATTTAGCAAAATTTGTCTTAATCGCAGATTAGTGTCCGGTGGAAACACTTTATAATCTCGACGATGACAGTTAATAATGATGATGACGGTTTATACTGTCATCGGTGCTATCGGATTTCTCAGTTGATGACGTGCCGACAATATTTTGTCGCGTGCCAATTGTCGTTCGCCATTGCTGCTCTAGAGTATTCGAAGAAGTTACCATAAAAAATTAAGTTTTTACAATTATCACAAGAGTATGACTTCCAGGGGGTAAATCTTTTACCTTTTACAACCTTCAACAAGAAGATGGCCACCATCGATTAGCTTTTAAGCTGTAGCTTGAATACATATTCAACTCGGACGAGTTGGCAAAGTATATGCAGTATGCTTACTATGAAAAATATAAGTTTTCACAAACTAAAACTAAAAACTTTTTAAAATTGAGCATAAATAAAATAAAGGTAGTAGGTGAACGGTCAACCCCATAATTGCATCGACAACATGACGTTACTATCAAAGGCCGACACATGCCGTCAATGTATTTTGTAATTTATATTCGCGATGCGTGTTGATTGGACCTTTGCCGCAATTTAATGCAAGTTAGTTTTTGATCAATGCATTTATAAACATTTAAGTGTGATTACACGGCACCTAAGCATCAATCCATTGAACACATTTCACAATAAATAGAGTAGTAGGTTTGTTATTTTGTAAAAGTATCCATTTGTATAAGCTCAGAGCCCACGCAAAATATAGAAATTGTTAAAAAAAAACCAAAATGTTAAAAAATTTCATGATGACAGTTTTTTGGTTAACTAAAAATCAATGACACCGACAACATCCTAAGCAAGGCATATTAAGAACTCGAAAATTTATCTACGTTCGCTATTTAACGTCAAAGTGTGAATAGGTCAATCGTGGCCTTTGCAAATCGTAAAAGCGGTGGCGAAAACTTCTAAGTCGCAATCAATGTACTTGGTAATGGATTTGCGTGCCTGCAATGCATTGGCATTTTTGTTACGGTTCATAGCCTCGATAAGATTTTTTTTGACAATTTTCAAATGGAATTCGATAACCACCTAAATTTAGTTTTATCACGAGTTGACTAGTGTCAAAGCACGCGAAGAGATCTTATAACTTTTCTAGAGCCTATCTTTTATCTAAGTTGCGTTCCAAGATGCTTTTTTTAATTTTTCATTCTCACGCTTTTTATTAGTTTGAATATTGAGTGTTGCTATTCAAATGTAGAAAGAACTTTAGGAGACGCAAAATGATTGACTATAAAGGGCTAAACGCGGGAGTTTGGCCTCGCCTGAAGGTTATGAATTCATAATGCTAATGCTCCGGTTACATACGATTACAGTTTCTTACTTTTGCCCTTTTCTGATACTCAATCAACATCAATCTTTCATTGATACCAATCTTAGGTCAATTTTAGGTCAATTTGGTTGCCCCCATTGACTTTGTTCTCATTTCTGTCAACCAAAATTGATGCTGTTCGATCGATCGTCTAACTAAACTAACCGTTTTCAAACACATCCTTCAATCGACAAGTCGTTTGCGTCAACTTTAGGTTTCAATATGGGATCAGTTTACCCATTTAAGGCAAAAAGTACTTAAGCCTTCAGCCCAAATGAATCCGTTGCATCCGCTACGTCGAAGTACACAACTGACAACTCAATGAAATACACACGTTCTTATGGGAAGCGACGTACGTGTTTGAAGAACGGGTTTATTGAACTCCGTTGTCAGTTGTGTACTTCAACGTGACGGACGCAACGGATTCATTGGGCTGCAGACATTTACAATGTATTAAAAAAAGTATTTATGACAATATGCGTCAACCAATGATAGTTTTAATTGACATAAAAAAGGGTCAATCGTATGATCGATGTAGTTTTTTTTTTTAATTGACAATTAAAGGTTCAGTAAATAGTTTCAGAACTGTGCTTGAAAACACTTTAGTTGCCTGAGTGAAACAATATACTGCTAGAAAAATTACTATACGCCAATAATATTAACCAAATTTGACACAAGCACAAAATACACGAAATTCAAATACGCATTTCGAACGGGAAAAGGGATTCGAAATGCGTATTTGTACTTATAACAGTTTTTTTTTGAAAGAAAAGATCGACATGAAGAATATATAGAAAATATTTTTTCTGACACCCTGTATTTTAAAAAAGATTGGAGCTACGTAACTTGAAAATTTCAGTCAACATTAAAACAGGAGATTTGAAGTTAACTAATAAATTAGTACTTAAAAAATTTTCCAGCAAGAGTGCAGAGTGTAAAATATAAAATATAAATAAGTATAAAACATAAATAAAATACAATCAATAATTTAAATAACAGTATTTTACGCAAACTGCATTATAAGGATGAGCCTTCAACAAAGGCTCCGTGTTTGACTTCTTATTTTAAGGTCTTTTTTTGGGGTTGGGTAAGTAATATTTAAGCAAGATTTTAAATTATTTGTAATCATGCAATTCAGGCTCAGCTAGGTTTTATGGCGTATTCTTTTGAATACACCGAACTGCCACACGCGTACACCCGCTTTCTTTGTGTACAGAACGACAAACACTACACCGGTGCCATCATCACGTTAAGTGTCAAATCGCTTTGCCTTAAATTCGTTTATTTTTTTATAAGCCATCCCATAGGAAGGGAGGTATATTAAGTTTGATTCATAGTTTGTAACATAGAGAAATAATCACCGTAGACCCCCAAGGCCTCAAGGGCATATGATCGAGACCGAATTATAAGTCGAATGAGCCATGTCCGTCCGTCCGTCCGTCTGTCGGTAGTTTTTAGGCCTTAATTTTTGAGCTAGGTCCTTGAAACTTGATATCTATTCTAGGTCCCGAAGCAGTACAAGTGTACAAATTTTTGAAATCCGCCCACTGACACGCCCACTTCACTTAATAGCATGAACAATAAAGGTTGTCGCAGGAAGCTGAAATTCAGTATGCGATATCCTCACTTAAGTGTTTTGTGATTGGCATTTAAAAAGAAAGCTAATACCGCCCCCTTGTAGGCGTGGTCATACTTAATATGCATTCTAATGAACGGTTTTTATTTGATATATTCGCTTTAAATCCAAAAAAAACTTGCACTATAAAATGTTCAGATATGCGCGTAAGCTATCAACTCAAATGAATAAATTTTCGCCACGCCCACTCTTGGGGGCGTTTTTAAGTATAAACCAAATTTTTTCAACACGTGTTTACGACTTCTGATAAAAAATATAAACAAAAATACGATGTTGTTGAGAATGGGTTGATGCCACGCCCCTTTCTGAGGGAGAAGATTCTTAACTGAAATTTAACAACCAAGATTTATGAAACCATTCGGAGCTTGACAATGGTCAATTGGGATGGGGTATCCAACGATTCGCTTAAGCGGATTGTTACCCTTCCATTTTGTTGGCATCGGTTGTTCGTACATTTTACAAACACTAATTTTGACGGCTTTCAGTGAGTTATTTTGTGAGCTTTTATCGATTTCATACAATTTTACCCGCATTGTAAAAAATCACGAATGAAAATTGAAGTTACAATCAAAGTTACACCCAGCCTCCACCGTCAAATACGTCGGTGGCTGAATTTCGGGTTCGGTGTCGACACCGAATGAATTCGGAGTTTAAAAGAACATTTACATGAGCACGGCATTCGGCTCAGGTGCACGAAAAAGAACAATTTTTCACTGTATTCCACACCAGTTGTACGATTCGGTGTTGAAAAGAATACGCCATTACTTACTTAAGGTGGCGCTACAGTCCGGGGTGGACCTGGGCCTCAGCCAACAAGCTTCGCCAGCCAGCTCTGTCTCTAGCTAGCCGTCTCCAGTTTCGCACGCGAAGTTGGCTGAGGTCCCCTTCCACTTGCGTGCGCCACCTCAGTCTCGGTGCTCCTCTACCGCGCCGTCCCTGCGGTGTGGATTCGAAGATTTTCCGGGCCGGGGCGTTGGTGTCCATCCGCTCTAGATGACCGACCCAGCCATCGTAAACGTTGTGCTCTGACTCTTTTGGCTAGGTCGGTATCGCTGTACAGCCCGTACAGTTCGATGTTATATCTACTCCTCCACTCTCGGTCTATGCAGACGGGACCGTAAATCGTCCGAAGAATTTTCCTCTCGAAGCAGCCTAAAGTGTTTTCATCCGCCTTTGACAGGGTCCATGCTTCTGCACCGTAAAGCAGGACTGGGATGATGAGGGTCTTATACATGGACACTTTAGTTGCTCGAGAGAGGGCTTTGCTACTCTTACTCTGCTTGCTACTTAGCCCAAAGAAACAGCGATTGGCAAGGGTTATCCTTCGTTTGATTTCAGCACTGGTGTCATTGTCTGAATTGATAGCGGAACCCAGGTAGACAAAGTCCCTAACTACCTCAAAGTTATAGCTGTCGATGGTGATGTTTTGTCCAAGACGTCGGTGTTGGGTGTCTTTTCTTGATGACAGCATTTACTTGATTTTGCCCTCATTGGCTGCTAAACCCATATTCGCCGCTTCCGTCCCAATACTCACGAAGGCTTCACTGACATCACAACGCTGAGGTTCCATTCGTCGAGCATGCTTTCTTCCGACCATATCTTGCAGATGAGCTGGTGCATGCTCCTACCCAGCTCATCGCCAGCGGATTTAAAAAGTTCGGCAGCTAGGCCGTCTGCTCCGGCTGCTTTGTTGCACTTGAGCTTAGACACAGCTACTTTCACCTCTTCCAGGTCGGGTGGGCGGTATCGTTCGTATGCTTCGTCGGTAACGTCTTCGCCCGGGTTGAATGGTTCGTTCTGCCTGACAGCGGTATTTGGTTGGTCCCCGCCGTTATACAGTCTGCGGAAGTGGCTTCAGTTCGAAGTTTATACCCTTGGCAGGACCTTTTGATCCTTTGGTAAAACTTTCTAACCTCATTCCTGTTGTAACATCTCTCTATCTCTTCAACCGCACGCTTCTCGTGCTCTCTCTTTTTCCTTCGGTGAAGCCGGTGTTCCCCTCTCCTCCTCTGCTCGTAGAGCTCGCGAGCAGCTCTAGTCCTTCTATGCAGCGCCGCTTTGTATGCTTCCTGTTTAGCTGCATGTGCTTGCCGGCATTCATCGTCAAACCAGGGGTTTCGTTGTGGTGGCCGTGTGAAACCCAGCACTTCAGAGGCGGCGTCTCTGATGGCATTTTGGCAATGTTGCCACTGGCTATCAATACTTGATGCTGGTTGCATAGGACTTCGTAGAAGGTTTTGAGAGACTCGGTTGGAGAAGGACCTGGCGATCTCTTGCGATTGTAGTCGGCCGACGTCAAACTTCCTCACAGTATTTCCATTACTTGGCGCTGGTCGGGATATCCGCAGCCGTACCTTGGTTACAACAAGGTAGTGATCCGAGTCAATGTTGGCCCCTCGGAAAGTTCGGACATCCATGATACTGGAGGAGTGCCTTGCGTCGATCGCAATATGGTCAATCTGGTTGACGGTTGATTGATCGGGAGATCTCCATGTCCCTTTGTGGACACGCAAAATACGCCATTAGCATACATAATTTTCGACGCGTTGTTGTGTTTCCGGTCGGGATCACCCCGTGCGTTTTCTAGAACCTTAAAAAATCTAGAATGGAAAAAATTAAGAAAATCGGTTCCAAATAATATCGAATGCACAAAATCTAAAAAATGGGACAAAATCTAGAAACACAAAAATTTCGAAAGCCCAAATCTTGAATAAAATGTGGAATGCAACATTTTTTTCGAGATTCTAAAAATTAATTTAAAGAAGCTCCTTTAGAAACTTCCTCTGATGACTAAACTGAAGATTCGTGTTTTTGTCGCAACCATTCAGCAAGGGGAGATACTTTGGTAGATTTTTGAGAACCGAAAGAAGACTGCGCAAAACATATTATGAGATTTTCAAAAAAAACTCTTTACCACGGATTCGAAAACCGAACAACTTTTGAAGCTCTGAATGAGAAAAATAGCATTCAGGGCTCAATAAATTGGCAGCAATAGAGAAGGTGATGTTATGGTCGCAACTATGCCTAAAGCGTCCTTAATTTTATCTGTCAGCGACTGTATAGAAAAGTCTTGACTGAGAGCATGATCTGGAGTGAATTGAAATTTGTACGCAAACGCAAGGAACAGTACGAACAGGATTATTTTTCTCATAATTGTTTTTTTTTGTAGCATTTTTTTGGCTTATCACATATTTGGCTCTAGATACATATATAATGTACATACTTATATTATTATGGCGTTATTGTTTGATTGCATTTATTTAAATGGCCGCAAATCAACATAATTGTAATTTATTTATTTTAGTTTTTTATTCAAAGCTATAAAGACGTGCTTTGCTTTTGTCGACATTCAATCAACAGCTACTGCTTCGTGTACCGATATAAAAAATATCATTAAGTTTATACATAAGTTTAAATGCTCAAACAACAATTATTTGTCTTTTCCTAAGTATATGAAATATTATATTGCCAACAAAATAGACATAATTTTCAAATTTAATCCTCTCTTTAAGCGCTTAAACCTCAGCTTTTATCCTAAGGCTTACTAACTTTTAAGCTATGCTTAATCGATAAATATAGCTTAGTATTTTGGCAAAAAAAATAATAATCACAATCCTTAATCATTCAAGCTGATAGCCACTTTTCCAACCACTTTTTCATTAAGTAGGTCTAGAATTTATGGAATTTAAGGCTTTTACAAATGGGCAACCTCAAATCTAATTACATTCCGATTCATCGCATAAAAATAAATATTTTATTACATTACAGGCACGTCGATGGTAAAAACCGCGCAACATATTTATTATATCTTTAGTCCCGCTTAAGATTTTTACTAGTAGCTCATCTGGGACTATGCAGTACAGGTACGTTAAAGTTGATTGGACTTTATGGGACATATTTTTTTTAAAAATTATTCTAAACGAAATGTCATGATATTTCAAGATATTTGATTTGAAAAATAAACCATATAAAAGTGCTTTTGAGATCGTTATGGTTCTTTAACCAAGCGTGTACCACGTATCTTATGTTTTACAAAGACAGGAATATCGTATTTTTTATTGTCTCTAGAGTAGATCAATTATTATTAAAAGCCGTTTATAGGGCCATAATTTTCGTTCAAAATGATTGAGAATAAGCAAAAATTGGAACATACGTCATACGCCAGGATTTTTATTAAGTACATAAAGGCAGCTTTCTTCGGACTGAGGCAGGGATTATGAATACATCGAGAATCCCAATCTAGTTTGTCCAACGCTTAGGGTGCCCATAATAGACTCAGATAAGTAAACAATTCAGGTATCGTATGAAATTTCTGTGTATCGACCCAGCTGTCGAATTTTCGCGTCGAACCTCTCACTTGAGTGAGACTAACCTAAGAGAGTAAACGTTTACGAAAGCTTAACTAAACCGAGCAAAAGGCTATTATGCGGGAACCACAATGGCATGCTTGGAGAACGTAGTGACTGCATAATAAAAGCTCTCCCTCAATGAGCGAAATGTCATTGCAAAGCCGGTTCAAAGCCCACGTGTCGTAACGGGGCGAAGCCGAAGCCTGAGGCTGCTTTGTGGTCCCCGCTTTATGGTCATCGCATACGAATTGGCTGTAATTGTATTTACATTTATGAAAGCTGACTTAAGCTCACCTAAGTCTGTTATGGTTCAGCCCTTAAACGTTTTTAACTTCAAAATGTTTATTGGTAATGTAGGTAACGACTTATATCACCACTAGTTGACTCCCCCCATGACTTTTTGCAGGTGAAAGCGAGTAGTTCGACTTGATTTTAAAGGCATTTGATAGATTTTGGCGTTTAGCTCTTTTGTCGAAAGAGTCTTGCCGTTTGGACCCGATGAATCCAAGATGAAGAACTTACCGGTAAATGACCGGAAAAAGTTTAAACGAGCCAAAAATGACTGCAATCATTCGTGCAAAATTTGCACATGATCAAAATTGAGGCTAAAAATGGTGTCCAGGACAAGAGTTTCTGGTGTTTGCCATCCCAACACTCCTGTACAATGACATTTCGGCTATGTGCAAAACCCAAAATACTACATTGGAAAATTAAATAAATTCAAGGCGTGCCTCATGGTGCATGTAGCTATCTCTTCGAAAGCCCAACCTTTAATTCATGCGGGTTCCACCACAATGTTTTAGTCACATTTTTTAGGTTTATTTTTTGGTTGGTGTTCTCGGGGTGGCAAAAATGTGGGGTACATGGTGGTCCTCTACTTATATCCTCTATTATAGGCGGCATCTTCTTTAGATCCTCTATTTATAAGCGACATCACACAAGTTGCCGAAAAAATGGAGTTCATAAGATTAAAGTAAAACTTTTTTATAGGGTTGGCATTCGTGAGCCTGTCCAGAAATCGTCCACTTCTTGTGCTAAAATGATGCAGTTTCTTGAACCTCATAAGATTTGCCTTATCAGCAGTGTGAAGGAAAAAAAATATAGGGTTGCCTATTTTAATCAATTGGAACCTGTTTGCAACTCTGTTTTAAATGACTTTTTTTTTATGAAATTGCTTACCTTATAAGATAAAGGAAATAAATGTCTGCCAAACTATAGATAAGGCCTGCAGTGTGCAGAAAAGATGTTTTGCCTAGTTTTAGCCTGTCGCTTAGCCCGGTAACCTACCGTACGCAGAAAAGTTTTAATAAAAAACCTTAAAACAAAAAATACGCTCGGTTCCAGTCAGCTTAGATCAGCCTTTTGTTAAGTTTTCCCGCCTTTCGGAGAAAAAAAGGGAAAGGAGCTTTGTGATGGGGGTCTTAACGAAGAATCCTCGGAACAAGTTTACCGTAGGTCCAAGTGGAGTTTAGTTATTATTTTTATGCTAATATACGTATTTTAGTGTCCTGATTACGAATATGTTATTGAAAATTGTCGGTCTCATTTAGTTTAAAAGTTAGTTATAGCTATTTAAAGTTTTAACTTTTCCATACAAAGTACCTCATCTTAGACTTTAATTTTCTGCCTAAGAGTATGCTATGGAAATCTGACAAGATTCGCTGTAAAATAAATTTGCTTTTGGAGACAACAGTGTGTGGCTCGCTTCGCGGGTTTAAGGGATTTCAACTCCCCTTTTCGCAGGGTTTAGCCGCTCACGCGTTTTCTTCGCTCCGCTAAGGGTAGGTGCCAGTTGTCTGGCAGGCGCCTATGGCTATTAACGGGTATGTTAAAGTTGCACTCTTTTTGAACTTCTTTGGCTTATAACTTCTAAACTAATCGAGACCGAATAGCATGTTTGGAATCAGGACACCCAAATCCATATATTAAGATAAATAAATATATAAATAAATAGTAAATAAATAATAAATAATAAATAATAAATAAATAAATAGAGTGGCGCAACAGCTCGAGGTGAACCAGGGCCAACTTCTCAACAATGCATGCTAGTGTGTTGATTTCTTTACATACAAGGGGAACTACAATCCGAACGGCACTTTGAGAAGTTTTTCAAGACAATTAATACTCTCGGAGGGCTTGTCAAACCCTCGCGGAGGTTTGACAAGCCCTCCGAGATCGGTTTAATCGGTTACCCAATCGATTACCCCATCTGCACTCTCCAATTTTTGAGGCCAACTCTCTCTTAAAGGGCAATAGAAAACAAAAGATCTAGTTAAACTCGCCGTAAAGGGGAGACATACCTTATGTGTCCCCCATACCACCCGGGAACGTAATTTGTAGAATTCCTACAGTAATTGCTATTGTCCCCATCTTTACCCTCCCCACCTCATCCTCGGGTCTTCTCTTACAGGGCTGGACCCATGTGGCCCTCACCCCCCCCCACCCCGTCGTGATCACCGGCACATAATTCCCACTGGTACGGGTTCATACTGTTTCGGTTACCTTTACCTTCCTGTTCGACGTCCGCTTCCCCCCAATTCTAACAGGAGTCGCCTGTAGTACGGGTTTATACTTAAGACGAAGAAGTAGGGTTACCGTACACCAGCTTCTTGCGTTAGTACTCCCCCCATGCAGGGGTTTACACCGAATTCGGTTACCCCTGCATCTTCCCATCCTCGAGGATAATTCCTAGCTCTCTGCTAGGTTGGCACGGACTTATACCGAAATCGGTTGCCCCTGCCGGGCTTTTCTCACATGGGAACCATTCCTCATTTACCGCATCAAGTTCGCCCCTCCCATCCTCAAGGCAAATTCCCATCTGGAGTTCAGCACTTACGAGACCATCCTTTCTTCAGGAAGTATCTCACTGGCCCCCCTCAATCCTGCTGACAGTGATTCACACCGCAACGGTTACCTTCCAGCCCCCAATACCCTCGGGTAAGTTCTCAACCAATCAATAATTGATTGGTGATTTTCGGTACAGGTTTACACCAACACTGGTTGCCTAGACCCCTCCCACCCAAGTTGGTAGTTGTCACTTAGGTCCTTGGGCTGGTAACTCCGGTCCTATAAGTAGTCTCACAATGGACCTCCCTTGGTCTAAGTGGGCCCCTGCCTTGCGGGGCAGCCACCCAACCTAACCTAACCTAGTGATAAAGAGATATGATGTTCGGCATACTCACCTCGTTAGCCCTAAAGATGCCTAACGTGGTGAGCCACAGGTATTGCCTGCATTGTTCCCAGGCAATGCCCCAAACCGGGGTAGCTCCGCCATCTTGTGCGAGAAAGTTCGAGGCGTACAGCTCTCCACAGGTCGGACTGGTGGTGGTATCGCTTAAGCCACACGGGTCATCGAGCATCTAGAGCAGAGCTTTGCCGATCTGGCCCCATGTGCAGCCAAGACAAACTATTTGGAGTTTGTGAAAAGAGGAGTTTAGTCCGCGAAAGACTGTTCCACCAAACAACTGATGATACGTGTGAGAGGAGTTTTCTCAACACGACTCTCAAAAAGGAAGATTTTTTATACCCAACCCAGGGTATATTAATTTTAATGCATAGTTTGTAGCACAGTGAAATAATCACCGTAGACCCCTAAGACCTTTTAGAGTGATGATCGAGACCGACAAGTGAACCGATTAAGCTAAGTCCGCCCGTCAGTCCGTCTGTTCGTCTAGCCGCCTGCCCGTCTGTCCGTATGTGTGAAGTTTTTAGGTCTTAAAAATTGACATAGGACACTCAAACTTGGAGCGTATTTTGGGTCTTACTTTGTACACACAAAGTGGGAAAATTGGTTTAATTGGTCAACGGCCACGCCCACTACTAGCTTCAATGTAAGACAACCTCTATTTCCAATTTTCTTTTAAAATGCCTTTTTATCAAGTTAGACAGGGCGTAGGAGCTTTAATTTTGGTATAGACCAATACTGGCCCCACACCTTTAAGAAGGCAAAAATCGGACCGCCCACAATATCGACCATGCCCACTTTTAACATGTTAGATCTTTAAAAACCCGATATCTGGGAAAGTTCACTCCAAATCGAAAAAAAATATATGACAAATATTAAAGATAGTACTATGTTCTAAGTTTGTTTTATACAAAGTTTTGAGCTCCGCCCACTTTTAGGGGGCGTTTGTAAACTATTTTTTCCGAAATAATTTTCGATTTTAACGCATTTTGTCATGATTCTAACGAAATTAAAATTAATTTTTATTTTTAGCCCAGACCCACTTCTGGGGGCATGGCATATGCAAGTAATATATGACTTCGGAACAAAAATTTTTACACGGTATATAGGGTCGGGTACAAAGAAGTTTGTCACAGACGAACTCTTGCACTTACTCACTTGTTGATGATGAACTCTATTTGTCGTGCAAGAAGTGCCTCTACATGCCAAGCATGTTTCATAGACCACCGCTTTGACTGGCTGAAAGTGCAGGTGCACCGCACATGCTATCAAAGGTCGAATTATTAAAACCACCCTGTTTTGAGCTCGTAAGCACATTAAATCCTGTTTACCTACATGTCGGTGAAGTTTAGGCTGAAGTGTTGTTTCGCGGCTTTTTTGCACTCATACGCGTGTTGCATCCCCGAAAGAGGATACAATCGAAGAGCAACCTTCCAAATTTGTTCTTTCTATATAAAGAGACCTTTGGGTCTGAAACTTTTAGCTAAACTACAGTCAGATTAACAAGCTTATAACACAACCTTAACCATGTGCCCATCGTGGATATTTAAGTCAAGGCTAGGCCTGTAATGAATATTCCTTTCAGCGTGGTCTTCAGCAGACTTATATCTCAGCATAGCTGGAGTGGTTTGAATGGGTGAACTCCATTTTTAGCCAGGCGAATGGAAACGCCCGAAAGATTGAATTGCATATTTAATAGCGCCGTCAGTCACCTCACCATTTTGGAAACAACGTACTAGTTTATGTGTTGCAGAAGTAATCGTTTAAAGTGAATCCGATTAAAGCGAACTTTTGGTTATAACCAACCATTTTCCACAGTCCATTCAGTGCCCCATAAGAAATAATGGATATAGCAAACCTTTGGCGTCAACTTTTTAAGCGTCAAATAAGGAAAACGTTTGGTTATAACGAACAAAAAGTCGGTTTTTTTTTTATTTTCATTAGGATTTTCACTTTTTTGGGACTTCCTCAAGTAGCCAAAAATCCCTAACGCTAAAATTTTCGTTGATGCTTATTGGCGATTGAAGGCAACCTCCCGACGGAGAATAGAGCAATATGTGGAGACATGCTACAACGTCAGCTTTCAAAAACTGCTTAAGTTTATCATCCAGCCTTGACTTACATGTCAACTAGTAAAAAAATAAACAAAAACTGACTAATGAAACTAAGGCGGAAAAAGCCTTTGTCAGTCAACAAACAGTCAAAATTTTAAGTTAGACGTTGTTGCAGGTCTCTACATATTCGTCTAATGTCCACCAGGTATCGCATTCCCACTTTCCTATTCGTCAATTCGTTCACTCAAATTTTCCCAACTTCTCGGGACTTCCCCGAGAGCTTATTAGCTGCGTTGCATAAAAAATTATCAAACGTCAGAGTTTTGTTTTTGACATTATTTTTTCGGTATTTTCCCGAGTTGCACTATGTTAACATACGAAAGGCAACACAAATTTAGTTAAGCTCCTTAACAGAGAAAACACTACAGTCACAGTGAAGGTCAAAAGCTTTTGATGATTTTTTTAACGCATCACTTATAAGGAACTTCGGTCAAAGCGAACCAATTTGGCCAGTCCCTTCGAGCTCGTTAAGAGCGGACACTACTGTATTTGTTTGTTCAAGAGTGGCCATCGTTGCTGGTACTACTGAAGAGCACGTGATTTCCTGGGATATTAGTCGCTAGGTGGTGACTTAAGGCCTCCATCCTGGTATCAATTCATAACACGGTTAAGGATTTCAGCAAGCGTGCAAGGTCTGTTGACTGTTCCTGTGCAGGACTTTAACAGGCCTACTAGATTGGATCGAACTTTGTTTTTCTCGTTTTTTTTTTGTACACTTATGCCCAGTTTCACAGTGCAAGTTTAAACTCCGTTTAGCAACATTCAATGTTTAAACTGACGTTTGGAACAAAAATGTGTTTTTCAGTGCTAGTTTAAACCTAAACGAGAGTTTATACGGCAGTTTAACTTGAACGCCCGCCGTTGATGGCTTTAACTGCCGTTTAACGTTTAAACCGACGTTTGAAATGACGTTTGATAAAAACGGGAATGAAGGTTTGTTCAAAAATACTGTGTACGTCACAAGTATCACGTTGCCTTGAGAATTTCAAATTTAATTTGCGAAGAATAGGCAAAACTAGGAGTTTATCTAATTCGTCTTCTATTTCAAGTGGCGTTTTGAGCGGTACATTTAAAGCTATGTTTTCTTTGCAGTATTTTCTAAAGCCGTCCCAGTCGGTGTTGTTGTTAGTTAATCTAGGCGCTCTATTCTTTTTCGCTAGGCTTCCGCCGATTTTCAAAAGAACTGCCGAGTGATCTGAACAGAGATCAAAGCGTTTTTCTACGTTCGTAAGGTAACGAGATACCCCCTTGGCGATAAAGAAGTCGACGAGATCAGGTATTTTATTTCTGTCGGTTGGCCAATATATTGGCTTTCCCGTCGATAAGAAGATCACGCCGCGTTTTGTACTTGCTTTAAAGAGGACTCTGCCTCTTGTTGAATTGCACCGTGAGCCCCAAAAAGTATTTTTCGCGTTAAAGTCCCCGCCGATGATAAAGTTTGACCCAAGTGAATCAAAGAGCAGAGCAAGATCTTCATCTGCCAGCCGATACTGCGGAGGAAAATAGCTCGTCGCGATGTTGTAATTTAAATAAATAAATAAATAGAGTGGCGCAACAGCTCGAGGTGAACCAGGGCCAACTTCTCAGCAATGTATGCTGGTGTGTTAATTTCTTTACATACAAGGGGACCTACAATTTTTTGCCGAATCCGAACGGCACTTTGAGAAGTTTTTCAAGACAATTAATACTCTCGGAGGGCTTGTCAAACCCTCGCGGTGGTGGGGACCGTGAAAAAGAACAAGTCTTTTTTTTCAGGTGACGATGGCAGGATTCGAACCCAGACCTCCGGCGTAGTAAGCACACACACTAACCACTACGCCACGGCACCCCACATGTTGTAATTTATGTGACTTAATTTTACTGAGACTGAGGTTATTTGCATAGAGTGAAGTTCTATTTCTTCGTTTTTGGAGTGCTTAATGCAGTCTTTAATGTAGAGAGAGGATCCATCTCTCGAATTTTCTGAAGGATGACGCGCCTGATAGTCAATATAACCTTTTATTTTGCGTGCCGAACCCTTTTAAAAGTGGGTTTCCGAAATCGTACATATGTCTACATTATTTTTCCGTAGGAATACTTCTAGTTCGTCAATTTTTTGCAAAAGGCCGTTTGCATTCCATGTAATTATTTTGATTGACTCTCCCCTATTCATGATTTTTTATTAAATGCTTTTCGAGGTTTAAACTCGAGCTCGCTCAATTTGTTGAATATTACTTGATTAAGTTTCGCCTGTTGCTCAAACTTTTCTTAAATCATGCCTAGAATTTGAGAGACCGAATCTGATGCGGCCGATTGTGGCTTGCTTTCACGCGACGCGACTTGAGCGTACGATCTTGGACCAGCAAGTGTGGATTCTCCCTTTTGACTCCGGTGGGAACTAGGACCAGCGACGTTTTCTTGCGCATTTTTAATTTTGCCTTTAATCAAACCCTTATCCCCTGTCGACTTAGGGGTTTTTGGCTTATCTACTATAGGAGGTTTTATGCTTAGGCCCTTATTTTCACTATTTTTCTTCGGAGCTTCATGTCGTTTTTGCAACTCAATGGCAATTTCGCAACCTCGGTAGCTCGCTGGGTGACTTCCCCTGCAATTGGCACAAACCGCGGGGGCCTGACTGCTGACATTGCAATCCGTCGAGAGATGTTCGCCGGCGCATTTTACGCATCGCGGTTTTTTCTGGCAGTACGCTTGCGTGTGTCGGAAACCTTGGCATCGCTTACATTGGGGAACTAGCCTGTTGCCCTTCCGCTTGGGCTCGATTTTTACCTTGATGTTAAGGATTGATTTAATTTTGCAGATTTAGTTAATATTTTCAGTTCTATGAAAAGAAAGCATAAAAACTTGCAGGCCGCGTCGGACAACAGCGGAATCTTTGCCTTCGTCCGTACGTTGCTTCTCTTTCTTTATTATGTTCACGGCGTCAAGAATTTTAAAGCCTTGGGCTTGAACGTCTTGCATTATTTCGTCCTTGGTACAGGATGGGTGTAGTCCCCTCGCTATAACCCGCAGCGGCTTTTCGAGGTGATTTTCATAAGTAAACCATTGGATTTTCTCTAAATTCAACTTTTGTGACAGTGACCGATAGGCATCAGAGTCATCGACGTTAACTTTCCATACGTTGTTTCGAAGCGATGTTAAGTTATATTTCGTCCCAAGAGTATTTTTAAGGATGTTTCGCAACTTTCCGTAGTTCGCGATCCCAACGACATTTATTGCAGGTGGTCGGCGGTTTTTTTCTTGGGGTATTCCTGTCGCTTTGTTTGATTCGACTGGTGTTTCTTCTTTTTGCTGCACGGTTTCTACTTCAGGTGAAGAACCAGCTTTTCGCTTCTTGGTAAGCCTTTTCCTAAAGACCGGATTCGTTTCGCGTGCAAGTTCTTCCTCGTCCGTCTGGTATTCGAATTGGCGTTTCGGTGTTTCCTCATATTCTATAGTACGGGGATTCCTCAAAGCTTCGTTTACTTTACGTAACGAATCTACTTCACTTTTAAGTTCATGGTAGAGACGTTCCATTTCATTAAGCTTAGCGCGGAGTTCGTTGTTTTCCGCTTCAAAGCATTTAATTTTCGCTGAGTCCTGATTAACCGGCGGACTTCCTTTCCCGGAGACGTTCGATCCAGCTGGTGGAGATCGAGGTACCCTTGATCTGGGAAATAACATCTTTTGTTTTGTCCATTGCATAGTTTGTATGCGCTACGCGCTCGGCATACGGAGGGTGGATTTTAGTCGCCTCTTACGACAGACATGCCTTACCTCGGGTATATTCTAACCCCTAACCGAAGGGGGTAAACACTCAGAGCAATCGTTAATGCTCCATGGTACCTAAAAAAATAGCCATCTACACCGAGATCTTGGAATCGCAGCCGTGACTGACGAGGTAACAAACTTTGCTCGCAAACTTAGTACTCGACTTCGTGGACATTGCAACAATGAAATTATCCGAACTTTGGATCAGGCAAATCTTACGCGCCGACTACAAAGAATGAGACCGTTAGATCTTGCAGCATAAGATGAAACCGCATAAATTGACGGTATTGTAGGTGCCTTCGTTGGAAGGCAGCCTGCCACACGCGATTACTTCAGAAGCTTGAACTAGTTGTCAAGAAAACTTAGTCGTTGTCTGACGGAAAATGGGAGGTTTTTTACTATGAGCAAGCGCGGCCGGTCCTCGTAGTGCCTATGAAGGTTCTTCCTACCCACGAAAAAAAAAAACCTAATTTATGGCGAACTTAACCTTTATGGAACCTGGAAATTGTTGGAAACAATAAAAGTCTTTCCCCAGAGCTTGCCAGCGAATTAAAACGAATATATTTCGGGCGCCGTGGTGCGTCCCAGGTTGTAATCTTGACCGAGGGAATTCAAATTTATCCACGCACCACGGTAACACCATGGTTATGAGAGGTGGTCGGGCGATGGCCCTTTGAATATAAATTTGAGTTAGTTTGAGCTTATCATGTGGACTCAATTGCATATTTGGAAATGCATTTAAAATCAGATAGGAAGGGAAAAATAAGTCGACATCGTCGGAGGGCAAAGGCGTCCCTCTATTTTGGAATTGGAAGATTTCAAGTACCTCAAAATTCCCTTTGTATATGTTAAAAGTTTTACAAACTATCTCATTCTGCCATCATAATAGGCAAACTACTTCCAAAGATATAATATTAAACTCGAAAAGCAGCCACTTTATATCCGTTCCGAAGTTCAGCAAGTTTGCTTGAAAAGTGCTGCCCGAGAACTTTTCCTTTAAGGGTACCAACTATATTCAAAAACTTATATTTTTTTTATTTGTCTATTGACCCTGTAAACACTTTGGTTTTATTTCCAAGTTGTGCATAGGTTGGAATATCTTTTTTGTTTTTGTTAGGCCGAAAGAGTTGGGCAATTTCAATACTTGATGGAAAGGATCCATTGATTCGTATGAAATCATCGTATGCACATCAGCGAATAATTATTACATTTTTAATCCTCCGCCATTACATGTTACAACCTCATACATTTCCTCATCGATGATTCTGACAAAATAGTAATTATTCAATTGCTGCATAATCACAATTATAATCACAAAGACCTGGGGGAAATTGTTTTGTAATTTATATAATTACAGGATATACAGGTTTGGGTGTTGTGGTGTTGTAACTATTTCATTATCACTGTGTGAATATTAAGGCCAATCCACAACTTTGGGTGGTTGGCATTGGCAGGGATTTGCACGTGTTTTTTTAAATAGGAATCCAGTGTCGAAATTCAAGGATATAACTCTTCAATATTTACTGAACGCATTGTTGAAGCAACGCGTTTTGTTTTAAGCAAAATTTACAATAAGGAATGAAATCATTTCATATTTAACAGATTTATTTAACGAGCTTATATTTAACAGACACGGGTTTAACCGGAGATCGTTTTTTCGAACTCGACCATGTGTCTATATTCAGATTTATTGGAAAAAGGACGCTTATTTGAGCATCCTTTTTTCGAGAATTTGGGTAAAGTAGTTGGTTGAAAGTGCCAACATTTTAGGCAATTTACGACATTCGTTAAAACGACAACATTTTGGCATCGAACGCCAAAATCTCCGAGTCCTGATTGTTGCAAGAGTGTCAAAAATGCCAATCCATTAGAAATAAGTGGTCTCGGCTCAAACTTATTGGAAAGTGAAGTTTTCGTTACTGGATTTTGAGCGTTACGAAGAGAATCTTTTATCGTCTTCTGTGATTTCGACTGATGTTAGACGCTTGTTAGTTCTTCCTCAACTCTTTACTCTTGAAATAGTCGAAATTAATTTTTTACATAGAATAAACTTTGTCTGTTATCTTGTATGACCTTTACCAGAGTTCCCATACTACCTTCTTTAATTTTTATTCTTTCGCCAGTTATTCATCTTTCCCTTTACATTCATTTAGCATCTCAAAATCTTAAATTCAAAAAAAAAAAATAAAACAAATAAACTCTCTCTCTCTCCCTGTCTCTTAATTTTGAATTTAAGCTTTTCTGATTCATTTGAATATTGTGCAGTTTCAAAAAATTTTCAGATCAGAAATTCAGAATCATCTTGCACTGCAGGAACTCAATTATGTATGTAGACTAACCATTAAAACATAAATTACTCCTTTAATTGCATGTAGCTAGTTGAAATAAATGATGCATGTTTTTTGTGTGTTGTTTAAAGAAAACAAATTAAAAACTGTATTTCATTCGAAATTGTTCCTGAATATGTCCTTGTGTTTTTCAATTGTTCCATATTTATGTACAAAACATATACACACATGCGTGTTTTTATTTTTATGAGGATATTATAATGTAAAAATTGTTCATAAATTCTTTCTGTATTGGAATCATTGTGTAGATAAATTGCATTTTTTTGAATTGAATACTAAACTACATGATGTTGTAGAATATTTGGAAATATCTTATTTAATTTTATCCATTATATAACTTCAACAATGCAGGAATAAATCGAATCAAAGGTGGATGAAGCTGCGGACCACAGTACAAATATCATCAGCTATTCAAAAGAAACCACCACTCAAGCGAGAGGACTCCTTCCTAAAACGATTTTCTACACGACAAATACCTGAAACCCAAGTAAGTAAAAACTGAAATTTTGCAATTTTATATATTTATATTTTCCCATGAATATAGCAGCTTCCTACAGCTAGCGGTATTTTGTAGGTACTTCATATTAAATTGTGCGTGTGTGGGACTTGTTGAAGCCTTTAAGTAGGACGATGAAACAATCGTGTATGGATAAATTGCGGGAGCACATTTCCGATGCGGGAAGTGGAAAATTGCACTTTGAAAGCCTTTGAAATGCTCTCGCAGGACTCTTTAATGTCGGAGTAAAAGCAGATTTGTTTAGCTATAGGATAGCATTGTTGAATGGAACTCACCTGGAATATGGGACCTGAGACTTTTTTATGTGGAACCTTCATTTAAAATATTCCCGAACAATTCTATGTTTGACATAGAACCAACTTCATATAAAATTTCGTCCTTTTCTGCCACGCCATATTTTTGAATTTCGAATATGAAAAAGAGTTTGAATATGAAAAAAGTTCTTATACCCGACCCAGGGTATATTAATTTTAATGCATAGTTTGAAACACAGTGAAATAGGCACCGTAGACCCCCAAGACCTTTAAGAGATATGATCGAGACCGAATAAGCTATGTCGATTAAGCTACGTCTGTCCGTCCGTCTGTCCGTCTCTCCATCTGTCCGTCTGTCCGTCTGTCCGTCTGTCCGTCTGTCCGTCTGTCCGTCTGTCCGTCTGTCCGTCTGTCCGTCTGTCCATCTGTCCGTCTGTCCGTCTGTCCGTCTGTCCATCTGTCCGTCTGTCCGTCTGTCCGTCTGTCCGTCTGTCCGTCTGTCCGTCTGTCCGTCTGTCCGTCTGTCCGTCTGTCCGTCTGTCCGTCTGTCCGTCTGTCCGTCTGTCCGTCTGTCCGTCTGTCCGTCTGTCCGTCTGTCCGTCTGTCCGTCTGTCCATCTGTCCGTCTGTCCGTTTGTCCGTCTGTCCGTCTGTCCATCCGTCCGTCCGTCCGTCCGTCTCTCCATCTGTCCGTATGTATGCAGTTTTGACGTCTTTAAAATTGGGCTAGGAAATTGAAACTTGCAGCGTTCCTTGTTTCTCATTTTGTACAGAATCTCATACAGATCTTCTCATTTTGTATGAAAATTAAGAAGCTCCGTCCACAGCCACGCCCACAATTGACTTGAATGTCAGACAACCTTAAATTTACATTTTATTTCAAAATACATTTTGGTCAACTTAGACAAAACATATAAACTCAAATTTTGGCGGAGACTAGTATCGGGCATAAGCCTTTAATTAGACAAAAATTGGACCGCCCACTCTATTGAGCGTGTCCACTTTTAACATCTGAAATCTTTGAAAACCTGATTTCTCGGGAAATTCATTCAAAATTAAAAAAAAATTCTATGACAAATATTAAAGATATTACCATTTGCTAAGTTTGTTGCATACAAAGCATTGAGCTCTGCCCACTTTTAGGGGGCGTTTTTGGGAAAAAACTGTTTTTTTAAGCATAAATATTCGCTTTTAACCCATTTTCTCGTGTTTCCAACGAAATTAGAGTTAGTTGATTTAAATTTTCAGCCTACGCCCTTATTAAGGGGCGTGGCCAACACAAATAATTGACATTCAGTATATGAAATAGACCAAAACATTTTAAATTTGGTTTTAATGGTTAAAGAGGGTCGGGTATTTAGAAGTTCGTTACAGACGAGCTCTTGGACTTACTTACTTGTTTTACTGAAGCAGATTATCAACTGATAAATGCGATTTAAAGCCGCGTTGTCACAAGCAACGTAAAACAGGAACAGAAACAGAATCTCATACATTATCAACTGAAACCTAAATTCGCTGAATGCTTTTTGCGTTGCTAATGTATGAAATTCTGTTTCTGTTCCTGTTTCTGTTCCTTGTGACAACGCGGCTTAAGTTAAAAAAAAGCTAAATTTTCGACATTTGGCGACTCGCAGTTAGACAGGATTAATTGAGATGGGGTAACCAACGATTCGCCTAAGCGTCCACTAGTTTCGACTACTATTGTGCAGAGTTGAACGCAAAGATAGGTGGGAGGTTTTTTAATTTTTTTTACACCGATTGGAAGTTTTTAAATCACTAATTATATATTGTTTTATTTTTTTTTTAATAATTTAAAATGTTTTTCTTCAGTCTACTGTACCTACATTGAAGAACATTTTAAATTTTGCTATATTAAATTCTTTTAATATACAGGGTGACCAACCAATTTTGTTAATTTTTTTTTATTCGTAAATAAAGAAAAATTTAAAAAATTGGTTCAGTTGCTTTTCGCCACGTTGCTTTTCGCCACGAATTAATTTGAACTCAGGCAACATTCGAGTTCAAGTATCCATGGTTACATAACTGCTAAACAAGCCATAAATTTCTCACATTTAATTGCGTACTCCTCAACGAATATTTATTATACCCCATCCCATAGGATAGGAGGTATATTAAGTTTGTCACATAGTTTGTAACACGGTGAAATAATAATGGTAGACCCCCAAGACCTTAAGGGCATTAATCGAGACCGAATTCTGAATCGAATGAGCCATGTCCGTCCGTCCCTCCGTCTGTCTGTATATCACACGTTTTTAGGCCTTAAATTTCAAGTTAGGGAGCTGACTTTTTGGAACATAGTTTAACTGGTATCCGAAGCAGTACAAGTGTAAAAAATTTTCAAATCCGCCCAAAGACACGCCCACAATCGGTCCAAATGTGCAACTACCTCCAGAGTTTTCAAAACTGTAAGACGTTCTAAAAGGCTGAAATTTCACATTTAGCATCTCCTAATGAATGTAAGATACAAAGAAAAAGGTTAATTGGTAAACCTTCTCCAGTGGGCGTGGCATCTATTTTAAAGGTCAATTTTCAAATGCAGTTTACTAAATATTTTTGATCTAAATTGAAAAAATTTTGCTTAATATTTTATGTAGAAAACGCCTAGTTCTAAATTTTGTTTATACAAGACTTTGGGCCACGCCCACATTTGTAGGCAGAATTGAAGAAAAACCTAAAAATTTTCCAGAAAAACGAAATTTCGACTGGCCTTGAGCCTAATTTAGGAAAGCATGAAACAAAAAACGTAGCACGTTAGGTAACGAGACATCAGCCCAGATTTCGTTCATATATAGTTTTTAGCTACGCCACCTTTTAGGGGTGGATTTTTCCAAAATATTGAATTTGAAGAAGAAAATTTTTACGTACATTTAAGCGTAACTTGGAAATATCTGTGGAAATATCTCATTTTTGATTGTTTGTAATTAGGGGCGATTGAACCACGCCCCTTTTGCGATGTTTGCGTTACCTATAAAATGCATAAAAATAACCATGCCATCAGCATTTTACAATGTGGGATATGATGGGGTATTCAACGGTCCGTTTTACGGACTGTAACTACTGCGTACACAATATAGCAACTACTTACTTACTTAAGGTGGCGCTACAGTCCGGGGTGGACCTGGGCCTCAGCCAACAAGTTTCGCCAACCAGCTCTGTCTCTAGCTACCCTTCTCCAGTTTCGCTTACGAAGTTGGCTGAGGTCCCCTTCCACTTGCGTGCGCCACCTGAGTCTCGGTGCTTCCCTACTGCGCCGTCCCCGTGGGGTGGATTTGAAGATTTTCCGGGCCGGGGCTAGATGACTTAGCCATCGTAGACGGTATGTTTTGACTCTTCTGGATAGGTCGGTGTCGCTGTACAGCTCGTGCAGTTCGATGTTATATCTCCTCCTCCACTCTCCGTCTAGGCAGATGGGACTGTAAATCGTCCGAGGAATTTTCCTCTCGAAGCAGCCTAAAGTATTTTCATCCGCCTTTGACAGGCTCCATGCTTTTGCACCGTAAAGCAGGACTGGGATGATGAGGGTCTTATACATGGGCTTTACTACTCAATTGCCTCCTTAGCCCAAAGAAACAGTGATTGGCAAGAGTTATCCTTCGTTTGATTTCAGCGCTGGTGTCATTGTCTGAATTGATAGCGGAACTCAGGTAGACAAAGTCCTTAACTACTTCAAAGTTATAGCTGTCGATGGTAATGTTTTGTCCAAGACGTCGGTGTTGGGTGTCTTTTCTACCAAGTATATGACAGCATATACTTGGTTTTACCCTCGTTGACTGCTTAACCTAGATTCGCCAGTCCGTCCCAGTACTCACGAAGGCTTCACTGACATCACGCTTTGTTCTACCGATTATGTCAATGTCGTCTGCGTATGCGAGTAGTTGAACGGACTTTTGAAAGATTGTACCTCTGGTGTTGGCGCGAGAGTTCTGCACAATTCTCTCAAGTATGATGTTAAAGAAGTCGCATGACAGCGCGTCGCCTTGTCTAAATCCTTTTTTGACATCAAAGGGGTCGGTGAGGTCTTTGCCGACCTTGACGCAACAGCGTGAGTTTTCCATCGTCATCCTGCACAGACTGACGAGTTTGGCAGGGATGCCAAAACTAGACATTGCGCTATATAGCTCGTCTCTATAGATGCTGTCATACGCGGCCTTGAAATCGATGAAGAGTTGGTGTGTATCGATTTGGAATTCCTGGGTTTTCTCCAAGATATGCCGCAGTGTGAATATTTGATCGATGGTGGACTTTCCTGGCCCAAAGCCACACTGATATGTGCCTATCAGATTGTTGACAAACGGCTTCAGGCGTGCACACAGTACAGCAGAAAAGATCTTGTATGCGATGTTAAGAAGACTTATGCCTCTGTAGTTGGCACAACTCAGAGGGTCTCCTTTCTTCAGGATCGGGCAAACAATGCTGAGGTTCCATTCGTCGGGCATGCTTTCTTCCGACCATATCTTGCAGATGAGCTGGTGCATGCTCCTAACCAGCTCATCGCCAGCGGATTTAAAAAGTTCGGCAGCTGGGCCGTCTGCTCCGGCTGCTTTGTTGCACTTGAGCTTAGACACAGCTACTTTCACCTCCTCCAGGTCGGGTGGGCGGTATCGTTCGTATGGTTCGTCGGTAACGTCTTCGCCCGGGTTGAATGGTTCGTTCTGCCTGACAGCGGTATTTGGTTCGTCCTCGCCGTTATACAGTCTGTAGAAGTGGTCTTTCCAAATCCTCAGCACCGACTGCGATTCTACAACGATGTTCCCTTGATGGTCCTTACAGGCTTCAGTTCGAAGTTTATACCCTTGGCAGGACCTTTTGATCCTTTGGTAAAACTTTCTAACCTCATTCCTGTTGTAACATCTCTCTATCTCTTCAACCGCGCGCTTCTCGTGCTCTCTCTTTTTCCTTCGGAGAAGCCGGTGCTCCTCTCTCCTCCTCTGCTCGTAGAGCTCGCGAGCAGCTCTAGTCCTTCTGTGCAGCGCCGCTTTGTATGCTTCCTGTTTAGCTGCATGTGCTTGCCGGTATCATCGTCAAACCAGGGGTTTCGTTGTGGTCGCCGTGTGAAACCCAGCACTTCAGAGGCGGCGTCTCTGATGGCATTTTGGCAATGTTGCCACTAGCTATCAATACTTGATGCTGGTTGCATAGGACTTCGTAGAAGGTTTTGAGAGACTCGGTTGGAGAAGGACCTAGCGATCTCTTGCGATTGTAGTCGGCCGACGTCAAACTTCCTAACAGTATTTCCATTACTTGGCGCTGGTCGGGATATCCGCAGCCGTACCTTGGCTACAACAAGGTAGTGATCCGAGTCAATGTTGGCCCCTCGGAAAGTTCGGAGGTTGACGGTTGATTGATCGGGAGATCTCCATGTCCCTTTGTGGATATTGAGATGCGGGAACTGTGTACTAGCTACCACAACGTGTCGCCCCGCAGCAAAGTCGATCAGCCTGAATCCGTTATCGGAGGTTGTGTTGTGAAGGCTATGCTTTCCGACAGTACGACCAAAGATGCCCTCCCTTCCTAGCTTGGCATTAAAATCGCCTAGGACAATCTTAATGTCGTAGCTAGGGCACTGCTCATAAGTTTTGTCCAGGAGCTCGTAGAACATATCTTTGGTCTCGTCATCTTTCTCCTCTGTGGGGGCATGTGCGCATATCAGGCTAATGTTGGCGAATTTAGCCTTGATGCGGATCGTCGCGAGGCGCTCGCTTACAGGGTTGAAGCTCAAGACTTTTTGCCTAAGTCTGCCTCCAACAACGAAACCACATCCAAATAGGCGCTGTCTTTGATGCCGATAGCAGTCGCCGTAGTAGATGTCGCAGTTTTTCATCCTTATTTTGCCCGGCCCGTCCCACCGCATTTCTTGGATGGCAGTAATGTCTGCCTTGCAGTCGTTAAGGGTCTCCGCTAGTTGCTCGGCTGCACGTGGTCTGTTAAGGGACCTAACATTCCACGTGCAGATCCGTAGCTCGTTGTCCTTTTCTCGTTTGCATTGGTCGTCAACAGTAAATCCGTCTGAATCCGAGGCTTGTTTCTGCTTCGTGACTGGTGTTTCTTTACGTGGCCGGGAAGTCACCCCGACGGCACGACCCCCAACCTGGAGGACCAGATCCTTTGCTTAGCTCTAAGGACGGAGAGCCAGATAGCCCGCTCCTTATAACCCTGAGCTCCGAATACGTCGTAGTAGCCCATATAAGGTGTTCACTAAGTAGTTCGGCCTGACTGGAACTATGGACGCCACCGTTGATTCCATCTGGGGAATTCCTCCGCTGCCGTCCGGATGCAAGGAGAAGTGCCTTAGTGGGAACACTCCTCCCCCCCTCTCTCGTCTGCTACCCCCAACAACCGTCCAAAGGGGTTGGAACCCAATCTCCAGTTGAGGTACTAGGCCCCCGGTGTTCACCACGGGGAGGTGAGAGTAGGAGTTGATAGACAGAGGTGGATTTAGAAAACCTGCGGATGCTTGTATCCTCTTGAGTGCACATGTCTATCCTTTGACCACCACGATGATACGCCTCCTCCTCCTTTTTACAAAAGGAGATTTTCAACTCTTCAATTGTGTCAATTTGGATGGGGTATCCAACGATTCGCCTAAGCGGATTGTAACCCGGGGTATATTAAGTTTGTTATATAGTTTTTAGCGCAGGCGTCGATGACCTCGACTCCCTAAGACCTTTTAGAGATATAAATGGGACCGACAGGAGAATCGATTAAGCCATGTCCGTCCGTCCGTCCTTATGTAAAAAACTTTTAGGCCTTCAATTTTAAGGTAGAGAGCTGAAATTCGGTGAGTTGGCTGGAAGTCCAGTCCTTCAGATCAGGATTGAAAATTAGCTGAATCTGCCCACAGACACGCCCACTCCAGGCCTGTATGTTTGACCATCTTTAATTTAAAAAAATCCTTTTTCAAATTTAAGCTATGTTACAATTGTGCTAGCGCATTCATTTTTGGTATGTAACATTGCCTTGTCTTTGAAGTAACCAAAAAGGTTTGGCCTTTTCATTGACCAGCCCCATTTTTTTAAGGGATTTTAGCTTAAAATTACTGTTTTTCAATAAATATATATGAAATTCGACTAAAAATTATATAACAAAAGTTGCAGATATTTGCATTTCCTAACTTTCTTGTATACGTAGTATAGGGTTCAGGGTATCATGGTAGAACGCTATGTTCTCGGAACGCTTTTCGTGCGAGTCACAGGTTAATGTTGGCAGTTTCTGTGCAGTATTGAAATCGAATTGGCTCATGTTGGTAGTTGATTCAATTGACTGGGGAGTGCTAAAGTCGTCTTTGTCGTCCATGTTAGTGTTTGTTCCGTCGTCCTCTGAGTCTTCGGTCTTTGTTCTGAGTCTTTCTTTTATACTTTGCGTTACTAACTCCACTGAGTCCCTTTTGTAGGTTGTTGCCTCAGCTGTAAAACGTTTTAAATACGCTCGCTCGAGCTCTGATATGGAGTCTTGTACTATTTGCGATACTTCTGAACTAAATTCGACCCAGAGTCCCTCTACGTGGGTTATCTTTAAGTGGGCTTTGATTGTGGTTCGCTTTCTGTTGGGGGATTTCTTTAAACGGCACGTTTTTAGCTTTCCTAATGCCTCCTCTACTTGATGGAAACTCATATAGGGAAAAAATTAGAACCTATTTATTGACTCGTTATTAGA